>JAJJWW010017635.1:0-661400 GCA_023531295.1 Papaver armeniacum
TTTATGGCTATAAACTCTTACAAGTCCTGCGATTTATTTATCATTTGCGCATATAGAGGTCTTTATATGTGTCCATGTGGGTAAATGCATTAGAAATCAAATTAGATAAATCAATCATGTTGTGTCGGATAATGAAAAATGATGAGATTGTGGAGAAAACTAGAGTAAGTCTTGATGATGAGGTTATATTAGCCATCAACGATTACCTGTATCGTCTATTTTTGTTATCTTACCGGAAATGAACTAGATAAGCTACCAAAAATACCAGTAGTTTGCCTTGTTGACTCGTTTCTATTTCTGGGCAACGGATTTGTAATTACCAAACTACAATAGAATATATCTTTACGACTCAATTCGAATAAATCTTCGTCTTTTTGATCATCTGTTTGACACACCAACAAAAAATTGGATGTATATGCAAAATACAACTTGAATATGGCAAGACAGTTGTCTAGTTTTCTTAGGTATTGTCTCTGTTTTATCAGGAAAATGCTCTGCGTCGAAACAATTTGGCGGCCATGTTAGTGTACTTTGGTGTTGACCTACATCTTGGGTACTAATGGTAGAAGGACCATACAACTCAAATCATCTGCTATCTATGACGGCAAAAATGATCCCGTAAGTTATTTCGGAATGGACTGTAGATGACTTACATGATCAACTATTCATCCCAGACAAAATAAGGGCTAAACCGAAGATCAAAAACATGAAATAGCTGACTGAAATAGCATGTAAGTTGAAGGAATGAGAGTTTAAATAGTGTGAATGAATATCTTCTAAAACCGTCCTATAAATTGGTAGAAATATGATCACATTACACCTGTTAGTCACAAGAGTTTGACAAGTTAATGTCTGTTTGTGTTGTAGAGATCAAAGTTGCAAAATCAATTACTTTTTTCATGAAAAGTAATGAGATTTTGGAGAAAATTAAGTTAGTTTTTGGTAATAAGAAGATCAATTCCTTCTCCTCTATGATCATGTTATTAAAAGAAATGGTTAGAAGATTGTTAGAAGAAAAAGCTGCAAAACTGATTGATGCACTAAATCAAATGAAAACCAAAAATGGATTTTCTCAAATTTGTGGTTCATCGGATGATATAGATTTGTTATTCAAATAATGGGTCATATCTTCTTCATAGATTTTAAAAAGTAAAAAGTGCAATTTGGTGTTTCTTAATTTTAGTTCCTATATTTGTTCATCGGCATTGTCTCATCGGTCTTGCCTAGTCTGATGTGTATGTAGTTGTGTCAAGCTAAATTCGGTTACAAAATCGAGTCATTTTTCGTTTCTATTTTCAAATCATTATCAATACCACTTGCAACATGACTTACATTACATAAATTTGGGATATCCAAGTCAATGAATTTCTGAAGATTTGGTTATTCCTGGTAGAAATTGGTAATTTCTGTAGCAGTTTCACAAGTTAAAAGGACCACTAATTCTAGATTTTGATTTTGTCCAACTAATAGACTAGATTTGGACTAAACCAAAATGGTCCTAGTCTAGTAGAAATTGGCTGATTCATTAACAAAAAAAAAAACGTAGGATCTTCATACCTTACCTGAATTAATTAGTTGTTTGATCAGGTTAATTGATTGGACGCGAATATTTATCTACTTGGGAGCTGTAGCATCCCCAGTTGATATAATTAATTAACTATTTGTCTTACAACAAGATTAAGAACCCTGGTTTTTGTCATATCCAAGAACTATTTCTTGGAGCAAATAAACAAAACATTATAGAATTCTACATTGAACTTAGTCTTAGTCTTAGAATATAACTTAAATTTTAAATGGGATCACTAATAAGATCATAAAGTATCTCATCTGTTATGGACTATGGAGGACTGCACCGAGTGACACTATCATGCATGAATACATATCATAAGTCTTTTAAGTCAAAAACGCACTAAAGAAAGGATAGAGTTGTTTTGGCTTTGATTACTGTGAATTTTACAACCAGGGACGGTTAATTATTAAACTACTCCTTATATTTTGATCCTTAAATTCAACCATTGTAAATGTCACCTAGAGAAATGTGTGCATGTTACTCTCCGTAATCAAATGGACGACATAAGTTTTTAAAATATAACCAGTAAATGTCGACGAGAATAGGGTTTAAAACAGTAAAGTGGTGTAATAAGCTGTTGTTGGGTCTTGTTAACTTGTATACCCGTATACACGTTAAGGTTTACTAAAACGATAATTTTTGCATTGGAAACATGATTTGTTTGTTTTATTGCATTGAAAACAGTAATTCTTTGCATTGGAAACAAGATTTGTTGTTTTTAGTGCAAGAAAAACCATTTTCTAGTAGAATAAGACGAAAAAACACAATTTCCAAATAAATTAAATAATTCTTAATTAAACCTTAACATGTATACGGGTATACTTGTTCATAAGCTAAGCTTATGTAGATGAAAATCACAATCAAATTGCAATAAGCTAAGTTTTTTCTGATTAAAACCAGTGAAGTTTATCTTCTTTACTGTGCAATGAATTGCTTCAAATGTTAAGGTTTCTCGTACTTGAAGTTAGTTCATAACTCTCTGACACTTTTTGAGTCACATTTTTTTGTTTGTCAAAGGTTTGTCGTACCCTCTTTTCACTTTTTGTCTCTATAAATCTCACTATCCCTCTCAAATTTCTTCCGTCCAGAACAAACTAAAACCCCATTTCCCCCAGACTTCATTTCAGCTACACAAACCAAAAACCTCAGATTTTTCACCTTTTAGAGAGATAAAAAAGCTAAAGGAAGCCATTAATGGCAGGAGGAGGAGGAGGAGAGGGTGATGCAGATTCATTAGAATATACACCAACATGGATTGTTGCATTAGTTTGTTCAATCATTGTATTCATCTCTCTTCTTGCTGAGAGACTTCTTCATTCACTTGGAAAGGTAGTTACTTTCGTCTTATTTCCATTCCCATGTTTTTTTTTTCACACTGTTTTCCACCATTTGAATCCATAACTGTCATTCTCTTTTACCTTAAATTTGTAAATTAATCGAAACCCACTTTGGTTTTTTGATAATTAATCATGGGTCGTATTTGGTTTTTGACGATTTACAGCATTTGAAGAGGAAAAATCAAAGGCCTCTTTTTGAAGCTTTACTGAAAATCAAAGAAGGTAAACCACCCGTTATCATATCTCTATACTTCTACGAAATGGGTTTGATTAATGGAAGTAATGGGGTCGATTAATGGGTCTTAAAAATTGTAATTTTTTTATTTGTTACTGCAGAATTGATGCTTTTAGGGTTCATTTCATTGCTACTGACTGTATTTCAAACCACAATCTCTAAAATCTGCATACGTGAGAGTTGGACTAATCATCTACTTCCATGTAATAAGCCTGAACTTAAAAAAGTAGCTCATATTGGTAGAAAGCTTCTTGCATCAGGAGGCACTGATGAATACTGCACTAAAAAGGTATATTAGAATTGAAGGATTTCTACTTATTAGTTTGGTTTATTCTCGTTAGCGGACGGGCCGTGGACTAGTGATATTGGAGTTGGTAGGGAAATTTTGTTTGTTAATTGGATAGTGAATTGTGTTTTGTGCAGGGAAAGGTCCCATTGTTATCTCTTGAGGCATTGCATCAATTGCATATATTTATATTTGTATTGGCTATTGTCCATATCACATTTTGTGTTCTCACTATTCTTTTCAGCGGTATGAAGGTAATTCAGATCTCTTGTCTTCTTATTTTTTTTTCATTGTTGGTATATCGTCTTTAATGTTCCTTTTCATTCTTGTTGATTATCTTTTGATGTTGCAATGAATTGTATTTTGTAGATACGTAGCTGGAAACGCTGGGAGGACTCTATTGCGAATGATAAGTATGATACAGTAAAGCATCTGAACAAGATCACACATGTCCAACAAAATGCTTTTGTCAAGGACCATTTTCTTATTTGTGGGAGAGATTCTGCGGTACTAAGATGGTTGGTATGTCATTATTACAGCTACATTCTACTAGGCAAATACTCTATCGTTATTGAAATTGACATTTGTTCTAACGTATTTTCTTTTGCTATGTCTTTGCAGGTATCATTCTTCAAGCAATTTTATGTGTCTGTGACCAAATTAGACTATATCACACTGCGTCTCGGTTTCATTACGGTAGGTTGATTAATGAGTAGGGGTTGCATGAAGTGTTCTACTGAACATGGGTTTATACATTTTAAATTGTAGTATTGCTCATAGTGTTTCATATTGGTGTAGACCCACTGCAGGGGAAACCCCAAATTTGATTTTCACAAATACATGGTTCGAGCTCTTGAAGCTGATTTTAAGAAGGTTGTCGGCATAAGGTAAAGATGGTTTACACACATACACACCTGAACAATAAATTACAAATAATGATTCATATAGGTCAGGGTAGGAAGTTGTACAAATTCGTATAACCGTTTGTATCCCTCTTCATGTAAGTCATTGTTTCTCATTGGATTTTGTGTTTCTATTGCAGTTGGTATCTTTGGGTATTCGTGGTCATTTTCTTGTTGCTGAATGTAAAAGGTAGTCCATAATAGGATATTCATGAATGTCATTTTAAAATCTAGAGCCCTCTAGCATTGGATAGGAAGTTCGTCGATGTCGTCCTAGCTGATTGTTTTCTGTTTTTAGGTTATGCCATACACTGCTTATTATAACCTTCACAAGCTAGTCGAACATCTGGAGACTGAAAACTTGTGTTTCTATTCATGTGCAGGGTGGAATACATATTTCTGGATCTCTTTCGTCCCCCTCTTTGTAAGGTTTCTAACCGCATAATGCACTCTTTAGGTGGCTACTCGATATGGATGCATGTCTGTTAAAACTTCGTATATCTATCAAGCATGCTAAACAAAGATCATGAACTTTTAGCAAATATTATGGTATTTAATCTTAAAAAACTCAGTTGCTACTTGCGGTTGGAGCAAAGCTGCAGCACGTTATATCTCAATTGGCTCATGAAGTTGCGGAGAAACATGTAGCCGTAGAAGGAGACTTGATTGTGAAGCCCTCAGATGAGCTCTTCTGGTTCAATCGCCCCCGTATTATTCTCTTCTTGATTCATTTCATCCTTTTCCAGAATGCTTTTGAAATTGCATTTTTCTTCTGGATATGGGTAAGTGACAGTGTGTTCACATGAAGTTCCATTATGCTCGGTCTTATATATACGTCCACATCCAACTGCATTAACAGTACCCTACACCTTCAGGTTGAATTCGGGTTCAACTCTTGCATAATGGGACAAGTTCGCTACATCATTCCAAGACTAGCTGTCGGGTTAGACCATCTCTTTTCTCATCCATATTTCATCATATTAACCTTCTCGATTGTAGGCAATAGACATTCAAACATGCACGAATCTGATTGTTTTTGTGTTTCATAGGGTCTTTATTCAAGTACTCTGTAGTTACAGTACCCTGCCACTTTACGCCATCGTAGCTCAGGTGTAGTAACATTTTTAACCTCCTTGTCATTCGTGTTTTCTTTCAGTTAACTTTTTCTTGACATAATTCTCTCGATTTACTTACTTAATTTGTTCTGATTTTTGGTTTAGATGGGAAGTTCATTCAACAAGGCTATATTCGATGAGCATGTACAAGTAGGATTAGTCGGTTGGGCAGAGAAAGCAAGGAAGAGAGGTTCGCGATCAGCAGCTGCAGATGGCTCGTCTCAAGGTAATTCTTCTGCCGCACATATTCTAATGGGCCGTATGGGACAACAACAAGAAACCACAAAGGACGACGGTGATATCGCACTAATCAGCCCGACGACGCGACGGGGTGAACCATAATTTTGAGTTTGACCAAATCAACCATTTTTCAACTAGTTAATTGAATCTTTTTCAATTAGTGAAAATCATTTCTCATAAATTGTCACGTTAAAAGTGAAATATAGTTTGTGTTTTTGTTATAAGTAGCTTATAAAACAAAGTATAAATCATTAATTTTTGAATTATTGATAAATGTGTGAGTTTTTGTGGATACATTTAGCAATTGTTATTAGTGAAATCAATTTTTGGACGCAGTGTAAGTTTAATTACCTGTTCCAGTTTGCATTGTCAGGGTTTAGTATGAACGTCTGCCTTTGGCGAGGTGTATGGTAGAGCAGCGATGTGTCTCTATGAGAGTGGGAAAGGCGGCAAACAAATGACCCAATCATGCATTTTACGAATGTTAGACGATTTACATGATCAGCTATTAGTCGTAGACTGACAAATAAAGTCCCCAACCGAAAATGAAAAACACAAATTAGCTGACAAATGAAAGTCCCCAATCAGATGAATAAAATAGAATGAAATTATGAATGGACGTGTCCCCTCTTAGAGGCCTATAAATTGCTAGGAATTTGTTCATTTAGCACCTGTCACTGAGTTAATGCCTTCGTACGCGTCTTTGGAAGGAATGAGATTTTGAAGAAAACTAAGTTAGGCGGAGAAGACTGTATCCAGACCAGTCTTGTTTAAGAAATACTGAAGCTGCTCGAACAAATGGAGTCGAACAGATGGTCATTTTATTTCAGTGGTGATTGTTAACCTTATAGGTCTTTGAAAATTTAAAAACATTATTTTTAATCTCGATTTTGTAATTTAATTTATTATCAAAGTTTATGTAATCTTTTTTCTTGATTTATACTAATTTTTTCCTCTTTAAAGAGAATGACATTCACTCATTTGAGGAGCCAAAAATTATTTTCTTCATTTTCTAGGAATTAGCATTTAGAGAGACAAAAGATATATTAACATTTGGAGAGACAAAAGATTACAAAAATTTTCTGATAAGATATGTAATTATTTTCAGCATCCATTTTTTCAACCAGGACTCCATTGGTGGCCTCTAAAATTTTAAAATGAGTTAGCACAATAATTTTTCTCATTTATATATATATATAACTGTTTTGAAAACATTGGAAAACTGAAAACTTGTCTAATTAAATTAGTGGATTCCTGATGACCATATTCATATAGTCTAATTGTTGGTTGTGATGCTGGTAGATCAAAAATACTCGAGTTGCGCAATTAAAAAAAAAAGTTCTGAAAAAAAAGAACATATATCATCTTTCATGAATTAGCATTTCGAGAAACAAAATATTACAAAAATCTTCTAATGAGATATGTATTTGTTTTTAGCATCCCATCTTTTCAACCAGGACTCCATTGGTAGCCTCTTAAATTTAAAAATGAGTTAGCACGATAATTTTTCTTATTAATATATGAATAAATTGTTTTGAAAACTGAAAACTTGTCTAATTAAATTAGTTGATTCCCGACAACCCTGTGTATGCTCTAATAGTTGGTTGTGATGCTGATAGATAAAAAATGTTCAAGTTGCATGATCAAAAAATTTTCTGAAAAAAGACGGATATCAATGTGAATTTTTTCAAAAACATTTCTTTTGTTCTTTTGTTTCTAATTAAATGTCTGGCTTATTATTAAGTCTTTTTATTCTGAAACCTGTTATGAACTACTCCTTCCGTCTCTAAAAGATAGGCAAGTTTGTATGTAAATTTTGAAATACTCTGCAGTTACAGTACCCTGCCTCTTTACGCCATCGTAGCTCAGGTATAGTAACATTTTGAATCTCCTTGTCCTTTGTGTTTTAATCTCGACATACTTTTCTTTGTTTACTTACTTTGTTCTGATATTTTGTTTAGATGGGGAGTTCATTCAACAAGGCTATATTCGATGAGCATGTACAAGTAGGATTAGTCGGCTGGGCAGAGAAAGCAAGGAAGAGAGGTTCGCGATCAGCAGCTGCAGATGGCTCACCTCAAGGTAATTTTTCTGCAGCACATATTCTAATGGCCCGTATTGGACAACAACAAGAAACCACAAAGGATGATGGTGATGTCGCACTAATCAGCCCGACGACGCGACGGGGTGAACCATAATTTTGAGTTTGATGGAACCAACCTAGTTATGAGTCTTTTCAATTGGTGAAAATCTTATATATTGACACGTTGACAGTGAAATTTAGTTTGCAAAGTGTATATCATTAATTTTTGAAGTATTGATAGATTTGTGAGTTTTGGTGTATAAATTTAGCAATTGTGGTTTTGAAGAAAACTATAAGGTAGGCGGAGAAGACAAAATCTAGACAATTCTTGTTAAAGAGATACTGAAGCTGCTCGAAGAAATGGACTTAAATAAATTATCATTTTAATTCAGTGGTGTTTTTTAATCATTTAGAGCAACTAGCAGTGGTGCGATCATAAACCAAAGACTAAAGAGCAAAAAAAAACCAAATTTTGGGTTTAGTCCGTGTTCACACACTACGGGAAAAACACTAAACCAAATGGGGCGCAACTTTAAGTTGCGCCTGATTCACGACTTTCTCGGTGGTTGATTGTTTTTTCTTTTTTTAATCTTCAGATAAGCAGTGAATTTCCCATTCAATCGAATAAGACATTGCCTATCGGAATCATTGGGTGCCCAAAAGGAACAGTCCCTATTCGTAGGACTACTAAAGAAGATTTAATAAGAGCCAAGTCATTGTCTCCATTATCATCCTTTGGCACTCATGGTGATATACAATACGTATGTATCTTTAATCTTTAGTTTTATTAATTTGTTCAAAATTTTCATTTTATATCCTTAACTAATCACCCAACTACTGTTTTTCAAAATTGCTCATAATCAGAGAGCAGGTGTATCACTTGCAAGAATAGGCCAAAATTTTTATGGAGGCAGCGGAATAGTTAATATTTGGAATCCTAAAGTAGAAAAAGACCAATTCAGTTCAGCAGAAATCGCCCTTACATCGGGGCCAGATGAACAGGTCAATGGAATTAAATTTGGATGGATGGTAAGTTTAGCCACAACCTCATTTACATTGTTCTTTACCTTTCCTAGACAATGTACTTCCAATCTATGGTTTCTATAACTTGAGCCTTCATTTTACTATCAGGTAAATCCACAGCTGTATGGTGACAATTTAACTCGAGCATTCGCATATTGGACCGTAACGTAAGTATATCAGATATTACAGGACCATATGTTAATGCTATAAATTAAAGAAATCCTATAAATTGTCATGACTAACCCTTGACTAGCCTATTTAATGTTATATTATTACCAAAACTAAATTATTAGTGTTAAAATAAGTAGAAGTTTATTAGGAATTTTATAACTATTCATAAATGTTTTTATTTAAAAAAAGGAATGACAATTAATACAAAGATATTGAGTAAGTTTTTTTTCATAAGTATGGTGATATTATTTAAGATTTGGATATTAAAAATGATTTTATGATTATAAAAATAAATGGTATATTTGATAGTTTAAGCGAAAAGTATGTCTATAAACAGAGCGGACAAATAAAAATGGACATACCAAAGTAGAAATTAGGACAGATAAAAACGGACGGAGGGAGTACTTTTTTTTTTTTTTTTTTTTTTTTTTTTTTGTGAACCTATGAACTAGTTATATTAAAACCAAACACCTTTGATTTCTCGATTTTACATTGAACATTCCTTTGAGTAAGCATAATGAAATTTAAAATGAGATCACTAATAATGCTTTGTAGGACAGCATCAAGGCCAACAAATATTTTCTTGTTTGCATATCGACATTAAGAATACTGTCATGGCACAGTGGGCATGTGTGACTAATTGAATAAAAATTTCATGTACAACAACAAGAAATGTGTGCTTTTGGTTCGCATTATGCGAGTGCATCGTGTTGGGTTTCATACCTATAAATTAATTCAAAGAAGTCATGGGATTAGTTATGTTATTTGCACCTTATTAAACAGATATCTCTAAGTGTATATGTGTCCATGTGAGTAGTTGTATTAGAAATCATAAAACCAATCATTCTAGTAGTTGTCAGATAATGAAAAACAATGAGATGGTGGAGAAAACTGAAGTAGTCTTCATGATAGGATTGTCGATACCTTCTTGCACCAAATTTTAGTGTTGATAGGTTAGAAGTAACATATATAACTAACCAAATACAAAACAAGTTTTTTTTGGATTTTTTCGATGTCTGTCTTTCTACGTAATTGCAATTTGCAGCTACTACAGACCAATCTAATTCAGTAAGATACAGTATCCACCTGACATTTTCATTGAAATGTATCCTTCCCCTTTCAATTATCTCTTTAACATGCTAATCGGATAAGAAAACCGATTTACAAAGACAGTTTCAAATATGAAAAGACACGTTTTTTTTTCGCTTTTTTTTTTTTTTTGAAATTTAATGGTTTTCTCTTTATTTTTCACAAGGAAAATGCTCTAGGAAACAATTTCGTGGCCATGTCAAGGTACTTTCGTGTTGAACTACATGTCACGGACAAATGTTAACAGGGTCAAATTATTAAAAATCATCACATACACCTATTATCAAGTACTTTAACCAAGACAGAACAAAAAAAAGATCCCATCACACAATTTAGATTGCTTGGTAGACAATTTAAATGATCATAGACAAAATAAGGCTTCAACGGAAAATAAAAACATGAAATATTGATACAAGACATCAATTATTATAGCCTATCATATAAATTGGACGAGCCAAGAGTCTAAAAGAATGGGGATGTGTTTTCGCATCTTGTGTGCTGTTCACAATAAGCTTAATGCGATGGATATGATACGTAAGAAGGGAATGAGATTGGATAGTAGTATATGTGATTTAGAACTTAGAAGAGGAATAAGTAAACCACCTTCGATTGCAAGTAAATTATGGCCTTCTCTTACTCCAAATGTGGGATGTTCAACCATTCAGTTTTCACGGTATGGCAGTGTCTTGGGCTTCAAGTGTTTTCTTCAGCAAAAAGGAAACGGGTTTGGAATTATGCAATTGTTTGGGTACTGTGGTTAGAAGGAAACAAAAGAGTTTTTGAGGGCAAGCATCAATTTAGAACGAATTGGGATTTGATTTTTGAGGCAAGATCTCTGGATTTAAACTGGTCATTAGCTGCGGGTTCTCGATTACATATTAATTTCTGACCACCTGTAAATGACAATCATCTCAACTACATCATTTGAGTTCATCAGGCCGTGTATATTTAAATGCTGAGCCAGTCAAAATAATGATCATCTGCGGTCTCTAACCAATTAGGTTCAATCCAACTGCAGTGTAAGCTCTCTTCCGAATCACGATGGTCTTTAGCAGAATGTGTGCTCCCAATGCAGTGATACATACCCGTGTCGAGAGAATAAAACAGAATTCCTTTATCATGCAACCTCGGAAAATAGATTTTGTTCTCCATCTGACGACCAGTTGGAGCAATTGCTGAGAAACTAGACGTGTTGCTAAGAAACAACATATGCTGCCCCAAATTCTTTACTTCAACCCAGACCATTTCAGTGTCGTCCAATCTAAAAACACGAACCCATTTTCCTAAATGTCCTAATAAGACTGACAACAGTTTTCCTTCACATTCCACCAAGAAACTCTTGTAAATAAACTCACACTTAGGCGGGGCTACTGTGTTTAAAATTTCCCAGCTGATGCCATGCTCAAATTTAGATACTCCTAAAATTCCATTGGTTCCTAAGCAATAGAAAGCTCCATGGTAGAAAACTGGGTTGTTAAAACTCAGTTCAAATTCCAAGTGTTTCTTATTGGGAGGTAAAGAAATATGATCGAACTCTTTGTTCATCCATCTTTCATCTCCCCTTTTAATGAAGAAGATCTCAAGAGGAGCCTCCGTGATTTTATCGACAGCAAGAACTACGCAATCTGAAGAAGTAGGCGAGGAAGAGAATGAGATACCTGCGAAATGGTAACTAAAAGAGTCCGGTAGATCTAGATCTGGTAGTTTGACAGTTGATTTACTGAAGGGATTGTAGAAGAACAAAGAAATTTCTTTTGACATGAGTAGCCAGCCACCCTTCGAAAAGCGAATTCTAGCCCCTTTCAAGGATTCGGGGAAATTCATGAGGTAATTCTCATTATTATGCATCGGGTTAACGAAACTAAAGACTTGTTTATCATACTTAGCAAGAATCAGCCATGGGGATATATCTGTGCACTGTATAGTGGTGCTTGTAGAAGTGGATCTTTTTAGTTTCATTATCGATCGATATTTCCTATTCACTGCACGCAAATGTATGTAATCCAATGTATGAAGATAATTTGATATCAACCAAACCATATCATCATCATCATTAAGCATAACCCATGCACTTGCTTCTTGATCTTTATCGTCTTTGTCGTGATCCTTATCACCAGCACCAGTGTTATATTCTGTGGCCGTCATAACTTGATCTATATCTCTGCCCTCTTGGAAGAAATTGTCTGTTGTAGAGATCATCAGCCATGTTGGCTTCAACCATGGCTTTGGCAGATCAGGGCATGGTAAAGAAAGTAAAATGCTATTATCTTCCAGGTCATATTTGTACAAGCTCATTTCATCGTCTAGCGGAAAGTACACACAACCCTTCCTTAAACCCAACTCTGAGGCAAAGCAACACAGCTGAACTCTATCGCTTATAAAGAAGACATAATCATTCAAACTCTTCACTTCCACCCAAGTCATAGTAGAAAAATCCAATTTGCTAATACTTATTTTGGTTATACAGTTTTGATAAACACCTCTTTGAATGAACTTTGTCTCTATGTAAAAAACTTCACCAAAAGAAGCTATCCAGTGCTTATCACGAGGGCAACCCATCCATCCTCCTACAACTTCATATTCAGAACTTTCAAAGGTGATAACAAAATCACTTGTACTGAGTGTTTCCCCATTAACTATATCAGAACCATGTCGTACTTCTATCTCCAAGTCATCACCATTCGAACACATTATATATAACTTACCCTTAAAATATAGCATATGTTGAAGATATCGGTCGCCTATGTTAACGAACTCATGTTTTTTCCATTCTTTTTCTCCTGGGTGACAATAAATAAGAATGTCACGCTGTTCACACCTGCTACTAAAAAGTATATAAACCATTGAATCATCCCCACCTGCAGCACTACTTCCACTAGTACTTCTGCTACTCTGAGGAGGTGAAGACAAAACACAGTCTCTGACATCATATTCGTATGGAGCACAATGCAGGTAACTAGGCAACTGTATAGTGTCTAGCGATGCAGGATTCCATAGAAAACAATCTCCATATTTAGAAACTTGGTCTGTGTGATGACAAAGGATGATTAACCATCCTTGGTGACAAGGTTTCTGCCAAATTTGTCTTTTATTACTTAACTCTGGTATGTATTTTTTGTAAGATTTGTTAATCGGATCACATATATTATAGAAAGTTTGAAACTTGCAATCTTTTCCATGTTTGTAAACAAGCCAAGGTGCTGCTCTTGGTGATGGTGGGAGTCTGCGTTGGCTTCTTCGGTGAACTGATGATAACTCTGAATTTTCCATGGAAGCTGATGAGAAAGAACAATGCATGATGCCACTGTTAATTGCAGTATATATACATATACAGAGGAATCTTGTGATTTCCTTTTCCATTTAAAAGGACTATAACTATATATAGAAAAGAACGCAGTTTCCTTTTTCGTTTCGATTTCCTTAATTTAGGTTTATTTCATTAACACATGGGAAACCGTTAGGTAAATATGTTTTCGACTCATTCTCCCATTGAAGATCTTCCTTTATGGAGCCACGACCTCAACCACACTTCTACTAAGTGTAGTTGAAACACCTTATTCTATGGTGTATATCCTTTATTGAGGATTTGTAACCTTCTAGGTAGGTTTGTAGCTGGTATGCGTGATCTCATCACTTTAGCGATATCAATGTACATTCTGAAAATCGATTATTCTTTCACTTCACATTTATATTTGTGGAATATAATAATCAATATGAGACACAGTGGGAACACACCACGACAATTCCCGTTGTTCCATTAGAAAATACTTTTTCTTATCTCCCCCTAACGATGGGAAGACTGTCTCATTAAAGTGATAACCCGCAAATCTAGTGGTAAGAGATCACCTTCCAAAGGTTTTAAAATGCGGATAATTGTTGGAAATTCTTGTCTAACATAATCACTTAGTCATTTCGATGACCCATTATAGTACGATGTGGAGTTGTAAGGGCACATATATAGTGCAACCAAAAATGTGTAAGAACACAAAATGTCAGGCTTATATCTAGTTACGAACCGGTACGCAAAGATTGGTTGACCAATTGTGGGTCTAAAACGAATAAGTGAAGATGCGTTTAATATTGCATATTCCCCGAGCAGTTAAAGGTAGGTTTGTACGCATAACCATGCCTTAGACACCATATGTAACCTTTGATGATAGCCTTTGCAAGACCTTAGGGTATAGGATGATCTACATTGATCCTATTAAATATGCAATAACCATCAAGTCCTTTTGATATATACTCTCTAGCATTTACAAGGGGTGGTGATTCCTTACATGTATAATGTGTGCTATTAGTTTTCCAAACGCAATATTACTTGGGAACTATTACTAGTCCAAAATGTCAAAAAATCCACGAGAGCCATAAGTCACTTTAATGGTCCGCATTCTGCATGGATATTTTTCTAAATATCACCTCGTTTTCATTGTAATATGGATTGTTTACCATTTGAATCTTAGGATGGTCTCCGTCCTATTTTACTAAAGGCATTGTGAAATGAGTGATATTCTCTCTTACATAAAGCATAACGGAAAGGGGGGTTGTGCATCTAGTTCTTTAGAGAACACTTATTGAGAGATATGTTGTTACTTCGCATTCTGTCAATATTTTTCCCGTTGTCTCTTCCACTCAAACACAGTGATGTATGTATGAGTCCTTTCAAAACGAAACATCATGTCACAACCAAAGTTCTTTTATGGTTATGTCAAAGGTTGTATGAGTCAATTCCAAATATTTCATCGTCGAAGTCAATATGGATTCAATAATCCAAATACTATAGTGATTTACATTTCACTAGATTGACTCATTTATTCTCTACGATATATTTCCTTCCAAATATATTAGAGACATAAAAGATGCAATCAATTACATTCTCATCATTATGAGTTTCCATATGATATCCACTTGCATAGGTCTCTTTGGAATTTAACAAGGTGATTAGCTCTCGGTACATATAGAGCTTTTGTGACTTTTAATCGTTGTTCCATCTTGGAAACAAAATTTGAGCATTGCTTCGCTCGATGATCCAATCATCGTAGTCACATTATAAGAAAATAGTTCAACAACTAATTTAAATTCCTTAAGAGTTTCGTGTAATAAGTGGTGTGACCTTATTACGTAACAAATGAAAATCTATCTTATTTACTTTAGAGTGTTACCGTTCATGAAGATGATATACTTTTCATCATAATGTACGAATGATCCTTATAACTCAAGTACTTTTGAGTATATCTCAAGTTCTTTAGAGTATTTCAATCTCTTGAAAATGATATACTTTTCATAACATAAGTGCAGACAATGAATTTAATTCTTCGCAAAAAAAAAAATAAATTATTTTAGCTAATGAAATATATGTCAAACTATCATGTAGACAACAGTTCAGGATCAAAATGTAGAATCTAACCATACGAATTCGATTGAATAAAGGTAAGAAAAAAAATGTGTAAGTGTATTGACTTGGCAAATTTCTTGTTTCCATTAATGTTGATGTCTAGGGCATGACTTTTCTAAGAATATAGTGTGTTCATTTTCCTTTAAACTCCCTATATCTCTTGTAGTTGACTACTAATATATGATACTTGCATTAGAATGCTTGTATCATTCTTAGTAAAATGCTTATACCAAGATTTTCAACTCTCATTGGTATGAGTCAGAATTACATCATTGTCCCATAGGTAGATACATTTACTTTGTATCATTACTACTGGAGACAGAATTACATCTCTGACTCATGAAAAATTTTGTAAGTTTCTTTCCACAAAACGTGAGGTGTGCTTTTAATTACAACATATCATTGTCAAAGTTATTGACTCATTATAGTCTAAAAATTGGATTACATCCCACTTAACATTCAAGTTTTGGGGAAAATGAATGTTTCGACAAACTTCCTTCAAAGCAATACATCGTCTGAAGTTAATATGTCGCCTAGGAAATGTTGAAGGTATGGCTTCCTCTTTGAAAGGTGTATCTTTATGAGTTGAAGATTTTTATGAAGAAATTATTGTACTTGTGTACACAAACTTCCACATCATAGACTCTTTAGTGGTACTCAAGTACTTCTGAGTTCAAAAGGTCAAATTAGAGTCGAATTGGTTTAGTCAAAGTCTGGTCAACTATATGGTCAAGACCCGGTCCATTGGGTTGACAAGGTCATGTTTAATATTGAATATAAAAATATATGGTCCATTATATATGAAATATTCAGGCTCATTGATAATAAGTGTGAAATTATTAGCATATGAGCCCAAAACATATCGTTAACCCTAAAAATTGAAAACATTCTTCTTTCAACTGTTATGATCGACAGACACATCATAATCCGATCATGATGAAATTTTAATTGTAGATTCAATACAATGTTTCGACAAACATATCAAAATTTCAAAGACATCCAACGGCTAGATAAAAAGATATTTATGACGTTGTATAATTGTTCCAATTCACGTTTCTGTGGACACAGCAGGCAATATCACGTACTTTGGAGTACTTTCCATTGTTGGATCTTTATTAAATTTTTACAGTATCTCCATAAGGATAACATATACCAAATATAAAAATTCCAGAATAATCCGACGGTTAAAATTATACGAGACTTAGGTTTGTCGACGCTGTTATCATTACGTTGTAAAAACACGACCTTCAAATAAAAGAGAGCTATATAATGTGAGAATTGGGAGGTCAATCGGATATATGATATTTTGGTTAAAAAGATCAAAATCAACAAATCCTGGGTGAAAAAGATATCTAGATTTTGATACTGTTTAAATGGACAAAAATACAAAAATAGCCAGGATGTAAACAGTTTTATCCTACTCATTTTCAAACCTGGCAAGATTGGGGTATACCCAGATTAATTGGGGTATACCCAATAAGACAAAATAAGGTCATTTGGAAGTAAAATAAGCCCCCCCTTAACCATATATTTTCTAAATGGCCAATATACCCTTGTTTCATCAACACTAAAAATTCTAATTAGGTTAATTAATTGAGTTTAGATTGATTAATTGAGTAGATTAAAACTTATGAAATGAAATTTTGTTTTTGGTTGAACTTATTTGGGAAGAGTTTTGATGAAAATATTGTTTTGAGAAAATCGTTTGCAACGGAAATGAAAGCGCACAACCCAAACACTTCTAAAAAGGGGATTGCAAAGCTGTTGTATGAAATCATACTCAAAATTAGATCAAAAATCAAGACTTTCGGTTACGAAAGTATAAAAAGTCGGCAAGGTCGACGAATGAAGATCTTCATTCGTCGACATTCATTCGTCGACGTTTCCGACTTTATTTGTTTGACACACAGGAGACGACAAAAAAAAAATTATTAGCCGGCAAGGTCTTCAAAAAATACCCTGCCGGCTGTTTAGAAAAATAAATTAGCCGGCAAGGTTTTTAAAAATACCCTTGCCGGCTGTTTATTAGCCGACAAGGTCTTCAAAAAATACCCTTCTGGTTGTGTATTAGCCGGCATGGTCTTCATAAAATACCCTGTCGGCTGTTTAAAATTTTACAGTCGCCATGGCTATTATGAAAAGTCGGCAAGATATGCATGTTACGACCTTGCCGGCTGTATTGGCCGGCAAGGTCTTCAAAAAATACCTTGCCGGCTGTTGAAAAAAATTTACAGTGGCCATGGCTGTTATGAAAAGTCGGCAAGATATGCATGTCACGACCTTGTCGGCTAAAAACACAGAAATCACAATTTTCGATTTCTACCTAATATAACAGTCAAATCACACAACACAATGAAGGTTTTGAGTTTAAACATCATTTATAGTCTTCTTTTCGCCCGTAGAATCGACAATTTTTTTTGGAAAAATCAATGTTGAAATTTTTTATATGGTTTTGGTTGATGAAAGATGTAGATGAAGAAGAAGAAAAGATTAAGAGTTGTTTAGTTTTTTAATTTTAAGGTTAATGAAATTAAGAAATTGGTATATTTTTAAGATTTAATTCGCTCAAGGGTATTAAAGTAAAATCACCCTTTTTAATAATGACACACTACGTCCCCTTGAAATAGGGTATACCCCAATTAATCTGGGTATACCCCAATGTCGCCAGATGTATCCAGTTTCATCCTTGCAATTTTTTAAGTTTAAGTCGGGATGTACCCAGTTTCATCCTTGCTATTTTTTTTGTCCATTTCACCCATACTAATTTTTACTCGTCCATTTGAACCAGGTTTTAAAAATATATG
This sequence comes from Papaver armeniacum, assembly GCA_023531295.1. Lineage (NCBI taxonomy): Eukaryota > Viridiplantae > Streptophyta > Magnoliopsida > Ranunculales > Papaveraceae > Papaver > Papaver armeniacum. Next base: position 18,248 of record JAJJWW010017635.1, read on the forward strand.
GACAAATGACCCATTTTCCATTTCAAATACTTTTTCATTTTTTAATTTACATCAGGATGCATCCAGTTTCATCCTTGCTATTTTCTAAGTTTAAGTCGGGATGAATCCAGTTTCATCCTTACTATTTTTTTTTTGTCCATTTCACCCATACTAATTTTTACTCGTCCATTTAAACTAGGTTTTAAAAATATTGGACAAATGACCCATTTTCCGTATTAACTTTTTGTTAAGAAAATCTAATAAAATATATTATTAACGGATTTTGGCCTCACTTTTAAATAAAACATATATTAAAAAGAATTAAAAATACTCCTTCTATTTTTGGAAAATAGTCACTTTTTCATTTTATCCTAAAAATAGGCCAAATTGAAAAAGTGAAAGTATCTCTTTTCCAGAAACGAAAGGAGTATGATACATATAATATATTTGTTCGAGATTAAATCCTTCCCCGTCCCTTCCTCACCACTGCACTGAGTCCTTCCTTCTGCCTGATGTGGCGAAACAGTTGAATTCACAACTTACCTCCTTCATAACTATCATAAGAGTCGGAATAAGAACCACTATGTCAAGCCCTACAAGACCTGTGTGATTTTAGTTCACGTGGATTTCAAGATTTTTATGTCTATAGATTTATACAAGTAATGGGATTTGTTTTATTATTTGCATATATCTATTGAGGAAAGGTGTCTATATATGTCCTTGTGAGTAGTTGTACTAGAAATAGATTCGAAAATCAATGATGTTAATGTTAGATCGTGGAAAATAATGAGATGGCGAAGAAAACTAAGTTAGGATTTTTCGATGAAAATATCATAATGAGCTCCAAGTAAGAATATAATCATTCTATCAAAAGAAGAGGGTAGATAATTTTGTAAACAAGGGGGGGTTGCGAAGTTCTTCTGAGGATTAAGACAAATGAAGACGGAGAAACGATTCCCTATGAATTTGAGTTATTAGGCTCATTTAATAACAGAGATCGTTGTTGAAGTAAGCTGAATTTGAATTGCGTTGTGGATTGCAGGCTAAATTAGAAAAGCACACACTACTATATTTTGATTTTTGTTGGTATGTCAGTCTCTCGACATTACAAAGATTTGTGCTTTCTTTTTCATCTAATTATCACTTTTAAATCCAAACATAAACTGACAATTTAGTCCACGTCTATGGCTATACAGATAAGAAGAATCTATAATAAGGCTTAGGCTGAGTTTGGTAATGCTTTTTTATTTTCAAAAGCACTTTCAAAACCTATATATGTCAATAAATTTTGAAGTTGGTGTTTGGTAAAACAAAATCAAAGTGCTTTTTATCCAAAGCATTTCCCAAATTCCTCAATTTTTAAAAGCTGGGGTGGAGGAGCTTTTAAAAGCTACAAAAGCATAAGCTTTGGTCCCACCCAAATTTAATGCTTGTTTTATCCATTTTGCCCCTATTTTATTTTGTAAATGACAAAAATTACCCTTAAATATATATACAATCAATTTTTTATTTCTGATATTTTATTCTTTAAATATTACTACTCCCTCTGTCCGTTTTTATCTGTCCTAATTTCTACTTTGGTATGTCCATTTTTATCTGTCCGCTCTGTTTATAGACATACTTTTCCCCTAAACTATCAAATATACCCTTTATTTTTATAATCATAAAATCATTTTTAATATCCAAATCTTAAATAATATCACCATATTTATGGAAAAAAACTTACTCAATATCTTTGTATTAATTGTCATTCCTTTTTTAAATAAAAACATTTATGAATAGTTATAAAATTCCTAATAAACTTCTACTTATTTTAACACTAATAATTTAGTTTTGGTAATAATATAACATTAAATAGGCTAGTCAAGGGCTAGTCATGACAATTTATAGGATTTCCTTAATATCTTGACTTAGTCAAAGCGGACTCTTAATTTAGGACGGAGGGAGTATATTTTATTTTCAAATTATTTTATAATACCATTTCATTTAATTAAAATATTATTAATTTATAGAAGAAATCTATTGTATTTATATTTAATTTGTCAAAAAAAAAAATAAAAACAAATATTAAATAATTACTTAATTTTAGTTTATTTTTTATTTGAAAAAAAATATATATATACATATATATTAAAAATTGGTTAAGTAAAATAATTTTTTTAACAATCATAATAATAGTAACAACTAGTAAACTTAATATTTTTATATATTTATATTTAATAGTAAAAAAATTAATTATTTTTAAATCCAATAACATTGAATAAAACTATTTTCAGAGATATGTCTGTTTTGGTCATTTGCCACAACAATAATGGTTGAATATGATATTTTACCAAACACATTTTGATTGCTTTCTTAATCAGCTTGAACTTTAATTAATATTTTACCAAACGTCTTCTTTTTTTTTTCACAAGACAAAGACAAAGAACCTGACAGAAAAGTGCTTTTATAAAAGCTGCAGCAATACCAAACTAAGCCTTAGTCCTATGGGCTAGATATCTAGCTGCTAGATTGGTCATCCACGTCAGCTTGGGCAACCTCCTAACCCCTATGGGATGGCCAATATAGCAGTGAAACGCCTAACCATTCGGCTTTAAAAAACAAAACTTCATAATCTATTTCTAAATACTACTAATTTAAATTGGGTTTAATCACAAATAACATTGAACTAGTATTAGGCTAAGTCCTATGGGCTAGATTGGACTGCTAGATTGGCCAAAAAGTGTTGCAAATCATGAAAAAAGTGTGGGAAAAAAGTTAACACTCAATCTGGCTACTTCTCTCTCCTAGAAGTTGCTCATGACGCACTATCGGCGAGATTGAAACGCTCGAATGGTGCGGCGCTCAAAAGTTGTCTCAACGCCGAACCGTTCAGGCGCTCACAAAATCTAACGGTTGAGATTGAACGCGAGGCCCGTTCGGCGTTCAAAAAGTAACCAAAACGCCGAATGGTGCGGCGCTCAGAAAAACGCCGAATGGTTAGGCGCTCACAGATGACGTGGATGGCCAAACTAGCAGCTAGATATCTAGCCCATATGACTTAGGAGGTTGCCCAGGCTGACGTGGATGGCCAATCTAGCAGCTAGATATCTAGCCCATAGAACTAAGCCTAACTATTATAAAGAGAACACTCCTTAGGTACTGTACATGAACAGTGATTTGAGGCTATAATTTTTGAATTTTCAGAATTATCCCCATATTATGTGCACATAAATAATGTGTTATAAATAAAAAAATGAGAGTATAATGGTAATTTAAGTATTTAAATTAAATAGATAAAAACAATAGGTCCTAAGAACCGTCCCCAAGATAACATATAAAAGTGATGAGTTACATGTCCAGTTTGCACGTGCGTACGCACGTGCCAAACAATCTAGTCTTAAAGTAAACGAATACAATGGTCAAAAGAGAACCAAAAGATAAAAATAAGAAAAATAAGATTCGGATGATTTTTTTTTATTTTTTTTGTATTAGAGTTACGTGCGTGATAACGTCTTGTCTTTTCATAATAAGAACATCTGACAAAGCTGCTTGTTGTGTATTAGTTATTTGCAAAAACTTCATTTTCTCGATTAGTCGTGGAATATTATGTGGCTGGATTCAAAGCTCGGAACTTGGAAATAACAAACTGCATGGAGGGCATTTAAATTTTGGGATATAAAACTAACACATTCTATGATTCTACCTTAGAATTAGTCTTGGAAACATTGCTAAAATCTAATGAGATCGTACAGTATTTCACATCTTTTCTACGACTGCACCCAACCTATGTACTACGGACATTAGACAATTTAATCACCTTTTTCTCCCGGAATATCTACAATTATTATTTGTCTTAGGATTACAAAGTGTGCTTAGGATGGAATAACCTACTTTTGAGATTTGATTTCTCCGAATTTAAAAAACACAAAATTGGTCAAAAAGACCAAAATCAACAATTTCTAGGTGAAAAAGACACTTAGGTTTTGATACTGTTTAAATAGCTAAAAATTAAAAAGATACTGTTTAAATGGACAAAAATTTAAAAATAGGCAGGATGTAACCAGTTTCATCTTGTCCATTTTCAAATATTTTTTTCTTATTTTTATTTTACACAGGATGCATCCAGTTTCATCCTTGCTATTTTTTTAAGTATAAGCCAGGATGAATCCAGTTTCATCCTTGCTATTTTTTTTTGGCTATTTCACCCGTACTTTTTTTTACTCGTCCATTTGAACCGTGTTTTAAATTTTTTTTGGACAAATGACCCATTTTCTCTTTAAAAAAAATCAAAAGATACTCCCGATGCAATAATAGCCCTGGTTTAGTGGTTTTAGGATGCATTTAGATTTGGCTGGTCATGAAAGTAATTCTTATGGTGGAATCCAATATACTCCCTCCGTCTCTAAAAGATAGGCAAGTTTGTGTGTAAATTTACACATAAACTTGCCTATCTTTTAGAGACGGAGGGAGTATGAAAAACAGTTGATAAGTTCTTTTTATGTTTTTCTTGTTAACAGAATGCCTTGCGTCCGAAATCATTTGGCATTCATCTAGTATGATTGGGTTGTTTTTTTTTTTCTTTCTTTTTTTGCATGTCATCGTCGTATATTGAATGTGTCTTTCTCAAACCAGCCTATAAATTAAGCGCTTGCTCCACTTGCACTGTTATTTGAAGGAGTCGGTGTATGTTTGTAGCATGTCATCAAAAGTGATGTGATATTGGAGAAAACTAAAGTAGGTTTTTGTGATGGGGTTAAAACTTGGAACTCAAAGTTTGGTTAAACAAATTATCTTAAAAAAAAACAACCTAGTCGAGTAATTTAAAGGTTTACTATAAGAAAATGACATTGGCTCGTTTGAAGTTACCAAAGTGATGTTTTTGTAGTTTGAATGATTAGGTTTTGGGAAAGATAAAGATTCAGTGATGAAATCAAATAGACAATTTTTTTCATGTACTTCATATGAGCTTTAAATTTTTAAAGACAAGGCTAATTGGGTGCTTATATATAATTATTAGATTTTTGATTCACTGGTATCTGTATTCCAGATATGTATGTATGTGGACCGATATGGCAATCAAATCTTAAAGCTCTGGACATATTGCTTCTTGGAGTAAAATGGGTTTCCTTTTTATTTTTTGCCAACTAATAATCCTGGTCAATGTCACCAGCAAGTTTGAAAAAAAACAAAGAAAAACCTTTGCTTTTTCTTCCATGATTGTTAATAAGATCGGGAGTTTCCTGCTTTTGTTTCTGGGTATCATCATCATATTATGAACTATTTTTCGTTAAATGACCAAAATCAATAAAATAGCAAGAATGAAGCTGGATTATTATTTAACGAATAAAAATTAGTATGGGTGAAATGGATACAAAAAAAATAGCAAGAATGAAATTGGATTCATCTTGGCTTAAACTTAAAAAAAGAGTGAGGATGAAATTGGATGCATCCTGATGTAAATTAAAAATAAGAAAAAATATTTGAAAATGGATATGATGAAACTGTTTACATCCTGGCTATTTTTACATTCTCGTCCATTTAAACAATATCAAATCTTACATGTCATTTTCACCCAGAAATTGTCGTTATCGGGTTAATCGACCAATATTGTATTATCCAAATGGATTGTCAATCTGTATATGAATGCCGATACTATTTTTGTCATTTTGTTTTCTCTTTGCCGCATCAATAATAATGCAAATCCCACTCATAAGTTTCGAACAAAGTTATTGATACCATCACCTATAGACTTTAATTATCACATAATTGCAGTAATATCATCTCGACATTCTTGGCCTAGTCCCCTTCATTCTTTTTGTTTGCAAGATGCATGATATTTAGTTTTTCCCTTTCTTAATGTTCTAAATTGGAGGGCTCTGGGAGTAGAGGTGTAAAACGTGCCGGTCTGGCACATCCCAGCCCACGAAGTCACGTGTTTAGTGTGTTATGTGTCTTGCTGGGCCGTGCCAGACACTCAGGCGTGCCATGTTGGGCCGTGCTAAATAGCGTGCTGTGCTGTGCTAGAAAAATGATCGTGTTGTGCCGTGTTGGGCTGTGCTAGCCCATTTATTTTATGTTTTCCTAAGAAAAGTTTTTTTTAGATATTTTAGTTAGTATTTGTATTATTATAGAAATTAATCAGCATAACGAAAAAAAATGTCAAAAACTAGCTAAAATAAAGACTTCTTTCGTGAAATATGTATGAAATGTGATGTATAGTGTTGTATTTTATGCATGATTTGGCGTGCTTTCTTCGCGTGTCGTGTTGTGTTGTGCTGGCTTCTAACACGTGTTGTACCGTGCTGATGTGCCTATTTGTTTGGCACAACACAACACACTAAGCTAACGCGTTGCGCCCGTGTTATGCCAAATCACGTGATGTGCCGTGTTGTGCTCGAAATTAAACGTGTTGTGTTGTGCCATAAACGTGCTGGCCCGAACCAATTTACACCTCTATTTGGGAGTTCGCCACTATTGTCAGCAAATTTTTCAGCCTATATCACTTGTCATTATCACCACAAGTTTTCAGCAGCTTACGCCATTTCAATTTTGTATCAAATCATAAGCTTTTGATGAACGGTCATTAAAATATTCTAATTTAGGTTTTAAAAGCTTACTAATCTGTATTTAATGAAAAAAGTAGATCATTGAGGAAGAAGACAAATAAAAATAGTTAAAGTTATTTTATTTTTTTGATAAGAAGACTTTTATTTATTTAAAGAGGAAGTGTTCATTACATAAGATGGAATCTAATCTCAGATTAGTCCTTTCTACGAATATAGATCTTTCATAAGTATTCATATTTTCAGTAGAAAAGAAAGGGATCTTCCTAGTTCTTACTTCCTTAGCAAGTCTATCTTCGAAATCTAAAAACTTCCTAGATTTATACAGAAAGAAAACCGAATTACATATATTAAGTGAAAATTTGCATCTATTCATGCTTGTTTGAGCTCTCCATGGTTGATCTTCAGGATTAACTTCTCCATTCATTATCTTCATTAAAGTTTGACAGTCATTTATCAAGCAGCAATTATTGAGATTTAAATCCTTTATTCACCTAAGAGCTTCCTTTTCTTCTTTTGCTTCAACATCTAATGGGCAGGAAGCCCATTCTCTGCCAGCTCTGCACTGCCTCATGTTTCCTGCTTTGTCCAAAATTGAAATTTCATATCCCATTGAAAATTCAACTTCAAAGAAAGATGCATCAAAGTGAATGAACCAGTCATAATCATGTCTTTTTTCCATATGAATATCATTTCTCACGTTGCTGACATAAATAGAATTCATCCTATTATTGTTGTCTCTGGTAGGAACATTGTTCTGGTAGGATGTTTTAATAGAATCAATTAACTTCTGTGGCACTGGCACAATATTATCAAAGTTCACACTATTCCTGAACTTCCAAATAGACCAAATGAGATAATAAATTTTATCATGTTTAACTTTAAAGAAGTTATTGTTCATCCAGTGTTTAAACAAGTTCAAAATATCATGATTTCCATGGAGTTTATAAATATCATTCAAATCAAAGGCATCCCAGATTTTTTTAGAAAAAGAACAATCCACAAACAAATGTAATTCATCTTCAGTAGCATCAGAATCACACAACACTTATCAATATTCAGATTAGTAATAAAGTTATAAGCAGACTTAGTAGTCAGTTCTCCAGACTTAGTTGAATTCCATCTGATCCTATCTTGCATACTAAGGTTAATATAAATAGCATAGACAACATTATGAAAAAAAAGGGATGAATATACGATCGTATTAATGTTCCAAGTTCCATCTCTACTAATCAGATCACTTACAGTTTTAGGCATATTATTATCAGTAGCAATAGGGATAAGAGGAATAGTTTGATTAGGCAACCGAAGATCAGTCCAGATATTCGTGTCGCGTCCATTATTAACCTGCCAAATACCATTAGCTTTTAGAATTTCTAAACCTTTCCTAATACTAAACCAAATCCAAGAACTTTTATATTTCCTAGTTTTTCTTAAAGGATTATGCTTTCTAAGAGATGTATGCTTTAAAATGTTAGACCACAATTGCTCTTGATTATGTATTAATCTCCAAGCCAGCTTTGTAATCAAAGCAAGATTATGTTTATGGGAATTCTAATTCCCAGCCCTCCTAAACGAATGTCTTTGGTAATGCTAGGCCAAGCCTTGGGGTAATAACACTTCTTTTTATTCTTTTTTTGCCACAAGAAGTACCCTTGGACTTTGTCTAAGTTATCAAGAGTTTTTTTAGGAAAATAAAGACACTGCATTTGATGGTTAGGATAAGCACTAAGCACGTTTTTAATAAGAACGGTATGACCAGCATGATTAAACATCTTTTTAATCCAACCTTGAAGTGCAACATAGTACTTATTTAGTAAAGGTTTAAAATTATTGATTTTATTTCTATCAAAGAACAAGGGAGTTCCTAGATATTTATCGTTTTTGGAAATTTTCCTAACTTTAAGAATTTTAGAAATAATCTTACAATGCTTATTATGAACTTTAGGAGAAAAATAAATCCCAGATTTTTGAAAGTTAATAACTTGGCCAGTCATTTCACCAAAGAGGTTAAGAGTATTAAGTAAATTTTTTGCTTCATTCAGATTAGCTTTCGAAAACAGGAAGCAATCGTCCGCAAAGAACAAATGAGAAACAGAAGGGGCAGTTTTTGTGACTCTAATTCCTGACACTAAGTTGTCTTTTTCAGCTTTCAAAAGAAGCTTTGATCGCACCTCCATGCAAATGATAAACAGGTATGGAGACAATGGGTCTCCTTGCCTAAGGCCCCTAGTAACAAATTTTTATTCACTAGGCACTCCATTTAAAAGCACAGAAAAAAAAGTAGTAGTAATACATTGCATTATAAGTTGACACCAGTCATTGCAAAAACCAAAAGAAAGCATGGTTTGTTTTAGAAAATCCCATTCAATTATGTCGAACGCTTTGGACAGATCTATTTTTAAAACCATATTTCCATTTTTGTTTTTCGAGATTTTCATAGAATGTTAAATTTCATGCGCTACAATAATATTGTCAGTTATTTGGCGGCCAGGAATGAAAGCAGGCTAGTTTTGAGAGATAAGTTTAGATGATAAATAGGAAAAGGTACATTAAAAATAAAATTAATTTTGGGTGGTAAATAGGAAAAGTGTACGTGACAAATAGGTAGAAGTTTAATTTTTTATAAATGGAGATGCTATTAAGACTTTGGATAGTATATATTAAAAATGATTCATAATTATAGAAAATGATTTGATAGTTAATGAGAAAATTTGTCCATAAACAAAAACCGGCAAATACAAAAAGACAGACCAAAAATAGAATAGATTACATATGTATATGTATGTTTTATTTTAAGAAAAAAAGTGAATAAAGGATAAGAGTATATATATATGTATATGTATGTTTTATTTAAAATAGTCAATTCATGATGATGCGGCTTTGATTCTTAGTTAGAAAAATATCTTCATCAAATGCTTTGACCACGTCCGAAACACATGATAAAACGCAATCACACATTACGGAACATTAACATGATCAGCTGTTCATCCAAGGGTCAAAGAAAAACATAAAATAGCTGAACCGGGCATAAACTACTCACTAGTCTATATAAATTCGATGATCTAATGTTTAAATAATATGAATTGAACATGTCTTCTTAGACGATCCTATAAATTGGTAGGAATTTGTTCACTTCTACTTGTTAGTTAGCAGAGTTAATGCCTGTTAGACGTACATGTCATGAAAATTAATGAGACTTTGGAGAAAACTAAATCAAGTTTTGGTAATGGGATTAACACTTGCAGTAGTAATATTGCTCGTGTGTAAATATACGTGGAAATGAAAATTTAACTGTTAATAATCTGCAAATAGAGATGTGGGTAGGGAACATTACTTTCTGTTTTTCAGTCGAGGTGTTGGGTAATCTCAATAGAGCAGTGAAGACTAGGATTTCAGTAAAGGTTCGCATTCAGGTTCAAGTAGAGTTCACCGTTCTTCAAATGTGAGGTTTAGATTGGAAGGAGGTGAATAGGGAGGTGAAAAAGAAGAAATTTAATAGCACTGTCGTTCATCTTTACCCAACCGACATCATAAAAGACCCTGCCCTACGTGTAACTGCACCCTCTGGATAATAACTGTATACATTAAGGCTAACCCACTTTGACTGATTGACCCCATGCCCATGTTTCAAATTTGCTGCAGTGTATTAGTTCTAATCTTTTGCCCACATTGTTCTTGTTTCCGCAAGAGATCACGGATAATTTCCGTTCAGGACAGAATCAAGCACAGTTACTTGTTTCTCTTATTTGCATAAAATTATTGGAGAACGAACATGACTTCCGAGGGGACAGCCTTATTTCTTTTTCTTTTGCCATCCAGGTTGAATTTTGAACTTACCGACTAATCACGGTCATGAGTCATGACACAATGGCCGGGTCGTGTGTGCCAAATTAAATAAAAAGTTCATGTATACCAACAACAAATGTGTGCTTTTAATTAAAGTGACGTGAGTGCATTGATCGAGTTATTTTTGGAGATAGTTATTATGCCTATAAAATTCATACAAGTCATGGGATTTTTTTTTTTTTTTTTTTTTTTTTTTTCCCTCTCTCTCGAAGCATGAAGTCATGGGATTTGTTTTAGTATAATCTTACACCGATTGAAACGAGGTCTCTAAGTTGCATATATTTGTGGATGCCCATTGAGTAGTTGTATCATAAATCAATCGCGATAATGATAGATAATGAAAAAGAATGAGATGGTGGAGAAAATTAAAGTAGGTCTTGGTGATAGGATTGGCTATATGAGAAGACCTTGTTCAATCACTTTTTAGTATCATTATACTAGGAATGAAACATATAACTCAACCAGTAGTTTTTTACAGACCGACAAAACAGACCAGAAAAAAACCGCTTCTCACATCTCTTTTTATTGTGGGCCCCGCCCCTCCGGAGACGTGCATGGGGTGGGCTGTGAGGGGCGGGTTTTTTTTTTTGTGTGGTTTTTATCTCGGTCTGCCGAGACTTTTTGTAACTTAACATATACATAAATTGACCTTGTTTTAAAGAAAAAGTGATACGTGTTTATAGGTAATTGCAGGTACTGTTAACAAATTGAAACAAATTCCTATTATATCTATCATCTCTTTGGCATTGTAACTAAAACACTTTGTTCTAACTTAAGATGTTTAACAAAGAATTCAGTTAGTCTTGTTTTTTCTTTAGGTGAAACTTTAAATCTTTTGTTCGCTAATTTATCCCGATTGATTGATTAGTGTTAAGTCGGTTGATTAGTTGATTTTTAGTTAATGTCAATTCCTTATCGAAACACGGAATTATTGGTTTTTTTGAAAATATATCAACCTGGAATCGGTGGATGTTTATGTACTCGTAGACAGATTGATCACATTTAGTTGATACAATCCTCCGTAAGTGCCGGTTGGAAGGAAAAAATATCTCAAAAACGACAATCTTTTACATAAAAATATGTTATATTTGTGGATATAGTACCCCATGTATCAATCGTAAAAAAATAAAACTCAAGAACTTTTCTGAATTTTTCTTTTGTGCCAGACTTGGTTTACACAAATTTTATTATCAACCCAGTTAAAGTCTGTGAACACGGAAATCACGTAAGCATCCACGTGTTCACAAACAATCTCAGCGTGAATTGAATATACGCATTAAAGTGTGAGTATAGTATAAAATACATAGGTAGATGTTGATTCATTGATTCCAAACCCCGCGGGTTTGTCATGATCTCATCAACATCCAAAATGGTAGATCTAAGAAGTGAACACATAAATAAAGATATATGAATGCTAAACGTAAAGGAGACAATGATTTACGTGGTTCAGCACTAAGGCCTACATCCACGGGGGTCAGGGATATTCACTATGAAGTAAATGGTTACAAGAATAGTCATAAGACTTTTAGTGTTTATCGAACCCGCAGGTTGATGTTCATACTTACTTCTCACTGATTTCTCTCCTATTCTCTAGTTCTCTCCCAATGTTCCTCCCCCCTCTCCTGTTTGGAAGGGACATATATATAGCTAATTTAAGTGGGTCCACTGGAAAAGAGTTGTTGAAGTCTTATCTTCTTGTGATCTGTGCATAGTCCGCGGACTTCCTTATCATTCCGCGCCTTCTATAATTCCTATGTTCATTACGCTGACCAACCCCCGCTATCTTCGTTGGTCATCTGACGCGTGCCCTCTGAGCAGCACTAAATGCGAGTGGTTGGGGCGGTACAGTCTGCGCCAGGCGGTGTCAGTCTTCCCTTATCACGTCTGTGTCAGTTGGACTTTCCCCAGCCGTTGATTATACCTCACCTCGTTATGAGGTTAAGCGTAGCAGAGTAGCTCTTTGGTGTTACGTGGGGATACCTTCCTTTGATGCTCCTTCATCTTCGACCGTTGAACTTGACAGATGGCACGCCGTCTAGATCCCATGGATGCCCCTACGTGTCATCCACTTTTATGACGTAGCCTCCACGTGGGCTTTGCTAGTACACGTGGTGACACTACAAGAAAAATGGCCTTTGACAACGGATATATGACAACGTTTTGCGAAACGTTGTCGATAAGTAAGCTTTCCACAACACTTACCCTAAAAAACCATTGTTGAATCCTATCCCAACCAAACAACAGTTATGAAGGTAGCTTTTCGACAACGTTTCTTTTAAAAACGTTGTTGATCCTATATTTTCACAACGTTTAAAGTGCATTGTCAAGTTAATTTTTTTTTATTTTAAAATCTTTGAAGGAAAAGAAACTAGGATTCAAAGCTGAGTTAGTAAATATGAGTTGTAATGTGAATCACATAGAAAAATTAAGAGGTTCGTCATGAAAGACCTACATTCACATTGTGGAGATGTGAAGCTCTAGTATGATTCTTCTTAATCGTTTTAGTAGAAGAACAACAAATTAAGCTTTTTATAACAAGCATTCGAGATGGTTCGACACTTTGAAAGTTTACGCGTCCCCTCAGAGTTTGTCAATATCGATCGATATGAGTACTCTATAACCTCTATATTTACGGTAATAATTACTAATGTGAGTCTATCATCTCCTGGAGTTTAGAGATCCTCAAAATCAACGTGAGAATAAATTGAAATAAATCTTCGACACAGATGCATCGAAAACTCACAGACTAATCCTAACTGCATATTTGTTGGTGAACTGAATTAAGCAATATTTATGGATATAAATTAGTCATTGAAAAGAATACCTCAGATAAATTCCACTTTACAATATGCATTCAAAGAAACAAAAATTAGAATGTGCATGACATTTCCTTCATGCAGAGATTGGGGTATACCCAATGAGACAAAATAGGGTCATTTTGAAGTAAAGCCAAGCCACCCCTTAACCTTGTATTTTCAAAATGGATAATATTCCCATGTTTAATTAGCACTAAAAAATTGATTAGGTTAATTAATTGAGTTTAGATTAAAATTTTGAAAATGAAAATCCAAAGAGGTTAAACCTTTAATCCTTCTTATGAGTTCGATTTCGATCAAAAAATTTGGTTTTCAAAAATGTCAAAGGTCAGCAAGATATACGTTTGAATAAGGTGTCGTCTATATATGGCCAAAGCATGGTCTTTGTTTGAATAAAATGCCGACCAATTTTAGCCAAGCAAGGTATTTAAATGAAGAACATGCCGACTTTTTTTTTTTGACACACAGGAGAGGGCTATTGAAAAATATTAGTCGGCAAGGTCCACAAAAAAACCCTGCTGGTTGTTGAGAAAAATACCCCGACGGCGGTATAAGTCAGCAAGGTCTTCAAAAAATACCCTGTCGGCTGTAGCAAAAATTTGCAGTCGTCGCCATGGATGTTATGAAAAGTCGGCAAGATATGCATGTTACGACCTTGCCGACCAAATACACAGAAATCATAATTTTCGATTTCCAACCTAACATAACAATCAATCACACAACACAATGATGGGTTTGAGTTTAAACATCATTTATAGTCTTCTTTTCGCTGGTAGAGTCAACAATTTTTTTGAAAAATCAAAGTTGAGGATTTTTATATGGCATTGGTTGATGGAAGATGAAGATGAAGATGAAGAGAAGAAGATGAAATGAAGAGAATAAAAACTGATTTATGGTAATTAAAATTATTAATGGGTAAGGGTAGTTTTGTAACTTACCCATTAGGACTCCCCCTAAAACCCACAAAAAGTGTCCCTTTAAAATTGGGTATACCCCAATTAGTTTGAGTATACCCCAATCTCGCCAGGATTTCCTTTGGCAAAAAACAAACCACATGACTTTCTTTTTTTTTGGTTAAAATTATAAGGTAAAAAAAAAAAGCGGCAAAAAAATTTACTTGCCAAAACATGAGTGGCAAAGTTTAACTTTTGGTGAAATAGTGTGCGGCAAAGTGAGCTGAAAAATTTGACTTTCACGAAATTGTAAGCGGCAAATATGGTCCACGCGGGCCTTTTTATTGCCTTAAAGCTTTGTTTTGGTCCATATCCGGATAGAACCAAAAACTAAACTTGAAAAAAACCCTCTTTCTTAGGCTGCGGGAGTAAAAGCTAGGTTAGGTAAGAACAAAACCAAAAACCCCTTTTCTTCCCCTTTTCTTCAGCAGTGGAGTAAGAAGGTGGAGTAAGAAGAAGATATAGTCAGTAATTGTTCCTTTATCTCTCCATCATCTCCATCTGGAATTTCTTCTCTTTGTCTTTTTTTCCTCTCTCAATCATTCCCTCATCTATTCTCCGTTTGATTGAGAGTTTCCGATTGATTTTTTTTTTTTTTAATTTCATCTAAGATTAGAATACCAGAATACGGCTAGATGGTGTTGTCTATGTTCAATTTAGAACATGGTAAAAAAAAAAATTAATTTTCTGAAGGAAAATTTAGGGGTTTTGTTAGATCTGGAATGCATGTGTATTTGAGATCATTTTTTGCTCGATTTGAACTGTAAGAGCTAATAAGATTTCATTTTCACCTTTTTCTGTCTTCTATAAACTTTGTTTTTCTTTCCAAAAATCTATATGCTTCTGTTTTTGTTTTCCATTCAAACGATCTCAAACAAGAGAAGAAATTGTAGCTTTGAAAATTGAAATTCGAGTTCAACCCATCAACGGTTTGTGTCTGAATTTGTACTCTGCAAAGGTAGGGGGTTTCTTTTCTCTTTGATTTCTATTTTAAAACTTTGCAAATGGGTTTGAAAATTTATATATTTTGTGTTTAATTCCTGCAGTATATCCATGATTATGATGCATGTTGTTCTTGGTTGTGAATCTAAAATATTTGAAGAATTTAATTTTGTTTTCAGTTACATAAGTTCTGAATTTTTCAGTGTGATTTAAGCTAGAAAAAAAATGGTGTTTTTATATAGCCATTAACTTGTTTGATTTAATGCTTGAACGAATTTCCTTTGAAATCGATTTGAACTGTCAGTAGCTTGATTTCATTTCCTTGAAAAATATCTGAATTGTGCATTTTTACTAAATGGGTATACAAATTTTCCATGATTAAAATGATTTATGAAAACCAGCAGATGGGCATTTATAAGGATTATAAATCTTGAATCTTACCAATTTTATACATACATTCTGTTTTAAACAACCCGTGTCACTTTGTTGAATTTTGCGATACAAATTCTTTGTACATTGAAATGTAAATGATTTCAAATGTTAATAAATGATTTTATGAGGAATAAGTATGATATGCAACCATATCTATGCTTGTTTTCTACTACTACTCATATTTCCTTGTAACATGCATTTTCCCGGAGTTCACCTTAACCTTGGATCGTTTATTTTGGGTCAGTGGAAATGATTTACGACCACAGGTCACTTCCAATTTTAGTTCTTTTCCTTGTTACTCATTTTGCCTGCTACTGACACTTCCTAAATCTTATTTATATGATTTCTTTGTAGTAAAAAGAAATGCATTTCAATTGGCTAAGTACTTGGTTTTAAAACTTGCTGAAGTAAAAGTTAGTTTTCATTTTTGTATTGGATATTCATGATATCCTCATGAATGACCTTTTTCCTCAAATCTTTTCATTGTACTGATATTCCCTACTTTGGATAACAATTTTATCTCTTCATTTATGAATGATTTGTTTTCAATCTGGGCATTTGAAATTTATTGGCCATGTGCTTATGGTTTTGGCATACTGTATAGGTTGTTTGATTCTTATGGATAAATTTGAATTGTCTCTTGAGTTCAATTTATTTGAGTTTGTTATATTGTGCGTGGAGCTGTTCAATTTCTGCTTTAAAGTATATTATGCTCTCAAAAGTGTTTCCTGCCAGTATTTGTTTAAGCTTAAAGCAATGAGTTTTGCGAGATAAATGACTCTACTATAGGACCGTCGGGCCTTAATTGTCACCCCATCTACGGATGGCAACCCGAAAGACCGTTTCTTTGATAACGGTGGCTGGTATCGGACTACCCTGACGACGGCGTTTGCCGAAGGATTAGTAGAGTAACCTATTTTCTTATTTACAGCTCCAAACCCTTGGTTATCGACTGATTTGTTTAAAGCTTTACATTTCATAAATTATTATTCCTGCTGCTCTTGCCTATGACTTTATATTTTTATGTCAACATTTCATACTAAACTGCTATATCCCCTACTGAGTTGTGGCTCACTCCTTTTAGTTTTGTTTTCCACAGAGTACGAGCGGAGCTTGCAGCACTAAGCCGAGTAGAGCTTACAACAGGCGTTAACGCATCAAAAGTTAGTATTTTGTTGTTTATAATTTGTGTATCACGGGGTTTGCTGGGGTAATTAGAGAAGCAAAACATCCATGCCTATTTTCTTGTCGTTTTATTTTGGCATTGTAGGCTTAGCCCATGTGTTGATGTGAATATATAAGCTAAGATGTTTGCAAAGTTTGTAAGTAAGAATTCTGTATATGTAGTTTTCATCGCTGCCGATCCATGCCTTTCTCATTTTGTTTAGCTTTGATGTATCACAGACCTTGGGTATTTGTGGTTACTACAGACCTTACGTATTTGTGGTTTCTACATATTTGGGGTTTCTACATATACGTTCATCACTAAGTTATGGATTTGTTTTGAAGTGTACTTAGCTGTGTCTTCCTCTTTATTGTAATTTAATGAGTTTGTTAAACTGCCTAATGCTTGCATACTTTCTCCACCACTTTGGCATTTTTCTATCTATACTGCTAACTCTTTAGATCCCTACCACTTAGTACCACTAAACTAAGTTTTCAAGATGTTATCGAAATCCACGATAATAGACGGTGTTTAATTTGTTAAAATGTACTTTGTGCTTAAAGTTTCTTTTAAAATGAATTGATTGATGTTTACTGTGTATTTACTATGTCATTATACATTAAGCATTACTTTTAGATTTATTTAGTCAAAGCTTAGAATCGGACCAAATGGTTTCCCTAAAATTTTCAGTGTACATTTTTAAAGACACGGTGTTGTAATTCGTCCATATGAATTGTTGCTTTGTGAGAACAGTACCTTTTTTTTAATATTTTACTAAGATTTATTTGTGTGTTCTTGATCTATATTTCCTAGTACCCAGTATCAAAAAAATAATAATTGTAAAGATCTTTTGGCTTGCCGTAGCTGCGACAAGAAATTCTCATTTTCGTTTTTTTTTTTTGTTTATTGGTATCAGTCTTTGGGACTTGTTAAGTACTAAAAATGTGTATATATATATATTTTTTTTTGAGCGACGTACCGTGAGTTTGGCCTTGCTGATGGGTTGAAATCCAACCCGTTAGAGGTTAAATTTGCTGTCTGTCACATCTTAGATCCCTGAAATATCATGTTTAGGATGGTTTTATGTGATTTGATTACTAAGATCAGTATCATGTTTAGTGAATCATGTATCTGAATGATGATGTTTGTATGTTAGAAGAAGAAGAATAATGGTTGAGGTTAGTCATTGACCTTATATAGGACATGATTTCAGCATCATGTACATCTATTTTGATTTTTGATTGATTTTTTGTTCTTGTTCTGAACTGTATTTCTCTCTTCTAAATACACTATGGCGCATCCAATGTAGACTTGGTGTTTAGGGATTTTATTTTTTTAATCTTTTGGTACTGTTTATGGATTTGATTTTTCTGTTCTCCCTATTGATATTGATTATAAGTTTGTTTGATTTGTTAAGTGAGTGTGAGTCTTACTTTCTGCATTTGTATCAAGTAGATGGTTGATTTGTTTAATCTAATATTTGTGTTCGTTTTACCTAAATTTGTTTACTATTTTGTGGATGATTGCAGCTAGCTCTGAAGTTTGGAGTCGGTGAACAATTTCAGAGGCAAGTATGGTTGTAATTATTTTTTCTTGAAATGCCTGTTTTAACTGATTTTTTATACTTATGTGGCTCATGATATTTATAAGTTTGTTTTTGTGTTTTTTGTTTGTCTCCAGGCTTTGAGATCTAGACAACTTGGTAAGTTTCACAGATCTCTCTTGGAATGCTTTTGTGGTTTGTATGGATTATTTGAAATGATTTATTTGTTGCATATTGTTGTGACATCTGATAGATGTATTTGATCCTGTAAGAGTTGTTAGGGTATTACTCATACGTTTGATATTATGCTGATGTGCAACATGTTTTTGCTATTTATACTAGATAGGTTGAACTGCGGTCTTCCATGATGGAGAAAGACTGGGTTTACTTGCGAAGGTTTTAAAGCTAAACCTGTTGTGTTTTTTTAACATGCTTGCTTGTTTATGTTTTCCAAGTCTGATTGTGTTTCTTATATCTACGTTAATGTAGATCAACACCAGAATATGGAGTTGCATTGGCAATTTTTTTGAAAACTGTCAGTGAGAATCTAGGCAATCCACCATTACTGAAGTGTCCTTGTGTTGATTGTAAGAATTTAGGAAGTGAACCCCCGAATGAGGTATATAAACACTTACTTGTTAGGGGAATGGATCCTACTTACACTGAATGGGTTTTTCACGGTGAACATGTTAGTACTTCTATGAAAGATCCTGAAGACCCGATAACTTCTGACCATGCGATGTTTTTCGATACAAATATTGAACATGATTTGATTGATGATCCTGTTATTAATGAAGGTACTAATGAATATCCATTAGAAAAATTAGTGGAAGACACCGATATTCCTTTATATCTAGGGTGCACAGGACATACCAAGTTGTCTGCCGTAGTATCATTGTATAAGCACAAAACAGTTAGTGGGTTATCTCAAGTTGCTTTTGATGAACTTCTTAAGACAATTCATGAGACGTTACCCAAGGATAACTGTCTTCCTACAACCACATATGAATGCCGAAAGTTTTTGAAAAGATTTGAACTTGGTTTTGTAAGCATTCATGCATGTGAGAATGATTGTTGCTTATTTAGAAATGAACTCGCAGATAGGGATACTTGCCCAAAATGTCATGCTTCTCGTTGGAAAAAAGATAAGTCCAACAATGAAGATGATGATAAAGATGAGAGTCCTAATTAAACGGAGGATTCCAGTAAAGGTTCATAGTTATTTTCCTATTATTCCGCGTCTTGAAAAAATGTTTGGGTCATTAGAGACAGCTAAACAACTGCAATCACATAAAAGTTGGAAGAGTAAAGATGGTAAAATGCGTCATCCAGTGGATTCCATGGCTTGGAAGAAAATCGACCAGAAATGGCTCGATTTTTCGGCAGAGCCAAGGAATTTACGACTTGGGCTTGCTGCAGATGGATTTAATCCATTCGGTGACCTTTCTCCGTCGCATAGTTGTTGGCGTGATGGTTACCGTGTACAATTTCCCCCATAGTTTTGCATGCAAAGAGAAAATATTATGTTGTCTTTACTAATTCCAGTCCCAAACAACCTGGTAATGACATTGATGTGTTTTTACAACCATTAATTGATGATTTGAAAAAGTTATGGAATGGTGTAGATGTTTATGATTCTTCTAGTTGTTCTATGTTCAAGTTGCGTGCTCTTTTAATGTGGACGATAAATGATTTCCCTGCTTACGGGAACCTAGCTGGTTGTACTTACAAAGGAAAGGCAGCATGTCCTATTTGTGGTGTTCAAACTCTTTCACAATGGTTGCCTTTTAGTGGTAAAACAGTCTACATGAATCATAGAAGATTTCTCCCTCAAAGTCACCCTATGCGTAACAAAAAAAGTTGGTTTCATGGAACACAAGAGAAGAATAAAGAGCCTCATATAATGTCTGGTGTTGAAGTTTTGGAAGCTCGGAGTTCTATAGTGAATGATTACGGTAAGCCAAAACAAGAAAAAGACAAGAAAAAAGACAAGAAAGCAAACAAGAAAATGGACAAGAAAATAAAGAGGAAAAAGATTTTTCCTCGTAAAGGGAGTGATGGTTTAACTGATGGTCAGAAGTTACTTGAAATGTTGAAGAAGAAGTCAATTTTTTTTGAACTGCCCTACTGGAAGGTAACTTTAATCGCCAAATGTAATGTATTCTTATTTAATTTTTGAAATGCCTTACTGATTTTACCTTTTTGTGTACTAACAAATATATTCTTTTATTGTGGTAGGATTTGTTACTACGCCATAATATAGATGTCATGCACACTGAGAAGAATGTTGGTGAGAGTATTCTTGGTACACTTTTGCATATAAAGTTCAAAACTAAAGACGGTCTTAACTCCCGGAAGGATCTGGTTGCATTAGGACAGAGACCAGAACTACATCCAACCGAAAAAATGGTAAACTAGTCCTTCCACAAGCACCATATAGGTTAACAGATAAGGAGAAAAGTATATTTATTGATAGGTTGAAAAATTTGAAAGTTCCTGATGGGTACAGTTCAAACATTAGGAGATGTTTCTCTAAGGAAAATGAAGTTTACAATCTAAAAGCTCATGACTACCATGTTTTAGTGCAACAATTACTATGTGTAGCATTACGAGGACTTTTACCGGAAGGGCCAAGAAATGCAATCTTTCGGTTGTGTTCATTTTTTAATGAGTTATGCCAAAGGGTAGTGGACAGGAATAAGATAGTGCAGCTCGAAGAAGAAGTTGTTGTGACATTGTGTCTTTTTGAGAGATATTTCCCTCCTTCTTTTTTTGATATAATGATACACTTGTGTATTCACCTAGCTAGAGAAGTCCGTTTGGGTGGACCTGTTCAGTATCGCTGGATGTATCCATTTGAAAGGTATGCCACTATATCTTTTATTTTTTGTTTGTTTATGTTACTTATTGTAGATTGTTATAGCATAAACATATTTTTTCATAGTATTCTAAACAAATCATTCTCTTGTTCTTCTTGTAGATATAGGAAGATATTCAAGCAGTTCGTGAAAAATCAAGCACGTCCTGAAGGATGTATAGCAGAGTGCTATACTGTAGAGGAGGCCATTAGATTTATTAAGGAACGCGTGCCACAAGCGGTTGAAATAGGTGAACGCCCTGAAGCGCAATGAAGGTGCTCAAAGTGATTCATCTTCCTTAGGACGTCCAGTTTCTAAAGGCACTTCTGTACTAATGGATAAAGTTATGTTGAATATCGCGCATAGATATGTGTTGTTCAATGAACCAGAAGTTCATCCTTATGAAGAGTAAGTGCAAATCTATATATACCTTCCTAAAACAGCCTTTAACTCGTGACTTTCGCTTCTACTAATCCAGTTTTAATCTTAGTATGCATATGGAAGAGTTAAAGTGTTTGGATAGAAGACTATGTAGAAATCCAGCCCAACTTGAGAAGGCACACTCTGATACTTTTGTTGATTGGTTCAAAGAAAAGGTTAGTCTAATAAATTCTACTTTTAAGTGTATTTCTATACCAATATATTAAGCTTCATATCTTTATGAGAGTGCTCTTTCGACAGGTGCAATCACATATATGCACGGGCACAACTGTATCAGATAGAGTGAGGTGGTTATCATATGGACCTTTGCAAGAATGCAAGTCATATACTGGTTACGTTATCAATGGCATTCGGTTCCGTATTGCTTCAGTTGAAAGAGCCACTCAATGTAGCGGAGTTTATATTGAATCAAACATCACAAGGGTAGCAGACTCAGGAAACAGTCAGTCAGAAAACAATGCCCGTTCAGACTCTGACACTTTCTATGGTGTTTTACGTGAAATTATAGTATTGAACTATAGGAACTTCCAAATACCGATATTCAGTTGTGATTGGGCTCATATGGTTCGTGGTGTTAAAGTTGAAGATGGTTTTACGTTAGCCAACTTTAAACAATATAGGAACCAGTTTGAAAACGATCCATTCATCCTAGCAACACAAGCGAAACAAGTTTTTTATTCTCGCGAGTCCGATGCATCTAATTGGTGTGTGGTTTTGAAACCGCCGCCGAGGGGTTTTCATGAATTAGAACTATATGATGAAAAAACTGATACGGGTTATCAACCATTAGATATTTTGTCACTTCCTAACATTGATCCGGGATAGCGATGATGGTTGTGAATGAAGTGGATGCTTTTATTTTTGTTGTGCTTTTTTGTAGCCTTTGGTTATGACTCTTGAATGGTTGTATATGTGTATTTGGATTTCATTGTATGTGTTTGGTCCTGTCTCACTTATTTAATGCGTTATGCTATGTCCTTCAAAGTATAAATGCTTTGAAATTATTTGTATCTCAATAATTAACAGTTTCTTGTCATTATAGCAATTTGGGTATAGTAACCTGCTTTGGAGCTTATAACCACTATGGCACCACAGGTAAAGACCTATAACTTATCCTTGGAAGTTGTAATAGTTTGTATTTTAGGTGAGTACTAATATTTGAACATTTTGTTATTTTGGTGCATGTAATTTGCTTTGACAGACAAGATCTTCACCTAGTAAAAACAAGCTATCGAAGACAAGATATTCTCCTAGTGAAAGTAAACGACCAAGTCCAAAGAAAAAGAGGACTCTTCTAGTAGGAACTACAGTCAACCATGTACCAGAGGAGCCACAGATAACAATAACTAAAAATAAGCGTTCTAAAAGACAATGTGGACATTCTAAGAAGAAGGCAAGAGTGGAGTTAGAAGAACATATACCACAGCAGCCAAAGGTTGATGATAAAGTCGCAAATCAATCTTCCTCTAATAGTCAAGAGGAAAATGACAGCTCACATACCAATGATCAACTTAACAAGGCAAAAAAGATGCAAACGGATCGAGGTCCAACACATATGAAGGATGCTGGTGTTCCCAATAAAGCTAAGACGAAGGATAGAGTGGAGATAGAAGAACATATACCACATCAGCCACAGGTTGATGATAATGTCGCATATCAATCTCCCTCTAATATGGAAGAGAAAAATGACAGCTCACACAGCAATGATGATGAACTTGACAAGGAAAAGAAAAACCAAGCGGTTCGAGGTTCAACACATTTGAAGGGTGCTTGTGATCCAAATAAAGCTAAAGAGGTAGAGTGGAACTCAAAGGGGCAGCCAATTGGTCCTGCATCTGTAGAAATGGCTAGTGAGTTAGGTGTGTTAGTTCGAACAACCATCTCGGTGAACGAAGAAAATTGGACATATGTTCAACCATCTATAAAAGAAGACATATTTACTGTGTTGAAGGTAACTGAATTTCGATTGCATAAGTTCCAACCGTATATGCTTAGTTTATTAGTATTTATTTTGTTTTATTTATTCTAACAAAAATGTTTGCATTACAACAAAAGTACAAGCTAGATGATGACTGCAAAGACTTCATCTTTGGAAAAATGGGTTGCATGTTGAGACAACATAGATGTAATATTGCAAGTAAGGTAAATTAATAAGGCAATGGAAATTGAAGATGAAGATACAAGGAAGACAAAACTTGCCTCTGAGAAGCCAATCTGTATAACTGATCGTGAGTGGGAACAATTTATAGCACGTGTCACCTCAACATCTTATAAAGTATGTTTTTGACTTAGATCAAAATTAATTATTTTATTTCAAAAGACACTTTCCCTTCGTTAATTATTTCTTTTGTTGTTTAGGCCAAAGGTGCAGCTATGTCAGAGTTGAGGCGAAGCTATACAGAGCCACATGGCATAAGCCGACTTGGTTATGCTCGTTTTGAAGATAATTTGGTAAACTCATACCAATGTCAGGTTCTATGGTTAGTTGGTGAGTTGATGCTAATACTCTTATAATCGATTTTTTTTTTTGCAGAAGAAGGAAAGAAAGACAAACAAGAATATACCTAGAGAAGAGTTGTGGTTACTATCTCGTAAAAATCTGACCGAAGGAAATGGGAAGGGAAAAAACACAAACTCGATTGTTTCGCAAAAATTGGTAAGAACATGAATGCATTAACTGATTTGATACTGTTTTTTTAACAAAAACAACTACTTGATGGTATTGATTTGTGTAAACTCAAGATGTTGGAGATGCAAAACAATGGCCAATCCTCTTCAACATCACTTAAGAAGGATCCTCTTGCAAAAGCTAGAGGTGAAGACCGACCTGGTAGAGTTACGGGTTTAGGGTATGGAGTTACACGTTCAAAATTGAAGGCCCAGGCTCAAAGTACTAAGTTTATCAGTTCTCTTTTCGCAAAGATCGCTGTCGTGGAATCTAAAGTGGACATTCTATATGAGGTAAATATTTTTTAGCAGAGTTAATTGTTTTTTAAATATTGGAATTTGTTTTTAACTTAGGCTTCTTCTCACAGGGTAGGAATCGGAAAACGGATTCCGGCCCATGTAATGATCAGCCACAAGTAGCCACACCTCAAGTAAGTTTTGAAAGTCATGCTTGTATGTTTATCTTGAAGCTTCCATGTACTAAGTTTTTTTATTGTGTTGAACTTTGGCTAGTCAAAATTTGATAGCAATGCACACAACGATGTTGGTGTGAACAAGCCTGTGGAGGATCAACCTTGCAAGTTGCTTAGTTGGCAAGGAGAGATTGTTGCAGAGGGCAGCGTAGCTTTCACAGTGCTGATAGAAATGTTCACTGCACTCCATTAGGAAATGATGCATGCGCTGTTTGGGTGGATAATCCAGTGGTCCCTGAAGCTCATTTATGGAAGCCAACTAGTTTTTTAAAGACAGTAGGGGAGGCTGAAGGAACAACTGTTGCATGGCATATGTCATTCCTTTCTTTTGATGGATAGGAGTTCATCTGATTAGCTTTAGTGCTAGACATGTTAACTTGTAGATATTTTCGGACGATTCTATCTTTTTGTTGGTATGAAGCTTAGGTACCATGAAACGAAATACCGGTTTTCTCTTTTTGTTGTAGGTATGCTTTCGTTGAATAGGAGTTCATCTGATTAGCTTTAGTGCTAGACATGTTAACTTGTAGATCATTTCGGATGGATCTATGTTTTTGTTGGTATTAGGCTTCCGGTACGGTGGAACAAAATGCCAATTTTATCCTTTTGCTATGGGTATGCTTTCTTTTTGAGGAAGTTGTTTGGATACTTATTTTGTATATTTTGTAATGTGAACAACTTCTGGGTGCTTATATATATATAATATCATGTTATCTGTTGTAGGTAAATAACTTTTTTAACTCCGCCAATGTAAATGGTTTTACATTGCCGGTCCCAAGCCCGGATAAAGGAGGAGGGAAGAAGGGAAGGGCAGGACCATATTGGATATTATGCAGGGTGTGTGGTGGGTTAGTAAATATGCTTGATTTTTTGATCTTTATATAATTGTAATGAAATGTTCATTTCTAACGTTTCTGTTTTGTCTGATGTGTTAGCGTAGGTATGCAACTGCTTGTGCACTTATGATGGTCTTCTTTTTCTTTGTGGAGGAATATTAGGATGCACAGTATTCCGTTCTCTACTTATATTTGGTAATACTTCAAAGTTCAACTATTTTCCATCTGATCTTTTATGCAACTCACTTCATCTTACAATCTGAGCATGCCTAATGAAGATATAAATTCATAATGAAGATATAAAATATGTTGTCCCCAAAAATTTACTAAGAGTGTTTTGGATGTTATCTCTTTTTTTTTTCGTTGTACACTGATGGATATTGCCGCTGGAGTCTGGTGTGACACAAAAGCCTTTGCAACAACCACCAGAACTGGCAGATATAGTGCTGATGCAGCTGGTGGAGATGCGCTGTTGAGTTGACGAGACGTTGTAGGCATACAACTGCTGCTATTGAGGACCTTGTTTTCATTTATGGCGGACTTCGTGGTGGTAAGGTATGAACCTGGTTATTTCAACTTTTATTGACGGTACATTCGTTTAATGAGGATCACTTGTCACACTGAAGCCTTTTAAAATTTCCCTTTCTAGGTACTTTAGTGAAACATCTCCTTGGATTGTAATGTTATCTCCTTAAGCTGTTATTTTTCATGTTTTTATCTAAGAGCACCTATATTTTGTGTGCAGGATGATGTTTGTTGTGCTACTTGTTTCCACAAACAACAGGGTCTGTCAAATACAAGGAATGCTGTTGAAACTACTTGTGAACTTGGTCCACATTCCTAGCGCCATAGACATAACATGGTATGGTTCAAAGAGGATCACTTGTCACACTGCAACCTTTTAGGATTTACCTTTCTAGGTACTTTAGTGAAACATCTCCTTAGACTGTAATGTCATCTCCTTGAGCTATTATTTTTCATGTTTTTATCTAAGAGGACCTATATGTTGTGTGCAGGATTATGTTTGCGGTGCTACTTGTTTTCACAAACAACAGGGTCTGTCAAATACAAGGAATGCTTTTGAAACTACTTGTGAACTTGGTCCACATTCCTAGCGTCATAGACATAACATGGTATGTAGATAGTGATGATTTCTATCTACACCTGTTTATAGTATTCAGATGTATGACGCTACGGTTCTTTTCTTATTATTCTTATATATATATATAGTTAAACAATACGAAATTAACAGGGAATATTGAAACAATACTTATTGCTAGTTTGTTGATTTCTATTATTATTGCTCCACTTATTGGGCAGGTAAAAAGATTAGATAGGATGCGAAATATGTCATCGTTAAGTCTTTTTCGTACTCATACATATGCATAAAAACAGGGAATCATCACTATCTACAAACCTGCAGCACCATAAGCCACATAATCTGCCAGTCCTAGAGTCGTTAACCCTATAAGGTTTGTAGATAGAAATCATCACTATCTACAAACCTTATCAACTACTGTTGTAGCCGTCCAGACGATTATGTTCACACTCAAATGCAGAGGGTTTTAATGAAAAAATTCATTCTCAAGACTCTGAGTCTGACCTCCGAATCGAAAAACTTGTTTCTCCAAAATTCAACTTCACCCTTCTCATGTTCCATATCTTTCTCCAGCCTTTTCAATTCCTCCTCCAAGTAAGTGACTCTTCCATATGTTCTTTCCCCCTTTTCACCCCAAACCAATTCATCTAAGTTCCTCTTTCTTTCTTGTCTCCTCTTGAACTCCTTCAACTCATTTTCAGCAGCAATCTTCATGGATTATAATTCATCTAACTCTCCCTGAATCCCAATACACTCCATTGCCTTTTGATCAAGCTCGGCCAGCAATTCAAGACACTTTTTTTTTTTACAAACCCCAAAAATTTTCTCCAATTTAACCATCTGGGTTTTTTCTTCTTCTTCCAATTCTCTCGATTTCTTGAGCTGATGATCAGTGCTCTTCTCTATTGTTTCAACCCTTTGTTTTTTCAACTGAATTTCATCATCATCTGAAAAAAAAGACCCCCCTTTTGATTAAAGCAAGAAATGGTCAAATTAATCTACCAAACTTGGAAATCATTGATGATTTAAGCATTTACAAGTTCAAAAAGAAAAGAAAAACAGAGAGTAGGGGGAGTTACTTACAGGAATCATGAGTAGGTCCAAGATTGCTTCTCCTTTTGTTCTTGCTGTTATGTTTAGAATTGTAATGTTGATTACAGTAATAGATTGGACTGTGAGAACTACTTAAGATATTCTTGCATCTCCATTCCTTTCCATCGCTTCTCCTCCATCTCTGATCATCTGGAGGGATTACATTTACAGAATTATCACGGGGTTTCTTCTTTTGATTCTCATATCTTCCAAAATCTAATACCCTAACCCTAAGAGAGAGAAAGAGAGAGATTAATCAGAAGTTGAAAAAGTGTTGGTGGTGGGGTGTAGAACAATAGGGAGATAAAAGTGGCCGACTGAAAGTCAAGACTTTTGACTCATAAAGTGACTTCTGTTTTTTTACACTCCTGAGTTTTTACGTGTAAACTTTTTAACTTTTGTTTGACAGTGGCAAATTTTGGATGCTACTACAGCGGGAGCGGGTTACTGAATTCAATACGATGGAAGGATACTAGTCGCCGACCGAGCGAAATGAGGGAGGACCTTTATATGACCACTTTTTTGTAAATCTAAGTGATCAATTACCACAAAAAGATTGGAAATGGTTAGGGCCGAAAAACCAAAAATGTCCCTCCCTTTTAGTCCAATTACTATAACACATATGTATCCTATCTTTTCAGGGGTATAATTGGCAACCAAACTTTAATATAACATATTTAAAAATCCGTGCCTTGGAATTTTAAAAATTTTATCTCGTTGGAAAGGTTATAAAAACTCTACGCAACGAAAGTACAAACAACAATATTAAATTTAAAGTTTTGCGAAAAATTCGGAGGCATTTATCATTTTAGACAATTTTAGAAAATTAAATGTATATCCATTATGCAAACCACCACAAAAAATACATACTCCCTCCGTTCCACTTTAAATAAGTGTTTAGGGTTATATTTTTGTTCCACATTACTTGATAGTTTTCATATTTTCCCCACAAAACTACCAACAATACCCCCACAATTTGTCTTGGAACCATAAGTTTATTTTTAAATACACTAATAGCAATTAATGTTTGAAGACTTTTCTCAAGGGCATAGATAGAATATTTTTACATCTCTCTCCATTTCTTAATCTGCGTAAAAACTTCTAAAACATCATCTAAATCGAACGGAGGGAGTAATACTTTATGTAGCAAAATTTTGGTGTATGCATCAACTAATTTTCCGTTGCAATTAATAAAACGATGTACTACTTCCGTCTCAAGAAAAATGATACTTTCATTTTAGGCACAATTCTCGAAAATTGAATGCATAACCATTATGCAAACCACCACAAAGGATGCATAACACATCATGCAACCATATTTTGGTTTATGGATCGACTAATTTTCCGTTTCAGAAAAAGTGATACTTTCATATTCCGTTTCAGGAAAAGTGATACTTTCACAACCCGTTTCAGGAAAAGTGATACTTTCGCCCCGTTTCGGGAAAGTGATATTTTTTCTGAAACAGAGCGAAAGTATCACTTTTTCCAAAACGGGGCGAAAGTATCACTTTTTCGAAAACGGGGCGAAAGTATCACTTTTTCTGAAACGGGGTGAAAGTATCACTTTTTTCTGAAACGGGACGAAAGTAATCGTAGACAAACCCCGTCTTCAGATTCTTCTTCGGTCGGCCTTTCCACCGTGGCAACGGTCGTACTAGTTTTTACTTGACACTGGAAACCTTTGTGAACTTTGGTAACCGCAGTAAGCCATGAAGATTTCGTACGATGTTTTCAAGTCATTGTAGGGAAAATTTTGGATTCCTTAGCAAATTCACAAGAAGTGCATCATATGTGTCGCTCGAGAAATTTACAGCCTTGGGTACTTTTAGGGTGCGTAAAAATTTGAGACTAATCCTTGTTTATTGATTTGTGAAAATATTTATTTCTATGTTTAATGTTGAACCGATCCAAAAAAAATAAAATAAAATAAAATTTGTTTATTGATTTGTGAGTTACGTTTTCATTTATGATATTAGTTTAGTTATATAGTATCCAGTTCTCAAAGAGTCCGTGACTAATCCTTATACTTTTGGCATATGGAAAGCTAGCTGCCAATGGGGAACCGGTTATAATATCATGAGCCTATTACTCTTAGGTAGCATCTCGAGATTTTTTTCTGAATCTGTTTTATGTTTTGTAGATGTGAAACGTTTAATTGGTAGAAAAATCGACGATAACTTTGTTCAAAGTGACATCTTGTTATGGCCTTTCAAAGTAATTGCTGGCGCAGACAAGAAACCTATGGTTCTAGTCAATTACAAGGGAAAGGATGTACTGTTTTCTGCCGTGGAGATCTCAGCCATGGTTCTTAGTAAGCTACGAGAAACTGCTGAAGCTTACCTTAGTTCAACTGTTAAGAACGCTGTTATCACAGTCCCTGCTTACTTTAATGATTCACAGCGTCATGCTACAAAGGATGCAGGTGCTATTGCTGGCCTTAATGTTATGCGGATTATCAATGAACCAACAGCAGCAGCGATTGCTTACGGTCTTGGTAAGAAGGCAACCAGTGTTGGTGCCAAGAATGTTCTTATCTTTGATCTTGGTGGGGGTACGTTTGATGTCTCATTACTTACCATCAATGGGGGAAACTTTACAGTCAAGGCTGCAGCTGGGGATACCCATCTTGGAGGGGAGGATTTCGATAATAAGATGCTTAACCACTTTGTACAAGAGTTCAAGAGGAAGCACAAGATGGACATGAGTGAAAATCCAAGAGTTCTTCGGAGGTTAAGAACATCATGTGAGAGGGCAAAAAGAATTCTTTCATCTACTACTCGGACAACCTTGGAGATTGATTGTTTGTATAAAGGAGTCGATTTCGAGACGTTCATCACTCGTTCGGAATTTGAAGAATTGAACATGGATTTGTTTAGAAAATGTTTGAAACCTATTAAGAAGTGTTTGACTGATGCTAAGATGGACAAGAGCAGTGTTCATGAAATTGTGCTCGTTGGTGGTTCCTCTAGAATTCCGAAGGTTCAGTCTTTATTGCAGGATTTCTTTAATGGGAAAGAACTGTGCAAGAGCATTAACCCTGATGAGGCTGTGGCTTATGGTGCTGCAGTACAAACTGCTATTATGAGTGGTGAGGGTAATGAGAAGGTGCAGCATTTGGTGTTACTGGATGTCACCCCTCTTTCTCTTGGTGTTGAGACACATGGAGGTGTAATGAATGTATTGATTCCAAGAAATAGTGCCATCCCCGCCAAGAACACATTTTCACTACTATCCTGGACAATCAAAGTAGTGTCTTATTTAAGGTGTACGAGGGTGAGAGAGCTAAAACATGTGACAACAACTTGTTGGGTCAGTTTGTGTTGAACGGAATTCCTCCAG
Organism: Papaver armeniacum; assembly: GCA_023531295.1. Lineage (NCBI taxonomy): Eukaryota > Viridiplantae > Streptophyta > Magnoliopsida > Ranunculales > Papaveraceae > Papaver > Papaver armeniacum. The sequence continues at coordinate 49,277 of JAJJWW010017635.1, forward strand.
CACCTCGTGATGTTCCTCAACTCACAGTATGTTTTGAAATTGATGCAAATGGTATTTTAAATGTTTCCGCAGAGGACAATTTATCAGGGAGCAAAAATAAGGTTACAATTACAAATGACAGGGATAGGCTGTCGAAGGATGAGATTGAGCGGTTGGTTAAAGAAGCTGAAAAGTACAAGGCAGAAGACGAAGAACACAGGAAGAAGGTGGAATCAAGGAACTCCTTTCAGTATTATGTAGATGACATGAGGAGCTCAATCAATAAAATAAATAGGAAGGTAGCACTGGATGATAAGAAACTTATCGAGGATGCTATCAACGATGCAATTCAGTGGTTGGGTAGCAATGAGGTAATTTACATAGAGGATGTCAACAACAAGATGAAGGAGTTGGAAAATGTATGGAATCCTATCATCACTAAGATGTACGAGAAACAAGAAAAGAAGAAGTAAAATGTATACCACCAAGGTGGTGGCGGCAGTCCTTCAGCAGTTTATAAGTCTAAAGTCTTGATAAAGGACTAAATTGCGATTTATTTTTTAGTTTCTGTTGAACTAAAGTTTTTTGTCCTAGATTTTAATCTTTGATTATTTCAAGTTCAATTTGGTTTAATGAATTGGTGTTTTAGTGTTGAATTCCTTTCTCAGTTTTTCTTCACTTCAGTCTCTCGCTCAACGTGTGTGTGTGGATGGTTATGGAATTACACTTACACATCAAGGGTTTACTCACACCACAATCTTGAAAAACAAAGAAAATTCAGTAGTGAGTTATGTTCTTGTCGTACACCTGTACAATCCACCACCAACATGGTCAGCCGTACAATCCACCACCACCATGGTGGCTATAATTTATTCGCTTCATCGTGTTCCAAATTGGTAGTATGTGGAATACAATCGGATAAATCATGCTTATAATAACTGTTTTGTCTAGTAGTCCTCCAGAACAACATCATTTGGAAACCAATCTACTCTCAATTTGTAAGTAAAATTAGCATCTCAAGACCGTCTTCTGAATCTTTTTACCGTTTTGTAGATGCGAAACGTCTAATTGGAAGGAACATCAACGACAGTATTGTTCAGAGTGATATAAAGTTATGGCCTTTTAAAGTCGTTGCTGGTGTAGATGATAAACCCATGATACAAGTCAATTACAAGGACAAGGATATACACTTGTCAGCTGAGGAAATCTCATTCATTGTTCTCATTAAGATGAAAGAAACAGCAGAAGCTTATCTTGGCTCAAGTGTTAGGGATGCTGTTATTACCATCCCTGCTTACTTAAATGATTCACAGCCGCTGTTGGCTCACTAAGGAGTCGAATTACATCAAGGCCAGCAATCACATCTCGCCCTATGTTGAATTACATCAAGGCCAGCAATCACTAAGGAGTCGAATTACATCTCGCGGCCTGCGATTGCTTACAGTCTTGATAGGAAGGGGACAAGTGTTGGTGTGAAGAATGTACTTATTTTTGATCTTGGTGGGGTTAACTTTGAAGTCAAGGCTACAGCTGGAGATACCCATCTTGGAGGAGAAGATTTTGATGACAGAATTCTGAGTAACTTTGTTCAAGAGTTTAAGAGGAAGCACAAGGTGGACATTAATGGAAACCCAAGGGCACTTAGGAGGTTGAGATCATCATGTGAGAGGGCAAAAAGAACCCTCTCATCTACTACTCGGACAATAATTGCCGTTGACTCTTTGTATGAAGGAGTCGATTTTCATATGTCCATTAATCGTGCGAAATTTGAAGAGTTGAACATGGATTTGTTCAGGAACTGTATGGAACCTGTTGAGAAGTGTTTGACAGATACTAAGATGTTGGTGGGTCAACTAGAATTCCAAAGGTTCAGTCCTTATTGCAGGATTTCTTCAATGGGAAGGAACTCTGCAAGAGCATCAACCCTTATGGTGCTGCAGTCAAAGCTGCTATATTGAGTGGCCAGGACAATGAGAAGGTGCAGGACTTTATTCCAAAACAATTTTTTTTTTTTTTTTTTTTTTTTTTTTTTTTGTACATAAAATAAAAATAAATTCAACCCAATCCATTAACCACGATTCACTACCACACGATTATCGGAAGTTGTAATTAATTTGAATTTTACAAAAATAAAAATACAATTGACTTTAATTTTGCCAGTTGTTTATATCTTAGAAAACCCATCAGTCGCAATAGAAACCCTAAAACAGAACTTCAAGCTCTATATAATCATCGCTTTAACATTTTAACCTATATTCTCATCACAGTTCAGTTAATCTTCTCTTTTTCTTTTACTTACTGTTATTACAATGGTTGGAAGAGTAGCAGGAGCAGCAATCGGAATAGATTTAGGGACAACATATTCCTGTGTGGGAGTATGGCAGCATGACCGTATTGAGATTATTGCGAACGATCAAGGAAATCGAACTACACCCTCATATGTTGCTTTTACTGATTCTGAGCGTATGATTGGTGATGCTGCTAAGAATCAAGTTGCCATGAATCCCATCAACTCCATTTTCGGTAAGCTTTCGCCGTCTTTGATTTCTAAATTTCAAGGTCTTCTTATTGATACAAAAGTTAGCATCTCAAGATCGTCTTCTGAATTTGTTTTCTTTTCTTTAGATGCGAAACGTTTAATTGGTAGGAAATTCAGCGACAGCTATGTTCAGAATGATATCAAACTGTGGCCCTTCAAAGTCATTGCTGGCGTAGATGATAAACCCATGATCCAAGTCAATTACAAGGGAAAGGATATTCAATTTTCAGCTGAGGAAATCTCATCCATGGTTCTTATTAAGATGCGAGAAACTGCCGAAGCTTATCTTGGCTCAAGTGTTAAGAATGCTGTTATTACGGTTCCTGCTTACTTTAATGATTCCCAGCGCCATGCAACTAAAGATGCAGGTGCGATTGCTGGCCTTAATGTAATACGACTCCTCAGTGAACCAACAGCGGCTGCCATTGCTTATGGTCTTGATAGGAAAGGGACCAGTGTTGGTGCGAAGAATGTTCTTATCTTTGATCTTGGTGGTGGTACTTTTGATATGTAGGAAATACCATATAGTCCTAAAAATAAAATATATGTATCAGTCTAGTCCATTTGACCCAGTCAATTGTCTGTTTGGTCCTATTTGGTAATATAAATTATCATTTGGTCTTACGCTGATGTCATGGATGATGTAAATGTCACCCTGTAGTGGCAGAAATACCCTTTTGGATAAGGACCATATATATAGTCAAAAAGTAGGAGAGAATAAATCATTCTCAGATTCACTTTCTCTCTCATCTTCTTTTCTTTTCCAGATCTACTTTCTCTCTCTTTTTTTTCTTTTGTGAAACAAGAAACGGAGATGAAGATTGAAACTAAAAATTAAAGATGTAAACGATTTTCTAGGGTTTTCTTCATCGTTTTTTTCATGGTACTCTTTTGTTGAAGATGTAAACGATTTTTCTAGTTTTTTCATCATCGTTATTTCTTTGGTGTTAATGTTGAAGATGTGAATTTTTTTCAAGATTTTGATCTGCTCATCAGAACGATGAAGATTTGTCGTTTTGAAGACGATGACGAACTGTTTGATGAAGACGACGACGCCAAAGATGAAGATGAACCCGATCTGTTTGATGAAGACGACGGCGATGAAGATGAACCCGATCCATTTTGATGAAGACGATGGAAGATGATGTTGTTGATGAAGACGACGATGTTCTTCTCTGGTGTTGAAGACCTTGAAGAAGATGGAGATGATGATGTTTTTTTATATAGACTTCATTCCTGGAATGAAGTCTGTTTTTTTGAGGTTTTTGTATGGACTTCATTCCTGGAATGAAGTCTGTTTTTTGAGGTTTTAGATGGACTTCATTCTCGGAATGAAAATGTTTTTTTGAGGTTTTTATATGGACTTCATTCACGGAATGAACTCGTTTTTTCATGTTTTTGTATGGACTTCATTCCTGGAATGAAGTCTGTTTTTTGAGGTTTTTATGTTTTTGTATGGACTTCATTCCTGGAATGAAGTCTGTTTTTTTTTATGTTTTTGTATGGACTTCATTCCTGGAATGAAGTCTGTTTTTTGAGGTTTTTATATGGACTTCATTCCTGGAATGAAGTCCATTTTTAAGGTTTTTATATGGACTTCATTCCTGGAATGAAGTCTGTTTTTTTATGTTTTTGTATGGACTTCATTCCTGGAATGAAGTCTGTTTTTTTATGTTTTTGTATGGACTTCATTCCTGGAATGAAGTCTGTTTTTTGAGGTTTTTATATGGACTTCATTCCTGGAATGAAGTCTGTTTTTTTATGTTTTTATATGGACTTCATTCCTACAGTAAAAAAATCGAAATCCTAAGCGATCAAAAACATGAAAATTGCAAAAAAAAATCGAGTTCCAAACATTTGCTACAGTAAAAGTCAATTTTTAGTTACTGTAGCAAGTGAAAAAATCGCCAGGAGAGAGAAAATGCGTACCCCATTAGTTATCACTTTCTAATTAACACGGAAGGGTATTTTTGTCAGTTTAATATTTTTTAATAATTATGGACCAAACAGTAATATGCGTTTGACCAAAGGACTAAACAGACATGGACCCACCTAAAAAAGGACCAAACGACATAATTAAAGGTTCCTGTGTTGCCTACCTATCGAGAAGGTATAGATTTTGTCCCTCGCTTCTATTGCCTCTCGCCTGCTCTTGGGTGGCGCGAGATGGTACTCGACAAGGGTCTCGTGTTCCCATTGTTCGGTGATATTATTATCCCGTTCTCATGGAGCATGAGATCTTTTTGTTCCCTTGGATGCCGATGATGCCATTGGGAGCTCGGAGTATTTTCCAAGCACCAGAAAAAGGATTTCCAAAATCGACCGCTATCTTCTTCCCGGAGTGTTCGCTCGGAATGATTTGTCCCCGGTGCTCTTGCAAGTTTGGGCTTTCCTTGAGTGGATTGGCTTGCTAGTTCTACTGGAGACGGTGAAATTCCGACGACGGTCCGTGCCAGAAGATGGCGTCATTGAGGAATGCTACCTGGTTGATCCTGCCAGTAGTCATATGCTTGTCTCAAAGATTAAGCCTGCTTACTTCAACGATTCTCAGCGTCATGCCACTAGGGATGCTGGCACCATAGCTGGCCTCAATGTAATGCGAATCCTCAGTGAACCAACAGCGGCTGCGCTTGCTTATGGTCTTGATAGAAAGGAGACAAGTGCTGGTGTGAAGAATGTTCTTATTTTTGATCTCGGTGGTGGCACTTTTGATGTTTCAGTACTTACCATTGACGAAGGTAACTTTGAAGTCTGGGCTACTTCCGGAGATACCCATCTTGGAGGAGAGGATTTCGATAACAGGATGGTTGATTACTTTGTTCAAGAGTTTAAGAAGAAGCACAAGAAAGACATTAGTGGAAACCCAAGGGCTCTTAGGAGGCTGCGAACATCATGTGAGCGGGCAAAGAGGACCCTTTCATCTACTACTCGTACAATCATTTCCATTGACGCTTTGTATGATGGAGTTGATTTTCATATGTCAATTACTCGTGCCAAATTCGAAGAGCTGAACATGGATTTGTTCAAGAAATGTATGGAACCTGTTGAGAAATGTTTGACGGATGCTAAGATAGATAAGAGTGCCATTCACGAAGTTGTTCTCGTTGGTGGGTCCACTAGAATACCGAAGGTTCAGTCTCTATTGCAGGATTTCTTTAATGGAAAAGAACTCTGCAAAAGCTTGAACCCAGATGAGGCTGTTGCTTATGGTGCAGCTGTGCAAGCTTCTATATTGAGTGGTATCGGTAATGAGAAGGTGCGGGACTTGGTGTTGTATGATGTCACCCCTCTTTCTCTTGGTGTTGAAGTAAATATAGTTAAAATGAGTGTAATTATCCCAAGGAACACACCCATTCCCACCAAGAAGGAAAACTTGTATTGGACACTCAAGGACAATCAGACTAGTGTGACGTTTCCTGTATACGAGGGCGAAAGAGCTATAGCCTCCGAGAATAACTTGTTGGGTAAGTTTGTGGTAAAAGGAATTCCTCGAGCACCTCGTGGTGTTGTTAAGATCACAGTATGTTTTGATTTGGATGCCGATGGTATATTGAATGTGTATGCCGAGGAGAAGACAACAGGGAACAGACATATGATTACTATTGAAAATGACAAGGGGAGGTTGTCGAAAGATGAGATTGAGAGGTTAGTTTTAGAGGCTGAGAAATACAGGTTAGAAGATGAAGAACACATGAAGAAAGTAGAGTCAAGGAACTCCTTTGAGAATTACGTGTGCGAAATTAAGGAGATGATCGATACTATTGGAGATAATCTAGCACTGTATGATAAGAGGAAGATCGAAGCTGCAGTTAACAAAGCTTTGAAGTGGTTGAATAGCAAAGAACTAGCAGACACAAAAACTACCAACAAGAAGATGAAGGAGTTGGAGAATGTCTGCAACCCTATCCTTGCTAAAAAGAGGTACCACAAGGGTGGTGTTGGTCCTTCACCAGAAGCTAGCAATGATGGACCCATAATTGAGGAGGTAGAATAGAGTGAATTTTTTTTTCTATTTTGGTTCAACTACATACTTGTCTTACCATTCTTGTAGTCTTATTTCCTTTCTTCTGATACAATTTTCTATTTCGATATACTTTTGATTCCATTATAGTTGTCAGGCAGGTTAGGCTCTAGGCTCATATTTTCTAAAATGCAAAGATACTGCAGCATCTTTAACTTTAAGGTTTGATTTGATTCGATTGGTTTTCAGTTACATTTGCGTTGTTAGTTTTGTCAAAGAAAAGATGCATGATGTGTTCCAAGACTTTATGCAGAACTTGTCTTGAATTGTGAGTTAAGAAATTTCGGATGAAGCGCAGCCGAAGCATTATGGACAAACTGTGCATTCGAGGGAAATATTGAAACAAAAAGAAGTATGTCAGTGTCACTTGCAGATAGATAACAACAATGCCACCATAGTGCTTGCTCTTAGTCACTGCCTATTGGGTACAAACATGACTAGATTTTTGCCAAAAACCATATCAGGTATCACCACATTTTTCTTATAGTCATATTTCACTTTATCTATTACAATCTCAAATATTGAGCAAACAAGACACAACAAACAATGACAAAATTACTGAACACACACCCACACACACAATAATAATGAACTGTCTTCTAATTAGATAATTCCCAATTAATCTCCCCCTCTTTAAAGCAAGCAAGCTTAATTGAAATCCTTACTCCTTTTTTGGTTCACCAAATGGAAAATGGTTCACCAAACGGTTTAGGGACTAATATGTTAACAAAATAGGGACTGTTTAGTTAAAGAATATAAATAAGGACAAAAATGTTTAACAAATTAGGGACTTAAAAATAATAATATATAAAATCGTTTATTTACAGAAATGCCATTTTTATAAAAATAAAGATAAATATTTTAAAACTTTGTATCTTCTAAATGGTACATCGGATTTTCGTGAAATTTATATATTTGGAAAGCTCTTTCAATCACCTACGCAACGAGTATAAACAACCATATCAAATTTTTAATTTTTAATATATTTATAGTTCTCCGAAAAGTTAGTTATAATTTAAAAGTAAATTGAAAGAGTTTATGTACTTTTATATGTTGCATATATAATGCTCAAATACTTCACTTGATATCCTATAAAATTACTTAGAAAAGTCTATAGATTTTAGTTTCGATACGAAAGATTACCTCTGTTTCATTAAAAGTGATACTTTAAAAAAAAAATTTCTTTCCATTTTACCTAATATTAGGCTAAATTAAAAAGTAAAATAAAGGTACCACATTTCATAAATAGAATGAAAATTAATGTTGCTGACGTGCATCGCACGTGCTTACTATTTGTTATACTTAATGGGTACAAGTTCAAGTGGAAATTTCCTGTAGATACTAACCCCTGATGATTCCTCCATGTTTAGGTCTTCCTTCTTAAGTCCATTTGCCAATTTCCAATCGAAAGAGTATAATAGATTGGCAAGGATGAGCTCTGTCATTATAATTCCCATATTCACTCCGGGACAACCTCTTCGACCACCACCAAGGTAGGCAACACAGGAACCTTTAATTATCTTGAGATTTTCCCTTGAAAGCTTAGGTTCTGCCAACCATGTATTGACAATATATCTATACAGAAAAACTAGTTGGTGAAGGGACGAGATGATCTGAGCGGGATTGACGGGTCTAAACAGAAAAGCTAACAAATCCACGACTATTCAGAGCAAGACATAAGACCAAATACAAAATGGGGTAGGATCCAATGACATGGTTATATTAACATAATCATGACATGGTTTGGCCATTTTTTCTACAAAATCGAAACGACAACGAGTTTGGAGCTAATTTTCTGGTGACATGTTCATCTTATATATCTCTACATTCCTACCAAAAATGAGAGTATTCCGATATACGAAACTTTACCATCCACAAAATTTAATTTCAACCGTTAATCTTTAACGGTTGATATTCAAAATGGTAGATGGTAGTCTTATACGTCTCGGAATGCTTTCATTTTTTGTAGGAATGTAGAGCTATATAAGAGGAACATATTATCAAAAACTTAGCTTCAAATACATTGTCTTTTAGATTTTGTAGATAAAATGGCCAAACCATGTCATAATTATGTAACCATACAAAATCTCTTTATTTTAATTATCTTCTAGCCACATATAATCAGGTTTCTGCTATCCGTTTCCTTTCAAAGTTCAAACCCCTCCCTAACCTTTTGAAGAGACGGTAGTAGTACCTTAGCTTCATTTCTCAGCAGCTACACTACTTAAAAATGGAGTTTCTTCTTCCTTACAATTTCTTTGTGCTTTTTCCTCTTATCATCCTTCTTGTGTACCATGTCATGTCATCTAAAGGCAACAACAAACAAAGTGATGAAAACACACCTAATCTTCCTCCCAGCCCTCCAAAGCTACCCATCATTGGTAACTTACATCAATTAGCAGGCAAATCTCCTCATCTTGCTCTACATAAACTCTCCCAAAAATATGGCCCCGTCATGCTTCTAAAACTAGGTAGTGTACCCGCACTCGTAATCACATCGGCAGAAGCAGCAGAACAAGTCTTGAAAACACATGATCTTGATTTTTGTACTAGACCTCCATTGGCTGGTCCGGAACGCCTTACGTATAACTACTTAGATATTGCTTTTGCACCTTACGGTGAGTATTGGAGAGAGATGCGAAAGATATGTTTTCTTGAATTTTTTGGCACCAAGAAAGTGCAATCTTTTAAGGTTGCTAGGGAAGAAGAAGTTGCAGTTATGATCGGTTCCATCTCCGAAGCTTCCGCTTATACTGATGCTACTCCTGTTGATATACTTAAAATATCAAGATGCTTAACAAGCAAAATTCTATTCAGGACTTGTTTCGGTAAGATGTCTCAAAGTAGACATGAGAAATTCAATGATGATGATAGACTGGTGGGGATTCTTTACGGAGCGGTCGACGCATTAAATTGTTTTTCTGCATCCGATCTTTTTCCTAGTGCAGGTTGGGTTATTGATAGGATTACTGGGTTTCATGGGAGAACTGAAAAATGCTTTCATGATTTAGATGGATTTTTTCAACAAATCATAGACATACGTTCCCTGTTAATTTCCCAATGGCATCATCGGCATCCAAGGGAAAATACTCCGAGCTCCCAATGACTCCCTTCACCAAGTTGCGAGTAGTGATCTAAACAGGTGTTTCCCCATTTGAGTGTGAACTAACTTTTCTGCATTTTCTCTTTTCTGTATAGATTGAACTCAACTAAACTTAAGTTGTTTGAGCTGTATATATTCCTCTAGTTACTTAGCTTTAAATTCTTTGATCTTAAATAACCCAACCATGTGGGACTAATAATCTCAATACCACTAGATAGGCGGAATTCTAATTCGAAGGAGCTTTTTGACATATATACCCTTATTTATGTTGTATGGAAATTGTATTGAGAATAAGACAAGGGGTATAGACAAGAAAAAACATGAAAATTTATGAAAACCATGCATTTTCTTATTTAAGAGATTTCATTTCCTTCGCCTATATATTCGGGTTCTTCATTTTGAGCAATTGGATCTTCATTTGCATCATTATTCAAGGTTTCCTCAACTAACATCTCTTCATCATATATCCAATCCATATGAGAATATAAGATAATCTTACCATCAACACAATCATGTTTGTCATTTGAACCTTCACAACATCATTTCCTCCACTTGAATAACTCAATTCTAAAAACCCGAAGTTTAACCCCCCCCCCCACTCCTCTTCTTCACAACACACAAAAAAAACACAATTTTTTTTTCTTCCCAAAATTTAATTCTTAAATATGATTTTAACCTAACCAACTAATTAACTTAACTTAACTTAACTAATTATTAACACTAATCACTTAGGGGTAGTTTAGCCATTTAAAAAATTGGATAAGGGTAATCAAATTTAGGTTTGGGTGACCTTTTTTGTCCTGTAGTGTGAGGCCCCTAATTTTTTTTTGGGCTCAATTAAACCAGGAAAAGAAAGACTCTAGGTTTGATGAGGCTTTTAAGTACTAAAGTCACTTCTATTATGGGAGTTTTGAATGTGAGATGCAGCAAAAGTGGGCATGGAGAAAGAGAGTTAATAACAATTCATAAATGTGCACTGATGAAAGTACGAGAGAGCAGTGTTTTAAGGACCGGTCGGACCAGTGACCCAGCGGGAAAAATGGGTTGGTTCCCTATTGATCCACTTATATGTCAAAAAAAACATTGACCCGCGTGAACCGGACGGTCCAACCGTTAAACCAGCTGACCCACCTGGGTTCGGAGAATTGATTATTCATAACGTCGAGGTGAAGAAGGATAAACCAAGATCTCCACAAGGTATTTCGGTTACCACCAATTGATCAATGACGGATTACGGATTAGCGCTATAAGGTATTTCTCCCAAACTAATCTTGCATATTTTATTGTGTGATTATCATGAAGTTTAATGATCCTAAATTATGTATCTATAAATTAAAACTTATAGTTGGCATCTAAAGCTTGCGTTTAGAACTCATGATCATCCGTCGATAGTATACAGTAATCGCATTCACATAAACTAAAGATCATATAATATATGCATCACCGTAAGAACATTAAAAATCAATGAATACTTATTTGTCAAACGATCTGTTTTTTAAGATCTGGTCCGTCGGAAAAATTGAGTTTTTCAATAATTCTACAAACAAGTTTCAAAAGTTACAAAACGTAATGGATATTAATTTTGGGCCTGTGATTGAAGTCTAAAAAATATTAATTTTGGGCCTGTGATGGAAGTCTAAATATAATGGGTCAAACACTTTTATTAATGTAATGGGCCATGTCTGCATATTAAGTAGGTGCCTTTATTTATGAACCCCTTTTTGGGACCATGGCTTTTTTTTGGGACCATGGTTTTATTTTGGGTAAGACATTAGAAGTAAATCTAGGTCACCCCTTATCTGGATATTTATATTAATACCTAAATTACCCTCCTGATTAATTTTGGGTAATGATTAGTTGGTGTTAATAATAGTTAGTGTTAATAATAGTTAGTGAGATTAAAAAATCAGATGGGTTTTTTTTTTTGTAAAGAAGTAGAATTATTGAGAGAGTAAAGTTAGAGAAGATGAAGAAGGAAAACATGAAAAACGATGGATTTTACCAATCACTACCGGAGGAAGGGTATTTGGGTACCCATGTATGCTTCAAACTTAGATAATGTTGGTTGAATTGCTCCAAATTTTCAAAAAACTGTAAATTTTTAGAGTAGATTTTGGCTTGTTCGGTTACCTTCTGTAAAGAACAAGTTACCGAACTCATCTGAAAGTGTAGTTAGGTTACCTTTTCCAAACACGCAGGTTACCGAACTCGCTATTAATGGAGGTTTTTAGTAGTTCGGTTAACAGACATGTTACCGAACTTTGTTTATAGGATTTACAGAGTAATGTTCGGTTGGTTCACAAACTTTAACCAACAACATATCTAACCGAACTCCAAATGTATGCAATTAGCGAAGAGTTCGGTTTGTCAAGAGTTTTTTCGAACAAACCGAACATAGTGGGACAAGTTCGGTTAAATTGAAACTCAACATAGTAGGAAAAATAGCACAGTTTGGTTACATTTTTTTTCTTTTTGTAATATGGGTAGTGTTCGGTTACTAGATAGTTTTAGAAATTTTTGCGTTCCAACCGAACAGAGTAGGCAAAGTTCGGTTAAATCATAACTCAACATAGTGGGAAAAATAACACAGTTCGGTTACATTGGCTTTTTTTTTTTTTCTTTGTATTATGGGTAGAGTTCGGTTACTAACTAGTTTTAGAATTTTTTGGGGACCAACCGAACACAAGATATTGGTATTCAATGAGGAGTTTGGTTAAAAATATCTTTTGCGAACCAACCGAACTCGGAGTTTGGTTACGAAAAATTATATCCGTGATAACCGAAGTGTTCTTCGTGTTCTTGGTTTCAGAATGTTCGGTTACAAAACTAGTTTTTTAAAACTATTCCTAACCGAACATGCCACTTTATCTTCCATTTAAACCATATTTTCATGATTTCTACTCAATTTTCCCAATCCAAAAATGAATTAAAAAGATTGATGTGTTTTTCAATCGAACGAGGAACGTCAAGGAAAGAGAGAAGAAGAAGAGAATAATATATTTTTTTTCAAAACTAAAAAATTTCGATTCTCAGTTTTTTTTTTTTTTTGATTTTGGTACGTTAATAAATTCATTTAGATTAGATGGATATGATTAGATTTATATAATTATTAAGTTAGTTTTAATTTAAATTAAAGTAAAGGGTAAATGTGTATTTACCTAACTTCAGGACACCCTTATAAGTATAGGGAGGTTTGCCTAATAAGACCATGGCCCCCTCCAAAAAACCATGGTCCCTAAAAATGGTTCTTTATTTATCACGATAAAATGTCACCAAAATTAAGCAAGTTAAAAAAATTATACTTAAGATCCCATGGATGTTACCACTAAAGATTTCCATTTATTTTATTTTATTTTCTCCCTCATAATTTTGGATGAAAATATATTTCAAAATTAATGCTCTAACGTTTATTTTGGGCACGTGATTCGTTGGTAAATGGTGGTGTTAATTAATGTATGAAATGATGTTTGTTACTTAATGAGTCAAAATATTTGTTAAAATTTTAGAAGATAAATAAAGTTGGACTTAAAAAAAAAATTAAAAGAAAGCTTGAATGCTTGATAGTATTTTAGGTTCATTAACTAGGACCGATCATGTCTTCCAAGTACACCGGTAGCCCGTCAGTGTTCACTTTGATCATCTGTTGTCATTGATAGAGTCAATAATGTTTATCCCACCTCTTATCTTACTGTTAACCTTGACTGGGCATGTTGACTTCGATTAAATAATTCCTGATCCGGTTTATACCTTTTCTGATAGAAACAAAATGACTAATTTGTTTATCATAGAACACAATTATAAATAGTTACAACTAGAATAGTGTATAACTAAAACCAAATCCTATGAGGGTATTAAGAAACTATGAAGTGGTTTTTTATCTAAAGATGTAAACTTACCGTTACGCTTCCGCTTTATCGAAAACTAATGTACAATCAGAAACAATTTCTTACCAAATTTATTATAAAATTTTATGATTATAACCATTGTTGAAACTATTATTTATGTGTACGTGCATTATGGTAGGACTTTTCTCCCAATGTTGATGATAATTTTAATTGTACGTATAAAATTATTGTGCTTAAGATTCTTAGGTCATAATTCTTTAGTTATCACCACAGTGATACTAGAGTGTTTTATCTTAGCAATAATAATAATTTTATTGTAAGCACGAATACGCCAAGCCGTAAAGGCAAGGTTTATGGCATTATTGTTGAGTTGTTTGGCAATCACCACAGTGATGTCAGATAATTTTTCCAGTCATTATTATCGTTAGAATGTCAAGTGCTTATAATATTGTTTTGCTTAAATGTATTAGAACGAAAATTGCCCACAGGTGATTCGAGTTCACATGTTTAAGAAAACACTGAAGGATGTGATTTTTGGTCATACATTATGGATCTGAATCACTTTACGTCTTAATGAGTGTCTAGTGTCATTTCTCCTCATTTTGTAACTTGAGTACCAATTTTGACTGCATTTACTAAAGACAAAAAGTTAAGATCAAGATTAACTAAATGTTGCATATTTTTTCTCTTATGAAATGCATAAAAGAAATTTTTTTTAACTCATTATCGAGTTGAGTAACCCATTATGGTTTTTTTTTTCCTTAGATTTTCATGAATATTTTATTATGTTCTTTTATCCAAAACTTATTGCATCCTTTATAAAAATTGAGGTATTACTTTTGGATAAATTTCTCCATATTTCTGAAAATATATGATGTTTGTTTCCTATTCTAGCACTTTTTTTTTTATTATATTAATCCACATTATGTCCTTATCCATTACAATTTTCAAACTAACATCAAATTAAACGCATCAAAGAATTTTTTCTTAAATGAAATTTCATTATTGATTGATGCTCGATTATGGGTTAAGATAGGTTCGTCACGCTTGGATATTTTTTCAACTAAAGGGGTATTGACATTTTCACAATTTATATATATATATGATATGCTTTTGAATAAATATTTGTGATTAATGTTTTAGGGTTACTCATAAATGTTTATAATCGACAAAATTTATGATCAGATCAAGTATGTCCATATCATTGAGTAGGACTGTGTAATATCACAAGAGAGGTTAGTGTGATATAGTTGCAATTATACATGTTTGTTGGATTTGTTCAATTTTCTTGTAAGTATTGTATATTCTGAGTCTTCTTAGTTTGATTTAACGATGAGAACAAACACTGCTCAAAAGTAGTTTTGGTTCACACGTTTAAACAAGAATTAAGTTTATCTTAATGTTTCATATACATGTAAAATAATAGTTACCCACAGGTAACTATGATTCTGACGAATTAGGTTGAACATTAGAATTATTTGAGTTTGTTAATACATGATAGGACGAGATTCTCCCATAGGTGATTCTAGTTGTGGTATTAAACAAACATAATGTTGTGTGTATGAGAAGGTAAAATATGTACTGATGTTTTTCATGTCTCACATTGTTCCTTGAAAAGGTTTTACCCACAAGAGAATCTTATTGAAGGTATGAAACTATTGTAAGCTTAATTGTCATTTATCTCTATTATAAATTTCAGCTTTTGTTCTTATTAATTGTTGATTATGATTATTTTATATACTTTTAATGGTCCATTTTTTGGAAGATAAAATTGTTTATCACCTGATGATTTTTCGCGTTACTGTGTACATCCATCAATTGCATTATGAATCTCAAACCGTGGATGTTTTTCTCGAACATTCATTATTGAAATTGAGAGGCAATTATAGAGAAAGTGAAAATCATAAAGTCTGATGAAGGTGGTGAATATTGTGAAAGGTATGACAAAACAGGATAATATCCTAAATCTTTTATGTAGTATCTCCAAAAGTTTGGATTTGTTTCTCTATACCCAAGGCCAACTTATCCTTGGCATAATGGTGTATAACAAAAGCCAAAATCATACGTTTATGAAAATGGTTAGAAGCATGATGACTTATGCATAATGACCACATATCAGTGAATGTATGTTCTTTCAACAAGTGTGTAATTTAAATAGATTTCCGAGTAAAGCAGATTCAAAGAAACACTTTGGACTAGAATGGCTGGAAACCTAGTTTAAATCACCTTTTAGTTATGGTTGTTTCAGTTGGAGGTGAGGGCTTACATTCCCAAGAATGAAAATTGGATTTGAAAACTATTACTGGTTCATTGATTTTCCTAAATAATCCAAATGGTGTTGATTAATGTTCTAACCTTAGTATGAGATTTATTGAAATCGAAAATATAAATTCATTAATGATGGCATAATCAGTGGGAGTACATGGATATATTTGCTCAATTAGTCATGATAATGATCCCTTAATTTAAGATTTCTACAGATATGTGAATCTTCTCATTGTCGGAATGTTAGATAATGAAAGACCACAAATTACTGATCCAATACTCCATAATATAATTACTGCCAATAAAGAAATTTTTTGATAACAACATGAACCAGCATTAAGAAGGTCTTAAAAGAGATTGAAAGAAAGTTATTCATGTTGTTTCAGTGATTTTCTTACATGAATTTATTTCAATTTGATATAGAATGGCAAATACTCGATTTTCAGTTCAGAAATATTATGTGTAATAATTTTGATTAATGGATTGATGCTATGTGATCGAAAATCAATGGTTGAAAGTCAAGTCTCGGATATTGTTTAATTGCTCGAAAGACACAAGTCAGTTGTATGAAAGTGGGTCTTTCTGACCTAACACAACTGTAATAGCAATGTTAAACATTATAAAGAAAAACTTATTGCCAAAGATTTTACTCTGAAACGATGCATTTATTATAAATAAGTTTTTCTCTCGTGTCAAAGAAAGACTTATTCAGAATTATGATAGTATTATTAGTAGCTTAGTATGAATTAAGAGTTGCATTACTCAAATGTGAAAATAGACTTTACTAATGATAAATTTTAAGAAACTTTACGTGTGCCAATAAGAAGGCTTTGCCTTATAAAGACAGGAATATGTAGTCTACAAGGCTTAAGAAATCAAACTATGAAATTAAGCAAGCCTCCTGAATATTGCATATCTAAAATTCAACAAAACCATTAATGTTATTTGGTTTTGATGAAATTACTATAGATCCATACATATGGCTCAAGATGTATTTTATGTTAAGACTTACTACCTATGAGTAGTGATCTTGACTTTATGCATATCTCTTATGATTCTAAATAAAGGATTTAAATGAAGCTTACCATGTGATACTCACATATCATATGGATTACTAAAGCCCTCATGTAAAGCGTATACCGTATATTCGAAGAATTTTGAGATAATAACATATTTAACAAGTTTTGTTTCGTATTGAATAGAAGATATAAACTTAATCTTCATTACGTCTTAATTCTAATATGGATCATATATGTAACAACCCTACTTTCCACATAACCCCGGCCGATGATTAAATAGAAAGTAACCCGTTAATTTTCTGCAACAAGGTACATAACCACAGAAAACTAGGAACAAAGTTCCGTTACAATTGTATATGCATAAGGGAATTTTATTTCAAAAATAACGATGTCGAGTAATTATGGCGCTCTTGTCTTCAACAATATATATTCCATCCTTAAATAACGCCGAACTAACAAAATAAAGTAGTACGAAGTCTACCCAAAAGAAAATCTCCACTGCCTCACAACTAAATAATGAAAAATAAAATAAAATAAGAAGTGCAGATCTCCACCCTGAGTTAGATGTTTTCTGAATATCCACCGATACTGGAATCAATCAAACTCCTTCACGATCCCTAACAACACCTATATCTTCTGAATATCCACAGATTTACTAGCACATATATCTTTTTATTTGAGATAACCATCATCATCTGACTAGACAGTAAGCACGTCACTAAAGACCTGCGCACATAATTGTAGTTTTGGACTCGTATGGCATAGATATAACCATAATCTAGCGTCCAACTCACTCCATGGCAGACACACTTCACCACGATCTGATCACCAGATCATAAGCACTAATTCTGTCATATAACCAAAAACTATTCCGGAATACTGCTTAACCAATGCATTCTCCTACCTGACTATAACACATCTCATATAGAAGATGCAGAAGGAAATGACTACGGAACTAACAAAAAGACTACACACTAGAAAACTTCACATTACGACTATGAGACGGAAGAATCAACTACACACCCTATCCACGTTTTTGTCCAACTAATACAAATTTACGTCAGACCACCAAAAGTGATTTGATACATTTCTCCACCTTCACCAGAAAGCTTCCAAATGTTCGTTTACTCTTTAATCCACTAGGTCAGTAACACGGATTTGATTACAACATAACCATTAATTATTATATAAATTATCTCATGGACTAGTGGGAGCATGTAAGAATATTTTATACTTAGGAATATATCTTTGGGCCATGTAATAATTTTGTTAATTATAGAATATTGCTAATTTACAGAAAACCAAAAATTACAGAAAGATTGCCTGCCAATTAGACAACACTGTGCTAGAGAAATTCTGGTGAATCATGTTTCCGCCACCGCTGCCCAAGTAAGGACTGAAGACTTGGCTTCAAAGATGAGATTTTCATCAGTTTTGAAGAGATAGGTATGTTCAAAGATAAGGACATGTCTTCATAGGATCTAGTGTTTCACACACGGTCAAGCCCAACAAGTTTGTCACTTTTATATTTGCCTATATTTTGGAACCATTTTTTGGGGACCGTGGTTTTTTTGAGGGGACCATGGTTTGATTATGCCACCTTCCCTCTAGTTATAAGGGATGTCCTAATGCGTTGAAATTACTAACTTGCCCTTAACCTAATTTAATTTAAAACCAACCTAATAACCACCTCTCTCTATATATATAACCATCACCACCTCCTCCCACCACCACCGCCCATCACCGCCGATAAATACCACCACCACCTCCGACCATCACCACCGCCCACCACCGCCGATTACCACCACCACCTCATCCCACCACCACCGCCGATTACCACCACCACCACCTCCTCCCCACCACCACCGCCGATTACCACCACCACCACCACCTCTGATTATCACCAACGCCAACCACCGATTACCACCATCACCACCAACCACCACCACCTCTATATATATATAACTTAATTTAAATCTTTAGCAAAGATATTCTCACAAACCCATTACTTGTCGTTTGTTTTTGGTTGAAAAAATGAGAAGTAATCATCCAAATGAGTTGAAAATGGAAGTTGTGGAGAGGTTTAATGGAGGTTATTCTGATCTTGAGTTCGGTTACTTGTTCATCTCACAAGGCAACCGAACTACACATTCAGATGAGTTCGGTTACTTGTTCATCCTCACAAAGCAACCGAACTACACCTTGGATGAGTTCGGTTCTATATGCTTTATAACTATGTTATCGAACCGACGAGTTCGGTTGTTTCGCATAAATGTATAAAAGCGCCATGTAACCGAACTCTAGGGTTAAAAACATAAGAAAAAAGTTGTCATGTAACCGAACCTTCCGGTTTTTCCCATTATTTTTATTTCTCTTATAACCGAACTCTATCAACTTTGTTCGGTTATTTCGCAAAAATTTTAAAACTGCCATGTAACCGAACTCTACGGTTAAAAACATAAGAAATTTTTGTTTGTTAAGTTCGGTTGGTTGTGCAATTAATCTCAAGTTTGCGAAACAACCGAACTTATTAAACTTAGTTCGGTTGGATCGCAAAAGCATGTAGTTTGCGAACCAACCGAACCTTATACACTTGGTTAAAATTTATTTGTACATAAAGTTCGGTTAGTTGCGAACCAACCGAACATAACACTGCATGTCAGAGCTTCCATTAATATGGAGTTCGGTAACCTGCGTGTTTGGATCAAGCAACCGAACTACACCTTGGATGAGTTCGGTTACTTGTTCATCCTCACAAAGCAACCGAACTACACCTCGGATGAGTTCGGTTACTTGTTCTTCATATAAAAACCGAACTGATTCAAAATCCAGTTCAAAATTTTACATTTTGGGAAGTTTTTACCAATTCAACATACATTATCTAAGTTTGGAGCATACTTGTTCACCCAAATACTCTACCTCCGGTTGTGGTTGATAAAATCCATCATTTGAATACTCAAAGGGGTGAATTGGAAAAAAAAATTTATATTTCATGTTTTTCTCCTTCATCTTCTCTAACTCTACTCTCACAATAATTCTACTCAACTAATAATAAACCCATCTTTTAATTTAATCTCACTAATTGTTTTTAACTAAATCATTTCACTAATCATAACCTAAAATTAATAAAGAGGGTAGATTAGGTATTAAATAAATAACTAGATATGGGGTGACCTAGAATTACTTCTAATGTCTTTACCCAAAATAAAACCATGGTCCCCTCAAAAAAAGGCTGGTCCCCAAAAAACGGTTCATATTTTGCCGAGTGGTGGTAAAGTGAACTAATATCAGTCTTCGATCTAAGAAACCATTATTTTTACTTGGCCCGAGAGCAAGTTTTACGGTGGATTCCAACCCGTGAAAGTTTCTTTCCTCCGTTTTCCATAAGGAAAATGGCAAAATAAGTTAGGGTCGTGACATGATTTGGCGCCCAATGTCAAATAACTGAACCGATTTTGTTTAGGGTATTGAACAACAATGTCATCACATACTAAATGCCGCAGCCTATCATGAAATAATTTGACCCCGAAAAAACAACCCAATGATTCATCATACAACGGATGTTAGACGATTTACATGCTGTTATTCATCCAAACAGGCCTATAAATTGGTAGGCATTTGCTCACTTGCACCTGTTAGTTAAAGAGTTAATGTCTGTTCGTACATGTCATGAAAAATAATGAGACCTTGGAGGAAACTAAAGTGTCTTTTGGTAGTGGGATTTGCGCTTGCGGATACAAATATTCCCGAGGCTTTCTGCATTGAAGAAATGTTCAAGCTATTAGAAGAATTTGTTGGGTTACTACAAGAAAATACATTGACTCGTTTAAACAGTCAAAAACTATTTTCTTCCGACTTCAAATTAGCTTCCGTGGACACTGAAGACTCATAAGGGAATAAAGATTTGGCAATAACATTATTAACACAATTGTTTTCACGAACCATCTTTTCCCATTAGGATTGAACTCTTTCCTATCTCTACGGAAAATTCTTGATTCTTGATTCTTGATCCTTGATTTCTTTAAGCTTCATATTTGTACCAATTAATATCTCCCATCGTGCTTAGAAATTCAATTCCAAACTTACAATTCTACAAATATAAGAAGGTAGGAGAAAAGAATTAGCACTGACATTACAAAGATGTGAACTTTTCGTCTTATTATCTAAGATCTTAAACCTAGTTGAGTCACTATGACTAAGTAAGTGCTGGATATACTTCAGAATCCAATAATATTCATGAATGAATGTTAAGTTGTTAACCCCTTTGGCTCTTTCGCGTACAGTAACTTGTATATATTTAATTTTTTTTTTTTTGTCTGGTCCTTTGTTTCTTTTTCTCTAGTTGTCCCAACTTAGCAACATTACTCATGGGTGTAGGTTTATTGTGAAAGGTATCGAACTCCGCATAAGATAAATCCGAAATGGTTTTGTTTTATATGAAATTCGGTACCCTCGCTAATAAAATGACATATCCATTAACATCTATGCAAAGTAGGGTTCTTTAAACTTGTGTTATCCTTTAAGATACAAAGTCTACACGAAATGAATCTAGTAATTGATGTTAATTATATAGACATGTCTTCTAGAACTAAATATGTATTATTTGTGTAAATTATATTATAATATGGAAAAAAAATATTTGTGGTGACCAAAAAATAATTGATCTCTTATTTTAGCGACAACATTAAAGACTAAGTTTATCATTCGCCGCTAAAATAATATTTGTAGTGACTAAAAAAATAATTCCTCACAAAATGGTAATTATTCGCCGCAACATGTTGGAGTGGCCACAGAATTTCCTTTACGAGTGATTCGGAACCGATTCTAGTTCTACTGGTGGGCTTGTATGCGGAAGCTCGCAGACAAAGATATCTGATCAGCGAAGATTTTGGAAACACAAGAAAGTTTGAAATGAATTTCATAGTCTGGGATTTCACGCTAGTTAACACAATAGACATAATGTGGGCAGTAAAACTATCTATATTATGTAATCAATTTAACATTAATCACGGCTAAATTGATCATAGCCTATGGGCTTTACTAAACTACGAACATTTTAGCGTGATTATTTAACAAGAAGCAAACAATTTAATCGCATCTATCTATATATTATAAAAAGAAGTGGTGTTTGTGTAGACTGATATATCCGACAATCGATTTTGTCATCCGGCGGCGAGGATCGAAAGTTAGGCGAGGTATATTTTTGGTCGTCGGATCCCCTTGTTGTCACGGTCCCAACAGTAATTTGGGACAAACTAATGGGTTTCCTCTTATAATCGGGTTTCCTAATTACAAACAAATTAACCTAATATAGATTTCGGTTCCTCATATATAATTGTGTTTTTCCACATAAAGTCCACTGGAACCCATTCTCCGCCGTTATGATTATAGTTGTGTATGTGGGGAGATGACATGCATTGTTATATGTTAACCACGTTCACTAAAACTCGGTAGCATTATTTGAAAACTTCGAATAAAAAAACTGTATATCAGTATCAGATATTGAAAACGATGTTCCATGGTTAACCATTGCCACCCTCAGCTTGGCCCATTACATGTTGTGTGATTATTTATGTCTGATGTGAATTGTGAGATGCGTAATATAAACGTATCATAAATTTTCCGGCGGGGATAAACTATTAAAATGGAACGAGAAACCTTAGATTAATTTTAATGCGGTGACTACAATTAACCTTAGATTTTCTAATCTACGGCCCCGGCCAAACCCCTAGATTTCTAAATCACAAACTAGACCAATTTGACCCAACCAACAAGACATCTACGGCATAGCCCCGACTATTTTACAGGCTCAACTCCCGAGTCGTAGGCTAACTAAACGCGACCCCAGTGATAACATGCCGACTAAAATTTTGTGGGAGGCTATTAATCGTCCGACCAAACAACAAGAAAAATTCAAAAAAAAAAAAAAGGTTGAGCCTCGGCCGTAGGCCGGGGTGATACCTAGTAAATGTATTACAAAACGTATTTATAGACTTTTAAACAAAAATCAACACATAAAACACTGGTTAAACAAGAAAATTTAACTGGATAATTGTATTTAATATAGAGTATATACAAAATCAAACAAAAACCAATTTGGTCAGAGAGTTACCTACGGAAGAAATAGGTTGGGCGTTTGAATCTAAGTATCATTTGGATTCGGCAGTTCGGATACGTTCGCGAATCATTCGTGAGTTCCATATAATCCGGGAACTAGGTTCGGAGTTCAAATAGTTCGGAAGTATCATTCGGATGCGGTCAGTTCGGATACGTTCGTGAATAATTCTGGAATGATTAGGAGAATTACTAACTAGGTCTGGAACCTATGCTTAAAAAAAACAAAAAACAAAAAACAAAAACAAAAAACAAAAAAAAAAAAAAAAAGCAAAAAACAAAAAAAAAAAAAATTGGCTGAGTTATTAAGCGCCACACCTATACCTTCGAGTTTATCTCATAATTATTATATTGCTTCAAAAAAAAAAATTATAATTATTATAATTATATTTTTTTGCTTTAATAAATTACTGGATTTAGTGAAAGAAAAAGATGGTGGCCTCCTTTGCTGGATGTTTGGTCCTCTACAGCAGCGATTAGCTACTTTGCCTATCAAAGATGGTGGCCTTGGCATCTACACTATGGCGGATACCCGTACTTACTGCTTCCTTGCCTCTCGAGAATCGACACCGCTTCTACACGAGAAGACAGTGCAGGTAGTTTATTCTCAACAAACAAAGGCTCTGCTTATCGGTTGGCTCTTGAGAACTTTATTCGGGTATGTGGATTACCTCCTTCTTATTGTGTCGATGATACTGCCTCCCCTTCCATGCATTCCCCGGCAGTCACTTATTTCGATGCTATTAAGAAGCAAATCCCAGACCAATTTTCCTTGTCTGCAAGAGATTCTCCTCTATGGCAGTGTAACCGCATCAAGCATGCTCAAGATTATCTACTATTTGTACCTATCAAATGGGCTTAACTTGATGTATTGGACCAAGACAGGTTTGGGCCGTGCTTTGTTACCGAATCTCGGTATTCCTCATTTGTTGAGAATGGCTTATGCACCGGTTGCAACAAATCTATGGACATTTTTGGAGACCATGCGCTTCATTGTGCTAAAGATGTTGGAAGTAAGTTTCGCCATGATGTTGTCCGTGATATTACTCGTCGATATCTCGTTACAAGGTGGTGTACCTGCCCGCAAGGAGGTTTCTCTAGGTATTGTTTCAGATGAGGATGAAGATTTGAGGCCTGCCGATATTCTTGTTCTCAACTGGGAAAACGGGCAAGATGTCTGCATGGATGTTACGGTTGTCTCGCCCTTTACTGGTGATGGTGTTCGTTCTTTTGTCCCAGGGAAAGCCACTTCAAAAGCAGTTTCAAGGAAGCGTGGTAAATATCTGGACAAGTGCACTTCACTTGGTTATGGTCTCGGGGTCTTGGCCTTCTCTACCTTGGGAGAGTTCGGCGAAGATACATTATGTTTTTTTAAGCGTCTGAAGAATTGTCTTATTAGTAATGACGCTAGTAGTGATCATGGTAGTTTTGTTTTTCATAGAGTAGGTATTGCTATTTAGAGGGGGTTGGTGCCCAGCTTGTTGCTAGGTTGCCAACCAATAGTTTTGTATGATGCCATGAATATTCTAGTAATTTATGTTAATTTAAAAAGATGATTTACTTTTGTAAGAAAAATAACACACCAATACATAAACTTTGGAAGCAAATAATAAAATTCTCGACCAAAATGGTGCTTGCTTGTAACAAATTAAGGCTAACCATCACTTTGGCTCCATGGCCAATATATGCCTGTTGCGTGCAGTGTATTAGTTTTAATCTTTTTGTCCGGTCCTATATGTTAATTTTTCTGCAAATTCTGCTTTTCTCAAATTAGTGTTTCTTAATCTTTTGATTATTAAGTTCTTTTCGCACTTTTTTTCTTCCTAATTTCATTGTCTCTAAGAATACCCAAAATGTTCCTTAACAGCCACGATGCCAAACTTAAAGGTTCTAATGGTACCAACAAGTCAACAACCAACCTTTTCATTAAGTAGACAGATAGATAGGCATTTTGGGCATCCCTGATCCTTGTGGACCTGGTCCAACAAGATATCGAGGACCCTACTCTTGTCTTTGGGCTTTACGTATGAACTAGTTGTCCTCCGGATGGAGCCCGGACTGGAGGACCATATTTTGGAATTTGTTCTCTTGGAACTAAGAAATCAACACCTGTTATTAATTTCTGGAGTTCTACACTTTTTTTTTTTTTAAGATGAACAATCAGACCACATTTCATTTCATTCAATCCCAAAAGATGATTACATGATTGTTTGTAAGAAAAAGAACGTCAAAACATAGGAAAATTAAAACCCAAAAAGACCAAATCTGAGCAAGAAAGATGAAAGGACTTTAGGGTTTTTTAGAAGAGAAGAGAAAAGAAAGAAGAAAGAAATAAATAGGCTTCCTTGTGTAGATCATCTGGAGTACTACACCGAATTTGATCTTTGAAGCATATAACTAAAATTTAAAATGAGATTAAATACTCATTTTCAGATATAGTTTTTAAAATATTACAAGATGTAGTTGAGCGAAAATAAAGAACTTGAACCATGATAATGCTTAATGATTTATCACGTTTCTTTTCCCATGTCATTAAGTTTAACCTAGGGTCTGTTTGGCACGGATGGAATTTGAATTTTAGGGATTTTTAACTACCAGGAATTCAAACTATTTAGAAAATGAATTTCAACCTTTTAAATTTTTGTGTTTACCATGTTTAAGAATGAAAATTAATATATTTCTATTTTTTGAATATTTATTTGTTTAAATTTGATTTCATATTAATTTTATTTCGAAAATTGCTGAGTTTTTTAAAAAATTATATTTATTCATTTTAGGTAATTAATAAAATAAATTTTAATTTTTTTTTCAATTTTTCAATTTTTATTATTATATTAATATATCTTGATCGAATAGAGTCATACATAATTTTTATTTATTATATTAATAAATAATTAATTATATGGGATTTTTATTTGATATTTTAATATAAACTACTTGCATTCGCAACTTCACTCCCGGACACGTAATTTCCATGGCGACTACACGCAAACGCAACAAATATTTGGAAAAATGCTCTATGCATGGATATGGCTTCGGTGTGCTTGCATTTTCTACTTTAGGGGATTTAGGGGAATTAGGGGATGACACTATCGGTTTTCTGAAAAGATTACGGAACTGCCTAATGAGCTATACTGCAGACCATAAGATAGGTAGTGCTTTGTTCCACAGGATAGGCATTACTAATTGCTATCCAAAAAGGGGTTGGAGCCAAGCTTGTTGCTAGGCTTCCTACCACTCACTTGTAAAAGATTTCTGAATTTCGATAATATAATATTAATATTATAAATAATAATTAATACTAATTAAATTTATTAATTAAAAATATTCATTTTCCTTTTAAATATAAGACAAAATATAATTTATATATTCAAATATATTTAACAATAGATTTAAAAATAAAATTTATATATTTGAAAATTGGTTTTTTTAGTTATTTTTATATCTTATTATTATTATTATTAGATAAAGAGTATTACATCAACTAGTTGAGAGCCTAACAAGCTGAGCTCCAACAACGTACTATTACATTAATTGAACAGGTTGTCGTGCTAACCTACCAGCGAGCCTCATGGGTAACCTAGCCAAGGGAGCCGAAGCGGATGGGGGGGCTGAGATTGTGTCACAAGGGGGGCAAGCTAACACTACCTTCCATGTTAATTCCTGCAATATTACGCCATTGGGGGCTCGAACCTAGGACCTCCTGGAACGCATGAAACTTTGGAAAACGGGGATGACCAACCCGTTTTTAAAAATAGATTTCATAATAAAATATATTCAAATAATAACATCTGTCTATTTGATATTTTAAGTATGTATAAAATTGAATAATAATTTATAATATTTTATAATAATTACTTATTTAATATTAAAATTATAAAGGATTTCTAATTGATATATTAATATAAAATAATATTTTAAATAATAATTAACTAATTTTATTTATTGATAAAAATATTCCTTTCCAATTTAAATATGAGACAAAATATAATTTATATGTTCAAATATATTTAATTATATTTTAAGTGAACAAAATTTTAATGAAAGCAATAATTGACATTTTAAAATAAAATAGTACTTTTTAATTATAAAATAAGAAATATAATAGTAATAATAATCTTAATTTTATTTAAGATAATATTATTAAGGTAATATTAAAAAATAAAAATATATTAACTATAAGAATAATATGATCGTAAGAAATCAAATATTGTTGAAATTTAAAAAATAAAAAGAAAAAAAGAAAACAATGGAGTTTAAAACTCCATGGGGAGGTGTTATTTAATTTTCCACCTTACAATGGAGTTTCAATTACTTAGAATTGCAACTCACCTTATCTCAAACGCTCCATATTTTGAACTCCACCCTTAACTCCATCCGTTGAATGAACTCCCCTACAACTCCATCCGTGCCAAACACACCTCCATTTGACTTTTGAGTCACAAAGTGACACTACCATGCATACATTGTAGATACATATCCTCAAGAGACCTCCAAGGAATCTTGATTAAGATTGTCTTCTCACGTTAATGACAGATTTTAAAGCTTACATAACTTTTTTTTTGTTTTTTTTTGAAGCATTTACATGACTTGTTGGAATCGCTCTACTTCCTCGAAGCAAATACAAAGGGTTAATTCACGATGTAAATGAATTTTGAGTTGTATTTACAGGGTTGAATTACTTCTCTAAATAACTTATTTTTCGGTGAACATTTTTTTTAACTAATAATAATAGAAAATTACACGATTTAAAACATTATAACAAGCTTGGTGAAAGTACGATGTAAATCTGTCGACGTATGGGGTACATAAGTTAGCGAGATCAACTAGTTGGGTTAAAAGCATTTGGGTTTGGACGCCACCTGCACCGGCACCGGGTTCAAGACGTTCCCTTTTTAATGCTTGGCAGAGTATTTAAAGCAGCTAATACACACTAATCAATGTAAGTGGTCGTAACGTTATGGTCACGCCATCGGAGAATCTTGCATGATTGGCTAGGTAGACAAGAAGTCGTTGCACATGGTGTTGAGAAAGACATCAATGCCTGGTCTTCAGTTAATAATCAAAGAGATAAGATTAGATTTAGACTTTTCCCCTTAGTTTTTACAGGATGTACATGGTTACTATTTCTTCTTGCTATTGCAGTGCGAACATTTTTGATCTAACGGCAAAATTGTATCATCGTCTTACATCTAGAGGTGTAAAATGGGACGGGCAAAAGACGTTTATGCACAAAGACAAAGACGTTAAAATTCGAAAGCACAAGACGGACAAAGACGCGAAGCCCAAAGACGTTTGTTTAATGTCTTTGTCTTTGCTGCACAAAATAGGCACACGGCCCGGCCTAAAGACGCGGCACGTGTTAGCACGGCCCAAACCCAAGACAAAGACGCGAAGAAAGCACGCCACGTCATGCGTAAAATACTACACAATACATCACATTTGATGCATATTTCACAAAAAAATCATTGTTTTAGCCAATTTCGACATTTTATCTTCGGTATGCTAATTTATTTCTATAATAATACATGTACTAACTAAAATATCTAAAAAATATTTATTTTGGAGAACATAAAATAAGTGTGCTAGCACAAAGACAAAGACGGAAGACAAAGACGTTTATTTTTCTCGGCACAAAGACAAAGACAAAGACGCCATTTAGCACAAAGCCAAAGACAAAGACGTCGAGTCTCTCAAGATGACCAAGGCCCAAAGACGCAAAGACGCTAAGCACGTGACTTC
This sequence comes from Papaver armeniacum, assembly GCA_023531295.1. Taxonomy (NCBI): domain Eukaryota; kingdom Viridiplantae; phylum Streptophyta; class Magnoliopsida; order Ranunculales; family Papaveraceae; genus Papaver; species Papaver armeniacum. The sequence goes on from JAJJWW010017635.1 coordinate 77,904, forward strand.
GTGGGTCTGGTGCAAATCGGGCCGATAAGTTACCTTTCGACTAAATTTAACCCAAAAATTGGAACTGATAGCTTGTTATGATTTTTGAGTTTACATGCATGATCTACCTAATTTAGAAAAACAAAATTTGTAAAGGCCACCAAACTTGTATATTGTCTGATAAAAAAGTATGCAATTTTTATGATGATATTCAGAGATCTTGCATGATTGGCTAAGACCAGAAGTCGCAGCACATGGGCTTGTTATAGTCATCTGAAAAACGTTAAAAGACATGTAATTCAGCTAATCAAAGAGATAAAGTTAGACTTTCTCCCTTGATTTGAGCCTAATTGCCTTCGTATTGGGCCAATTTCTAGCTTGTCCTATTTTGCAGAAACGGTGTTATATGGTCACGCACTAGTGGAAAATGGGTATTATACAACCCACATCCGAGACCCTCATTGACCGTAGTTGGACCGTTGACCAAATATAGCGGTCTCTGATGTGGTAAAAACACGGAAAAAATCCGAGAGGCTATATAGCGGTCTCTGAATAACTAATTATATTTACCATTCTGCCATCCAATGCAGAGACCCTTAAACTGCGATGTAGATTTGGTGGTTTTGTGTCAGGATTTTTGGGCCCACACTGTGTACGACCAGGATTGAGCAATCTGAGATTCTGAAGTGAGCGGGTGGATGAAGCAAAAACCTTATCTCTTCACCCCACCTCATATCTTTACACCTCTCTCACCTTCGTATCTCTCTCCATTGTTTCTTCTCTCGTTTGCAGACAACAAAAAAAACTTAAGATTTCTGGAACAAAGATTAATCCAAGAAGAGAAATCCCACCATGATTAAATCATTTTACTAGTGAACTCTGAAACCTTTAATTTCGAGATTCCTCTCAAATGAATCAGTATGAAGAAATTTTCGATTTAGAAATTCATGTAAGGGGAAATTTTCTTGGGTTTAAATCAGCTACAATCGATTTAGTTCTTGGGTTTAATTCATCTACAATCGATTTGGAACTGTCATGTAGAAGATTTCTCCGTACATTTTTTTTATGTTTCGTGATGTTAGTTTGCTACAATCTAGGGATTTATCTGTATTCAGTTTTTTTTTTTTTTTTTCAATTTGGGATTTAGGGGTTTCCTGATGAGGATGATGTAAAAGTCATTATAAGTTCAATTTGTAGAAACTTCAAGGGATTGAGATTGCGTCAAGGTAGTGCTAATGGAGATGTGTGTTTTTACTTCAATGGGTTTTTTTTTAACGTTATTTTTAATCAATTAGATTTTAGGGTTTTTAATGTGATGTGTGTGTTTTGCAGATAGAAGTTATATCATGAAAAAAAAAAGTAGAACATCTTCCTGGTGCAGAAGTTAATTAAGATTGAAACAACGAATTCGATTATTCCAACTTCCACATCTGAAATTCAAGTATAATTGTTTTTCTTTATCTCTTCGATTAGATTTGTTTTTGAATTTTGAAACCCTAGATTTTTATATGCAGGTTGATATTTGTCATTTTTCTTTGCAGGTGTTGAATATGATTTGCTTTCTGAAACAATTTAATGAAACGATGAGGTAATTTATTCAATTTTCTTAATTGATTCTTCAATCAATGGGGAGTTTCATATGGGTTTTGTGAATGGAATGTTGAAAATTATTATTTTGGGCTTTGTGGATGAAGGTGAATTGAGGAATTGTAATTTGAGTAATGTTATGGGTTTGATCTGTTTTTCATGTAGTATTATTAATTGAGTGGTGACCCTGTTTTTCATTAGGTGTTCTTGGAAGAATGGATGTGCTCATCCTCATTATTTCGAACATGTTGGTTTGGCAGGAGATTCCATCAAGGTTTGGTATCGTCATTTTTTTGACCTAATTCTTTCATCCCTACATATAATTGCCATGCTATTGCTGTTTATTGTTGGTTGTGGTCTTGCTGTGTAATCAGAGTATGGGTTTTGCTATCTGGTGGTGTAATAGTAACACAAGTGTGGGTTTATTGGTTATAGCTTTGCAGTTATTTTTAATGAGAAGGTCGCCAGAACTGTGAGATAGTTCTCGCCACATATGGCTGCAAAGATGAGGCCACCTATTACGTTAGTCTTAGTATACAACTCATCATTTACCTTCTGTAGTGTGTGTAGTTTCATACCGTAATTGAGCTGTTTGTTAAGTTTTAATGTCATTATTTTTTAACTTGTAGGCCTGTTATTCGTGGGCGTCCATCTAACAAAAGAGCTATTCATATTTATGAAAGGCCTAGGTGGATGTTTGTGGAAGTGTTTGCATTCAGCATGTTGAAAACTCTACTGAATTTCCTTTTGTTTTCAGTATTCCTTTTGTTTTCAGTATCTTGTTGTAGAGTTTGTTAGTTGGTTTCTTTATGGCTTATTGTAATCTATTTCCCTTTGTCTCTGTAGTGAGTTTTTTCCTGTGGTTCACCTCATGTAGTCTCTTAACTGTTTCGTGGGCACTGCTTATTGGCATCCTCTGTAAGTGGGAACTTAAGATTTACTTCAGTTTGTAATGTTTTGATTCTTCCCCTCATTGAGTGTGTTTCCCAGTTTTCCTGATTCTGAGGTATCTTTTGTAGCCCCTCTGTTGCATGCAAGCTTTCAAACACCTAACACGAAGGCACGCTTTGAACACATTCCGTGCAGTTTGGCGCAATTATATCGAGATGTAAATGGGTGTTCCTAGTTTCAACAATGTAAGTGGAGCTATCTGTGTCATAATGTATAGGTTAATTCGCCAATTATTTATGTGATTTGAGATTGTAATTTCTTAGTTAAATACATGATATTCACACCCCTGCAATTGTTTTGGTACCCTTCTAAGTTCGGTACTCCTCTATTTTAGGTTATTGTTGTTAGGCCTTCCTCGCCACTCTCTCGCGCTTCTTGTATATTACAATTCATGCTTATAGTATCTTTGTACTTGAGTTTTAGAACAATGATGATCGTCGAATCATGTTAGACAAGGCTTACTTACACATATAACATGCTTTTTATCATAAGACACGACTTAATTGAGAATATTTCTGAGATGACGTCAATACCTATATGGGTTTTGATCTATGGTGTGTGCCCCTTCACCTTTGCAGTGAATTAGAACTCAGCAAAATCTCTACATGTATAGGTAGACCAGTTATGGTGCATCCTCAATAAGACTAGGTTTTCATATGCTAGTGTGTGTGCACTGAAATTGTAGCGGTTTAATTTATTGTGATGGAGCTCCCAGCTGAATACCAATGGGACCCCCCTAAATGTGATAGTTGCAGCACATTTGGTCACTATCTTTACATTGTCCCAAGAAAGGGATTAACACTAAAACCCAATACATCTTCCTAGACAGAATCCACTTGCAACAATGGGCATATGAATACTCTCCGTTAAGAAGCTTCGACCATATAAATGTTGGTAAAGAAAGATTGGATAGTAAGAATATGGAGGTGGATGGTGAAGACTTCTAAGTTTAGGACTCCTCTATTTTCGGTTATTTATTGTTGGTAGTGGTTAGGCCACTCTCGTCATTCCTGCATTTGTTGTATCCTTACAATTCCTGGTCCCAGATGTTTGTATTTGAGTTTAGGAATATTGATCGTTGAATGGTGTTAGACAAGGCTCTATTTACATATCTAACCTGCTTTTTATCATAAGACTCTGGACTCTTTTAATTGAGAAGAATATTTCGAGATGAAGTGAATGCCTATATGGGTTTGGATCTATGATGTGTGCCTTTTCACCTTTGTAACAAATTAGGGCTCAAAGAAAATCCCTATCTCAGTATAGGTAAACTAGTTATGGTGGATGAATACACTCTCGACATGAGTAAGTTGTCTTATGCTAGAGTGTGGATTGAAATTGAAATAGTTTTTACATATCCTGTTACTTTACTATCTTCAATATCTTTGTAATCAAATGCTCTTTCTTGCTTCGATCCAGATTTTCTTGTTTGTTGGCTTGAACTAGCACTACTTGTTGTTTTCATAGCTTTTTTCTTGAGATGGTAATGGTGATGGTTGTCCTATATGGTGATTGATATTTCTTCACAAGGCTTATCTCGTCTGATGGCATTACTGTTTTGATATTGGTATGAGTTTTCATTTTTTAAACCATCCACAATGTGTTATGAGATTTGCTCACATTGTTGTTTGAGTTTCCTTTACAGGGATAGGATATTTATGAAATTAAGATTTTGTATCTTGTGATTGGCCTAGTTTGACATTCATCTATGTGTACTAATTTTGGTGTGGTAACAGGGCAAGAGGGTTAACGAAGCATTTGAATATGCTAAATGCGCTTAAGCATTGGATGCTTGACGTACCTTTGTAAGAATCAATAGTTCCTTTCTTGTCTATTGATATATTCATTTTTGATGTTTATTTGGATTTTGGTTTTAATGGAAGATTTTTATCTTCGTAGGCTCCATTCAGTGTGTCAAGATACGAGTGATACAAACACTATTTGTATCTGGCATAAACACATTTCTGCAAGTTTTGTTTGGAACCAGGTTACCGACAGTCATTGGTGGTTCTTCTGCCTATATTGTACCTGTCCTTTGCATTACCGGAGACTCATCTCTACAATGAATCACTGAACCTCATGAGTTAAGTTCTGCAGACAAACTTTGATTATCTCTCTACCTCTTTCCATTTCTGCTGCTTAACTTTGATGATTCAGCTAGATTTATGCACATGTATTCTCTATTTGCAGAGATTTTTACACAATATGATGGAAACTCAAGGAATCCGGTTGTAGCTGCAAGCTTACAGATCATACTGGGATATAGTTATCGAATCTTCTTGTTAACAAGAACTGGATTGTGAAGGTAAGCAGCGTTTTTCTCCCTTTTTGTTACAAAGTGAGAAACACAACCGAGCTTGAGCAGTTTGAAAAGATTCCAAAATTCAAGGCTTAGGCACTGAGTAAAAAGGTCAGTTTATAGCTTTTTTAGTTTTTGACGCCAGCATGTGAGGTTGAGATAACAAAAGATCCCTCTATTTTGTAAGGTGAAGTCAGTAAAGAGAATTTGATGTTCAATAATGAACTTAGTGTCCAAGTTTTCATACTTTGAACTTGAATAATTTTGGTGCGAGATTGAAGTATACTCTAGTAACTTATTTTGTTCTACCTTGTATTATGAATGAACAGGAAGTCATTGTGATGTTGTTGATTTGCTTTGCGGGAACGACGTTCTTTGTCGTATGTGAACCCGGGGACACAACACATGGATGCTCTACTTGATATCATTTATAAAGTATTATTGGCTTAGTTCATCGTCATCGGAGGAGTTTATCGTTTTGTTGTTTAATATGTTGTTTTTAGCTTATTGTCTATTAGTTTAGCATCTTGTTGTTAGAACTTACTAGCTTGGACATGTATTGTCTTAAACCAGAATTTCATCTTTTTTGTGTAATTTTAAACCCAATAGATAAAATGAATGAATGAATGAATGTGGAATTCTCAAGTTTGAGTTTAAATTTGAATTTCAGTTTGGGTTTCATTTGATTTTAATTTGAGTTCCTTTTGACTTGACTTTGAATTTGATTTGACTTGACTTTGTTTGAGTTCCATTTGACTTGACTTTGAATTCCATTTGACTTGACTTGACTTTGATGCAGTCAGATTATTTCAGATTTAGCCATTCAGGCATTTCAGCAAATCTGAATCTATATTTTTTTTTATATTATAATTTAAATCGGAGACCCACGGCTAAGGGTCTGTACCTCGTTACCCATAGAATCAGTCGTTATTTTGAGACACACGGCTAAGGGTCGTACAAAACAGCTACGCTTTATCAGAGACCCCAACAGAGACGGTTAAAACTAGTCGTATAACTCGTATATATGACTTGTCCCGACGGTCGCGGAACTTCTGTTTTCCACTAGTGACGCAGTTGTCTGTGAGAAGTAAGAGTTATGTTCCCACGTAACTAACACGGTACAACTGTAGCTACAGTTGTCTGTGTCATGCTTACCGTGTGCAGTTTGAGAGGAATAAATGTAAGTCCAACTAAGATGTGTGCACGATTTTCTAGAAATGGATAAGACTTTCTCCAGGTTCTTGTTTTCTCAAATTAGTGTTTTTTAAACTTTTGATAACTAGGTTCGTTCCACACTTTTCTTTCTTCTTCTACTAATTAACTTTGGCGCTAAGAATACCCAATGTTTCTTATTAAAAAGAACAACCATGATGCCAAACTTAAAGGTTACAAATAGTAACCAACCTTTTCATGAAGTAGCTAGATTGGCAATTTTGGAGCATCCCTGCCCTATACTATATATAATTAACCCCTCACCTGTGGTCCAATAAGATAGAGTACCCTGCTTTTGTCTTTGGGTTTCAAGTATTATTGTTAAGGATCGAGCAAGAGAGAGGAGAGCATAAACGCACGGAAGCAATAGACTACATTGATAATAATTCGGTGTGTCTTTCTCATTAATCCTTCAAGATATTTATACAACCACAAACTTGGTTCTCAAGACATTCCTAATATAACTCTCACAAATCTCCTAAATATAGACTACCATATATATCATTTCCTATTAATTATCAACTAATTGTCCTATGGATGGAGGACCATATTTTTGCGATTTAATCTCTTCCAACTAAGAAACCAAGACCTTTTATTTTCTTAAATTCTAGACAGTGAATTTAATCTTATAAGCATAATAACTAAAATCTAAAATGACATTAGTAATAATACGGAGTATTATTTTGGAGTAAATGTATCGTAGCTCCTAGTTAAGCCCAACAATTTTTTCATTTGCCTAATTATAAATTAGACTCTCAAAGGGAAAATTAGCCCTCTGATTAGAGATTCATTTTCATACAGTTCATAAATGAGTTGAGTTAGTGATATGGCACAAGCGGAAGCGATAAAAGAGAAGGAGAATCCACTCCTTAAGATGATGATAGAACACTCCAATCCAGGAGCAAAGACTCTAACCCAAGAGTTAAAAGGAAAATAACAATCAATCTCTCAAGAGAGGTAAACAGGGTTTTTAACCAAATACTAGTTTTCATAAACGTGAGCCGCAGCTAAAAGTGAGCTAAACCAAGCTGCTTTGCAAAACAAAAACGACGAGTACTTATAACTATTAAACTCAACGAACTACACGTAAATGTAGTTTATCCTAACGACTTTACTAATAAGATATGCCGGATAACTCTTTTTAACTTATCTTATTAGACTTGCACAATAACCAACTAACAGAATAAGGTAAATCCTAACAAAACAGACTAATGAAAATGGACTGCGCGCCTAATAAGATTCGCATAAGAAAAGGCCCTAAATACGTCCCGTATCAGTTAGGGATGTCGATCAGAAAAGTAAAAAAACCATGATAATGCTTAATAATTAATCACCTTTTCTTTTCACTTAAAGTAATAAAAAGTATATGACATAAGGGTGGGTGTGTCACTAAGTTGAACTTAGTTTAGTCACGGAGTGACACTAGTACCATATGCATATCATGAAAAGTATATATTCCAAGTAATCTCCTCTTCTTTAAAGTCAAGAAAAGGGTTATGGACTGCGGAAACATCAACTACTTCGTTCCCACGTTAATGACAAATCTTAAAGCTTTTATATGAGTTTTTTCTAGACGACTCTCTACTATATTTCCTCACATGTAACATTTTCCACTAGCCATTTTGCTTAGCTTAATATATTTCTTAATTTTAGAAAAAAGAAAAAGAAACAACTCATATGAAATCACAGTACAAGATGAAGATTCCCAAAAGTCTGATTCGAGACTTCGTGAACAACCACTACTAATTATTCTATCACTGACTAAGCCAAGAAAAAACAATGGGCTAATAATAAGCGATTTTATTATAACAGTCAACTGGTTGGGGGTGAATGTCTAATGCGAGAGTACTAAATCACTTAATAGGTGGATTTTTTTTATTTTTTTTTTTATCATCAATGTCGTTCTTCTATATTGATGAAGCAAATTTACGCATGAAATCAACCTATTGTTTCAAAACTTAAGAAATAGAACAATTTTTTTTTTCCTTCTGATTATTAAACCACAAGTATTTCATTCCACAAGAAACGTTTACATGATGGTTTTAAAGAGAAACAAGTACATCATAACATGAAACAAATACAAAGAAAGATACAAAACGTAAATAAATCGCGAAGGGAAAGAGCGATCTACCACGATAGCACCAAAATCTTGTACTATGAGATTGAAGAAGGAATGGTATACGAAACTATAATTCGACCATTGTGATAGATTTTTTTCTTCTGGGAAAAGAGACGCTCCTATGATAGTGGAGTCATATGCCCAAAATTCTTCATGTGCAACTAACCTGAACCCCAGATCAATTTTTCTAAGGAAGAAGAAATTGATCTTTGCCCTTGTTGAATCACCGATTTACTTTTATCAAGAAAACCAAACACGAACAAATCAGGAAAAAACACTATAAAAGTGTAGATCGAAACGCCCAAATAGCGAAGATAAAAATCGCTCTAACATCGAAGAAATTATTGAAAACAACAAAAATAATTAAAAACAAGAAATCTTTGCTCAGATCTATATCGGGTCTATGAGAGACACCGCTGAAACATAAATAAGCACCTTTACAAATTAATGCTAGCAATTATTGTCTTTAATTAAATCTCATTAGATTATAGTAATCGGTTGGTGTGGGTTAAAGCGTTCTTCAGAAAATAGCAAGCATCAAACTAATACTCCCTCCGTCCCTGATTAGATGAGCTACTTGTAGTTTGCACAAATTTTAAGGCAAGGAGGAAAGTGGAGTATATTTAAGTATTTTTTACAATTATACCCTTATGGGCAATAATTAGTAAAATTTAGAAACGATTTATCTCTCAAACTATACCACGGTTTTTTATAAACTTTATACCGTTGAAAAACATTTTAAAACACCTACGCAACGAATATAAACATGACTATCAAATTATACATATTTCTTATAGAAAAAATAATCAATTAAAAGGGTAGTTTTAGAAATATCCCCTTGTTTAGTGAAATAGCTCATCTATTTGTGGACAAAACTAAAAACCAAGTAGCTCATCTAATTAGGGACGGAGGGAGTAGTTAAATTAGGTACCACTTACACCGGGATTGAGTGCTTTTCTTTTTTATGCGTTGCGAGTATTTAATTGATCCAGCTAATACACGCTAATTAATTGGTCGTTTTGTCCCATGTTTTGGATTCATAATCATTGGACCTTTGATTACTACTCCCTCTACTAATAAAAGATAGATAGGTTTATTTCCTTTACAATTTATACATGAAACAAGCTTATTTTATTGAAATGACCCTCTACTATAAAATATAGCTTTATTTTGTGCAATGTATACATAAAATACGGTTCTGATACATGAACAGCAGCATAACAGCTGCTTGACCGCGAATGACGACGTGGCAATCCCGTGGCAGAGAAAGAAACTGCTGCTATTAACACGTCACGATAATTAAATGAAGAGAACAGGTCAGCGTTGGATTTACTTCACGGTTAAGATGAACACCAAAAGTACAGTTTAGATACTTAATACTTCTTTTTCCAATCCTTTGTTCTTCTTCATAACGAAATCAGACTTCCTAAATTTGATTTCTATGACCATAGTTTCGATAATATCGAAAGGTCGTTCATTGTAATTCTTAAGATTTCTTATCACAGATTTTGTAATTTTTGGGAATTATTATTAACGATCAAAACCAAATTACCAATTAGGTTTAGAAATACATAGATCGAATCTTATAATCAATTAGTCATTCTGATTGGGTCTCTTATTTTAACCATAGGCTTAACTAAAGTAGTTTTTGTGGATCGATTTTTACTTTTATAGATATCACTATCTCAGATTCTCAATCAAGATGAATAAGGTACTCTTGTTAGCCATCAATGGTCATAAACGATAAGAAGTGGAAATTTTTTGCAGGAGAAGAAAAACTAGTAAAAGGATGAAAAGAAGGTTTGTTTGTTTATGATGTTCAACTTCTCTATCTCCGATAGGTGAGAGTTTCAATTACTGTATAAACATTAATGGAGAAAGAAGAAGAAAAACCTTGAGAATTATTTTGGTTTGCTCAAGTGACGTGGCAAAGATACAAACAGTCTGTTTCTGCCACATAGTCTGTTTCTGCCACAGATTTGCCCACGTCAAAAAATGCTGTCATTCAGCTGTTAATCAGCTGGCTATATAACATTTTCGCATAAAATAAGCCTATTTCTTTAAAATGAAGGCAGTAAATTTTGTTTAAAACGCCTTTTGAAATAATTTCCAAAATTACAATTCCTAACTTAAGCCATATATCCCACCAAAAAGAAAAGGAATTTCACGTGGAGAGTACACTTGAGCAGCACATTTAGATTTTTGTGTAATTATCCCCAAATCGATTAAATGGAATGTGGTAGCTCCCGTTAAATTTGACAACCTTTTTGTTTTGTTTTGTTTTTTTTTTTTTTTTTTTTTTTTTTTTAATCTACCTAATCTGAAATAAGAGAAGAAAAAGACTAGCCGACCAAACTTGACCTTTAAATAGGAAAATCGCCATATTCTATGGGGTTGGGAATTCCCCAAAGTAGTTTCCCTACCCCATATACAGGGAATTTGACAGAGGAATAAGAGAATAGGGTGAAGTGACATAAATGTATGCATATATGCGAACTAAATAGTGATAGGAAAACTGAATAGAGATGGGTATTTTTTTTTAAACCTATTATAGGGCTCCAAATATTTGGTCGTGAGGCCACAATTTAACAAAAGGGTTATGAAATAAGAATCAACAATACCCCATATCTAATAATTTTTTATAATGGCTAAAATACCCTCCATGAATTATAAAATTAAATTTATTATGTTTTCTTTCTCTTTTCATTCATAAATCATGATGAAGATGATGATTATATACAAAAAACTAAATCTATTGTCTTCTCATTCTCTTTTCATTCATAAATCATGATGAAGATGATGATCATAAAAAAAAACTTATTATTTTTCTTTCTCTCTTCTTCTTGTCCGTCGTGATGAAGATGACGATCATAAAAAGAAAAAACTAAGAAAACCCATCACTTATTTTTGCAAAAAACAGTTTCAGTATTGTCTACGGTTGGGAAAATTCATACTTCCCAACCGTCAGACAATTCGATCTACGGTTGGGAAAATTCATATTTCCATCAGAGTGAATGCATCTACGGTTGGGAAAATTCATACTTCCCAACGTAGTAGACAGTTTAGTCTACGGTTGGAAAAATTCATATTTCCCATCAGTATTGTCTACGATTGGGAAAATTCATATTTCCCAACCGTAGATGATCTCAAACTGTGTTTTCAAAAACACAATTCGATCGATTCCGCTTTCCCAACCTTACACTGATCGATATTCTTTTCACCGACCGATAAAATGAATGCGGCATAAAATGCTACAACAAAAATAAGACGATATAAAAAAGTTTATAAAATGCCACATAACGGAAACAACAGTAATTGTGGGGAAGCTTTAATTAATGAGAGAAAAGACTAGTTATCAATTTTATTTTATTTTTTGAGGCATGAAATTCATTAATCTATTAAAGGGCTACTACATGAGGGTATTCGATATCCACAGATTCGAATACAATTGAAAGCCAAGAAGTTACAATAACAACATAATGAAGGAAAAGGTGAATATCAATCTTCGGACTAGAATTGCAGCTAAGGTGGATGTTGTAGTTGGTGGGGTGGATCTGGATGAGGTTGTCGATGGTCCGTAGGCCTTCGACGAATGCTTTCCAAAAGAAAAGTTGTGTTGTTGATGGACATACATGAATCCATAATAAGTTGATTGTTGGTGAGATGCAATTGATCTGAGAACTTGTAGTCACGCTTTTGTATTCAGATGTTGAGGAGTATTGTCCAATCAATAGGTGTAAAACTCCTTGTTTTAATTATTGTTTCCCGATCGTGAAGATGTTACGCGATCGCCCAATAAAATAGCGGTCGGTAAACTTATTGAGTGGAACACCATAGGACATAGTCTTCCCTTAATGCTTTCCACGTTAATTTCATTCGATGCCACATTGGGTTTTAGGGGAATTCAGTTTTCCTCGTTAGAGATGGTCTTATGACGTCCGATGAAATTGTACATTTTTAGATGATATTTGGATTTTATAAAAAATAATAGTAATAAATGAAGAAAAAAGAAATAAATTGTTATAAACGTGTAATTATGTTAAGAATATCTAGGGAAAATCCTGTTTATTACTGGGATGCCATTGTGTCTAGCCCTAAAAATAGAGGCTCTAATGTTAGTCTATTGTACACATCTAATAAGATTTTCTCCCCTTCTTCGTCTCTATTTTGTGTCTTTCCTTCTCTCTTTCTCTATTTTACAATACGTCATCAGCATGTAGCTCTAATCACCGAGCATCTTAATAAGTTGTGTATGAAAGCTATTGGCTATTATTGGAGATCAAATCCAGTTGCGGGCATAAAGAGGATTCGAACAATCTCACAGTATTTTAATTCTTTTTGTTTTTGTTGATTGTTTATTCCTGTTGTTAATTAATGCTTTATTTTTGTTTAATGTTTGCATGTATTAACAATCTTTGGATGGAGAACGATTTCTAAAATATTTGTGAGCGGTCCCTGAGGCTACTTAATGTAGAACTTGTTAGGATGAATACAACTCGGAGGTTATAGGGGATGCGTAGGAAGAAAAGGGATACGAAGGGACGAAGATAACTTGAATAAGTTGAAAGAAATGAATAAGATAAGTTACTCTGAAACAGAGATTGAATTGATAATCTGATAATACTGATAATGTGTCTTAAAATAAAGTACGAGCCTGTTTATATAGGCACGAAACTAGAGTCTAAAAATAAATAAACTCTAAAAGAAGTAAGTCTAAAAACAGGAAACAATAGACTTGGTATTCAAGTCCTCTAATAGTTCTAGAAAGAAAGAAATAACGGAGAGATACATTCTACATCACTACTAGTGATTGGAGTTTGTGGTTACAAGGATCCACTATGTGTTTCCGTCAAGGTTACATGCAACGATGCTACACACCGTAAATTCTACACCGAGAATTCACCAACACTCACAGCCCCGGGGCCCACCAGGAGAAAAAGGGGTGGGAGTTTTTGTTTATTGTGGGCCCCACCAATTTTTGTGTCTCGCGGTGGAAACCACGGGATTATTATCCCGGTATGTATAGCATTATTGGGTTACATGATACAATAGTTACCAATTAACAGTGGCGGCTGTCTACCGTTATGCCCTAAAATCTAAACAGTTTTTTTTTTCTTTTGTTTTTTGATTATTAATATTTTGTTTGATTTTTTTATTTTTAAAATAATTGCATATTATATTATTATGCATGGTAATCAGTCGTTTTCAAATACGATTGATCTCCTTTCTTCTCTATATTTTTCATTGAGAAAGAAGAAAATAAATCCATCAAAAGATGGCTTACAATTTCTATTCTTTTAATGAAATTGTAATCACCAAAATTGGTGTTATCGCATATTTGTTTACCTTTAAAGTAACTAATCACGTGCATGGTTGAAAAACCTACGGCCAAGTAAATTTGGTATCCTTGTTTTCTATACAAGGATCATGTGATTTTTCCATATGGTTTCTATTTTTATTTTTACAAGTAACCATCCGTCAACCACAATGTGGATTTTTCCTATGCGATGGCTAAAGCGACGATATATTTTATTTTTATTTTTGTCGATTAAATTTTGGTAAATTGTACAAACCAATTGATATTGGTTTTTATCCATCAATTTTCTATAATAATATGTAAAAATTGGCATTCTAAGAACTCTTAGACAATTTTGATTATTGATTTCTATCCCTTCTAAGAAAATCATTCAACAACCACAAAGTGGATTTCCTCTAAAAATCATAACGATAATGATTTCTATATTTTCTCAAATAAATCAATTAGCCAATTAAGTTTGGTTTTTCCCTATCGATCTTAAAGGGATGTAGCCATAAAATATCGTTGTTATTACAAATACCAATAAAACGAGGAATTGTTGCATTCCTTAGGGATATTGAGCAATTATTGTTTCCTCATGATAATCTCCAAAATTCGGATTATTCCACTTGTTGGAACACCAAAAGACACATAAGATCAAAGGGTGCACCTGGCTTGTAAGCCTATATATCATTAGTCCTTGTAGTGACTAAATTGATCTTAAAATTTAGTTTCTTTTGGAAAATAAAGTGTCCATAATCTCAATCCAAATTTTTATCTCGTTAGATCGTTGGCCTTAGAGTTCACGCAATTATATGGAGATTTATTTACATATTCTATATGTTTTTGGTTGTAGCCAATAAAATCCTTGGTTGATAATTAATTTTGTATGTCAAGATGACTACAATTTTATTTTATTTTTAAGACAATTTCTTTTATGACTCTTTTAATCAGAATCTACTGTCCAATCTGGAGTTTTTTATAATCCATAAATTATTATGAGTATATGTCCTCGAATTAATCGGATAATACTCTACGAAACTTGTTTTCGTATATGATATGAAAATATTTCTTCCATAATCAGGGGAGAATATACATTACCGAACGTTGATATTAATTAACTTCAAAGTTATATCTGTTTCTCCAATCTTGATCAAATTGAAAAAGGTTGTCATTTACTAGCGTGAAAATATTTCATCTAGCTTTTATTTAAGCTTATGCCATTTGAAAAGGAAAACTCAATCACATCTAGCAAGCATGTAGCATTTTTTTATAAGCTACAGAGTCTATCATAATACTCACATTCTAAAAATTCATATCTCTTTATTTGAATAGTAGGAGATTATCACGCCCGTGGGCACTGGTACCAGTAAGTTTTGAATTTTTCAAAGTATGCATATACTGGAAGTTATGTGAGATCGTAATAAGAAAAAGTATTGTCAAATATTCATTTATAGTAGCTACTGAAATAGTAAATGATGGTGGTTGTTGACCCCTCTCCAAAGAAATATCAACATCAGTGATTGGTATGCACAAAATCCAAATTATGTTAAATTGAAATCTTCTGAATAACGCAATTTATGGATCCAAGATTTAACACCTTAAATGTGCAAGCCTGAATTCTTAAAATTACAGGTTGGTGTAGTCGTGATGCGTTATTAAGAGAAATTAATCATACTAAAAATGATTTGAGGATTTAATTTATGCTTAAATCCTAGGATTGCTTCAATGATTGTTCTCCTTATATGATACATTTGGCGTGGTAGTCCTCGAGGGACTCGTATTTGATCAGTGAACATACTAGGATTTGTAACCCTTGAAGGATTCAAACTATATCCATACAACCACCTGAATCGACTATATCATGTTTAGCAATCCTTTATGTGTTTTTAGAAATTTGGTACAAGACCAAAAAATCTGGATTAATTAGTTGTTTATGTCAACTTCATAGGTCTCTTGAGGAGTCCATAAAAATACTAAAATCCACGTTTTAGCAGCATAAATTCTATTTTTTCTTCTTTCTTAAATCTGCAGTTAGAATTATGCTAGCTTAAACTCGTCTTTTGATATATACTAGAGTTATTATTTTGATGCTTGGTTTAGCATCCATATTTACATCAAAAGTTGTACTCTTTTCCCTTCGTTTCAGGTTTTGTCCCATGTGATTTTCCTGACAAGGTTTTAACGAGGCAACATCTCGTTGACGTTTAATTTTATTTCAAAATTTTGATATTTGTGCTCTTTTTCCTTCGTCCAAAATTTTTCCCATTGGGTTTTAGTGGCAAGGTTTTAGTGAGGAAAATTAATTCAACATGGTGGTCATCCAAGGGGGAGTTGTATCAATTTTGGTTATTTGGTGCATTCCCACCATTAACTAGGTTATTTTGTTAGACCACATCAACATAACATTCTCCTATGAATTTGAATATTATTCTAATCCATATATGGTATGATCACAACTTTTATTCACCTATGCAACTGTAACTAAATATTGGCACTTTGTTGAAGAAATTACATCAACTACTTCCGCAAATCATCTTCGAGAAGCTAGCAATCCAAGAAGCAAGTCCTCAATGTATTTAAAGAAGCCCGAAGACTCGAGAACACTACCATTAGAAGACTAACACAAAAGAAGACTTCATCAACTGGGAAATTTCTCACGAACACATTGCTATCTCTAACATTCAAGAAATTCGTTTATTGAAATTGACTCGACTCGAAGATTTGCAAGCCAAGATTTAACTGAAGTACTTATCAGGGGGAGTATCAAATTAGAAGGTATTTTAATGGACTATCACGTTGTACTCTTTTTCCTTCATCAAGGTTTTTCTCATTGGATTTTCCTTGTCAAGGTTTTAATGAGGCAACATTTGTGTGTCCAAATTTTTTCTAAGTTTTCTTAATTGTAATCTTTTCCCTTCGATCAGGTTTTTTCCTTTTTGGAATTTCTTGACAAGGTTTTAATGAGGCAATTAGCTTAAACACAATGTCATCAGGGGGAGTGTTATAAACATGTAATTATGCCCGTTGATTACTGGGATGACCTTGTGTCTAGCCCTATAAATAGTGGCTCTAATGTTAGTCTATTGTACACATCTAATAAGATTTTTTCCCCTTCTTCGTCTCTATTTTGTGTCTCTCTTTCTCTATTTTACAATATAAATGATGATACTCAGATTCCTCGAGTTGTTAGTTAAAAACAAAAACATAGGAAACTATTGTCTGACTCTATGTCCAAAAACTCCAGAGAATCTTGCATGATTGGCTAGACAAGAAGTCGTAGCACATGGGGTTATTATAGTCATCTTAAAAACGTTAAAGAAAGGACATGTTATTTAAATTTTAAAGAGATAAGTTAGGCTTTCTCCCTTGATTTTAGCCTAATTTGCCTTAGCATTTGCATAGTGCCAAGCTTGTCCTAATTTGCAGAAATTTGTGGTGCAACTTGGCCTTCTTCTTCAGTGAGAACTTTCTTGTTATGTTCCCACGTATATAACACACGGTATAACTGTGGCCGGCTACTCTTTACTCGCCAACATACTTATTTTGGTGTTTGGGCTTTGGATACATCTCAAAAAGTTACCTTTGGAGTTAAGTAAGTCGAAAAATCAAAAATAAGTGGAGGAAGACAATACTTTCAGAAAAAGCCTAGTTTTGGCGATCAAACTACCAATTTTTGAGATTAATTTGTATTTCAGGAAATGCTTCTGATATTCAAACACGCTATTACTCTTGATGCCCAAGTTTCCCAAGTTTACCGTGTGGGGATCGATATGCATAAATAAATGTGAGTCTATCTACAAGGATGACTAAATGACTCATGACTACCCATAAATGGTTAAGATGCTGCCTTTCACTATCAAGACCTGCCCTCCAAAACACGGTCTTTGCTCTACCAATTTAGGCACTCTTTGATTTCCCTTTTTTACTGCTTCTCAAATCTTCCTTTCTTGATTCTTGAAAATTCATTCACACCTATAATTGAGTAAATAAATTAGTACAATAACTCCAATCAAATCACAAAAAGAAAAAAAGATCTCATTAAATAGAATTTCAAACGCGTCAATCCATCCATCCAATCCCTTTCTCATCTCAAAATCCAGATTCTCAATCACTTGAAAAAAGAAATTAAAATCAAAAAATTAAAAACTCCTCAAATTTCTTACATTATGGATTAGATTAGATGTCTGTCCGTCCGTTTTAATTACTAAAACGCGGTTCAAATCTTTGTCATCATCATCGTCAACATCACTACCTCACTACTTTCTCTCTGTCTTCTCCGTCAATATTATATTCACTCTCTCTCTCTCTCGCTTTGTCTCTATAAATCTCACTCTCTCTCTCTGGAATTTCTTCAATCATTTCTGCAAATTCTATTGAGAATTTTAAAGACTCAATTCCAGCTAAACAAACCAAAAAGTTGAGATTTTGCAACTTCAATTTGTGATAAGGAAGCCATTAATGGCAGGAGGTGGAGAAGGAGGAGAGGTTGATGCAAACTCATTAGAATTCACACCAACATGGATTGTTGCAATGGTTTGTTCAATCATTGTATTCATATCTCTTGTTGTGGAAAGACTTCTTCATTCAATTGGAAAGGTAGCTGCTTTTCTCTCAACAACCTAAAATTCCTCCGTTTTTCTTCAATTAATTGTCGTTCAATTTTAGCTTAATTTTGTTAATTAATCAAAACCCAGTTCAGATTATTGATGGATTAATCATGGGTTGTGTTTGATTTTTGTTGATTTACAGTATTTGAAGAGGAAAAATCAAAAGCCTCTTTTTGAAGCTTTACAGAAAATCAAAGAAGGTAAAATCACCTCTTTACTTCATTCAACCCAATGGGTTTTGATTAATGGAGGTAACAGGGTCTTCAAGATTCTGACTTTTTGATTTGATTTTGTTTTTTATTTTATTTATTCTGCAGAATTGATGCTTTTAGGGTTCATTTCATTGCTGCTGACTGTATTTCAGAACACAATCTCGAAAATCTGTATACATGAGAGTTGGACTAATCATCTACTTCCATGTAGTAAGCCTGAGCTCAAAGAGGTTGCTCATCTTGGTTTCATTTCTGGTATTGGTAGAAGGCTTCTTGCATCAGGAGGCAATAATGAATACTGCACTAAAAAGGTATATTAGAATCGTCTTTTAAGGATTTCTATTTGGCTTGATTTGATTCTCCGGGGCAAACACTTGGTGGACTAGTGAAATTTCAGTTGATTGTGTTAATTGGATAGTGAATTGGGTTCTTTTTGGTTGTGCAGGGAAAGGTACCTTTGTTGTCTACTGAGGCACTGCATCATTTGCATATCTTTATCTTTGTATTGGCTATTGTCCATGTCACATTTTGTGTACTCACCATTCTCTTCGGCGGTATAAAGGTAACTGATCTCATATCTTTTGATTTCTGCATTATTAGTCTATCATCTTTAATGTTCTCTTTATATTAATTGATTAACTGTGGATGTTGAGATGAATTCTATGTTATAGATTCGTATGTGGAAGCACTGGGAGGATTCTATTGCGAAAGATAAATATGATACTACAAGGCATCTGAACAAGGTCACACATGTCCATCAACATGCTTTTATCAAGGACCATTTTCTTATTTGTGGGAGAGATTCAGCAATACTAAGCTGGTTGGTAAGTCATTGTCATAGCTATGTTGTCACTCGGTGAATACTCTAATACTCTAGTGTTATTGACATTGAATTGTGTACTTATCTACTTTTATGTTTTTGCAGCATTCATTCTTCAAGCAATTTCACGGGTCTGTGACCAAATCAGACTATATCACATTGCGTCTAGGTTTCATTACGGTAAGTTTATTAGGGACTAAGGGGGTCGGTATTTTTCATTAAGTGCTCTATTGAACATGGGTTTCAACCTTTTGCGTTGTACAGTTGCCTTAACACAAGTGTTGCTCATATTGTTTCATATTCCTGTAGACACATTGCAGGGGAAACCCCAAGTTCGATTTTCACAAGTATATGGTTCGAGCTCTTGAAGCTGATTTTAAGAAGGTCGTCGGCATAAGGTAAACATGGTTTAGTGCAGAAGAAAAGAATGTCCTACACATAAACCTTAATGGTCACACACACACACCTGAAAGAATAAAATAGTAATGATTTGTATGCCTCTGATTGCAACTAGCAAGTTGTAGAAAGCGCATACGTGGAATGTCATGGAATAACCATTTATATTGCTCCTTGTATCATCCATTATTTCTCATTAGCTTTTGTTTTTCTCTTGCAGTTGGTATCTTTGGATATTCGTGGTCATTTTCTTGTTGCTGAATGTAGAAGGTATGACCAGCTTAGTTTAAATTATCTGTTCTGTTCTTAATTGTGTTCTCCCTAATTGTGTTCTGTTCTTAGGCAATGTCATTGACTGCTTATTATTACCCTGTCAAGCTAGTCCAAGATTTGGAGACTGAAAACCTGTTTTCTGTTCATGTGCAGGTTGGCATACATATTTCTGGATAGCTTTCATCCCCCTCGTTGTAAGCTTTCTAACCCTGCAACTCACTCTCTCTGTTTGCTACTCAATATGCATATACAGTATGTCTATTTGAACATCGTATACCTTTACACCTGTGAGGGGACAAACAGTTGGTACATGCGATTAGCATGCATCATTACATGCCTTTTGAGATTCAAGTTGTTTAACAATGTCAATGTGATTTTGGTGGCTAAAATCTTACATTCTTGAATTATATCATGGCTAATTTCAATTTTCTTAAGACAGTATCTACTTCCAACGGCAAGACGTCCAAGAATTTGCAGCCTATGATTTTAACCTTAGACTCTATAATAGTTAAAACCCTTTGGTTCCTGTTTTTTTTCCCATGTCGCATCTTCTTTTTATTCCTAGTAAAGAATTAGGTAACACTGAAGAGAGATTCAAGTGTGTGACAAATGTCTGAAGGACTTGATCCATCCCTGTTCATCCTCTAATGCTATTAAGCAGGTCTTAAAAAAACTGCTCTTAGCTTTCTCGGAATTTGAATTTTCCACTCTTTACGGAAGCCTTAATCTTCAGTTTCTTGAATAATGATGTTTATTTTGGTAGAGCACAATATAGGCAATATCTGAGGTCTTTCACATGTCTATGTAAATATCTGAAGTTGGTAATTCTGAAATTACAGTACACAGTGGAGAAACAAGAAACCACTCCGGTTATTGAGTAATGTGTTCTTTTGGTCAATTATTTTACCTTCTATGAGTTCACAGAATTGACCCCGTTTATGTAGTGACTAAACCAGAGATGTGTCAAAGAGTAGATATTACTAAACCGACTTTTTGTCAATATATGCATTTGCGTAGTGAACTAGCGTTGTATGTCTCATCATTTTTCTTTTATCAAGCATGCTAATCAAAGTTCACAAACTTTAGCTAATATGGTGTTTAATCTTACAAAATTCAGCTGCTACTTGCGGTCGGAGCAAAGCTGGAACACGTTATATCTCAACTGGCTCATGAAGTCGCTGAAAAACATATAGCCATAGAAGGGGACTTGGTAGTTAAGCCCTCAGATGAGCACTTCTGGTTCAGTCGCCCCCGTATCGTTCTCTTTTTGATACATTTCATCCTCTTCCAGAATGCTTTCGAAATTGCATTTTTCTTCTGGATATGGGTAAGTGACTCACGTATATGTTAAGTTTCATCATGCTGTGTTTTGTAAGTCCACATCGCAAAGAAAATGTCCTTCACAGTCCTGCCTGGGTGTTCCATTAGTTCGTGTGGATGTAAGACATATCTTGTATCCTCTGGTATCAATTTGGTCAGTTGTCGTAGTTGTGACTGGCTGAAATTCTTACACTTCAATCAAATTCAGGTCCAATTTGGATTTGACTCTTGCATTATGGGACAAGTTCGCTATATCATCCCAAGACTTGTTATCGGGTTAGATCTCTCTCCTAAGACTTGTTATCTGATATTCACTTCTCGAACATCAGATATAAAACATGCACCAATCTGATTGTTTTATGTGTTTCTTAGGGTCTTTATTCAAGTACTCTGCAGTTACAGTACCCTCCCTCTTTACGCCATCGTAACACAGGTTAATAGCATTTTTAATCTCCTGAACTTGCCTGTTCTGTTTGCTTTCAGTTAACCTTTTCTTGACATGCTTTTCTCCGTTTACTTAATGTTTTCTGATTTTGTTTAGATGGGAAGTTCATTCAACAAGGCTATATTCGATGAGCATGTACAAGTAGGATTGGTCGGGTGGGCACAGAAAGCAAAGAAGAGAGGTTTGAGAGGAGCAGCTGCAAATGGCTCAACTCAAGGTGGTACTACACATCAAGGAGGATCAAGAGAAGGTTCTTCTACCACCGCTCATATTCTAATGGGCCGTATGGGACAACAACCACAACCTGCACAGGAAATCACGAAGGAAGACGGTGGTGATATCGCTCTAATCGACCCGTCAACACGACGAGGTGAACCGTAGGTTTGAGTTTGACAACGTCGACGATTTTTCAAGTAGTCAGTTGTGTCTTTTTTCAATTGTTGTATTGGTGAAAATCCTTTGTTATAGATAGAACCATCAAAAAGTGAAATATAGTTTGCGTTTTTGCTCTAAGTAGCCTGTAATACCAAATGTATATCGTCAATATTTGAAGTGCTGATAAATGTGAGTTTTGGTGGATAAGTTTAGCAGTGGTTGTTACTGAAATTAACCTTTGACGTGCAAGGACTTGTCTAAATATTTTGTAACAGAAAAAAACATGAAGATAGAGAATAAAGATTAATGGAATTAATGGATGCAGCAGATTAATACTCTGAACTCAAAACTAAGACATTAGCTTTCTTTTCTTACATGTTGTTTCTCCTAAAGCTTCCAATGAAACAAAGCTGTTTCTATGAGGAATTGCTTCAAATGACTTCCAAATCCCAAGGCTTTTCATTGTTGCAGTTAGTGCATGTGTGCAAGGATAGTCGGGGTTTTTATACTTGAGTAGAAACAACCCACTCTTTGTAACAGCCAATGGTCTAAAATGATAAGCTACTAATTCTTTTAGAGTTATACTAAATTCCTTACACCAGCTCCACGACTCTTCCCTGCTACTGCTAACTGCATTACTCTTCTTCGACGAAGCCTTCTTAAAAGTCCATATATCTAAACATTTAGGAGAGCTCTCAATTCCACTGCCAGTGACACACAACCATTCTCCGAATGATCCGAGTCTTGGATTTTGATTGAACTCCCTTGGACCGGTTTTCCCTTTCCTTTGGTTATTATATAACTTCAAGAGATTCTCACAGTTATCGAGTATACATCACTTTAATGAGAATATGACAGAGATAAAGCTAAGTAAGGTAAACAACATAATATCTAATCTATTACACCCCTTAGTCGGAGCGGGAGAAGAGCAGACGCTCAGACTAGTACGAAAACGAGTAAATAGCTGTCGTGGAAGGCCCTTGGTAAAGATATCAGCATATTGTTTTTCCGAGGGGATGTTCAAGACATGAATGTCCCCAATACGAACATGATCACGGGCGAAATGTATATTAATCTCCACATGTTTGGTGCGTTGATGTTGAAAAGGATCACCAGACATATGGACTGCACTGACGTTATCACAGTAGACAATAGTGGCACGTCGTAGAGGTAGATGAAGCTCAAGAAGTAAGTTGTGAAGCCAAGTAGTCTCTGCAACTGCATTGGCCACTCCCCGATATTCAGCTTCAGCACTTGAGTGAGAGACAATTGCCTGACGCTTAGAAGACCAGGAAACTAGGTTATCACCCAGAAAGATGCAGTAGCGGAAGTGGACAGACGAAAATCCGGACACCCCTCCCAATCGGCGTCAGAATATGCAGTTAAACTAGTAATCGTAGTAGCAGATAGGAACAAACCATGATCAAGAGTACCCTGAAGATACCGAAGGATCCGCTTAAGGGCTTGCATGTGAGGCTCCCTAGGATCATGCATAAACAATCATACCTATTGAACTGCTTAAGAGATATCCGGTCTAGTGAAGGTGAGGTACTGTAAAGCCCCATCCAGGCTTCGATATAGAGTAGGATCCTCGATTACAGGACCGGATGTTGCATTGAGTTTCGAATGAGTATCAACTGGTGTGGCCACGAGATTACATTTTGTCATGGATGCACGAGCAATGATGTCTTTCGTGTGAACCGACTGAGACAAGTAGAGGCCTGAAGATGAGCGGTGAACAGAAATACCCAAAAAATAATGCAGCGGGCCAAGGTCATTCATGGCAAACTCTCGTTTCATCAATGTAATAAATTTGCCAGGAAGTTTATCAGTATTTTCTGTTAAAATAATATCATCAACATATAAGAGTAAGTATGCCGTCTCGGATCCAGATTGGTAGACGAAGAGAGAAGGATCACATATACTACCCCGAAAGCCACAATTGGTAATAAACTTGGCAAAATGCTGAAACCATGCATGAGGTGCCTGCTTTAGACCATAAAGTGACCGACGAAGTCTACATACATAATCAGGGTGATAAGGATCAACAAAGCCCGGAGGCTAATGCATATAAACTGTCTCAGTCAAATCCCCGTGGAGAAAGGCATTCTTGACATCTATCTAATGTATAGGCCAAGAACGTGAAGCAGCAATAGTAAGCACAGTACGAATAGTAGCCGGTTTGACAACCGGACTAAACGTTTCAAAACAGTCAACTCCCATTTGTTGGGATTTACCATTTGCAACTAGGCGTGCCTTGTGACACTGCAAGGAACCGTCGACATGAAATTTGTGGCGAAAAAGCCACATGGAACGAATAACATGTGCATCTTGTGGCCGTGGAACTAGTTCCCAAGTATTAGTTTTCAACATGGCATTGTATCCATCTAGCACGGCCGCATTCCAGTTAGGGTCCCTAAGAGCATATAAGTGAGAACGAGGCAATTAAGAGATCTTATATTTGGACTGGACATGAAGATTGAGTCTGTGATTGTGGCAAAAAATGCTGCGCGAGGCCCGAGTAACCGGACGAGTAGAGGGAAGGATGGGTGGAGCCGTAACAGTGGGATGGTGAACAGAATTGGGAACTGAAGATACCTGACTAGGACAAGAAGACGGAACGAAAACTGTAGGTTGTTCAGCCGAAATAGTAGGGGCCGGACTAGTAGAAGTAGTAGCGGAAGGAGTAGTAGACACTTTAGGTCTGCGCCTGTGGGGAGGAGTATAGGGAATAAGGGAACTGTGGGCAACAGACGAAGGGGTTGAAGGTGCTGCTGACGGGTAAGCAAGATTGTCAGCTAATGAGTGGTGGATAAGGGAGGGAGAGGATTCAGAATCTATGGGACTGGTGGGAGTAATGGTTGCGAATGGGAAAACAATTTCGTCAAAGGTGACATGACGAGAGATGATGATTTTATGAGTGGCAAGATCAAGACAACGATAACCACGATGATTGATAGGAAAACTAAGGAAGACACATTTAGTAGAACGGGGAGCAAGTTTGTGAGGTGTGGTGGAGGAAAGATTAGGGTGGCAAAGACAACCAAATCTACGTAGGTGATCATATGTAGGTTGGTGACCATAGAGAGCAAAAACAGGAGAACGGAAGTGGAGAATTTTGGTGGGAAGAATATTATGAAGATAGACGGCCATGTTAAGAGAGTCATCCCAATATTTTGAAGGAATGGAGGCGTGAGACATAAGAGTACGAGTAATGTCGTTGACACGACGAATCATACGTTTAGCCTTGCCGTTTTGTGAGGAAGTTTGTGGACAAGAGAAACGGAAAACAAAGCCATTTGTATGAGCAAAATTATGAAAAGAAGAGTTATCAAATTCACGACCTAAGTCACATTGAAAGCTTTTGATGTCACGCTCAAATTGAGTTTTAACAAAAGAGTGAAATTCCAAGAATTTTGTGTAAACCTGAGATTTGAACTTTAAAGGATAAAACCATAGATAATTAGTAAAATCATCCAATAAAATAAGGTAATATCGGAAACCTGTCTCGACATGCGATGGATAGGTCCATAAGTCACTATGAATAATATCAAAAGGTGCAAAAGTATTGGAATTCGACTCAGAAAATGGTAATCTAACATGTTTGATAACTTGACAAGAATGACACAGTTGAGAGCATGAACTTTTATTACATGAAATAAAACTTTTGGTGCATAAGACATCTAAGATAGCCTTGTTAGGGTGGCCAAGATGGTTATGCCAAACATCGGGTGAACAAACAACAAGAGAGATAGGTTGAGGCAGGGACGTAGTGGGAGGAGATACGACAGACTTGGTGATAGGATAGAGCTCTCCAGAACTGTCACAACGTAGAATAGTCTTCTTCGAAATCAGATCCTTCACAGAGAAACCATGTGGGTCAAACTCAACAAACACATGATTATCAGTGGTGAATTTACGAACATACACTAAGTTTTTGATAATGTCGGGGAAAACAAGGGTATCTTTGAGATGAAGAAGACGAGAAGGAAGGTGTATAAACTTGTTACCACTAGCCGTAACTGGAATACTATTGCCATTGCCAACTAGAATAGAACGAACATTGCTAGAGTTGAAAACTTTATGAAGTGTAAATGGATTTGCAGTGAGATGCGAAGTAGCGCCGATGTCCATGTAGAAATCATCGTCAGGTGATTGAAGACTCATAAAACTATATGCCTCCACAATGTCATCCGGGTGGAGAACTTCAGTGGTGGGAGTGAAGAGCTTGGCCACGACCCAGTCCAGGCGACCTTTCGTGTTGCGTGCACTGTTGATGTTGCTGTGGGAAGCTGCTGTTGCTGTGCGTCTATGGGTGAAGAGGAGGGTTGCCAGACAGGAGCTGTAGGGTATGTGCATGGAGGGACTGGCCAGTATGGCGACCAGTGAGGCTGGTAGTTAGGATGGCGAGAATAGCTGGCTGTGTGATGCATGGTTGGTGTTGGTAGGAGAGGTGGTTGGGAAGTTGCACCATGTGTTGAATCGTTGCCGCTGGTGGGTGGGCGAGGACCACGCCGGCCATTGTTGGAGTGGTTTGGCCGCTGAGTATTGCGATGCATAGAGGAGGCAACAACAACTAGTACTGTTGGCGGAGACGCTAGGGTTTGCTGGGATCGACGAATCTCTTCCGTCCGTAGTTGAGATCGACCGGAATCAAAACTGGGCATGGATTGTTGGATGAAGGAGGCAACAATGTTGTATTCCTCCGGAAGACCATTGAAAAGTTGGATAACCAATCGCTTGTCATTCATGGGGAAATCAAGATCACGTAATCGATCGGACAACGAATTAAGTTTATCACAGTAATCATTAACACTATTACGCTCAGTAAATTTAAGGTTAACGAACTTACTTTCAAGGGTTGCGACATGACTTCCTTTGTTGTCTTGAAATAGTTTGTTAAGGTGATTCCAGATTTCTTGAGCAGTTTTGCCGGATTTGAGAACGGTGAGCATCAAATCTTTGGCCATGGTAGAGAACATCCATTGATAACAGAGAGCGTCGAGTTGTTTCATGGTATCGGCATCAAGATCCGTTGGTGTTGCTGATCCATCAACAAGGAAAAGAAGACGGTGAGCTTGGAAATGGAGTTCGAACAGGAAAACCCATGAAGAATATTCATCATGTTTAATGTCCAGGAGAATGGGAATTAGGGTTTTAATGTTTGTAACATCAAACAATGAATGTAATGGTTTCTTATCACCAGCCATTGAGTTTGTTTAGAAGATGAAAAAGGGGTCGAGGGATCGAGGTTAGGACGATACCATCTTGGATTTTGATTAAACTCCCTTGGACCAGTTTTCCCTTTCCTTTGGTTATTATATAACTTCAAGAGATTCTCACAGTTATTGAGTATACAACACTTTAATGAGAATATGACAGAGATAAAGCTAAGTAAGGTAAACAACATA
This sequence comes from Papaver armeniacum, assembly GCA_023531295.1. Lineage (NCBI taxonomy): Eukaryota > Viridiplantae > Streptophyta > Magnoliopsida > Ranunculales > Papaveraceae > Papaver > Papaver armeniacum. The sequence continues at coordinate 105,209 of JAJJWW010017635.1, forward strand.
ATATCTAATCTATTACCGAGAATATAAGTGAACTGATAAGTACGCGTGAAAAAAGGTGCTTCTGGAGGGCATGGAACTTTTCATCTGACAAATTGAAGGCCACTATGTCTTTTCCTTTCTCACCTAACAAGTAAATAGCTCCTTTAGCAAAGACACCCTATTCATATAACCAGCTGGTGAGAACCCCATTATTTCTCCGCCCATTACCACCACCAAGAGTATGTACTTGTACATCTCCTCTACCATAAAAGTCGTTGTATAAGATTCTAACGACCTTGTACTCTTTAGTTTGAGTACTGTAACCAAAACCAGTATATATTTTACTAACATCTTGGTAATCATTTTTTTGCACCCAGAAATATTTCGAGGCACTAAACACGATGATTTTGGTGTTGTTGATAAAAACTGGGCTAATAACAGGAAATAATCGAAATGACAGACACACGCAGTTTAACGTGGTTCGGCATGGTTTGCCTACGTCCACGGATGAATCTCCTTTGGGAGAAATATTTTATTGATATTGGTATTACAATGTATCTTTTTCTTTATTTGCTATCTCTCTCGCTCCTTGTTTTTCCCCCCTCTTAAGAATTGCTGCCCTTCATTTATACAATTCTGAATATAAATGGTGTTTACTTCCACTTGCATTAATTCTGCATGAAACTGCTCATTCATGCCCCCTGAATTAATTCGCATCAAACTGCTCATTCATGCCTCCAGAATTAATTCCGCATCTTCGGCAGATCGGATTGATAGTTGACAGCATAATGGTCGGGCAAAAGTATGGATGGATGCTGGATGGAAAATTGGATTGACTGGCTGACATGCATAATGGCTGGCCGCATGGATGGAGGTTGGCTGGCATCACGGCTGACATCACGGATAGAGACTGGCTGGCAGTGCGATAGAGTATTTAGCTGAGAATTGGTTGGCAGCACCGCTGGCAACATGAGTGGAAACTGCATTGACTGATGGCAAACTTTGACCATTGACCAGGCGTTGACTTTGACCATTGATCGGTCATTGATTTTATGTAATACTGGGCAGGCTGGTGGGCTGCTTCGGTTGGATGGTTAGCGGGCTTGGATGAGGGCCAATAGATGATTCAAGTACCAATTTGGCCCATTATGTGGCATTTTTACTTATGGTACAAACATCATTATTTTCGTTATATCCCTGAAGGTATACATATTCTCTAGTAATGGGATTAAAGATATGAATTGGATTCGGGAAACCAGTCTTTGATAAACAAATTAAACCATTGCAAGAACCAATTAGTGATTTAATGCTCCCATAAGTTGGAAGGTGAGGATGGTTGATCGGTTTTATTGTGTTTTGAATGCACTGCTCATTCTGATTTGTATTATTCTCATCAAACTCTCCATACTGAAGTGGGTGACATGGTTTTATTGACTTCATTAAGAAAACAAGGCCTAGAGTGCTTACCTTTGAAACAGCATCATCGTTGTGCCGATTATGATGATGGTGAGTGAGTCGCAAGTACACCGCAGGAAAATCACGCCATGTTTTGCATACTTGTCGGCATCGCAAGACTGCATGAACTGATAGTACCTCTCTCTATCTATATATATGGATTGGATCCTGAAGGCTGTTATTTGTAAGTTCAGCTAAACAAATCAACTAGAGAATTCATTTTCCTTCGGGTTTGAATGAGAGGATGATTGATCGATCTAAGGGCGTTTTGAATGCTATGCTCATTGCTATCAGTATAGTGATCATACTCCCCATAGTAAAGTGGGTGACATACTGACATTGTAGTATTTTTTTTTTTCAGACTTAACTAAGAAAATAAGACCTACGGTACTCACCACAGAACTGCCAATACCATTGTCGTGATCATGATGATGGTGGGTGTGTCGCAGTAAGTGCATCTCGGCCAAGTTAGTTTTATCAAGTAATAAGAGATTTCGCCATATTTTGCAAAAAAAAAAAAAAACAATAAAGATTCAGCAAAAAAGAGTAATGATTAATGCATAATAGCCTTAACCTTTCAAGCATGAAAGAAAAGATCTGTCAAACTTGATACATCAGATTAGCTTCAGAAGCTAAGATATTATTAGTTTTCCAATGAAATTTCTTTTTGGGGAGAGGTTTTCCATTGAAATTGGTCTCTCCTTTCTTTTCTTACATGTTGTTTCTCCTAAAGCTTCCAATGAAACTAAGCTGTTTGTATGAGGAATCACTTCAAATGAATTCCAAATCCGAAGCCTTTTCATAGTTGTCGTTTTCGGGTAATAACAAAAGAGTGCCTGATGATTAGCTTTATGCTTAAGTAGAATCAAACCACTCTTTGTAACAGCGAATGGTCTGTAATTCCAAACAGATGGTGAATCTAGAGTTATGCTGAACTCCTTACACCACCTCCATGACTCTGCCTTGTTATCGGTAGTTATAATACTCTTCTTCAACGATGCCTTCTTAAGAGTCCATATATCTAAACACTCAGAAGGGTTGCAATCATTTTCACAGCCACTGATACACAACCACTCTCCCAGTGATCCTAGAATATAACTGAACTGATAACTTGCCCCCCTAAAAGGTCCGGGTGGGAGGACATGGAGCGTTTCATCTAACAAATTGAATGCCATTATGTCTTTTCCATTCTTACCCAACCAATGAATAGCTCCATTAGCAAAGACACCAGGTTCTGGATATAACCAGCTTGTGATTACGCCTTTATTTCTCCACCCATTACCACCACCAAGAGTATATACTTGTATATCTCCTCTACCAGAACACTTGTCGTAAAGGATTCTAACAACCTTGTACTCGTGGGTTTGAGGAACGTAACCAAAACCACTATATATTCTAAAAACATTATCGTACTCATTATTTTCGTTAAATCCTTGAAGATACAGAGATTCTCTTGTAATCGGATTATAGATATGGATTGGATCCTGTAAGTGGCCGCTATTCTCAGTTAAACAAATCAAACCATTGCAAGAACCAATTAATGATCTCATTCTGTAATTTCTAGTGGTTTGAAATCTATATTTGTTATGAATGCAATGCCCATTGTAATCAGTGTTATTCCCCTCATCAAACTCTCCATAGTAGTAAAACGGGTGACCTAGTTTTACCGATTTAACTAAGAAAATAAGACCTGGAGTACTTACCTTTGACACAACACCATTATCGTTGCGATTATGATGATGATGGTGAGTGAGTCGCAAACGTATCGCAAGGAGATCACGCCATGTTTTGCATACTCGTCGACATTCCAACACTATATCAACTGATAATCGTGAAAATATGTCTGATGCAACTTCTACCGGGAGATTGTCCATCACTGATGAATGAGACAGAATCGAGTTACTTCAAAACCCTATGCTACCTCTATATATAGGGTGTTCTTTGAAGATTCGGTAGATTTTAGGAAACTGCTTGTTATGACCTTTCATCATAATGGGGAAAGAGGTCTAACCCGTTATAGTTTGTGTTTGAATCCGCTAACCCGTACAAACTGACGGATAGCCCACCAACCGGTAATGTAAGTTGGTTCATTTTTGATAGCTAGATTTTGCTAATCCGTAAGCCGCTAACTCGTACAAACTGACAGTACTTATAGTTGTCCGTACAACTCAATGACAGCCATACGTTAACACACACGTGCGAAGTATATGTGTACTAGACCACGACATATATGTGAAGATAGTCTACACAGAAAGATATGTGAAGGTTATCTACACAGACAGACTATAACACTTACTATGTCACTAGATACAAGTGATCGCTATCACTAATTAAAATGGCGAATTTGATTAGCAGACATTGACCTTGTAGGACTGCGGGATCCTATCTATTTTTGGTACCTTAAAGACCAGGGAATTCTGTCAACTTATACAAGGAGCTCAAATAGAACGGAGTATTATTATGCAAAAAAATAAAGTGAATGCAGTTAAAGCTATTAAGAACGTGGTGCACAAGGGAACGGTAATAACGACATTGAAGAATGAAAAAAGAAGTGTCAACATTTCTAGGGGAAGAGACATTAGAAGAGGCAAACATACCAGGGACGGACCCAGGAATTAGCATTGGGCAGGGCTAAACTTATGCAAAAAAAAAAAAAAAAAAAAAAAAAAAAAAAAAATTATGCGAGGTACAAAAGTTTCACAAAAGAAAGTAGTACCTTTTTTTGATGCAAATATATTTTCTAAGCTTTATACCAATCGGTGAACCATACACCACCTCACCTGCAAGGCTGAAACATGAATCACCAAAACCTTACAAAATCTCAAGTGGTTAGCTCCATAAAATTAACAAAAACCATTCGCAAACCAAATTTCATTCAATTTGTAGCAAAAAATTACATTTCATTAAGCTTGCATAAGTAGTTAAGTACAAAAGATAGCAAACTTTATAGCAAAAAAGTTGTTATACTTTAAGATTTTATAAGTACAGGTATAACATTTGAACCATATATATGAAGACTTTCGGTCAGGCGATATATATATATAATAACTAGCTATAGCAAAAAATGTGCAACTCATATATACTGACTTGGGCACTAGAACTGAACCTTTCGATCTTTCAATGAAGCGAAGTCATCTATGATAGACTCACATTTCACTTTTCGGCCAATTTCTCTTTCAAAGATGGATTACCATACAATCTCCAAGAAACTCATCGCCCATCTTGTTACGAGCTACCGGTTTCACAATATTCATACATGAAAATACCCTTTCTGTAGTAGTTGTTGAAACGGGAAGAGTTAAGACAGGGCGAATTAATCTATCTATTAAATCATAGACATTTGACTTACCAGTTTCAACCAATCTCCTACATAATTCAGCCACAGTAGTCATGTTTCCAAAATCTGGATTGTTGACAACGTCGCATTTTTAATGTTTTAGTTGGCTTCTTAAAACACATACCTCTTGTTCTGTGAAATCTTCAGGATAAAACTTCTCCGCTAGACGGCAAAGGGAATCAATGTCAAAAGATTTATAACTTTCATCAGGACTGAAAGCTGTACACAACACAAGTAGCTCCATTGATTCCTCTGTGAATCTACGGCTTAGCTCCATTAGGTGAAAATCTATGACAGCATTAAATATATCAAAGCGGTAATGATGCTCAATGGTAATATGGTCTTTCTGCTGACAAGAACGACTGGTTCCCATCATATATTGATCTGAAAATTCAGGAAGGACAATGTCATGTTCATCACAAAAGAGTTTAACACTTCCGAAAAAAGTATCCCAATTTTCGTCTCTCAACTCGAAGAAGCACTTTTGTAGTCTTGACCAGATGCATGGCATTAACAATGTCTTGATTTTTCTGTTGTAGAGCTTGACATAGCACTTCGGTTATCTCCATAACACTTTTCACCAAGTGTAAGATAAAGACAAACTCAAAAGATCTGATAGCAAGATACGCACCTTTAGCTGTCCCCCTTATCTTAATGGTTTTTCCGTCTTTCACAATGTTTTGAAGAACTATACAAGCTGATTTATACATACGAATCAAACTAAAGACAGAACCAAAATGTGAGCTCCAACGAGTATCTGCGGCACGTTTCAAAGTATGAGTTTGATTGGCTCCGGAACCAGACTCAAGTTCACCATTAGCTAATTTGGTGGCAATCTCTAATACTGCAGCAGATTTCAACTGACTGTGACGCTTAGGAGAAGCCCCAACAAGCTTGATAATAACTGCTAACTTCTCAAAAAACAAATAAACATCTTGCTCATCAGCGGCTGCTCCTACTAATGATAGTTGTAACCTGTGAGCAAAGCAATGAACATAATAAGCATATGGACATTCTTTACGAAACAATGCCTGCAATCCATTCCATGCTCCTCTCATATTACTTGCACCATCATACCCCTGACCCCGAATATTTTCTATTAAAAGGCCATATGAAGCAAGAGCCTCAGAGATCTCCCTCTTCAAAGTTAAGGCTGTGGTGTCCTCAACACTTCTAACTGCGAAAAAACGCTCTCTAATGAAACCATCATTATCAACAAATCTTATAACAATTGCCATTTGTTCTTGAATTGAAGAATCTTGTGCTTCATCCACAAGAATACGTAACTTAGCATCTCCAATTTTCTGTACGTATGGTTTCTCTGACCTTGTTAGCGAGAATATGTAGAATTTCCTTTTGAATCTTCGGTGAAGTATACATTGCATTTCCAGGTGCTTTTTGTAAGACAACTTCTGCAATTTTATCATTCAATATAGATGCAAATATTATCAAACCGACAAATTTGCCACGATTTGTTGACTCAAGTGATTCATCATTACCTCTGAAAGCACATGCATAAAGAGCAAGAAATCGAACTGCTTCAATTGTTGTCATTAGTCGTAGCCTGTTCCTTGCTATTTTCTCTTTACTTTGTTTTTTGATAGCTCTATCAATATGGCGAGATGGCCTCCTTAGGTTCTCACAAGCTTTGACAGCATCCATGTGAAAAGATTCGTGATCCCCAACATGTTGAACAAATGAACATGCAGATACTTTCTTCTTGGAACCAATCCTCTTGAAATCAGTAAAACCATCTCTTGTAAATGCAAAGACGTTGTGGTGGATCTGTTTCAAAAATAAAGAAAGGGAAGCAATATGCTTTGTTCTTTTGGATAGAGTACTCTAGCCATGAGTGCTTTTTCAACCAACTATATTGGAAATAGCGATTTTGTTTTCCATCCCAAGAAGGAGGATATTTAGAAAGTTTAGGTTTAAAAGGTCCCTGTTTTAAATATGCTCGACGTACCTCATCTCGTTGATTCACGGGATAGTCACAAATTTGAGGTCGCACTGATCACGCTCATACAAAACACCACCGGATTCCGTACTGACCGAACATACATTTATTTGAACCGCAACTTCTTTGGATTTACTAGATATAGTTGGTTGAGCATATGATGGGTTCTTTTTGTCACTTGAGAAGTATCGAGTTCATGGTGTGATGATGTAGGGATGCCAGTGGAAATGTTGTTGGTAGAAGGAAACAATTCTCTTGGTTTATCACCCCCTTCGCCTTAGGCTTGAAAAATGACTCAATCGTTTTCAGTTTCTTAACTGCCGGTTGAAGATGGTCTAGCGACATTGTAACCTGAATGGAATTAGTAGATACATGAAATCAAAACTAATAGCCTACCACTTGCTAAAAAATACCCAATTTAAAACTGAAATCAACAAGAATAAAGTGTAATTAACATTTAATATACACCCAAATTCCCTATAAATCAATGTCAAACTAATAACACTGTGAAAGAATTAAAACCCCTAAAATTCAGAACCTCAAATAATAGCCCTAATTTCTAAACACAGTAGGAGAAGTAGAGAACCCTAACAGGCTAACAAAAATTCAATCCACCAGCCAATTAATCAAGATAACAAAATTACATTTACAAGGATGTATAACCAAATTAAAGCCCTAAATTTTAAAAGAAATATCTCCAGCACAAAAATCATACCCAAGATTGACTAATTGAGATGCTAAAACGAAAGTTAGAAACAATAACTAGTATAAGTACCTTGACTAATTGAATTTCTAACTGGGGCGCATTACAATTTTTCACAGAAGTATCATGTATGAATCAAACTATCAAACCCTTGGAGTTGGATACCTGCAGCACTAGCAAAGTGAGGAGAGGCTAACACGAAGTTCGAACAAGGAAGAGATAAGATAAATTTATTAAAGAAGTCTCATCTTACCCCACAATCTCAATTCTCACACGTTCCCACTCACAACTCACACGTATAAATTCTTTGTTATGGGCTATTATAAATTCAAGTGTTGGGCTAATACCAAAAATAAACCGAATATACACACTATAAAAAAAATTTGCAAAGCAAATTTAGGGACGGGCTAGAGCCTCGTTTAGCCCCCTTGCTAGGCCCGTCCCCGAAACATACCAACGTGATAAATATAGATTGAGAAAGTTCAAAACATGATGCAACAGCTTAAAAATGATGAGAAGACGTCTAACTTTCTCCACCGAAGCATCAATAAATATCAAAGTGTCATCCGCAAATTGAAGGTAAGAAATAACAGAGCCATGATTCACCACTTGGAAACCGTAAAGTTGTCCTCTCTCAAAGAAAGCATTGTTTATTAATTTAGAAAGAATTTCGACCACGAAAAAAGAAACAAGATTCGGAGATAGTGAATCACCCCGCCTTAAATCCTTACTAGGTTTGAATTTTTCTGTAGGTCCACCATTCAAGAGAAGAGATAAATGAGAATAAGTGACACACCATTTGATCAAAGATATCCATCTGTCGCCAAATTTGTACTTTTGCAAGATTGTGAATAAAGCTTGCCAATTAACATTGTCGAATGTTATCGATAAAAAAAAAAAAAAACATTATCGAATGTTTTCTCCATGTCATTCTTACAAAGGATTCCAGGTTTCCTAGCCTTCAACCTACTATCTACATATACATTTGCAATGAGGACGCCGTCAAGAATCTGTTTACCATGTAAAAAAGCTCCCTGGAAATCCGAAATTAGTTCTGACATCACCTTATTTAACCGTATGACAAGTAACTTGGACAATATCTTAGAGCATCTCCAATGCTAGAGGTCAAGGTTAACTATGTGGATGTCTTATTTATACCTTTTGGTTGTGGGTCATTTACTATAAGACAAAAACTAATAAAGAGAAAGGCTCACTACCTAAAATCCATCTCCAATCCCCAAGGTCTTATCTTACACTTTTTGTCTAAATCTAGACACAAAAGATGATGTGGACTTATGACCCAAGGTCATGAAGAAAGTCTTATTTAGACTTTCTCCTTTACCCCAACTTTAGCCATGTCATCTTACCTATGACCCTCACCTTTGCATTGGAGATGAAACTTTGGTGAAAAAGTATTAAATCCTATGTGTCATGCTAATTTAAGACCTCTACCCTTGCATTGGAGATGCTCTTATACACCATACCAATAAGACTTGGGGGTCAGAAATCTCTAGGAGTGCGAGAATCCTCTGTCTTGGGAATAATGGTCGTAAAAGAGCAATTAAATTGCCAATCAATTGAACCAAACCTGTGGAAGTCTTTGACAACATTCATGAAATCCTCTTTTAACTCGCAATTTTCTTTATAACTTTTTTTTTTAATTTCAACTTGTCATATAACCCATGCTTACCTCACGCCAGAAAACTAGGTCTTACTTCATTACTACTATTTATGAGGAGCTTTATATGAGCAACACTAACCACTGTGCTCATATATATCTCTGTAAATAATATCATGTTCTCTAAGTTTCTAAATTTCATCATGGTATCAGAGACTAATTGATCCATATGAGCGTGAAAGTTGTTCACGAGGTCCGGAAGGGTTTATGATAGAGTAGTGATGTCTTTGTTCAATCTGCTATATAATCCATGAAATATTCACGATTTTAAAACATTAAACCTACGAAAGCTATTATAGAGATGAAGTTATTGCCACAACATAAGAATTCTTTCGTGTCTGGGTCAAGTTTTTCTCATCTTTATTATCTCCAATAGAAAAACACAAACACTAAGAAAGAAGAGTAAGGATATTAAAGCATAATAAGTATGAAAAGAAGATAAAGTTTTTCTCATCTTTATTATCTCATCTTTTTTTTTTTTTTTTTTTTTTTTGATCGGCTCTTTATTATCTCATCTTTAAAACTTGATGCAGCAGACTAGTAACGAATTCAGAAGCTAAAGCTTTCCAATGAAATTGATCTTTCCTTTCTCTTCTTACTTGTTTTTTCTCCTAAAGCTTTTAATGAAACTAAGCTGTTTGTATGAGGAATCCCCTCAAATGAATGCCACATCCCAAGACTTTTCATAGTTGCCGTTTTCGGGTAATACCAAAATAGCTTTTGTTTAAACTTGAGTAGAACGAAACTCTCTGTGATTGCCAATGGTCTATAATGCCAAGCGGATGAAATTTCTAGATCTATACCTGGATCTATACTTAATTCCTTACACCAGCCCCATGACTCGCCTTGGTATCAGTTGCTGCAATACTGTTCTTCAGTAATATCTTTTTGAAAGTCCATATATCTAAACATTTAGCAGAGCCATCAATTCCACAGCCACTGACACATAACCATTCTCCAAATGATCCGAGAAAACCAGTAAACCGATAAGTACGCTCCGAAAAAGGTCCTGCTGGTGGGACATGAAACTTTTCATTGACAAATTGAAAACCGTTATGTCTTTTCCGTTCCTACCTAACCAATGAATAGCTCCGTTAGCTGATATACCATGCTCATATAACCAGCATGTGGTTGCCCCTATATTTCTCCACCCATTACCACCACCAAGAGTATATACTTGTACTTTTCCTCTACCCAAACTGTCGTTTTATAAGATTCTAACAATCTTGTACTCGTTGGTCAGAGGACTGTAACCAAAACCACTATATATTCTGCTAACATAATTGTCGTCATTGTTTTCTCTATTTCAAACTGATAAAAAATTTACACAACATCTGAAAAACAATTTGAAGGTGTCTTAACTTAAGGCACTGTAGTTTTTTGACCCAAGTATTAGGATTCAAATTTTGCTGGGGGATTTTTTCAACCTTTCTTCAATTTGATGTTCAGTGATCGCATGACTAGAATGCAGAATGTGATTAACAGATTTAGTCATATTGACCTTGCATGACTGCGGGATCCAATCTATTTTTGGTACCTCTCGTCATGGAACTTAGATATCATGGAAATCTATCAACTTGTACAAGGAGCTCAAATAGAACCGAGTATTATTAAGCAAAAAAATAAACTGAGTGCACTTGAAGCTATTAAGAATGTAGTGAACAAGGGAATAGTAATAACATTTAAGCATGAAAAAGAAGTATTAACACTTCCAGGGGAAGAGGAAGAGGCATTAGAAGAGGCAAAAATACCACCGTGGTAAATGTTGATTCATAAAGTTCAAAACATAATGCAGCAGATTCATAATAACTTCAAGTTGGAATAAGGCTAGCTGATCCTTCATCATCACCACCACTTGATAAAATTAGTCTTCTGACTCTTCTCTTTCTTTTCTTACATGTTGTTTCTCCTAAAGCTGTCAACGAAACAAAGCTATTAGTATGAGGGATTACTTCCAGAAAATTCATAGTCCCGAGTGTTTTCCAAGTTGCAGTTTTCGGGTAATAACAAAAGAGTGTCTGTGCATAAGGGGCCTCAGGTACATTGTACTCGAGTAGAACCAAACCACTCTTCATAACAGCGAATGGTTTGTAATGATAAGCGGCTGAATTTTCTAGAGTTACACGTATACTAAATTCCTTACACCAGCTCCATGACTCGTCCTTGCTATGCGTAGCTGCAACACCCTTCTCCGATGATGTCCTCTTGTAAGTCCATATATCTAAGCATTTAGGAGGGTTTGCGGTATAAATTTTGCGGCCACTAACACACAACCACCCTCCAAATGATCCAAGAATAGAAGTTATCTTGTAAGTATGTGGCGGAAAAGGTCCAGGGGTCGAGAGGACGTGAAACTTTTCATCTGACAAATTGAAAACCATTATTTTACTTTTATGCCAATTTAGCCAATAAAGACCTCCATTAAAGTAGACACCATGCATAGAGTCTAACGATTCGGTGATTTCCCCATTATTTCTCCACCCACTACCAGCACCAAGAGTATATACCTGTATCTGTCGGATTATCTTGGGTTGATAGCTACATAGGATTCTAACGACTTTGTATTCATTAGTTCTACAACTGTAACCAAAACCACTAAATATATGACGAACAGAAGGGTACTGATTATTTTCGTTATATCCCTGAAGGTTTAAACATTCTCTTGTAACGGGGTTACAGATGTGGATTGGATCTTTGACGCCATGCTTTTTAATTTTAACCAAACAAATCAAGCCATTGCAAGAACAAACTAGAGATCTCTTGTCATTCTTCCGCTGGATTTGAAGGAGAGGATGATTTATTGGTCTAAGTGTGCTTTGAATGCACTGTTCATCAGTTGTATTCTCATCAAATTCTCCATAGATAAGTGGGTGACTCGTACCTTTTGGTTTTAGTGGGTCGCCTAAAAAAATAAAACCTAGAGTACTTACCTTTGAGCTGCCAATACCGTCACCATGGGGATTGTGAGTGTGTCGCAATAAGTGCATCGCAGCTAAGTTGGCTGTATCAAGTGATGGGAGATTTCCCCATGTTTTGCATACTCGTTTGCATTCCAAGATTATTTCAGCTGGTAATCGAGAAAATATATCGGACGACATCTCAACTGGGAGATTCTCCATCACTGATTAAACGGATTCGTTTAGATTCGGAACCCTGTTCTCTGTCTGTTTATATACGTACGGTCGTGTTTGTTGAGTCGGTATATTTTGGGAAATTGCTGGTTATAACTTCACATCTCAAAGAGGTCACGAGCTATAAATCCCCCAATGCCGGATCAACCAGCACAAATTCAAGGGTAGCCCACCAACCCGCAATTTAAGTGTGGTTTTCATTGAGATTTTTTCACTTGATGTCTGCACTTATTGAGTGCCCCACGGATCTTTGTCCCTTCATAAGTGAAATTCCTCTCTTACACACCATTCAAGCTTTAACATTGTTTCTCTGATAGTCAAGTTTAGGTTTAGGTTAAGATATAAAAGAAGGGTTTGAGAGAAACTGATTTTATTAATCTCTTTTCTATGTATATCGTACAGTAAGAACATCTATTTATATAGATGATAATGACTTGCATTGCAAGGACTTCCTAACTTAAGACTTTTACAAATATACGGACTCTTTACAATACACTTGCATTGCAAGTATTTCCTAACTTAAGACTTCCAAGAATATACGAACTCTTTACAATACGTTCTAGAATATTCCAAAAACTCTACGTTACAGATGTTGTCCTAACACCCTCCCGCAAGCGCAACGGGTCATCTTGAACTGTAAGCTTGTTTCTGAGAAGAATAAACCTGTCTTTAGAAAGAGGTTTTGTGAAGATATCTGCCACTTGATCTTTTGAAGAGATAAAACGAACATCCAATTGTTTTAAAGCAACTTGATCACGAACAAAATGATAATCGATTTCGATATGTTTTGTTCGAGCATGGAAAATGGGATTAACCGTAAGATAGGTTGCTCCAAGATTATCACACCATAACACAGGAGGAGAGGAAGTGGATACCTGTAATTCTGAAAGAAGAGATTGAATCCACATAATCTCAGCAGTGGCAATAGCAAGACCACGATATTCAGCTTCGGTACTTGAACGAGATACTGTTTTTTGTTTTCGAGCACTCCAAGAAATGATATTACCTCCTAAGAAGATACAATATCCACTAGTAGATCTACGATCATCCAAAGAGCCAGCCCAATCATAGTCTGTATAGGCAGTAAATGATAATTGTAAACTCGTCGCTGGACGGAGATGAATACCAAATGTAGAAGTATCCTTCAGATAACGTAGAATACGTTTCACTAAACTCCAGTGATGTTCTGTAGGACTGTGCATAAATTGACAAACTTTGTTAACAGCATAAGCCAAGTCAGGGCGAGTAAACGTCAAGTACTGTAACGCGCCGACTATACTTCGATACTCAGTAGCATCAGTAAGAAGTGTACTTTGATCAGAAGACATATCACCAGTAGTGCTTAACGGAGTTTGAATTGGTTTTACACCATCCATTTTAACTCTGACAAGAAGATCATGAACATACTTCCTTTGAGTAAGAAATAATCCAGAAGATGTGCGCGTTGCTTCAATTCCAAGAAAATAAGATAAAGGACCAAGATCTTTGATGGCAAATTCACTTTGCAAGGAGGTGCGAATAGACGCCAATCCTGATGTGCTGGAGCCGGTAAGAATAATATCATCCACGTATACGAGTAGAAAAACAACACCGTGTGTCATCTCGTCTAATAAATAGAGAGGAATCACATTTTGAAGTAATAAATCCATTCTGCAACAAAAAAGTACTAAGTCGATGGTACCATGCACGAGGAGCCTGCTTCAAGCCATAGAGAGATCGATTTAATTTACACACATGTGTAGGATAATTAGGATCAACATATCCTGGAGGCTGCTTCATATAAACCTCTTCATCAAGATTGCCATGCAAAAAAGCGTTTTGAACATCGAACTGATTAATAGACCAATTATGAGAAAGAGCCAATGTAAGAATAATACGTATTGTGCAAGGTTTAACAACTGGACTATATGTCTCTCCATAATCAACACCCTCTTGTTGATTATAACCTTTGGCGACTAACCGAGCTTTATAACGTTCAATAGTTCCATCAGCTCTACGTTTAATACGAAAAACCCACTTGCACCCAATAATATTCATGGATGGATGATAAGGTACCAAAATCCACGTACCATTTTGAAGTAGTGCATTATATTCAGTGTCGGATGCCTGGCGCCAGTTTGGATCAGTTTGGGCTTGAGAATAACAAGTTGGCTCAAAATCTGCTACAAGTGCATACTTAGAGTTAGGCTTGTAAATACCATCTTTTCCTCTGGTTATCATGGGATGAACAGGAACTGCCGTAGTCGAAGAAGTAGTATCTGGAGAAGATATAGTCGGTGAAGTAGCCGCAGTTGGTGGAGCATCAACAGTTGGAGTATGTGCAGTTGGTGATGTAGCAGACGGCAAGACAATACTCAATGGGTCAGTTGAAGAACGTGTAGCTTCAGTGGGTAAATTGCCGAGAATTGTATCAGGTAGAGACTGCAGTAGAGAAGGCTCCGGAACATCTTGAGAATCCACGTGGGATGATGATGGATGCACGTCACTCGTGGGAGATACACTTGAAGGCACAAACTCAGGTAATGTACTTACAGTAACCGGAATGACATGTAAAGGTGAGGATTTTACCTGATCATTAGGCAACAGAGATGGTGTCGTCGGCGCAGCAAAGGGAAAAGCAGTCTCATCGAAAGTCACATGGCGACTAACATAAATACGACCAGTAGGAATGTGGAGGCATTTATAACCTTTATGTGAGGGACTATAACCTATGAAAACACATGCAGAGGATGATGGTTCCATCTTATGAGAACGATAGGAACGGAGATGGGGATAACATAAGCATCCAAAAACACGTAACGAGGTATAATCCGGTGGATTTCCAAACAAAACTTCATAGGGAGAAATGTTGTTAAGAGCAGAAGATGGAGCACGATTCATCAAATAACATGTCGTAAAGAAAGCATCATACCAGTAGGACGATGGGACAGATGCCATAGACAAAAGAGTGAGACCAGTTTCTCTTATATGAAGATGTCTTCGTTCAACTAAACCATTTTGTTCAGATGTATGTGGACAAGAGAAACGATGAAAAATGCCATGTTGTTGAAGGTAAGGTGTGAGCTACGATATTCAAGAAACATTATCGGATTGAAAAATTTTGATTTTCCTACTAAACAGATTTTCAACATGTTTGTGAAAGATAAGAAAGATAGAAGAGACATCGGACTTATGAGTCATAGGAAACATCCAAGTAAAACGACTATAAGCATCAATAAAAATAACATAATATCGATAACCTTCATTAGATAGAATATGTGAAGGTCCCCAAACATCAGAGACGATCAAATCTAAAGGATTCAAATATTTAGTCGTACTGGAAGAGAAAGGTAATTTATGACTACGATGCTCATGACATGAGGAGCAAAAACTGATAGTATTACTAGAGACAGGAAGGGAAAATCTAGAAATAATATGACGCACAGTACGCATCATAGGATGGCCTAACCTAGAGTGCCAATTGTGTAAACTAGTACGTTCACCAACATAGGTTGCTGGAGGGGTTGATGAAGCGTCAAGTTCATAGAGACCACCTTTCCTAATGCCGCGCAGAAGAACCTTACCTGTACACCGATCCTTCACAAGGCAAAAATCAGGGTGAAACTCAAATAATACATTGTTATCGGTTGTTAAACGAGAGACAGATAACAAATTGTGAGAAATTTGAGGAGTATAAATCGTGTTGTAAAGATGCAACTTACGATCAGGGGTACCCAGAATAGAAGAACCAATATGAGATATTGGTATTGAAGAACCATTACCCAATTTCACTTGATCAGGCCCACTGTATTCTGACGAGAGGTGCAGCTGTGATAAGTCGTTGGTGATGTGATCCGTTGCTCCGCTATCAGGGATCCAAGGTGCAGTAGAAGTTGACTTAGGTGTTTGAGCCAGGTAAGCACGAGGAGCAAACGAAGATGGAGCAACTGAAGAAGGTTGACGCCGAGGTGGTTGCAGACGGAAGTTGCGGTCAAATCTTTTCCAGCAGAGAGGAGCTATATGTCCTGGTTTATCACAGAGCTGACAGGGTACAGAAGAACGAGTGTTACCAGTTTGTTGTCCAGCACCAGGCCTGAAAGAAGCGGTAGAGTTGGTTGCCGGAAATCGCGAAGAAGATGCAACATTAGCCACAGGTTGAGCACTTAAGAGTTTATTCTGTTGTTCAACACGTAACTCGAAAGTGAGAAGATACGTGATGAAGTCTTCAAGCTTCATGGTCCCCATCGAAGTTGTGAGAGAGGTAACAATGGAATCATATGAGGTATCCAAACCAGCTAGTATGCAATGGCGCAGTTCAGTTTCAGTAACTGTAGTTTCAGCAGCAGCGAGATTATCGACAATATTACGAGCTCGATCAATGTAATCTCTCATAGAGAGAGACCCTTTCCGTAAAGCCCTAAGTTCACATTGCAAGTGATGAATATGTGCATCTGATTTTGAAGCAAAAAGAGATTCAAGGGAAGACCAAACAGCATGAGAGCTTGTGAGGCGATGTACTTTCCTGAGGACAGTAGGAGTTAAAGATGAGAAAATCCAGCCGAGAAGAATACGGTCTTGTTTGAGCCAGGGAGCATAGGTCGGATTAGGGTCTTCACTGTTGGGAAGAGTAGGAGATGGAGAAGGGTTTGCGCCGGTAACATAACCATCTAGGTCATAGCCTTGAAGATATGGGAGAAATTGAGCACGCCATAGAGAATAATTGGTCTCATCAAGTTTAACAGTAATAATATGGTGAGGTTGAGAGAAAACAGAAGAAGCCATCAGGGATTGAGATGAATTAAGAACGGTTGATACTGTAGAAACAGAGGAAGCTGCGGAAGACATGGAGAATCGAAACAAGGATGATACCAAGTCAAGTTTAGGTTTAGGTTAAGATATAAAAGAAGGGTTTGAGAGAAACTGATTTTATTAATCTCTTTTCTATGTATATCGTACAGTAAGAACATCTATTTATATAGATGATAATGACTTGCATTGCAAGGACTTCCTAACTTAAGACTTTTACAAATATACGGACTCTTTACAATACACTTGCATTGCAAGTATTTCCTAACTTAAGACTTCCAAGAATATACGAACTCTTTACAATACGTTCTAGAATATTCCAAAAACTCTACGTTACAGATGTTGTCCTAACACTGATTAACGTTGTTTCCACGAAGAATTTTTATCTTTATTTCTCAAAGAAAATAAAAAATATATCATTTTATTTGTAAAAATTCTCCCAGTATCTATTGAGCATAGCACGTAGTCGCGTAAGAGCAGCAAAGCCAACTGACATACGTGCCTCATTTAGCACTTGGAAAGGAGACTCAAGTGGACTTGCGGGTCTACACATTTAAGGGCAGTAGTTTACTGGGCTATAATTTTTTATTTTATTTTTCCCTTCTTCGGTAAAGAATCGGTGCTGGTTACCATTGTACCATAGTGACACCGGCACAACCAACACTTCACTGCAAAGTCGAAATTTGATAAAATCAGCTGCCCTTGTTACCCTACTACAATTATATCTCTTGTTATGATTTTAATCGTAAGTATCCTAGACTGCCTTCAGAAGTTGCAAGTACTTTCACTTTGAATCGGAAGTTTTGTAATCTAGTAAAAGTGTACCACTAAAACATGAAGGATTTACAAGGGTGTTTGTTTTGCAATGGGTCTAATCTCAAATTTCTTGACATTAAATCAAAATAAAATAAAGTATGGAGATGAACATTAGATCGAACAGGGACTTCAGGAAGTTCATACTTATGCGTCCGATTAATGATGAATTCAGAAGCTAAGATATTAGCTTTCTTTTCGTACGTGTCTTTTCTCCTAAAGCTTCCAGTGAAACAAAGCTGTTTCTATGAGGAATCGTTTCAAATGAACTCCAAATCCCAAGCTTTTTCATAATTGAAGTTTTGGAGTCATAACAAAAGAGTGTTTGTGCATAAGGATAGGCATGAGCTTTATAATACGCTTGTTTTGGATCCATTCATTGGTTAGGTAGGAACGGAAAAGACATAATGGCCTTTTCCAGGGCATACTCTAACTTCTATTTTCAGATCATCTGGAGAGTGCTTGTGTGCATCCGTAAGTACAGTTCTAATTTTGTACATATATGTACTTTTAAGAAAAGATCGTCAGAGAAGAATATTGCACTTACCCATAACAAGGACGAGTCGTGGAACTGGAAACATTTGACTATATATACTCCCTCCGTCCATTTTTAAGAGTCCGCTTTGACTTTGTCAAGATATTAAGGAAATCCTATAAAATGTTTGACCTGTCCCTTGACTAGCCTATTTAATATTACGTTATTACCAAAATTAAAATTATTAGTGTTAAAAATTCTAATTTGGATAGTATTATTGTTTTAGGAAATATTGTAAAGAAATAAAAGCAAACTTATACTCCAAAATTTAAGAATTTTTATTTCCTCCATTTGATTTTGGTTTCCCGCACTAAAACTTTTGAGCCTTTGAAATTTTTTTTTGAGAGGGAAAAAAATTTGAAATTGTAGATTATTTCCTCTTTAGATATACTCTACCATGAATTTGAGATTTTGTCATAAATTTTGATTCTTTGTCATGTATATAGCCATGTAAACCCGGAGAAACTAGATAAAGAAACTAATTCATGAGATCCTAAATATGTCATAGCTAAAGAAACTGGATAGTCTAGCTTATGTTCTTCCATGGTGTTTCAAGAAAAGAGATGAAAAAGTAGATTAATACGGATGAAAAGGCAATGTAAAAATAAATAGAAGTATTAGGGATTTTATCAGGGCCGGCCTTGACTAGAAGCATCCGAAGCAGTACTTCGGGCAGCAAATGTTGCGGGGCAGCAAAAAATGTTAGTTCATGATGAATGATGGAACGGATTCGATTTGGATTCACAAACTGTTAGTTCTCTGTCTATATATATAAAAGGTCTCTTCTCTGTTGAGTAGGCGGCAGATTTTAGGAAACTGCTTGTGATAACTTCTAAAGTTCTGATCTTAGGGTTCCAGGAGGAGTCTTGAGTCCTATTTAACCCACCGCATCTATGGGTTTGAGTTTATGTATCCAAATCTGAGACAAACGGCAGTTCAACCCGTACAAATTCACGGGTGGCGCGCCCGCCAACCCGCAATTTAATTACGTAAGACTTTGGTTCTTTTCTGAGAAATTTGCTGGTTGGTCCACTAAACCCGACCCAGCTTATCCTATAATCCAACAACAAAAAACAATTAACCGGAGATCCAAAAACCTTTTAAAAATTGTAATTTACTTCCCTGCCCATTACCATTCACGTGTGAAATCCTCCGTGTCCCTCAATTCGTTTGAATAGAAACACGATTCTCCCTAAATCTCTTGGTTCTTCCCCTGTCTTCGTTCTCCTCCTGTCTTCATGTTTATTCTTAGTTAAAATCCATAAAAATCTAGATATACAAATCAAATCACGTGATGTTCATCGAAAACCTAGATCTACAACGAAGAAACTATATGAAACAAAAAAACCCCATTTTTGAAGAATCGCAAGCAACAAAACCTAGTTTACTAAGAAAAATTACCATAATACGAGATTCTTCTCCCAAAAATCGGCTGAAGATTATGATTTGAAGAACAAAGTACTCCCGAATCTGAACTTACATCAAAGAAGAAGAAATCCATTGTTTCTGAACTGATCAAAGAAGAATAAGTCGATTGATACTCAACTGACATCAAAGAAACCTAGGATTTCTTCAAAAAAAAAATGGTATTACTTCTAATTTTAAAAAATACAATACAATATGTGTAATGTTTTTATTTTTATTTTTGTTGATTCTTCATACCAATTCTTCTATATGATCCCACAATACTTTTTTTCTACATTCTTCGTACCATGTTCAATACCAGTATGTACGGATGAAACTCTTGATATGTACTGCTTAAACCCTTCTACTGCATAGTGTGTATGATGTTACAGTACATATCAATACGTATTGTATGTATGTTGTGTATGACTATCAATATGTATTGCTAAAACCCTAGTTTATAATTTTGTATGTTCTTGTTAGTACATATTGCTATATACTGCTAGAATAACTGACTTCTGACAAAATACATATCAGTGAGTACATATTGATATGTACTATTAGATAATTAGGTACATATTAATATGTACTATGCTTGAATATGCCTGATTTTGGCGGTAGTGGTGGCTATACATATGGATATGTACTTAGGAAAAAAAGTGATTCTTTGCGGTACATATCATTGTGTATTATATAAAACCCTAATGTATTCTTTAATTGGATATTACATTACATACCGGCACGTACGTAGGGAAAAAGCAATCGGTTGATGCAGTACGTACTTGGGGTTTGAATACCAACTATATGTTTTAACAGTAGATATCGAATAATACATATTGATATGTACTCTTATCTTACATGATGTATCTATTTTTACTGAAGACATACCTTTGTTGATTATGCAGGTGACATGATAAATACGTAAGACAACTCAGGACATGATCGTGGATATGGTGCTAGAGGATGTGAAGGAGGCAGGGCTAGTGGATGTTGTGGTGGGAGAGGACTGAATGAGGATGTGGATATGTGAGTGGTTTGGTGATGGTTGTAGGTTTGCATGTAACGTTGCTGGTCGGGTTGGAGACATTAGGTGCTCAAGATGAAAACGTTAATTTTGTCTCTTATCTTGTGCAGTTTTGTGATTCTGCATCCCAACAACAAAAATACCATGCTCATTTATCATGATACGTTAATTTAGTCTTTCGATTTGCAAATGTTATGTTTTTACTCTAGCTGTCAGCTTTTTATGTCATGCTGTACTGTTATTCTACATTGGTTCTTTACATTTATAGTACTTCAACATACTAGTCAGTATATAGACTGAAAAAGGAGTACGGAGTCTTAAATACAGGCATTACTGTAAAACCTGAAAACTGGGATTTGAACTCATAAATTTTTTTTAGTACAAAAGGATCTGCCATAAAACTGAATGTGTATCAATTTTTCTTATACTACCGCAACATAAAAGACTGGTATGACAATACTAGTGGTATGAACTTAGCAACTAATAGATGAGTATGAATCCTTAAATATTGGCCCAAACTATAAAACCTGACTCGTAAATGAAATTTCTGCCATACACATAACTAAACCAACTTTAGTACATATTAATATGTATTGACTGAAACTCTAGCACATACGAATACATATTGTGTATCATACTCTTCAAGTTGATGATATAATTTCTCCGCTCTTTATCTGCCTTGATGACTTGTAACTGCAAGTCTGCTAACCTCAATGACTTGTCCACTGCATCCCTAACATCCATATGTGCAGTTGCTGTTTCTTGCTTGAATTTGAACTTTTCCTAAGACTGCATCATAGCTTGTTTCATTTCATCCAACTCCTACCGCAGAATTTTTAGCTGCCAAAGACGTAATCAAAACTATCAAGAGTCAAGAATTAATCATTAAGGACTTAAGGTTATGCAACTATTGTTTTTTTCCACTAAAGAACTCCAAAGCACCCAAAGAAACTATCAAACTCCTGCAAACCACTAGAAAAATAACGCGCAAAAGAATCGAAACTGAATTTTAGATATCAGTACATAAATAAATGTACTAAGAAACACCGTCAGTACACAAAAATTAGAACTCTAGCTGACACAAATTCTCATTGGTACTGATGAATAATGCAAATATGTACTGCGAAATCAGTACATGCAAATCTATATCGTTAAACACTATACGCAAACACTCATCTTTCGGAGAATATTACTCATGAGGGACATAATTCATACTGTCAATACATGGCTCTAAAAGGATCCTTGACTGTCAAA
This sequence comes from Papaver armeniacum, assembly GCA_023531295.1. Taxonomy (NCBI): domain Eukaryota; kingdom Viridiplantae; phylum Streptophyta; class Magnoliopsida; order Ranunculales; family Papaveraceae; genus Papaver; species Papaver armeniacum. The sequence goes on from JAJJWW010017635.1 coordinate 127,264, forward strand.
ATGACACCAACCAAATTTATTATATGTCAAAATGAAACTGTAGTACATCTTGATACGTACCAAGTGCAACCGTAGTATATATTGATACGTAATGAGTGAAACTGTAGTACATATTGATACATACCAGGTGCAACCGTAGTACATATATTGATATGTACATATCGTTACGTACTGTGCGAAATCCAACGTAAGGAGACATCGAGACACTTTTGAACATCTAACATTGGTTTAGACTAAATATATACTAGTTCAGTGGATATCAATATGTACAGATACATAAACAACCCATATTATGTACTGTACATATCAATATGTATTGCAATACACAAATAACATAAAGATCTACTCCCTCCGTTCCGATTTACTTGACGTTGTAGAGTTTTTCACGGAGATTAAGAAATATCAGAGAGAGTAAAATATTTCCAATAATACCCATATTAATTCCAACTTAAAGAGTTAAATAGCCTAGTTTTGTGTTTCTAGATTCTAGGAAAGTTATCAATCCCATAACAATTTACTTGGGATATACAACCAAATATTCCAAGATTGAGTTTATATCCTCCATGGGGTATATTTTAAAATTAAAGTAATTTTTGTGTTGATTACGATGAGTATTAATTCTCTGATGTGATTCCAAAGCAAGGGTAAATTAGTGAAAATTGGGGAAAAATACTAAAACTATCATCTAATTTGGAACACAAAAGAAACCCTAAAAAAGCAAGGAAATTGGAACGGAGGGAGTATAATTCTAGAAGCAGCAAACTTCATCTCAAGGAACCCATTAACTGGAACATAAATTTTAAAGAAGAAAGTAGCTTACAACTATGCATAACAACATTGTGGTAATAATTCCAAGGAACTGGTCTCTGAATCAACACACTAGTGGCTCGAAAATGGGGAAGGAATGGAATCCTTGTTTAGGTACTGAACATAGTTGTATGCCACCAGTTTTATCCCAAGATATATGAAACCAACGGCAACTCTCCAGATACCGGTGAAGACCAGCTAAAAATCCAAATACACATAACGCTTCAATTCTAACAAAATGAACCAAAGCAACAAAAAGTACCAAAATGAACCCTAACCTGAATATGGAGGTCGAATTTCAGGAAACAAACCCTTGTTATGTATGTGGAATCAAGAGATTTGGAACTCAGATTAAAATGATACCCAAACAAACCATAAAAAAACCCATCGGACGAAGATAATAAAGACAAAAACATAAATTAAATCAAGTTACCCATCCAATCGATTGCAAATTCACAATTCGCTGGAGCTGGAAGAAAATCTTCATCGTTCCTTCGAGACATAAAATCCAAAAGATTTTTCACAGTAATACTCAGGGAGAATGTAACGGATAGATACAGGACAATTTTGGAATTTAAGAAAAATACATAACAAGGCTCACACGTGCTCTGGACCTCCTAGTAATTTTTTAGGTCCAAAAACATGTTTTTGGACCACCGACTAAACCAATTCTATAAATGGACTAGACACTAACCAGTAATTCCTAGAATGGATTAACCAGTAATTCCTACTTTTTTTTTCTATATTTTAGGACTAGTGGCCACTGTCCGAACTTTTAAAAGGGTCGCATGTTTATTGTCTTATATTATTAGGTCTGGTTCTTTTTAATGATTAGGGATTTTCCATCTGAAACTAGGTATACATATTGGCAATTATGATGGCGTTAGCATTAGCATATATATTGGCAGTGCGGGGTCCAGTATCAATATGTGATCACGGGGTGTCACTAAGATGCCTATCTACATTTTCCGCGTTCAATCACAAGTAGATTCCTTCATTTATGCTCCAGTTAACCAGTGATTTCGTAGTTTATATTTAAATTACGCCGTTTACTGCAAATAGCATTTTTTCCCGATTCAAATTAAAAAACAAATAGTCTATATGATGTGAAGGGAACAGTACATTACATGTGAGTTGAAGATTCGTCCAGATAGCTGGATTAATTTGGAGCAATCTGGTTATTGATTCGAATATAAGGATTGCTTATATGTCCATGGTTCTCAGGATCTTTGTAGTTGCTTATATTAAAACGAAACCACTCTTTGAAACAGCCAACGGTATATAATGAGGATAATTGAATGATTGTCTTCTGGAGATGTAACTTACCATATAAGAGCACAATCAAAAATGTAGGGCAGATGAAGTCATTGCCGATTGGTGCACATTGGAGAACCACTTCGGCTTAGGATGTGGCTATGCTTGAGAGGATGGGTTTAAAGTTGGCTACATGGAAGAAGAAAAATCTTGTCTAAGGCAGACAGTTGTTCAGCAAATCTGCCAGTTTATTTTGTTTCTTTATTTCACAATAATAATAAATTTAAAAAGTTTAAAGTTGATGAAGCAGAGCACTTAACCAGTTTAGTACCTACAGTATTTCAAAAGTTAGGAATACTCAAGGCTAGCCGATCATGCACCAGCAATTGGCAAAGTTGATGATTACTTTCTTTACTTGCATGTTGTTTCTCCTAAAGCTTTCAATGAAACAAAGCTGTTTGTATGAGGGATTACGTCGATATTCTTCCAAATCCCAAGTCTTTCCATAGTTGCAGTTTTCGGGTCATAACAATAGATTGTAAATGCATGAGAATTGCTTATATGTGCAGGGTGATCAAGATCTTTATACTTCAGTAAAACAAAACCACTCTTTGTTATAACCAATGGTCTATAACGAAAAGCGGATGAATGATTTCGTAGAGTTATATTGAATTCCTTACACCAGCTCCATGACTCGTCCTTGTTATCATTCTCATCTGAAGATGTCTCGTTGTCAGTATCTGCAATATTCTTATCTGAAGATGTCTTCTTATAAGTCCATATACCTAAACGTTCAGGAGTTTCCAACGTACTAACACACAGCCAGCCTCCAAAGGATCCAAGAATATTAGTGTACTCCCAAGTAGACTCCAAATCAGGTACCGGTGAGAGGACACGGAAATTTTCATCTGACATATTGAAGAGAATTATGTCTTTTCCATTATTGCCTAACCAGTGAATAGATCCATTAACAAATACACCATGCACTGAAGGTAACGAGCCGGTGATTACCCCTTTATTTCTCCACCCAGTGCCAGCACCAAGCGTATATACTTGTATATCTCCTCCGTATAGGATTCTCACAACCTTGTACTCGTTAGTTTGAGGAATGTAACCAAAACCACCACATGTACGTCTAACATGGTTGTTGTACTGATTACTTTTGGTAAATCCTTGAAGATACATATATTCTCTAGTAATGGGATTGCAGATAATGAAGCGGTGCTTAGGTTCAGCTACACAAATTAAACCATTGCAAGAACCAACTAGAGAAGTCAAACTCGTGGTGGACTTCCATCGGTTTTGAAGAGGATGGTTGATCAATTTAAGTTTGTTTTCAAAGCACTGCTGCTTGGTATTATCATCACATTCTCCATAATAAAGTCGGTGACACATAATTCTTTTCTTTCTTCTTGACGTAATTAAGAAAATAAGACCTTGACTACTTACCTTAGAGCTTTCAATACCATGCTGATTGTGAGCGTGTCGCGATAACTGCATTGCAGCAAAATTGGCGTTATCAACTGATAAGAGATTTTTCCATGTTTTGTGTACTTGTTTGCATTCCAAGACTGTATCAACTGATAATTTAGAAAAAAATTCTAACAGGATTTCTACTGGGAGATTGTCCATGATGAATGATGAATCCGGGGCTTCGATTTGCTTCAAAAACCTATGGTCAGTTGGCCCAATTCTATCCTTATATAGTATAGGGTCTTCTTTTATTCTTTGAAGAGTCGGAAGATTTTAGGAAATTACTTGTTATAATTTCTCATCTTTAAGGGTCACCACTCCCGAGTCCTAACACCACCGGATTTACGGGTTAGAGTTTATAGTCCCAAATCTGAGCCAAACGGCAGCTCATCCCGTACAAATGGAGTAGTTTCAGACGGAAAATCTCAAAAAGTTGAGACTATTACCAACTCAACCAAGGGAATATACAGAATCAATCAACTGACTGATTGATGATGAATCGAAACACAATTGTGCATATAAACTTAACATAATAATGTGGACCCAAAATATCCAACATAATAACAAATTGTATAATGTTCAAACTTGATGCAGCATTTTAATAATGAATTCAGAGGCTAATATATATATGGGAATATTGGGGATATGCCCCAAAATCGACTGTCATCTTGGGATATGCCCCAAGATTCCAATTTTGGGGAATATGTCCCAGACGTCCAAAATTCCATCCTAAACCGTTAAGTAGTTAATATTCGCTCACACTTGGGATCACATATGCGAATTAAAAGACAGATATACGATATATTAACACCTTTACAAGGTTCAGGAACATATTTAGACGAAAAAATCTTGAAAAAATTAGAGAGAAAGTTCGGACACATTTACGATAAATAGTCTATTTAACGGTTCTTTGACGGAAACCGTTACTTTGGGGCATATTCCAAAAACTGGAATCTGGGGCATATCCCCAAGATGACAGTCGATTTTGGGGCATATTCCCCATTTTCCCTATATATTTCAAAGGTTCGGAATATGGCTACCCATCAACCATAGCATTCATATCAACATAACATCACATGATAAAATTTGATAATTACTTTCTTTCCTTACATGTTGTTTCTCCTAAAGCCTTCAATGAAACAAAGCTGTTGGTATGAGGGATTACTTCGAAATCCTTCCAAATTCCAAGTCTTTTCGTAGTTGCAGTTTTCGGGTCATAACAAAAGAGTGTATGTCCATAAGGATTGTTATTATCTGAAGGGTGATCAGGATCATTATGCTTGAGCAGAACGAAACCACTCTTTGTCACAGCCAACGGTAAATAATGCATAGCGAATGACTTTCCCAGATTCATACTGAATTCCTTACACCAGCTCCATGACTCTTCCTTGTTATTGATAGCTGCAATACTCTTTTTGGGCGATGTCTTCTTATAAGTCCACATATCTAAATATTTAGATGAATACACATCTTCGCAGCCACTGACAAACAACCCTTCTTCTCCAAATGATCCAAAAATATGAGTTAACTGATAATTATTCTCCGAGAAAAGTACGTCAGTTGGAAGTACATGGAACTTTTCATCAGACATATTGAAGACCATTATGTCTTTCCCATGATTTCCTAACCAATGAATAGCTCCGTTAACAAAGACGCCGTGCTCTTAATCGAAGGAGTTGGTGATTTCCCCTTTATATCTCCACCCACTGTCAGCACCAAGAGTGTATACTTGTATAGATGCTCTTTCAGAATAGTAGCTGTATAAGATTCTGACAACCTTGTACTCATTCTGACAACCTAACCACATTACTTGTTGCATCACCATCCTACCTTGCAAATTGAGTCTTCTAATCTTTTGTCTTGCATTGTAGATAGTCGACTTGTTATTCTTGTTGTCCGCCTTCAATTTGCTAAGAATCCTAGAAGGTGGCAAACGTGCTCGTGTCATTTTATCCACTTCTAGCATCTCGTCGGGTTTGAGCCGCGCTACTTTCGCATGTCCATGAAGGTCTTTGGGACGTGGGTGGTTATGACGACAATCCATATCTTTATTCATTATCCAATATTGATCTTCTTTCTTCATGGTCTTATTCTTGAGGTTGAAAACGATCTTGAAAGGGCAATTTCTTTTCTTCGTCTTCATCCTATTCTTTCTCCCGGTCTTCCCAACATATACGGTACCCTTTTTAACCTTGCTTGCGCCAGTTCCACTACGCTCACAAATCATTTCAAACCGATCCCATCGGCCTTGCTGTCCTTTAACTAGTACACAATTTACCTTCATCGCATGTTCCTCAAGCCAATCAAGAACTTCGGGTTTAGTTTTCCATGTCTCGTTCATTCCAAAACAAATAATTTGTAAGAAAAACTTTGGAATATTCCGACAACATTAAGATAAACAAAAAGTTCTTACATACCAAATCATTTTGGAAGTGATCCTTGGTATCCTCGTGAATAATATCTACGGGATCAGGTTGATTTTCCATGGGTCCAAGCACGATCTACAAGAGAATATCACAAGGTTAATTGTCCGAAAAGGAATATAATAGAAATGTTCGGCTTATACGATATTCTCAATATGTGCCGAACCACACACAATATTTATGTTCGGCTTATACGATATTCTCAATATGTGCCGAACCACACACAATATTTATGTTCGGCTTATACGATATTCTCAATATGTGCCGAACCGCACACAATATTTATGTTCGGCTTATACGATATTCTCAATATGTGCCGAACCAAGCATAATAGTTATGTTCGGCTCATACGATAATATAAATATATGCCGAACCAATAACAATATTTTACCCAAGAATTAACAAATTCATATTCGGCTCTTAATAGTTTTAATATATTAGCCGAACCATCAATTTTCTTATTTCGGGCAATGCAGGATGTTGTTCGGCTTACTATGAAACTTTCATATAAGCCGAACTAGTGTCTAGCAAAAGGGTGGGAATTGAAAATTATAGGTTCAGCGCATGCTGTAAACATATTCAGTGAGCCGAACCGTTCATGATTTGGTTGATTCGGCTCATAGATGTGAGTGAATCCGAACCTGATTCGTTAGAACCATGAAGCAAAAATCCAAACTTTTGATAATTTCAAGCTATAAAAGTGAGATTGAGCATAAGATAGAAGTGTACCTGTGTATTAGAAGCATTGGGTTCCTCATATATGTGCTCATCATCCGAATTTGGCTCATCAAAATCATCATCTTGAGTTTGGGTTTGAGTTTGAGCTTGAGCTTGAGTTTGAGTTTGTGTAAAACCATTCTCATAATCTAAGAAAACAGCCATTTGGGAATCATTGTCATAGTTGATATGTATTTTCCTAGGTTTTTTATATGAATTATGACCCTCCTCATCCTCCATTGAATCAAGAATTAAAATTTTCTCACTTTCTCCTTCTTTCTCTCCTTCTTAAACAAAACTTTGATTTTTTTCCCTATTTTTCATCTAAACAACCTTTATAATTCTGAAAATTATCTTAATCACTAAACAAAATAATTAATCATTAATCCAGATTACTAGCACTAATACGAAAAGGGTAGATTTGCCATTAAAAAAAAATTGGGTTAAGGGGATACCTGATTTTGTTATTTCACAACCCTTTTTGTTTTTATTCAGTATGCCTAGAAAGATTTTGGTATGCCCAAAATCATAGTTCATGCTAGTTCTCCCTATTTGTATAAGTTAGTTTTTCTTAGCAGCTATACCCAAGCCCAAGCACAACTGATCCGACTGACATTGCGAGTTGACACCGTTGAGAAACAAGCAAGATGTTGACCCTGAGGTCCAACAACTCCCAGTAACTCTCCTAATTACAATTTTATTTTATTATTTTTTATTTTTATTTTTGGTGCCTCAAATCAAGAAACTTAGACTTAAACTTGTATTTTGGTATCTTACCCTAAACATAAAAGAACCAAGTATTATCTTGCTCATCATTGTGTATTTTGGTATCTTACCCTAAACATAAAGTGCTTTCACTAATTATTTTGCATTATGTTTCTGGATCCTTTGAATTGATGGAATTCTACTATAATGTGTCTTCTCACCGTTATATTTTACCAGGACCCAAGCAATAGGGGTGGGGTTGGTGGCGATGACTTCCATACAATTTTACTTGACTCAAAGGTGATCAACCAATTCTTTTTTTCCAATGAAAGCAACAACACATGTCAGATCCCCTTGAATGGTGTATGGTTTGTTACAGTGAATAGTGCAAGTTGCAATTTCCAACTTGTGATTTTGAATAGTGGTTGTCAAAATTAAATCGCTTCTCAGATTGCTTTTACTTGCTTGGTTGTGAAATCCTTCCTCTATTTCTTGAGATATTTTGGTTTAGCAGGGAATAAAACTGTGTTTCTTGCTAGTTCTTGATGAGATCTTGTTCATCTTGTTCTTAAAGGTACAGCATCTGCAAATCACATCCTTAAGTTATATTTGTATTGCTTTGTTGTCTTATGTATGTTCTTCTTGAGGTTCTAATCGTACAAGCTAGCCAAAGAAAAAATTAGTCTTAAATTCTACTGCTTGTTTGTCTAAATTTATGTAAGAGTTTACTTTCTTGCGTGACATTTTAAAACGATAAGAATAGGTGTTTTCGTTGGTGCTTTGATTGGAGTTGGGGCAGAAGCTGTGTAATCCATTCAAGGTTTAGCGGGCATATGTTAACAACCCAACCATAATGAGGCAATATACAGAATCATGATATGCATCAAAAAAAAAAAAAAAAAAAAATTGCTTACAAGCTGAACATCAAAAGATTTATAACAAAATAATGTGGTTTCATAAAGTTTTCCAACATAACTCTAAATATTTTTATTATAAAGTTCAAACTTGATGCAGCAGATTAATTAATTATTATAATATAAAGTCAGTAGTAAATACTCCCTCCGTCCCACTATTAGATGATCTAGTTGAAGTTTGCACAATTCTTAAGGCAATGAATGAAATGAGTGTTTTTAAGTATTTTTTACAACTATCTCTCAAACTATACCATAGATTTTCGTAAATTTTGTACCGTTGAAAATCATTTTAAAACACCTACGTAACGAGTATAAACATGAATATCAAATTATACATATTTCTTATGATACCGGTAATCAATTAAAGGGTAGTTTTAGAGATATCCCCTTGATTAGTGAAATATGTCAACTAATGATGGGACAAAATCTTAGACCAAGTAGGTCATCTAATGGTGGGACGGAGGGAGTATATTTCAAAGGTTAGGATTAAGGCTACGCAATCATTCCCTTCACCACCAATTAATAAAATTGATCATTACCTTCTTTCCTTGCATGTTGTTTCTCCTAAAGCTTTCATTGAAACAAGGCTGTTTGTATGAGGAATTACTTCGAAATCCTTCCAGATCCCAAGTCTTTTCATGACTGCAGTTTTCGGGTCATAACAAGGGAGTGTATGTCCATCAGGATTGCTTATATGTGGATTGTCAAGATTTTTATACTTGAGCAGAACAAAACCACTCTCTGTAACAACCACCGGTCTATAGTGTGAAGCGAATGAATTTTCTTCTAGAGTAATACTAAATTCCTTAAACCAGCTCCAAGACTCTTCATTGCTATTACTAGCTGCAGTACTTTTCTCCGACGTTGTTTTCTTAAAAGTCCATATATCTATACATTTACCTTTAACTTCGCTGCAACAGACACACAACCAGCCTCCAAATGATCCGAGAATACAATTGGTGTCATAAGTTTCCTCCAAAACAGGTACCGGCGGGAGGGCATGGAACTCTTCATCTGACAAATTGAAAACCAATATGTCTTTTCCATTCCCACCTAACCAGTGAAGAGCTCCATTGAAGATGACGCCATGTTCTGAACCTAACGGGCCGGTGATTACCCCTTTATTTCTCCATCCACTGCCAGCACCAAGAGTGTATACTTGTATCTTTCCTCTATATAAAATTCTAACAACCTTGTACTCATTGGTTTCAGAACTGTAACCAAAACCACCACCACGTATACTACTAGCACATCGGTACCCATTAATTTCGCTGAATCTAGGAAGACGCAAATATTCTCCAGTAATGGGATTACAGATAAATTGAAAGCTGTCCTTAGGTTCAGCTATACAAATCAAGCCATTGCAAGAACCAACTAAAGAATCCGATCGAGTTCATGTAGGACTTCCATCGGTTTTGAAGAGGATGGTTGATCAACCTAAGTTTGTTTTGAATAATGCACTGCTTAGTACTTTTAATAATATCATCATCGTATTCTCGATAATAAAGTTGGTGACGCATATGATCTCTGTTCTTTCTTGACGTAATAAAGAATATAAGACCTCGATCACTTACCTTTGAGCTGCTGCTAATACCATGCTGAGGGTGAGTGTGTCGCAAGAAGTGTGCATCAGCAAAGTTGCTTCTATCAAGTGATAAGAGATCTCGCCATAGTTTGCATACTTGTCGACATTCCAAGACTGAATCAGCTGGTAATCGGGAAAATATATCTACTGATATATTGATAGGGAGTTTGTCCATGAATGATCGAAACGGATACGATAAGATATTTTTGAATTCAGCTGGTAATCGAGAAAATATATTTAATACTATCTCTATTGGGAGATTGTCCATGATGAATGATGAAGACAAACAGATTCAACTAGATTTACAAACCTATTGCTTCTTCTCTCTATATATAGGGTCTTCTTTGTAGAATCGGCTGATTTTAGGAAACTGCTCCTAAAATAAGTTGGTTTTTCTGTTGGCATCTACTCAAGCCCAAGCCCCAAAGAAAATATATCTACAAATATCTCTACCGGGAGATTGTCCGTGATGAATGATGGAATGGATTCGATTTGATTCACAAACTGCTAGTTCTCTGACTTAAGGTCTCTTCTTCTCTGTTCAGTAGGCAGATTTTAGGAAACTGCTTGCTATAACTTCTAAAGTTCTGATCTTAAGGATATATGGGTTAGAGTTTTATGTTTCCAAATCTGAGCCAAACGGGAGTGCAATTTTATGCACACTCCCTTAAAGAGTGAAATGTGAAGTATACACTCCATAAGGAGTGTGCACGAATTCGCACTCATATCTATATCTATCCTTCTCCTCCCTCAACTATTGTCATTATTCTATTGGATGATATGCTAAACTTTAAATCTGATATAATCGCATACAAATTATGAGCCACGAAGTTTCGGGTAAGTTTTGACTTCAAACTTAGCAGGATATATCATCGAAATCGATAAATATAAAACTCACTGTCGATTCGAACTTCAAATGTGGTATTACGACATACAAACTAGAATGTTTATCTCAAAAATAGTTTTATGCTCAAAATAGTTTTATCAGAACGGATTATGCCTAAAATAGTTTTATCAGAACTTCAAATGTTTATGCCCACAATAGTTTTATCAGAACGGATATTTCTACCCAATCAAAAAAAGCCTAAATTACTAGAATTCAGTGTGTATGCCCAAAATTGTATGTAGCAGAATAGAGACAAATTTAGAATAAGTGCATATTAAAATAGTTTTTAGCAAAATAGAGAAAAAATTTGCAGAAGTGAATAAAAATTTAGCAGAAATGCATAAAATTTAGCATGACGACAAAAAAATATCTTACCCCTACAACGACATATATTTATTAAAGGTTGTGAAAAGGGTAGTTGAAAATCTTGCATCATAACCATCCATATTAATCTCTAAACGTCCTTTTAATTATTATTTTTTTCTCCTTTATCTTTTGCTCATCTATTTCATGAACTATTTCATAAACTCTGCTTACAGGAAAGGATTCTCGTTGTTTGCAGCTCAGTCACCTGGGCCTCATTTTTGAACATCAAATTTTATTTTTACAACTCTTATAAAGGTTGTCAAATATGGTTATAAATGTTAGCATAAAAAAGAACCACAAAATCAGAATTAAGGCATGGTTGATGGTGTAGACTTGCACTCAAGAGGCTCAGGATTAAATCACTCCAACTCTTATAACAGTTGTTGTACATTCTCGATAAAAAATAACACACAAAACATAAACTTGTGAAGTGTAAAGATGGTTCATGCATTAGACTAACATAGAGTAGGTTCATGTCCGAATCCCCGCGACATTGTTTTATAAGATGCTTGATGTTTTGTACCATCATATTTTGCGTTAAGTTGTGATAGGCTTATTCACTATATTTTCGGGAAAAGGTTGTTAAAGCTAAAATATCATCACAACTATTTTTCTTATAGAGTTGTCGTTTTTTTTCTTGTCCCAACTGTTTGGTCCTAGGGGTTGGTAGTGATGCCATTCTACTAACTCCTCCTTTGGAAAAAGGTATAAAACATGAGACGCTCTACGAATTTTAGCAAAGAGTTGTAACCCACAGTTGTACATGTATATTTTTCTTGTAGTGCCAGTGATCGAGTTATATACAAGGATTGGATCTTTAAAGCCGTTGTTAATTAGTTCACCAAAAAAAAAAAAAAAAAAAAAAAAAGAAAAAATCCATTGCACGAGCCAACTAGAGAACTTGGAAATGTGTCGGATTTTCATCGGTTTTGTCGGATCAATCAGTTCAGAGTGCTCTCTTGCTTGGTCCTATTAATAGTATTCTCATCATATCCCCCGTAATAAAGTCAGTGACGTGTACTATTTCTATTCTTTCTTGAGGTAACAAGGAAATAAGACCTTGAGTACTTACCTTTGAGTTGTTGCATATACCATTCTGACTATGAGTGTGTCGTTCTTCAAGTGATATGATATTTCTCCATGTTTTGCATACTTGTTGAAATTTCAAGACCGTATCAGCTGGTAATCTGCAAAATATATCTAATAATAGCTCTATTGGGAGATTGTCCATGATAAATGATGAAACATATTCAATTTGATTCAGAACCGTAATAGCTCTAATGCTAGCTCTCTATTCAATTTGTATAGTCGGCATATTTGAGGAGAAACAAACCGTAATGCTAGTTTGTTGGGACCTTAGTCCCACATTGGTAGATGGGGTTTAATTGGGTAGTTTCTAAGTCAAAGGGATCCCTCATCTTGTAAACCGGTTTTCGAATTGAGTTCTACCGATGGGCTTATGACGAGTTTAGGTCTGGTACCCCCAACATTTGGTATCAGAACCAACCACCACGACCCATGCCCACTCCATGGAAGGGGTCACCTATAGGCTAGATTAAAGTGTAGGGACACCTATGTATGGGCGTAGTTGTCACCCACATTGAATACTGGTAGGCGAGTGACGCCACCATAAGAGAAAGGGCTACCGTATGACCAGTGTCGATAGAGTGGACCAACGAGGATGTTGGGTCTGGAAGCGTGGTGGGATGTTGGGACCTTAGTCCTACATTGGTAGATGGGGCTTAATTGGGTAGTTAGTAAGTCAATGAAATTTGTCTTCTAGTAAACCGGCTTTCGGATTGAGTTCTACCCTTAGACTTATGACTTAGGGTCGGTACCCCCAACGTATATTTGATTTGATTTTGATTTGATTTCTACTGTATAGATTAGTTTCGGTTAGCACCCTGAGGTCCCAGTATTAACTCTTCTCATTATAGTTTTTTTTTTTTTTTTTTGGTGCCTCAAATCAGAAAGGTTTGTACAAGGACAAGGAGATCTCGTCATTGTGTATTTTGTTATCTAAGAGCAATTCCTATGAGATGAACAAACTAAGAGTTTGTTCATTTTCTAAGAGTTTGTTCATTTTGCTCCCACTATAGAATAAAAACCATGAAAATGGATGTTCAAATAAACAGATTTGATGGTTTGAACGTTGAGTCGCAACAACAGACGCGCGTTTATGATAATGGCGCGCGCTATCCCTAATAACGCTGGCGTCCATAGCAATGACGCACGCGTTGGAAGAAGAAACGCCCAGTGCTTTTCTCTCTCCAAAACCCGTTTAAGATATTTAGGGTTTATATTTTAATATTTATTTTTATTAGTTAAATATTTCGTGGGACCAATCTCTTAATAATTTAAAATTACTAGTGGGACCCAACTCTTATTAGTTTATATTAATAAAATCACTAGTTCAGTGTACTTTGTTTCTCATAGTGGAGAATTCAGTCGTGGATGAACAAATATTTGAGTTTGTTCATTCCTATAGAAAGTACTCTAACCCTACAACATCAAGTGCCTGCACTAATTTACTGCATTATGTTTGTGGAACCTTTGAATTGATGGGATTCTACTATAATAATCTTGCTCTTCACTTTGTCTCCTGACCATTAAATTATACGAGGACCCAGGCAATAATGGTGGGGTTGGTGGTGATGAATGAATTCCTTACAATTTTAGTTGACTCAAAGGTGATCCACTAACTTTTTTTTCTCTGCCAAAGCAACAACACATGTCACATCCCCTTAAATGGTGTATCGATTGTTACTTAATAATCTGCAAGTTGCAATTTCCATCTTGTGATTATTGTTGATATTTCTCATTTTCTTGAGATATTTTGGTGAATTAAGGAATAAAAAATTGTCTTTTTCGCTATTTTTTTTTTCTCAAAAAAAAAGGTTATTTTAAAGAAATAAAGGAGAACAGATTACAAAGTTAATCACTCCCTCTTAAGAATTTTTCAATTGCTCCAAATGAGACTAGGGGAGACAAATTTAAAAGAATCACTGTCACAAGACCGTAAAACCACAAATTATTTAACAAGATCGATATTTTTCGCAACGCTTTTCTGGAGACCACCAAAAACTCTCCCATTCCGCTCCTTCCATAAGATCCAACAAATAGCGTAGTGAATAATCTTCCACACTTCCTTTCCTCTTCCTTGTAACACATTGTTAGACCAAGCTTCAAACAAATGGGACAACGTTCTCGGCATCGGCCATGAAATCTTAAACGCCTTGATAAAATAATCCCATATCTGAAAAGAATACGGACAATGAAGAAACATGTGGTCAGAAGTTTCTTTATCATCATTACAAAAACACACAAATCACTTTAAATGCTTATGCCACGATGAACTAACATGTCCCTAATAGGGATTGAATCTTGAAAACTCGCCCAAAAAATGAAGCTTATCTTATTTGGAATATTGTTCTTTCAAAGATGAGAATCAAAGTTACAAGATGGATAGTTACCTATTAAAACCTCGTAGCACTTCTTGGCACTAAAATTCTCCATATTATCCACTTCATCCTCGACTTCAACCAACTCCGGGACAGGACAATCACGTTTTAGTAAGTCCCACTCTAACTTCTCATTTGCGTTCAAAGCACTTCTAAATTCACAATTCCAACTATTGTTCACAATCATATCTGCTATTGACGCATCCTTCGCCTTCACTGCTTTGAAAATGACGGGGAATATGTCTTCAAGATTTCCATTGGTCTAGTAGTTCGTCCGTTCAGGTATTGTACTAGGAAAAGATCACCTGACCAAAACAGGACCGGGAATTTTAATTAGAGTTGGGCAGAAATCTTCAAGATTTCCATTTGGCCATTAATTCGTCCGTTCAGGTATTGTACTAGGAAAAGATCACCTTACCAAAACAGGACCGGGAATCGGTGTAATGGGTTTTGGTTCGGCTCAATAATATGCTTCAAAAGAAAAAGAAAAAAAAAAGAATCAAGATCGGTGAATCTAAGAAAAAATGTTTATAAGCTAAACATCAAAAGATTATAACATAATAATGTGGATTTATAAAGTTTTCCAACATAACTCTAAATAAAGTCAGTAGCAAATATATCTCAAAGGCTAGGAATAAGGCTAAGCAATCATTCCCTTCACCACCAATTGATAAAATTGATCATTACCCTCTTTCCTTGCATGTTGTTTCTCCTAATGCTTTCATTGAAACGAAGCTGTTCCTGTGAGGGATTACTTGGAAATCATTCCAAATCCCAAGTCTTTTCATGGCTGCAGTTTTCGGGTCATAACCAAAGAGTGTATGTCATTAAGGATTCTTTTATGTGTACTCTCAGGATCTTTATCTTGAGGGGTTCTAGGCATACCACCTCAAAAAACTATCTTAAAACCGCCTAGACACGGGCAAGTGGGACTCATGCCCTGGAGATTTGCAGGGAATCAGTGTTTTGTGGGGCCGTGCAAGAGGGTTTATTGGAAGGACGGTTTTTAGGGTGTCCGTGTGGGCGGTACACTGAAAATTTTTGCTTTTTTTTTATACTCAGAGTAAAACAAACTCAAATTGGTTAAAAAGACCAAAATCAACAAATTTTGGGTGAAAAAGACATCTAGATTTTGATACTGTTTAAATGGACAAAAATACAAATATAATCAGGATGTAAACAGTTTCATCCTACCTATTTTCAAATACTTTTTCTTTTTTTTTAGTTTACATCAGGATGCATCCAGTTTCATCCTTGATATTTATTTTTTTTTGTCCATTTCACCCATACTAATTTTTACTCGTACATTTGAACCTGGTTTTAAAAATATTTGGACAAATGACCCATTTTGCGTAACAACAATTGGTCTATAGTCGTGTCAAAACAAAAAAAAAAAAAAACAATCGGTCTATAGTGAAAGCGATTGAATTTTCTTCTAGAGTAATACTAAATTCCTTACACCAGCTCGATGACTCTTCCTTGCTGTCAGTAGCTGCAGTATTCTTCTTGAACGTTGTTTTTTTAAAAAGTCCATATATCTATACATTTACCTATAGCTTTGCTGCAACTGACACACAACCAGCCTCCAAATGATCCGAGAATACAATTGTAGTCATAAGTTTCCTTCAAAACAGGTATCGGCCGGAGGACATGGAACCTTTCATCTGACAAATTAAAATCGTTATGTCTTTTTGATTCCAACATAACCAAAGAGTACCTCTATTGAAGAAGACACCATCCTGTAAAGAAGTTAGTCTTTCTATTGGCATCTACTCATGCCCAAGCCCCAACCGATCGGACGTCGGACGCTGAGCAAAAAAAAAACGTTGATCCAAGCATCAACTCTCCCAGTAACTAACATTATGAAAGCAACAACATATGTCATATGAACCATTACAACTTGGAAGAAGATAATCGAGGAAAGAAAAACAACTTAAAAGAATATAGAATGTCATTTCGTTAGGATTCAATGCAGCAACCGGTAATTTTGACATATAACCACCAACTTTAATGCGAATCTTTTGACGTATGATAATAGAACTAATGAAATACAAAATATGCTCCTGAACCTCTGTGCACATACACACATGTTGTATATGGTGGGTCTTCCGTCTGGAAATTCAACTCCTTATAAAAAGCAGCATCAACTTCTTCCACTCCTTCAGGTACGAAGGATTGCAGAGAAAGAAAGTTCTCCCCTTGACAGTGCAGCTGATAATCCATATTAGGGCAATAAATATTATTATCACCTGTTGGGGTTCAGAGCCATCTACATGCTAATATTGTGGAAACAAAATAGCTAACAAGAAACACTTGATCTCTCGGATTGCTCCATGAACCTCACTATGATCTAGGATAAGAAGAAGAGAAAGAGAACCACTGAGATGCAAGCCATAAATCAAAGCAACAAGAAGTAAAGTACTCACAGATTTAACGTGGTTCAACAATATACACAATGTGTGTATATTGTCTACATCCACCAAACGGCTACGACCTCTTTCTTTATTATAGAACCAATTGAGAATTACACAAGAATTGAATAATCAATTATCGACTCACCACAATGTGACCTAACAACTCTCACAAATGCCCTATAAATCCAAAGTAGTGTCTTCACCCATATGAGATAATATTTACTGTATTATCTACCACAACGAGATGATCTTCTCTGCACACCCTGACATAGATTACCATGGACGCCTTTAGCTCAACATCAATAATCTAATCCAGCACCACCAAGATGATCTTCTCCTCAACAAGATGTCTTACCAACATCTCCACATGAATACTCCATAACGACATATCTTCCAACATCGATAAGTATCCCATAAGCACCATAATGATGTACTCCTTACACCATTGATGGTCTCTCACATCCATCACAAGAGGTGGGATGAATTCTTCACATCTCTAATGATAATTTCTTTGAGAACTCCATAACTAAAACTCATAGCCTAGACTTCCTTTTATAGGAGTCACAAACTTAACCAACAAGAATAGGGTTCCTTAACTTGGCTATTAAGTTCCTAGACTTTAGGAATAAGTGAACAAATTTTGTTTAATCCCAAATATATGACCGACTTAGTTTTGGTTTTCCTAAACCTAACTAACCGACCCAAACAAGTTTAAGTTTATCTTAAGCTTCTCACCGACCTAAGTAGTGTTTTCTCAAACCGAAAAATCTAACAAATCTGTCCCCACAATTCTCCACCTCGGATCATGCATTCATGCATGAGACGATCAACTTGTTATCCCTCCATCTTCGAAAATCGATTGCACCATCACTGGTTGCCTACATATCCTCAATAGGAATCAAACCGAAATGTAGTTCAACCAAATTGTTCCATAGAACCTCCGAGAAGAGAGCAAACCAAACTTGAACGTTACCAACTCGGATTTAACAATCCAACCTCATGGTGATTGTACAAATCTCCCACAACGGTGAAAAATCCGACCATCTCAACAAATCAACATCATAGGATCATCCGTTATGCAACATCTTGAGAAACACCTTACTTCTTTATGTTCATAACTCCACATTGATTAGCATCATTCTAGGTGTATTGCATACCAACTCAATCAGATCATACACGATCGTTGTCCATATGCCACCTTCGAATTTAGTTATAGTTATTATGCGCCCTTAAGCCTTTGCCACCTTCGAACTTGTTCCATACCATGAACACAGCTTCGTCTTGGCCTTCTTTGATCCACCTGAGTTAATGTTACGCTCTTATAATCACTAACCAAGTTGCGCACCATATCCGTTAGGATTGACATCCATAACTAATCCATCAACAAATAAAACTACCACTAAAGTAGCCTCCATGCGTCTGCTAAGCATTACCTTAACATAACCATAGTCTTCATCTTCGTCTCTAAACTCCAGCCGAGTCAATTGCTTATTTAAACAACTGATCACATACTTGCTATTTTCCATGAGCATGTCCTCCAAAGCGAGTTAACGAGAAACCTTGCATTAGTTTGTCATAAACCAACCTTCATGTTAGCTTCCAAGAAACTAACCATCTTGTATGTACCAAAGCATATTGAGCATGACTCTAACTGCACACCAAATACAACCATTTTATGGATCATTGCCACTACGTGCCAATCTCGATCTCATCTCATTATGAATCTTGATTTACGATCCTATCTCCGATTGGATCATGATTCTACAACCATATATCACCAATTGAGTTTTACTCCTTCGAAAGCTCATCATATTTTCGACTAATGCATACATACCACACTAACTATGTCCAGCTTCACAGAGTCTTCGACAGCTGACACACCAATCTTCTTCTACACCACTTCAGCAACCTCAACGAGCTTTGACAACAATGTCCTTTTTACGGGCTTTAACATAATTGTCAAGATAGTCTTTTATCAATTTCATAGCAAGCATGTAGTTTCGACTTCGCGACAGTCAAACCACAACATAATAAGACTTGGATAACATTGTGACTAATGTCGAAGAATTCATTGTTACCGTCGTAACAATACATAAAGTCACATATTCTACCTTGTTCATATCCCTTTCCCAATCTTGCTCCAAACGTACACCAACGTTCGAAATTTGATAATCCGCCATTTACACAAAGATCCAATCACACCCAGCTATAATCTTACACCTTCAGTAACTTCCTCAAGCTCCAAGCAATTCAAGACGCTGTTGTGTTTATTTTATCAAGATATTTAGAGAAAATAACTTGACGGAAACTATATCGTTGCTGAGCCAAATTTCTCAAAAGAAATCTTTACCTTCATCTCTACAGGCTCTGTCCCTATTGAAACCAATTTCAATAACCATATAAGATGAGCAAACCCCCAAATATTACCATTGCTATAATGTAGCTCTCTCCAACAGAAAGTCTCACACCGATCATCAGGAAATCAAATAGCCAATGGATAACAAAAGGTTGATGGAAAAACACGCCAAAATTGCAGCCCTACTCAAATTCATGCACCGTTTTTCTCTAAGTAATATGCACTAGCTCAGAGCCAGACCACCATACACATTGTAATATTGTATCTTCATTCTTTAAGCTCTTGAAGTGTCCAAACGATACCTTTTTAATTCCTCATAACGGGTCTTCACCAAAGTAGGAACGTATCCACAACAAAAATAAACAAACCTATTTCTTCCAATGGTCTTGCACTTTAACTTGACTCAGATCGACTTCAAATGGTGTACAACCAAAAATAACTCTTCCACTGAACGTCATGGAAAGAATCAAAAGATCACTAACTATCTAGCTTCTCCATCGGAAACGGTATGAGAGAAACTCCGAGAAAATATTGTTTACACGACACAATGCCATATTCAACATGGACAAACAAACCCTAAAAGCGTACGACAAACTGCTTCTTATACAATAATAAGAAACCATAGCTCCACCACAACCTATATCACATCTCATCCAATGATCATTTGTCTTGCAATTTATTTGTAGCCACATGCTTCAAATATTAAGACTGAGAATCAAACTCTTCACGGGAACGTATCAAATCCTTGCCAACGGTCAGCACTTCCAAAATCGAAACCTACTACGAGATTTCTCTAAATCCTTATTATAACAAACAACTAAGGCAGAACGAGTATGAATTCATCTTCACATTCTTTAACTTAATGTTAAAGAAAATCAACTACATCATCTAATTTATGACGATTGATAACCAAACTATTGTTTTCCATGGTATAGACCAAAATGAGATTTTGACATGATTATATTTCATATTTACTTCCATAAACATACAAACCAATATTTGTATCTCAACCACAATATTCTTGCCTTCTTGTGTCTTGCCAAGCAAACACTGATTAATTGGAAACAAATCTACGTACGTCTCTCAAACAATTCACAAGAATATGGTACGAAGTATAAAGAATAAATAACACTTA
Source organism: Papaver armeniacum (assembly GCA_023531295.1). Classification (NCBI taxonomy): domain Eukaryota; kingdom Viridiplantae; phylum Streptophyta; class Magnoliopsida; order Ranunculales; family Papaveraceae; genus Papaver; species Papaver armeniacum. The sequence goes on from JAJJWW010017635.1 coordinate 147,760, forward strand.
CTTGAAGCCATGCATAGGGTTTATGCTCCAATAAGAATCAATGCCAAATCTCACTAGTAGAAAAGTGACTTTTTGTAACAGTTTAAGCTTTTATTAGGTAACAGTTCGTAAATTACCTGTTACTAAATGTTAGGTTGTTAAATAATGGTAACAGTTTTTGTAAGAACTGTTACATAGTGTCATCTAGGTTGTATATTTGTGAGTTTTATAATAAGTGTTACTATATACCCATGTTATTATATGATTTAATATGTTACCATAGTTGATATTATCGTGACATTTATTTAGACCAAACTGTTACTATATACCCATGTTACTGTAACACATTTAATATGTCACCATAGTTGATATTATTGTGACATTTTTAAAACCAACTGTTGCCATATACCTATGTTAAAGAATATGATTTAATATGTCACCATAGTTTACCTTATGGTGACATTTCTATAAAATAATCTGTTATTATTTATCTACATAACTAGTTATCCGGATATCCATTTCAAAAAGATTACCTATCTCTAGACCGACATGTCACAATTAACTTGTTGATCTAATTTCATGCACTAGATCTAGCCATGGCTCATGGATGGTTACTAAGGTTTAATATAAATTCAAATCTAATAAAAATAATAAACAAGTGGTACGATATGTATAAATCCTACAATATAATTTTTTTTTGTAGTTGGGCGGTGACAACGAAGGTGGTGGTAACGAAGGTTGTGGTGGAGGTCGATAGTTTATTGTTTAATGAGAATAAGTATTTTATATGGATAATATTAACCAAAAACAAAGCATGGAATAGTGGTTCAAGAGTTATAGTTAGGTGTAATAGGTCTCAAGGTCGAATCTTGTGAAGAGTAATTTTATAGAATTTATATTTCAGCTCAAGAAGCCCAACTTGTAGTTGTGGAATGGTGAGCATGGTGGTGATGGTTGTGGCGGTGGTGGGGGTGTAGGTGGTGGCGGAGCTAGTGGTGGAGGTGGTGGTAGTTTCACTACAAAATTTTACCTTTATACTGTTTTTGATGACAATTTTCATAAAAACTGTTACGGTTACTCAAATAATCGGAACAGTTTTATTAAAAACAGTTACCGTATCAATTATTCAGTATCACATATTGAATAAACTGTTACCAAAAACTGCTAACAGTGACAGTTTTAGAATTTATGAGTCATTTTTTAATAGTCATTACGCCAACGAGGTTTTATAAACTTTCCGTAACGAGGGCTTTAGTAACACCGCGAGAAAAAAATTAAAATCATTACATAGAAATAATACGATAACATTTTTTTAAGCATCATAGAACATCATTTTTTTACTAGTGTCTCCAATGTAGAGCACCAAAACATCAAGACCATACATCTTGACCACATCGAATGCAGATCACCTGATATAATCTCATTCCTTCAGAAGTATTCTTTATTTTGCTTTGTTCCCAAAACTGATGAAATCAAAACCTACACATACTTGATAACATCAAACTCTGCATCTTCGGAAGCTGTAACATCAATTCCTCACATACTTGATGAAACCAAATCCTTTGTCTTCAAAAATTTTTACGCACTTGGAAAACCCAAAACTTCTTTCTTCAAATCTTCTATCCACCCTAAAGCTCGATACCAATTGTTGGGGTTCAAAGCCATCTACATGCTAATCTTGGAAACAAAATAGCTAACAAGAAACACTTGCACTAGTAGAAAAGTGACTTTTTGTAACAGTTTAAGCTTTTATTAGGTAACAGTTCGTAAATTACCTGTTACTAAATGTTAGGTTGTTAAATAATGGTAACAGTTTTTGTAAGAACTGTTACATAGTGTCATCTAGGTTGTATATTGTAACAGTTTTTATAATAAGTGTTACTATATACCCATATTACTATAACAGATTTAATATGTTACCATAGTTGATATTATCGTGACATTTATTTAGACCAACTGTTACTATATACCCATGTTACTGTAACACATTTAATATGTCACCATAGTTGATATTATTGTGACATTTTTAAAACCAACTGTTGCCATATACCTATGTTACAGTAACAGATTTAATATGTCACCATAGTTTACCTTATGGTGACATTTCTATAAAATAACTGTTATTATTTATCTACATAACTAGTTATCTGGATATCCATTTCAAAAAGATTACCTATCTCTAGACCCAGGCATGTCACAATTAACTTGTTGATCTAATTTCATGCACTAGATCTAGCCATGGCTCATGGATGGTTACTAAGGTTTAATATAAATTCAAATCTAATAAAAATAATAAACAAGTGGTACGATATGTATAAATCCTACAATATAATTTTTTTGTAGTTGGGCGGTGACAACGAAGGTGGTGGTAACGAAGGTTGTGGTGGAGGTCGATAGTTTATTGTTTAATGAGAATAAGTATTTTATATGGATAATATTAACCAAAAACAAAGCATGGAATAGTGGTTCAAGAGTTATAGTTAGGTGTAATAGGTCTCAAGGTCGAATCTTGTGAAGAGTAATTTTATAGAATTTATATTTCAGCTCAAGAAGCCCAACTTGTAGTTGTGGAATGGTGGCAGGCATGGTGGTGATGGTTGTGGCGGTGGTGGGGGTGTAGGTGGTGGCGGAGCTAGTGGTGGAGGTGGTGGTAGTTTCACTACAAAATTTTACCTTTATCTTGTTTTTGATGACAATTTTCATAAAACTGTTATTACGGTTACTCAAATAATCGCAACAGTTTTATTAAAAACAGTTACCGTATCAATTATTCAGTATCACATATTGAATAAACTGTTACCAAAAACTGCTAACAGTGACAGTTTTAGAATTTATGAGTCATTTTTTAATAGTCATTCTGTAACAGGTTTTATAAACTTTCCGTAACAGGGGCTTTAGTAACACCGCAGAAAAAATTAAAACTGTTACAGAAATAATACAGTAACAGTTTTAAACTGTCACCGAACATCATTTTTTTACTAGTGTTGATCTCTCGGATTGCTCCATGAACCTCACTATGATCTAGGATAAGAAGAAGAGAAAGAGAACCACACAGATGCAAGCCATAAATCAAAGCAACAAGAAGTAAAGTACTCACAGATTTAACGTGGTTCAACAATATACACAATGTGTGTATATTGTCTACATCCACCAAACGGATACGACCTCTTTATTTATTATAGAACCAATTGAGAATTACACAAGAATTGAATAATAAATTATCGACTCACCACAATGTGACCTAACAACTCTCACAAATGCCCCCTATAAATCCAAAGTAGTGTCTTCACCCATATGAGATAATATTTACTGTATTATCTACCACAACGAGATGATCTTCTCTACACACCCTGACATAGATTACCATGGATGCCTTTAGCTCAACATCAATAATCTAATCCAGCACCACCAAGATGATATTCTCCTCAACAAGATGTCTTACCAACATCTCCACATGAATACTCCATAAAGACATATCTTCCAACATCGATAAGTATCCCATAAGCACCATAATGATGTACTCCTTACACCATTGATGGTCTCTCACATCCATCACAAGAGGTGGGATGAATTCTTCACATCTCTAATGATAATTTCTTTGAGAACTCCATAACTAAAACTCATAGCCTAGACTTCCTTTTATAGGAGTCACAAACTTAACCAACAAGAATAGGGTTCCTTAACTTGGATATTAAGTTCCTAGACTTTAGGAATAAGTGAACAAATTTGGCTTAATCCCAAATATATGACCGACTTAGTTTTGGTTTTTCCTAAACCTAACTAACCGACCCAAACAAGTTTAAGTTTATCTTAAACTTCTCACCGACCTAAGTAGTGTTTTCTCAAACTGAAAACTCTAACCGCCTGTCCATATATCACCATCATCAAAGTTGTGCAAGGGTTCTTTCATCTTAGCTTCAAAAAAATCATGTACTTCAGCATGCCGAGGCATTACCACATTAACTCTTTTGGAACGCGAGTTGTAAACTTGTAGATATTTCCCTTCGAACCAGTACAGTAAAATCTGGTCAGAGGAACTGAAGATACGAGTAGGAGGTCTACTAGAACTGCCGACGCAAAAACAGCAGAGATCCGATGGAGAACCTGATAACAATTTGGAAGGAGAATTCATACGAACATCAAAACTCTCCTCCTTAACCCAGGCTTCACCCTTCAATAAATACAAATGAACTTTACAGCAACAGCAGCAACTACTCGTATCAAAACATCTCATTTAGTAAGTGGCGGTTGGTGTTGGCAAGCAAAGAAAGAGGAGGTATTGGTATTCTTAACTTAAGACTTATGATCAAGCATTATTGGCTAAATGGTGTTGGAGATTTGGTCTTGAAAAATCTCATCTGTGGTACAAACGAATTGAAGAAAAATATGGCAGCAACGTTTCTATGTGGACTCCAGGAGCTGTAAATACTCCACATGGTGTTTCATGTTGGAGAAATATTGCAGAAGCCGGTGCACTAGTTACATCAAACTCCACTCTTACAATACACTCAGGCTCAAAAATCTCTTTTTGGCATGATAGGTGGAAGGGTGACTCATGCTTAATGCACCTCTTCAAGGATTTGTACAAACTAGATAGATTAAAGAATGCAAGTCTTTCTGAGCACATAACAACAACGGGGTCATGGAAATTTGACTTTAAAAGAAATTTCTCAACTGCTGAAGTTAATTCTATCGCGACTTTGATGGCTTATATTGGCTCAACACTTCCAATTTTGGATGCCTTACCAGATGTGAGAGGATGGTCTATTCATCCCACTGGAATTTTTTCAGTGAAATCTTTGTATACTAAGATGATCGGTGAAGATGGAATGGATAACTTCCCTCACCAGTTCATTTGGGTTAATGAGGTTCCTTCGAAGATAATTTTTTGCTCGGTGTGCAGTTCATGGGAAGCTTAATTCGCTAGATATGCTGCAATATAAAGGGAATGCTATATATAGTTGTTGCGATCTTTGTGGTAATAGTCGAAACTCGGGACCACATTCTCATTCAATGCAAAGTCGCTCAAAATAACGGTCATCTATCACTTTTAATGAAAACTTGGGCATGAGTTTTTAGGAAACTATGCTAAATTTGGCAAAGACTTGGGATAACAACACTTTATTAGGTATTGGAAGAAAAAGAGGACGGAGATGAGATTCAGAAGATGATAGTGTTTTTGACAGCTAAGCACCACGTGTATATTTTAGTCCAATTGTACAAAGGCTGTGACTAAGATAACCCGACCTTGGACGGAAAATGCAACGAGGGAGGTTTCACTAATTTTATTTCGTAGGGGAGGTAACGCAAATTATGATCTTCGCCGGGGAGGAAATGCAAATTAACCCAAAGATAAATTTGGTTTTTTTTTGCGATTGAAGAAAGTGAGAACAGGTTAAACGTTGTTCAATATGAATCGATTAATACCGGTGTTTTGAGACCGCATCAAAGTGCAGCGTGATGACCAATTGGAACCTTGGTTAATATTTCTTCCTTGACAACATATCCAGGAAGGTACTTCTTTTCGCTAGATTCTCTTTTCTTCTTGGCGGTGTTGGTGCAATGGTGTGCATGGGTTTACTTTTGTCACCACTACGAATACGTGGTTTTCTGCTCCTTGTCATAATGAGCTTAATTATAAGCACCAATTTATGGTGCTGCTATATGCTTCTTTACACTCAATGTAATGGTTCTCAATTCATGGTGCGTATATATATATAATCCAACACAAAGGCGAGCTTGAGAAGCAAAATAGCAATTTGGGATGGTATAAGGAAACTATTACTAAATAGAAAACGGGTATGGAAATGGTAAAAGCTCAAATAAGAATGCGCTTGAAAACGAATGTATTTGGAATTCGTAATGTGGTTGCGGGATTTCATACGACCAAACCCCTCCAAAGATTGTATACTGTTCTAATTAAATTCCATGATTAATTAACAAAATTTTATTTATCTTTTTGTAAATGAATCTTATAAGAGTAATAAGAATACAAGGAAATCAAAATAACTCTGGACTTTCTCTCTCCTATTTGTTCTCTTCTTACTCTCTAAAAAATCTCTCTCTATTTTGACTTTGCTTGGTCCTCTATATATGACATTACATAGTGGATGACGGCTAAGCCACCTTTATTTTCGGATCGACTGCGTCATTCTACAAGCTTACAAGGACTCTCTTCAAGGTAATTAGGTCTTCGCAGAATCTTCAAAGTTTCCTTATGACTAAGCGCGTCATTCGCTACTTCACTTCTCGACACTTTGCGATGACCTTCGCAATCACCCATTAATCAAAACTTCTTTGAGATATAACTATTGCGAGATTGTGTTCCTACATCTTGCCTCTTCTCGTGTCTTCTCTCAAGAAGAAGAGAATGATATGAGAATCTGCATCTCTAAATGCCGCAATAGCTCATTTTCCCTTTCTTTTTCACAGAAAATCTTAGTAATTTATGTGAAATAATTTACACGTGTTCTTTTACCAGTTATTTCTTGACACATCTTTCAGAAGTCACTTCTTAACCGTTCACATCATCTCTTCGCATTAATGATTTTATCTTCTCGAGATTTCCTTCCCTCTATATATATTCTTCTTCCTCTTCTTTCGCTTTCTTCTTGCTTTTTCTGTACTTTCTCTGCAACTTTTCTCCATTATTCTTCAAAGAAGCTCCGCTTCACTCTTGCAAAAATTTTTAGATCTTTTTTTTCTCCATTCCCATACTCAAAAAATGCCTCCAAGTGGTCGTAAATATGGTAATGAATTTGATGAGATTCAAAAGGACTTTCTGAAAAGGGTTTTACATTATCTACCATTTACGATTATGGCCACGTTTATAGGTGAAAATCGTTTACGCAGATTTCGGTAAATTCGGTAGGTGAGTGAAATGGTTCAAACCCTAAACAAATGTGCTGCACGTGAGCACTTTATAGATTCGAGAGATCAATCTGTACAAGTCAGGCCTAAATCAAGAAATGGCCGTTCCCGGACTTTCACCGGTCATGAAAGTGGAGGAGAAGGGTTGACTTGGGAGGAAGCAAAGAAAGGTGTTGAGACAGAATAGTGCAGGGGAGAGTAGTATCTCGACTTGTATCGGAAAGTAGAAGCTTGGGAAGCTTGCAAGAGATGAAAGCATTTGGGAGAGCTTGCAAAGTTGCCTTTACGAGAGTGTAGTATTTTTCTCTGACCGAGAATTGTTGTCCGGTGGAAATAGGTAAGACCCTATTTATACAAGTCGAGATTGAAACGTACCTTTGGGCCTCATGAAGGAAGAGAGTAAAGGGTGAAATAATGGGAGGAGGTGGTAGCAAGCATGGTGTTAATGGGTGAAAACGTTTTCACCATTATTTCCTCTTTTATTTGACCGCTTTATTCCTTTTCACGCTTTCTTAATGTGAGCGTAGTGTACACGACATCTTTGTGACCGCCAAACCAAAACCCAAAAAGCATCCCCGGTTGTGTTGATGTCTCGAGTGTTGGTTGCATCTTGGGTGCAAGTGGTGCTGCTAGGGACGCATGTGGCATGTGCCAATGGCATGTGCGTAATGCCTTCGTTGCGAGTTGCACCTCGAGCGTAAGTGGTAATGCCAGAGCTGCTAGTGGCGTGTGTGGCATGTTCCAACGGCATGTGCGGAATGCCTTGGTGGTAGGTTGCACGGTTCGAAAGTTAGGCTACCAGCGTGTGTGTTTGGCATGTGCGGAATGCCTTGGTGGTAGGTTGCACGGTTTGCAAGTTAGGCTACCAGCGTGTGTGTTTGGCATGTGCCAATGGCATGTGGAATGCCTTGGTGGTAGGTTGCACGGTTTGCAAGTTAGGCTACCAGCGTGTGTGTTTGGCATGTGCCAATGGCACGTACGGCCATGTTAACCTAGTTGCAAGTCTTTTGAGCCTAGGGCGCTATATTTGGCGTGGGCCAATGGCATAGCGGCTTGGAAACATGGCTTGCGGTACGTGTTTGGCATGTGCCAATGGCAGACGGCCATGTTAACCTAGTTGCAAGTCTTGCGAGCCTAGGGCGCTATATTTGGCGTGGGCCAATGGCATAGCGGCTTGGAAACATGGCTTGCGGTACGTGTTTGGCATGTGCCAATGGCACGTACGGTCATGTTGACCTAGTTGCAAGTCTTGCAAGCCTAGGGCGCTATATTTGGCGTGGGCCAAAGACATAGCGACTTGGAAATATGGCTTGCGATACGTGTTGGCATGTGCCAATGGCACGTACGGCCATGTTGACCTAGTTGCAAGTCTTGCAAGCCTAGGGCGCTATATTTGGCGTGGGCCAAAGGCATAAGCGGCTTGGAAATATGGCTTGCGATACGTGTTGGCATGTGCCCAATGGCACGACGGCCATGTTGACCTAGTTGCGAGTCTTGCAAGCCTAGGGCGCTATATTTGGCGTGGGCCAAAGGCATAGCGTCTTGGAAATATGGCTTGCGATACGTGTTGGCATGTTCCAATGGCACGTACGGCCATGTTGACCTAGTTGCAAGTCCTGCAAGCCTAGGGCGCTATAATTGGCGTGGGCCAAAGACATAGCGACTTGGAAATATGGCTTGCGATACGTGTTGGCATGTGCCAATGGCACGTACGGCCATGTTGACCTAGTTGCAAGTCTTGCAAGCCTAGGGCGCTATATTTGGCGTGGGCCAAAGGCATAGCGGCTTGGAAATATGGCTTGCGATACGTGTTGGCATGTGCCAATAGCACGTACGGCCATGTTGACCTAGTTGCAAGTCCTGCAAGCCTAGGGCGCTATATTTGGCATGGGCCAAAGGCATAGCGGCTTGGAGATATGGCATTGTTGCCATGGTGCGCAGGGTGCGGCTTGGTTTGGCATTGTTGCCATGGTGCGCAGTATGCGGCTTGGTTTGGCATTGTTGCCATGGTGCGCAGTATGCGGCTTGGTTTGGCATTGTTGCCATGGTGCGCAGTATGCGGCTTGGTTTGGCATTGTCGCCATGGTGCGCAGTATGCGGCTTGGTTTGGTATTGTTGCCATGGTGCGCAGTATGCGGCTCGGTTTGGCATTGTTGCCATGGTGCGCAGTATGAGGCTTGGTTTGGCATTGTTGCCATGGTGCGCAGGGTGCGGCTTGGTTTTGGAATTAGGGTTACGTATTGAAAAACCCTAATATGGTATTTTGAAAAAAATACTCCTATTAATTATTTACACACGAATTAAATGCTCTTAGTTTAATGTGTTGCGGGTAACACTAGGTCATGGGGATTTATGATTTTACCCCTTGTTTAAAGACCACCATCAACATTAAGTCCCCTGCTTAGCTCGGAGCAGGGGGCTTTGTTGCGAGGTAAGCATAAGATGGTGACAAACTATTAACAGCAAACCGTAAAGAAAATTGAAGGAGGCTCGTCTGACCTTTTATAAATAGGATTTGGAATCCTTGCCTCTGGTAGTTTTGCACAAATCGGGAGGCTGGTACAATTGGTGGGGCCGGTGCATCTTGGGCGACGTTGGGAAGTTGGCGTGAGTTGGGAAACTGAGTGTGCTAGCTGGTGGGGCCGGCGCAGGGTGTGGAAGTTGTGCGCGCTTGCAGGCGTGACTTGGGCGGTTATTGGGAAGTCGGTGCAATTGGTGGGGGCGGTGCAACGTGGGCGACGTTGGGAAGTTGGCGTGAGTTGGGAAGCGGCGTGCTAGGCTGGTGTGACTTGTGTAAACAAGGAGGGAGTAGGTGTTTCTACGAGATAGCAAAGTTTCCTTGTTTTTGCCTTCCTTCACGCGTGGTTTAAAGCTGTCGGGCATTATCCATGCTAAAATCTGGAAGCGTTATGTCCCTCATTGCTTCTTTTCCTTTTTAAGGTTCGGTGTTCATACCCAACGTAATTGCATCATCTCCCTCGTTTGAGAAAGGGTTCTTCTTGTTGAGTTTCTCTCTTTGTCATGTCGCATGAGACGAACCATCTTATAACCAGCCGGGTTCTCCGGGTGAAGGCGCGAGGTCGACTCGGCAGGAGCATCCCAACAAAGGTTATTCGGGTTAAGAAAATCATACTAGGTATGTTTTCTTCTTCTTTAGTGAACCGGCGTACGCTTTACGGCTTGTTTAATGAATGAAAATTTTTCCTTTTGTCTTTGAGATATCTGTTGGAGCATGCGTTCTTGTTATCGACTAGGATGACCTAGTCGTTTCCCTCCCTTCAAATCCAACCTTGTTGACTCGGGCTGCGAGACTTGAGAACGGCGATTTAGGGATCTCTTGTCATGAATACCCCTATGTAGGTTCGTCGTTTGAGACTCGTATGAGGTGTCTCTCCTCCAATTATCGGAATATTGGCGGTTTCACAGTGCGAGAAAGAATTTGTGGTCCTTTATACGAGGATATGGAAGACATACGGCCATATCGCTACCGGGAGCGTAGTGAAGTGTTGTTCGTCGCCTTGGTTTCCATAGTGAACTATCTTTTGCCAATGATTGTTGAGATGGAGAATTTGTCCATCCATGTGGCTGCTGCTTGAGTCAGCCATTCAAGGTGGGAGAACATGGTGTCCACTGTGAAACCTTGGAGTTTAATATCACCCAGTTGCGGTATCGTCTCAATATTGTGAAAGTCGACAGCTGGTATCCTTGCTTTGGTGTGATTCTGCCCACAGACGCCATCTTTGGAAGAGGAGAAAGCTTTGGCCTTGGAGTCTCGGAGGATTGAAGATTTGACTCGAGACTTGAAGAGTAGGAATTTTTGATGTAGCATGTTGCGGGGAAGTGATTAGGCGTAGTATGTCTTAAGCCACTTTACATTGATATTTGGCCTCTAGCTTTCCCATCTTCTTTGATAATCTTGTAGTAACCCTTTGTCATACGCTTTAGTGATTATGTACGGCCCTTCCCATTTGGGAGAAAACCGGTGCCGATTCATCTTCTTTGGATGTGTTTGGCAGTTTTAGCACCTGATCTCCCTTCTTAAAAACCATGGATTTTACATGGCTGTTGTATGCAGACTGGAAATCCTATTTTTGTATCTTGTGCATGTTCCTCCGTAGGGATCTTCTAGAGTCTATAGTATCTAGTTGCGATTGGTTGAGGGGGAGTGAAAGCATCTCACGCTGGTAGTCCCCATGCATAACCTACTTTCATTACATCACCTTGAATCCCCCCTCACGGGATTTGATATAAGCCTATCGTACTCTTCTGGATGTGACCTTTGGGATGGTGAAATTACATGATGACATATTACGGATAGTGCGGGCTCGGGATCCTTCGCGGCCTCGTAAATTGTTGAAGGCGTCTTCTAGACGGAGGAGAGGTGATGATATTCTTGCGTTGCACCCTTGAAGAGTAGAGGACCTCGTTGTGGGTACGACTTTTTGGTGGACTTGTGTCTTCGGAGCTTTGTGATGAAGGAATCCAGTGTATATCTTCCGTCCTCAAGTATGGTTTACATGTTTCCATCTTTGTAGTAATTGCTGCTGCGGTGAGGCTCGGCTGGTATCGGCGAGTGAGAGGCAGGTTCTTGGTTGGAGATGTAATCGGGGGAGAGACTACATTATCGTGGTAACAAAGTAGGTTGGCTGATATTATATGGGCTTAGTGGAAGTAAAAGTATTAATTTGGATGCGTAAGCGAGCAAACTTTGCAGGAAGGAGTGGCGTTGAAGGGAACGTTGAAGCGAAGCCGTTGCTGGAGAACGCTGATGCGTAGCTACTTCTGGAGAGAACGTTGATGCGGAGCTACTTCTGGAGAGAATGTTGGAACGACGTCTTGCAACTTTCAGAGCTTTGACGGTTACCATTTTGAAGTCGGAGGCCGCGTCACGTTCATCACAACTCGACATCCCTCAAGAGAACAGAGGTTAGGAGTCCACGGTTTCATCCCATCGATCGTGCTTTCTAGGAGAGGTTGGGGTTTAGGAACGGCTTCCCTGGCTGGAAGCGCCTGCTTTCCTGATGCAGTGCGATTGAGGGGTGCAAAATATGTCTTGACGCTATGCCTTGGAGAAACATAGAATCTCACATTGATTAGCATCATTCTAGGTGTATTGCATACCAACTCAATCAGATCATACACGATCGTTGTCCATATGCCACCTTCGAATTTAGTTATAGTTATTATGCGCCCTTAAGCCTTTGCCACCTTCGAACTTGTTCCATACCATGAACACAGCTTCGTCTTGGCCTTCTTTGATCCACCTGAGTTAATGTTACGCTCTTATAATCACTAACTCCAAGTTGCGCACCATATCCGTTAGGATTGACATCCATAACTAATCCATCAACAAATAAAACTACCACAGTAGCCTCCATGCGTCTGCCTAAGCATTACCTTAACATAACCATAGTCTTCATCTTCGTCTCTAAACTCCAGCCGAGTCAATTGCTTATTTAAACAACTGATCACATACTTGCTATTTTCCATGAGCATGTCCTCCAAAGCGAGTTAACGAGAAACCTTGCATTAGTTTGTCATAAACCAACCTTCATGTTAGCTTCCAAGAAACTAACCATCTTGTATGTACCAAAGCATATTGAGCATGACTCTAACTGCACACCAAATACAACCATTTTATGGATCATTGCCACTACGTGCCAATCTCGATCTCATCTGTTATGAATCTTGCTTTACGATCCTATCTCCGATTGGATCATGATTCTACAACCATATATCACCAATTGAGTTTTACTCCTTCAGAAAGCTCATCATATTTTCGACTAATGCATATATACCACACTAACTATGTCCAGCTTCACAGAGTCTTCGACAGCTGACACACCAATCTTCTTCTACACCACTTCAGCAACCTCAACGAGCTTTGACAACAATGTCCTTTTTACGGGCTTTAACATAATTGTCAAGATAGTCTTTTATCAATTTCATAGCAAGCATGTAGTTTCGACTTCGCGACAGTCAAACCACAACATAATAAGACTTGGATAACATTGTCACTAATGTCGAAGAATTCATTGTTACCGTCGTAACAATACATAAAGTCACATATTCTACCTTGTTCATATCCCTTTCCCAATCTTGCTCCAAACGTACACCAACGTTCGAAATTTGATAATCCGCCATTTACACAAAGATCCAATCACACCCAGCTATAATCTTACACCTTCAGTAACTTCCTCAAGCTCCAAGCAATTCAAGACGCTGTTGTGTTTATTTTATCAAGATATTTAGAGAAAATAACTTGACGGAAACTATATCGTTCTTTGAGCCAAATTTCTCAAAAGAAATCTTTACCTTCATCTCTACAGGCTCTGTCCCTATTGAAACCAATTTCAATAACCATATAAGATGAGCAAACCCCCAAATATTACCATTGCTATAATGTAGCTCTCTCCAACAGAAAGTCTCACACCGATCATCAGGAAATCAAATAGCCAATGGATAACAAAAGGTTGATGGAAAAACACGCCAAAATTGCAGCCCTACTCAAATTCATGCACCGTTTTTTCTCCTAAGTAATATGCACTAGCTCGTAGCCAGACCACCATACACATTGTAATATTGTATCTTCATTCTTTAAGCTCTTGAAGTGTCCAAACGATACCTTTTTAATTCCTCATAACGGGTCTTCACCAAAGTAGGAACGTATCCACAACAAAAATAAACAAACCTATTTCTTCCAATGGTCTTGCACTTTAACCAGCTCCGATCGACTTCAAATGGTGTACAACCAAAAATAACTCTTCCACTGAACGTCATCGGAAAGAATCAAAAGATCACTAACTATCTAGCTTCTCCATCGGAAACAGTATGAGAGAAACTCCAGAAAATATTGTTCTACACGACACAATGCCATATTCAACACAGACAAACAAACCCTAAAAACTGTGTCGACAAACTGCTTCTTATACAATAATAAGAAACCATAGCTCCACCACAACCTATATCACATCTCATCCAATGATCACTGTCTTGCAATTTATTTGTAGCCACATGCTTCAAATATTAAGACTGAGAATCAAACTCTTCACTTCTGGAACGTATCAAATCCTTGCCAACGGTCAACACTTCCAAAATCGAAACCTACTACGATTTCTCTAAATCCTTATTATAACAAACAACTAAGGCAGAGCAGTATGAATTCATCTTCACATTCTTTAACTTAATGTTAAAGAAAATCAACTACATCATCTAATTTATGACGATTGATAACCAAACTATTGTTTTCCATGGTATAGACCAAAATGAGATTTTGACATGATTATATTTCATATTTACTTCCATAAACATACAAACCAATATTTGTATCTCAACCACAATATTCTTGCCTTCTTGTGTCTTGCCAAGCAAACAGCGATTAATTGGAAACAAATCTACGTCGTCTCCCAAACAATTCACAAGAATATGGTACGAAGTATAAAGAATAAATAACACTTACTTGAAGCCATGCATAGGGTTTATGCTCCAATAAGAATCAATGCCAAATCTCCAATGTAGAGCACCAAAACATCAAGACCATACATCTTGACCACATCGAATGCAGATCACCTGATATAATCTCATTCCTTCAGAAGTATTCTTTATTTTGCTTTGTTCCCAAAGCGATGAAATCAAAACCTACACATACTTGATAACATCAAACTCGCATCTTCTAATTTGTAACATCAATTCCTCACATACTTGATGAAACCAAATCCTTTGTCTTCAAAAATTTTCTGCCAACCAGAAAACCCAAAACTTCTTTCTTCAAATCTTCTATCCAGCCTAAAGCTCTGATACCAATTGTTGGGGTTCAAAGCCATCTCTCGGATTGCTCCATGAACCTCACTATGATCTAGGATAAGAAGAAGAGAAAGAGAACCACACAGATGCAAGCCATAAATCAAAGCAACAAGAAGTAAAGTACTCACAGATTTAACGTGGTTCAACAATATACACAATGTGTGTATATTGTCTACATCCACCAAACGGATACGACCTCTTTATTTATTATAGAACCAATTGAGAATTACACAAGAATTGAATAATAAATTATCGACTCACCACAATGTGACCTAACAACTCTCACAAATGCCCCCTATAAATCCAAAGTAGTGTCTTCACCCATATGAGATAATATTTACTGTATTATCTACCACAACGAGATGATCTTCTCTACACACCCTGACATAGATTACCATGGATGCCTTTAGCTCAACATCAATAATCTAATCCAGCACCACCAAGATGATATTCTCCTCAACAAGATGTCTTACCAACATCTCCACATGAATACTCCATAAAGACATATCTTCCAACATCGATAAGTATCCCATAAGCACCATAATGATGTACTCCTTACACCATTGATGGTCTCTCACATCCATCACAAGAGGTGGGATGAATTCTTCACATCTCTAATGATAATTTCTTTGAGAACTCCATAACTAAAACTCATAGCCTAGACTTCCTTTTATAGGAGTCACAAACTTAACCAACAAGAATAGGGTTCCTTAACTTGGATATTAAGTTCTAGACTTTAGGAATAAGTGAACAAATTTGGCTTAATCCCAAATATATGACCGACTTAGTTTTGGTTTTCCTAAACCTAACTAACCGACCCAAACAAGTTTAAGTTTATCTTAAACTTCTCCTTGGACCTAAGTAGTGTTTTCTCAAACTGAAAACTCTAACCGCCCAATCCATATATCACCATCATTAAAGTTGTGCAAGGGTTCTTTCATCTTAGCTTCAAAAAAATCATGTACTTCAGCATGCCGAGGCATTACCACATTAACTCTTTTGGAACGCGAGTTGTAAACTTGTAGATATTTCCCTTCGAACCAGGACAAGTAAAATGCTGGTCGGAGAGCGAAGATACGAGTAGGAGGTCTACTAGAGCCGACGCAAAAACAGCGAGAGATCCGATGGAGAACCACGATAACAATTTGGAAGGAGAATTCATACGAACATCAAAACTCTCCTCCTTAACCCAAGGCTTCACCCTTCAATAAATACAAATGAACTTTACAAAGAATAAAGAAGCAACTACTCGTATCAAAACATCTCATTTAGTAAAGCGGCGGTTGGTGTTGGCAAGCAAAGAAAGAGGAGGTATTGGTATTCTTAACTTAAGACTTATGATCAAGCATTATTGGCTAAATGGTGTTGGAGATTTGGTCTTGAAAAATCTCATCGTGGTACAAACGAATTGAAGAAAAATATGGCGGCAACGTTTCTATGTGGACTCCGGGAGGCAGTAAATACTCCACATGGTGTTTCATGTTGGAGAAATATTGCAGAAGCCGATGCACTAGTTACACCAAACTCCACTCTTACAATACACCCAGGCTCAAAAATCTCTTTTTGGCATGATAGGTGGAAGGGTGACTCATGCTTAATGCACCTCTTCAAGGATTTGTACAAACTAGATAGATTAAAGAATGCAAGTCTTTCTGAGCACATAACAACAACGGGGTCATGGAAATTTGACTTTAAAAGAAATTTCTCATGCTGCTGAAGTTAATTCTATCGTGACTTTGATGGCTTATATTGGCTCAACACCTCCAATTTTGGATGCCTTACTAGATGTGAGAGGATGGTCTCTTCATCCCCCTTTGGAATTTTCAGGTGAAATCTTTGTATACTAAGATGATCGGTGAAGATGGAATGGATAACTTCCCTCACGGTTCATTTGGGTTAATGAGGTTCCTTCGAAGATAATTTTTTTGCTCTGGTGTGCAGTTCATGGGAAGCTTAATTCGCTAGATATGCTGCAATATAAAGGGAATGCTATATATAGTTGTTGCAGTCTTTGTGGTAATAGTCAGGAAACTCAGGACCACATTCTCATTCACTGCAAAGTCGCTCAAAATGTCTGGTCATCTATCACTTTTAATGAAAACTGGGCATGAGTTTTTCCGGAAACTATGCTAAATTTGGCAAAGACTTGGGATAACAACACTTTATTAGGTATTGGAAGAAAAAGAGGACGGAGATGAGATTCAGAAGATGATAGTGTTTTTGACAGCTAAGCACCACGTGTATATTTTAGTCCAGCTGTACAAAGCTGCTGACTAAGATAACCAGCCTTGGACGGAAAATGCAACGAGGGGAGGTTTCACTAATTTTATTTCTGTAGGGGAGGTAACGCAAATTATGATCTTCGCCGGGGGAGGAAATGCAAATTAACCCAAAGATAAATTTGGGGTTTTTTTGCGATTGAAGAAAGTGAGAAACAGTTAAACGTTGTTCAATATGAATCGATTAATACCAGTGTTTTGAGACCGCATCAAAGTGCAGCAGTGACCGAACCGGAACCTTGGTTAATATTTCTTCCTTGACAACATATCCAGGAAGGTACTTCTTTCTGCTAGATTCTCTTTTCTTCTTCAGCAGTGTTGGTGCAATGGTGTGCATGGGTTTACTTTTGTCACCACTACGAATACGTGGTTTTCTGCTCCTTGTCATAATGAGCTTAATTATAAGCACCAATTTATGGTGCTGCTATATGCTTCTTTACACTCAATGTAATGGTTCTGAATTCATGGTGCGTATATATATATAATCCAACACAAAGGCGAGCTTGAGAAGCAAAATAGCAGCTGGGATGGTATAAGGAAACTATTACTAAATAGAAAACGGGTATGGAAATGGTAAAAGCTCAAATAAGAATGCGCTTGAAAACAGAATGTAGCTGGAATTCGTAATGTGGTTGCAGGATTTCATACGACCAAACCCCTCAAAGATTGTATACTGTTCTAATTAAATTCCATGATTAATTAACAAAATTTTATTTATCTTTTTGTAAATGAATCTTATAAGAGTAATAAGAATACAAGGAAATCAAAATAACTCTGGGACTTTCTCTCCTATTTGTTCTCTTCTTACTCTCTAAAAAATCTCTCTATTTTGACTTTGCTTGGTCCTCTATATATGACATTACATAGTGGATGACAGCTAAGCCAGCCTTTATTTTCGGATCTGACCTGCGTCATTCTCGCAAGCTTACAAGGACTCTCTTCACAAGGTAATTCCGGTCTTCGCAGAATCTTCAAAGTTTCCTTATGACTAAGCTGACGTCATTCGCTACTTCACTTCTCTGACACTTTGCGATGACCTTCGCAATCACCCATTAATCAAAACTTCACTGAGATATAACTATTGCGAGATTGTGTTCCTACATCTTGCCTCTTCTCGTGTCTTCTCTGCGAAGAAGAGAATGATATGAGAATCTCTGTCTCTAAATGCCGCAACCGCTCATTTTTCCCTTTCTTTTTCCACCGAAAATCTTCCGTAATTTATGTGAAATAATTTACACGTGTTCTTTTACCAGTTATTTCTTGACACATCTTTCGTAACCGTCACTTCTTAACCGTTCACATCATCTCTTCGCATTAATGATTTTATCTTCTCGAGATTTCCTTCCCTCTATATATATTCTTCTTCCTCTTCTTTCGCTTTCTTCTTGCTTTTTCTGTACTTTCTCTGCAACTTTTCTCCATTATTCTTCAGCAAGCTCCGCTTCTGCTACTGCAAAAATTTTTAGATCTTTTTTTTTTCTCCATTCCCATACTCAAAAATGCCTCCAAGTGGTCGTAAATATGGTAATGAATTTGATGAGATTCAAAAGGACTTTACAGAAAAGGGTTTTACATTATCTACCATTCCTGATTATGGCCCTGTTTATAGGTGAAAATCGTTTCTGCCGATTTCGGTAAATTCGGTAGGTGAGTGAGAAACTGGTTCAAACCCTAAACAAATGTGCTGCACGTGAGCACTTTATAGATTCGAGAGATCAATCTGTACAAGTCCGGCCTAAATCAAGAAATGGCCGTTCCAGACTTGCTTCGGTCACAAAGTGGAGGAGAAGGGTTGACTTGGGGAGGGAAGCAAAGAAAGGTGTTGAGACCAGAATAATTCTGGGAGAGTAGTATCTCGACTTGTATCAGAAAGTAGAAGCTTGGGAAGCTTGCAAGAGATGAAAGCATTTGGGAGAGCTTGCAAAGTTGCCTTTCTGAGAGTGTAGTATTTTTCTCCTGACCGAGAATTGTTGTCTGGTGGAAATAGGTAAGACCTATTTATACAAGTCGAGATTGAAACGTACCCGGCCTCATGAAGGAAGAGAGTAAAGGGTGAAATAATGGGAGGAGGTGGTAACCGCATGGTGTTAATGGGTGAAAACGTTTTCACCATTATTTCCTCTTTATTTGACCGCTTTATTCCTTTTCACGCTTTCTTAATGTGAGCGTAGTGTACACTTGCACATCTTGTGACCGCCAAACCAAAACCAAAAAGCATCCCCAGGTTGTGTTGATGTCTCGAGTGTTGGTTGCATCTTGGGTGCAAGTGGTGCTGCTAGGGACGCATGTGGCATGTGCCAATGGCATGTGCGTAATGCCTTCGTTGCGAGTTGCACCTCGGCGTAAGTGGTAATGCCGGCAGCTGCTAGTGGCGTGTGTGGCATGTTTCCAACGGCATGTGCGGAATGCCTTGGTGGTAGGTTGCACGGTTCGAAAGTTAGGCTACCAGCGTGTGTGTTTGGCATGTGCGGAATACCTTGGTGGTAGGTTGCACGGTTTGCAAGTTAGGCTACCAGCGTGTGTGTTTGGCATGTGCCAATGGCATGTGCGGAATGCCTTGGTGGTAGGTTGCACGGTTTGCAAGTTAGGCTACCAGCGTGTGTGTTTGGCATGTGCCAATGGCACGTACGGCCATGTTAACCTAGTTGCAAGTCTTGCGAGCCTAGGGCGCTATATTTGGCGTGGGCCAATGGCATAGCGGCTTGGAAACATGGCTTGCGGTACGTGTTTGGCATGTGCCAATGGCCCGTACGGCCATGTTAACCTAGTTGCAAGTCTTGCGAGCCTAGGGCGCTATATTTGGCGTGGGCCAATGGCATAGCGGCTTGGAAACATGGCTTGCGGTACGTGTTTGGCATGTGCCAATGGCACGTACGGTCATGTTGACCTAGTTGCAAGTCTTGCAAGCCTAGGGCGCTATATTTGGCATGGGCCAAAGACATAGCGACTTGGAAATATGGCTTGCGATACGTGTTGGCATGTGCCAATGGCACGTACGGCCATGTTGACCTAGTTGCAAGTCTTGCAAGCCTAGGGCGCTATATTTGGCGTGGGCCAAAGGCATAGCGGCTTGGAAATATGGCTTGCGATACGTGTTGGCATGTGCCAATGGCACGTACGGCCATGTTGACCTAGTTGCGAGTCTTGCAAGCCTGGGCGCTATATTTGGCTTGGGCCAAAGGCATAGCGTCTTGGAAATATGGCTTGCGATACGTGTTGGCATGTTCCAATGGCACGTACGGCCATGTTGACCTAGTTGCAAGTCCTGCAAGCCTAGGGCGCTATAATTGGCGTGGGCCAAAGACATAGCGACTTGGAAATATGGCTTGCGATACGTGTTGGCATGTGCCAATGGCACGTACGGCCATGTTGACCTAGTTGCAAGTCTTGCAAGCCTAGGGCGCTATATTTGGCGTGGGCCAAAGGCATAGCGGCTTGGAAATATGGCTTGCGTACGTGTTGGCATGTGCCAATAGCACGTACGGCCATGTTGACCTAGTTGCAAGTCACGCAAGCCTAGGGCGCTATATATGGCGTGGGCCAAAGGCATAGCGGCTTGGAGATATGGCATTGTTGCCATGGTGCGCAGGGTGCGGCTTGGTTTGGCATTGTTGCCATGGTGCGCAGTATGCGGCTTGGTTTGGCATTGTTGCCATGGTGCGCAGGGTGCGGCTTGGTTTGGCATTGTTGCCATGGTGCGCAGTATGCGGCTTGGTTTGGCATTGTCGCCATGGTGCGCGCAGATGCGGCTTGGTTTGGTATTGTTGCCATGGTGCGCGGTATGCGGCTCGGTTTTGGCATTGTTGCCATGGTGCGTGATATGAGGCTTGGTTTGGCATTGTTGCCATGGTGCGCGGGGTGCGGCTTGGTTTTGGAATTAGGGTTCGTGTCGAAAAACCATAATATGGTATTTTGAAAAAATACTCCTATTAATTATTTACACCTGAATTAAATGCTCTTAGTTAATGTGTCGGGTAACACTAGGTCATGGGGATTTATGATTTTACCCCTTGTTTAAAGACCACCATCAACATTAAGTCCCTCGCTTAGCTCGGAACGGGGGCTTTGTTGCGAGGTAAGCATAAGATGGTGACAAACTATTAACAAGACAAGCTTAGTAAAGAAAATTGAAGGAGGCTCGTCTGACCTTTTATAAATAGGATTTGGAATCCTTGCCTCTGGTAGTTTTGCACAAATCGGGAGGCTGGTACAATTGGTGGGGCCGGTGCATCTTGGGCGACGTTGGGAAGTTGGCGTGAGTTGGGAAACTGAGTGTGCTAGCTGGTGGGGCCGGCACAAGGTGTGGAAGTTGTGCGCGCTTGCAGGCGTGACTTGGGCGGTCATTGGGAAGTCGGTGCAATTGGTGGGGCCGGTGCAACTTGGGCGACGTTGGGAAGTTGGCGTGAGTTGGGAAACTGAGCGTGCTAGCTGGTGTGACTTGTGTAAACAAGGAGGGAGTAGGTGTTTCTACAGATAGCAAAGTTTCCTTGTTTTGCCTTCCTTCACGCGCGTGGCTTCAATCAGGGCATTATCCATGCTAAAATCTGGAAGCGTTATGTCCCTCATTGCTTCTTTTCCTTTTTTAAGGTTCGGTGTTCATACCCAACGTAATTGCATCATCTCCCTCGTTTGAGAAAGGGTTCTTCTTGTTGAGTTTCTCTCTTTGTCATGTCGCACGAGAGACGAACCATCTTATAACCAGCCAGGTTCTCCAGGTGAAGGCGCGAGGTCTGACTCTGGCAGGAGCATCCCAACAAAGGTTATTCGGGTTAAGAAAATCATACCGGTATGTTTTCTTCTTCTTTGGTGAACCGACGTACGCTTTACGGCTTGTTTAATGAATGAAAATTTTTCCTTTTGTGCTGAGATATCCTGTTGGAGCATGCGTTACTGTTATCGACGAGGATGACCTAGTCGTTTCCCTCCCTTCAAATCCAACCTTGTTGGCCGCTGAGACTTGGAGAACGCTGATTTAGGGATCTCTTGTCATGAATACCCCTATGTAGGTTCGTCTTTTGAGACTCGTATGAGGTGTCTCTCCTCCAATTATCGGAATATTGGCGGTTTCCTGGTGCAGAAAGAATTTGTGGTCCTTTATACGAGGATATGGAAGACATACGGCCATATCGCTACCAGGAGCGTAGTGAAGTGTTGTTCGTCCGCCTTGGTTTCCATAGTGAACTATCTTTTGCCAATGATTGTTGAGATGGAGAATTTGTCCATCCATGCTGCTGCGGAGTCAGCCATTCAAAGGTGGGAGAACATGGTGTCCACCTGTGAAACCTTGGAGTTTAATATCAACTGGTTGCGGTATCGTCTCAATATTGTGAAAGTCGACAGAGTGGTATCCTTCTTTGGTGTGATTCCCGCCACGAGACGCCATCTTTGGAAGAGGAGAAAGCTTTGGCCTTGGAGTCTCGGAGGATTGAAGATTTGACTCGAGACTTGAAGAGTAGGAATTTTTGATGTAGCATGTTGCGGGGAAGTGATTAGGCGTAGTATGTCTTAAGCCACTTTACGTTGATGATTTGCCTCTAGCTTTCCCATCTTCTTTGATAATCTTGTAGTAACCACTGTCATACGCTTTAGTGATTATGTACGGCCCTTCCCATTTGGGAGAAAACTTCGGTGCCGATTCATCTTGCTGGATGTGTTTGGCAGTTTTTAGCACCAGATCTCCCTTCTTAAAAACCATGGATTTTACATGGCTGTTGTACGCCCTGGAAATCCTATTTTTGTATGCTTGTGCATGTTCCTCCGCCCGGGATCTTCTAGAGTCTATAGTATCTATGCGATTGGGTTGAGGGAGTGAAAGCATCTCACGCCGGTAGTCCCCATGCATAACCTACTTTCATTACATCACCTTGAATCCCCCTCCACGGGATTTGATATAAGCCTATCGTACTCTTACGGGATGTGACCGGGATGGTCGAAATTACATGATGACATATTCGGATAGTGCGGGCTCGGGATCCTTCGCGGCCTCGTAAATTGTTGAAGGCGTCTTCTAGACGAGAGAGGTGATGATATTCTTGCGTTGCACCCTTGAAGAGTAGAGGACCTCGTTGTGGGTACGACTTTTTGGTGGATTGTGTCTTCGGAGCTTTGACAGGTGAAGGAATCCCGTGTATATCTTAGTCCTCAAGTATGGTTTACATGTTTCCATCTTTGTAGTAATTCTTCGCCGCGGTGAGGCTCATTTGGTATCAACGAGTGAGAGGCAACGGTTCTTGGTTGGAGATGTAATCGGGAGAGACTACATTATCGTGGTAACAAAGTAGGTTGGTGATATTATATGGGAGTGGAAGTAAAAGTATTGGCTGGATGCGTAAGCGAGCAAACTTTGCAGGAAGGAGTGGCGTTGAAGGGAACGTTGAAGCGAAGCCGATTCTTTGGAGAACGCCGATGCGTAGCTACTTCGGAGAGAACGTTGATGCGGAGCTACTTACGGAGAGAATGTTGGAACGACGTCTTGCAACTTTGAGCTTTGACGGTTACCATTTTGAAGTCGGAGGCCGCGTCACGTTCTGTCAAACTCGACATCCCTCAAGA
Source organism: Papaver armeniacum (assembly GCA_023531295.1). NCBI lineage: Eukaryota > Viridiplantae > Streptophyta > Magnoliopsida > Ranunculales > Papaveraceae > Papaver > Papaver armeniacum. The sequence continues at coordinate 171,243 of JAJJWW010017635.1, forward strand.
GAACAGAGGTTAGGAGTCCACAGTTTCATCTATCGATCGTGCTTTCTAGGAGAGGTTGGGGTTTAGGAACGGCTTCCCTGGCTGGAAGCGCCTGCTTTCCTGATGCAGTGCGATTGAGGGGTGCAAAATATGTCTTGACGCTATGCCTTGGAGAAACATAGAATCTCACATAATTGTTTCATCATAGACTGTACGACTTTGTGGGTGAAGTTCCCATTGTGCGGGTCCTGACGGGAGAAGGGTCTCTGTGAACTCAGGAGAGTCGTTGATTTCCCTTGCTTTCGATTTTTGAGAAGTCTTTCCGATCTTCATGTGTGACGAAATTGGATTGCTTATCCCCTTCTATCGGGCGTCTAATAGCAACGCGAGCCTCTTCATCTATAAATGCACGTCCTGTCTTGAAGTATCTTTTGTTTTTCATCAAATCAACAGTGCTAAAGAAGGTCGGGCTTCTTCCGGATCTTCCAGTATCTTGCCACGATGGTGGAGTAGCGTCTCCAGTGACGGTTGAAGCGCCATGCTTGAATAACCGTTGGGGTGGGCGGAGCGGCTCGGTTGACGATGATCGTAAGTGTATCGTGCAGAGATGACACTGTTTTGATTACGAAGTGTTGGAGATATGGCGCTGTTTCGAAGGGAAAGGACGGTGCTAGAAGGGCGCAAGATGTTAGCGCTTTGGTGACCATTTGGTGACTTGGAGATGGGCGTTAGCCAATTGCCGGAGCACGAGATGTGGTTCAAACGGTGGATGATTCTGGGCGATGGTTGTTACCGTAGACATGGAAGAAGACCCTCTGCGAGTCGTGAGGCCAGTGCGGGGCGCCATTTTTGATCCCCCCGTACTTGGTTCCTTATCCAGGTCATGTGCTGGTTGGCGGCTTCAGCGTGTCGGCTAAGCATGAGGCGTTGTACACCAGAATCTGGGAGAAGTACGGACATATGGCCACAACCAAGAAACTCACTAGTCGATTTGCGTTGGTTAAGCGTGTGGAAGAGGCTTTATCTTCCATCGAGGATATGCGTGAGGTGATTTGGTCACACCGTTTTCGAAGACGTTATTGCCGACCGGGAGCACCATCGCGACGTGTGCGTAGAAAAGGAGTTCAACACTTCGTGGTTTGTCGAAGGCCTTGCTGAGATCCAAAAGTTGAAAGATGCAAGCAATCGAAAGCCTTTCCGCCGAGGAGATTGCACGACGGGAGGTGGAACTCGAAAAGCTTTCCAAGATGTTGACTATGAAGAGAGCGGCTCTTGAAGATGCAAAGTTGACTTTCTCCAAGAAGAGCAGACTTCTGTTGGATGATTTTCCTTGAATGTTTCTCTGTTAAACTTTCATTTAGGTTCTTCTTCTCTTTTTTTTTTTTGAAAAGCATACTGGATGTCTGGTTCAAAGTTCGACCGGTTTTGATAGACAGCTGGTAGCTTTTGAGGATATTGGATTATTTCTGGGATGAATGGTTTTGATAATATAACTCTGGTTATGTTTTGGGGAAAGGAATATTGCTTTTATGAAAGTGTGTGCTAGCAATAGGCACAAGACTCAGTGAGTATGACGGTTTTTACTAAGAGCCTAAAAACGGATCGTATATCTTGCGCGATCTAAATTTACTCACTTCATAGGTTTTTGTGAACACGCCCCTCTCCATGTAAAAGGCGGCTTTGCTGGTAGCATCGTCAGCAAGTCCCCAATCGCTGATAGCATCTTCGGCGAGTCCCCGGTTTTCTCGTGTAGTTTTTACAACTGGTAACCGGGTCGTCTGGTAGTTGAGTCGGATCGAGTGGTAGCATCTTTGGCAAGTCCCCAGTTTCTTGTGTAGTTTTTTACAACTAGTAACCGGGTCGTCTGGTAGTTGCGTCGGATTGAGTCGCCTTCCCCCACCATCTTGACATCTGGGTCGAAGAACGAGATCGACAATCTGACATTATAGCCGATAGATCAATCCTCCCACTGTGGTCGCCAATTGTTTATAGGTGAAAATCATTTCTGCCGATTTCGGTAAATTCGGTAGGTGAGTGAGAAATTGGTTCAAACACTAAACAAATGTCCTACACGTGAGCACTTTATAGATTCGAGACATCAATCTGTACAAGTCCGGCCTAAACCAAGAAATGGCCGTTCCAGACTTGCTTCGGTCACAAAGTGGAGGAGAAGGGTTGATTTGGGGAGGGAAGCAAAGAAAGGTGTTGAGACCGAATAGTGCGGGAGAGTAGTATCTCGACTTGTATCGAGAAAGTAGAAGCTTGGGAAGCTTGCAAGAGATGAAAGCTTTTGGGAGAGCTTGCAAAGTTGCCTTTACGAGAGTGTAGTATTTTTCTTTGACCGAGACTTGTTGTCTGGTGGAAATAGGTAAGACCTATTTATACAAGTCGAGATTGAAACGTACCTGGCCTCATGAAGGAAGAGAGTAAAGGGTGAAATAATGGGAGGAGGTGGTAACCGCATGGTGTTAATGGGTGAAAACGTTTTTCACCATTATTTCCTCTTTTATTTGACCGCTTTATTCCATTTCACGCTTTCTTAATGTGAGCGTAGTGTACGCCGCATCTTTGTGACCGCCAAACCAAAACCCTAAAAAGCATCCCCTAGTTTGTGTTGATGTCTCGAGTGTTGGTTACATCTTGGGTGCAAGTGGTGCTGCTAAGGACGCATGTGGCATGTGCCAATGGCATGTGCGGAATGCCTTCGTTGCGAGTTACACCTCGGCGTAAGTGGTAATGCCGAGCTGCTAGTGGCGTCTGTGGCATGTGCCAACGGCATGTGCGGAATGCCTTGGTGGTAGGTTGCACGGTTTGCAAGTTAGGCTACCAGCGTGTGTGTTTGGCATGTGCGGAATGCCTTGGTGGTAGGTTGCACGGTTTGCAAGTTAGGCTACCAGCGTGTGTGTTTGGCATGTGCCAATGGCATGTGCGGAATGCCTTGGTGGTAGGTTGCACGGTTTGCAAGTTAGGCTACCAGCGTGTGTGTTTGGCATGTGCGGAATGCCTTGGTGGTAGGTTGCATGGTTTGCAAGTTAGGCTACCAGCGTGTGTGTTTGGCATGTGCCAATGGCACATACGGCCATGTTGACCTAGTTGCAAGTCTTGCGAGCCTAGGCCGCTATATTTGGCGTGGGCCAATGTCATAGCGGCTTGGAAACATGGCTTGCGGTACGTGTTTGGCATGTGCCAATGGCACGTACGGTCATGTTGACCTAGTTGCAAGTCTTGCAAGCCTAGGGCGCTATATTTGGCGTGGGCCAAAGACATAGCGACTTGGAAATACGGCTTGCGATACGTGTTGGCATGTGCCAATGGCACGTTCGGCCATGTTGACCTAGTTGCAAGTCTTGCAAGCCTAGGGCGCTATATTTGGCGTGGGCCAAAGGCATAGCGGCTTGGAAATACGGCTTGCGATACGTATTGGCATGTGCCAATTGCACGTACGGCCATGTTGACCTAGTTGCAAGTCTTGCAAGCCTAGGGCGGTATATTTGGCGTGGGCCAAAGGCATAGCGGCTTGGAAATACGGCTTGCGATACGTGTTGGCATGTGCCAATGGCACGTACGGCCATGTCGACCTAGTTGCAAGTCTTGCAAGCCTAGGGCGCTATATTTGGCGTGGGCCAAAGGCATAGCGGCTTGGAAATATGGCTTGCGATACGTGTTGGCATGTGCCAATGGCACGTACGGCCATGTTGACCTAGTTGCAAGTCCTGCAAGCCTAGGGCGCTATATTTGGCGTGGGCCAAAGGCATAGCGGCTTGGAAATATGGCTTGCGACACGTGTTGGCATGTGCCAATGGCACGTACGGCCATGTTGACCTAGTTGCAAGTCTTGCAAGCCTAGGGCGCTATATTTGGCGTGGGCCAAAGGCATGGCGGCTTGGAAATATGGCTTGCGATACGTGTTGGCATGTGCCAATGGCACGTACGGCCATGTTGACCTAGTTGCAAGTCTGCAAGCCTAGGGAGCTATATTTGGCGTGGGCCAAAGACATAGCAACTTGGAAATATGGCTTGCGATACGTGTTGGCATGTGCCAATGGCACGTTCGGCCATGTTGACCTAGTTGCAAGTCTTGCAAGCCTAGGGCGCTATATTTGGCGTGGGCCAAAGGCATAGCGGCTTGGAAATACGGCTTGCGATACGTATTGGCATCTGCCAATGGCACGTACGACCATGTTGACCTAGTTGCAAGTCTTGCAAGCCTAGGGCGCTATATTTGGCGTGGGCCAAAGGCATAGCGGCTTGGAAATATGGCTTGCGATACGTGTTGGCACGTGCCAATGGCACGTACGGCCATGTTGACCTAGTTGCAAGTCTTGCAAGCCTAGGGCGCTATATTTGGCGTGGGCCAAAGGCATAGCGGCTTGGAAATATGGCTTGCGTTACGTGTTGGCATGTGCCAATGGCACGTACGGCCATGTTGACCTAGTTGCAAGTCTTGCAAGCCTAGGGCGCTATATTTGGCTTGGGCCAAAGGCATAGCGGCTTGGAAATATGGCTTGCGATACGTGTTAGCATGTGCCAATGGCACGTACGGCCATGTTGACCTAGTTGAAAGTCTTGCAAGCCTAGGGCGCTATATTTGGCGTGGGCCAAAGACATAGCGGCTTGGAGATATGGCATTGTTGCCATGGTGCGCGGGTGCGGCTTGGTTTGGCATTGTTGCCATGGTGCGTGATATGCGGCTTGGTTTGGCATTGTTGCCATGGTGCGCGGGGGGTGCGGCTTGGTTTGGCATTGTTGCCATGGTGCGCAGTATGCGGCTTGCTTTGGCATTGTTGCCATGGTGCGCAGTATGCGGCTTGGTTTGGCATTGTCGCCATGGTGCACAGTATGCGGCTTGGTTTGGCATTGCTGCCATGGTGCGCAGTATGCGGCTCGGTTTGGCATTGTTGCTATGGTGCGCAATATGCGGCTTGGTTTGGCATCGTTGCCATGGTGGGCAGGGTGCGGCTTGGTTTTGGAATTAGGGTTACGTGTCGAAAAACCTAATCTGGTATTTTGAAAAAATACCCTTATTAATTGTTTACACCTGAGTTAAATGCTCTTAGTTAATGTGTTGCGGGTAACACTAGGTCATGGGGATTTATGATTTTACCCCTTGTTTAAAGACCACCATCAACAGGCCCTAAATCCATTCTTTCTGCTAAATTATTTTCTGATCATCAATGTAGCATTGAAGAAATTATAGTCTCTCTCGGCCAACTTCTCGCTGGTCTTCCTATCCCTCTTTATAACCCTAATTTTCCATTATTTTATGAAATCCTTTCACATGCAAATTTTTCGCGAGCCATCTATCAACTGTGTGGAGATTGCATCCGACTTGTACTTGATTTTCTTTATCGTGGTGCAAGCTTGGGGTCTCTTTATCCATCGAATCTTAGAGATCCTAAATTCGCTGATTTAGAGATCATCCATGAGAAATATACCGTGGAGAGTTTCTTCGAGAATTACGAAGTAATCACTATGAAGAAAGAAAACAATCGCTGGGGAGTTCATTTTGAAAAGAAAGAAAATGTTGCCAACGAGAAAATGCTAATGCAAGATATTGATTGGAATTCTGGTACTAACAAAACTCCACGCCAATCAAAAGACGAAAAATGGTGCGTCTTTCCCTTAATTCTGAAGGGACCCTACATCTCTAAGTCTAACATTCTACCTGAAAAGAATGCATAGGTATGCTTCCAAACTTCTCTCAGTATGTGTTTATCTATTTATTCCTATTCTATTCTTTTCTTATCTTGCGAAATTTTTAGATTGTGAAGCTGACAAAATATTATAGGAAATCTTGGAAAGCAAGCGTCTTAACAGCATTGCATGCGATCACGGATGAAGTAAGAAATATTCTTTTGCGTTATTATAACAATATTGTTGTCTATATTTCTTACCTTCATGCGTGTACGCAGGTTGAATTTGGTGCTCTTCCAGAAGATGAAGAACCTATCAAGGTTGCGAAGATCGCAAGCAAGGATAAAGGTATTCTTCGCAAGAAGCATTTAACTTTCCCATCTTCAAAGAAACGAAGACTTCGCTCTCCTTCCCCTTCAAATCTTCAATCAGATGAAAGTACGGATGAAGAACCTGAAACTTCTTTTGCAAATGAAAGTTCTTCCCCTGAATCATCTATGGCGCAACTGTCTGGCATATTTTCTGGCTCTCTACAAAGGATAGGCAACATTCCCTTATCCAACACATGTCTGGCACTTGTGAACATCTGTCACTCCCCTCTTTTAGAGGATAATCCGTCTCTTCATGGCGTTTCTAGATCTGTTACTCCAAGTTTCTTAAACTCGCTGGGTATTCTGGTAAATCTTCATTTCTATAGCTCACTGTTAACTATAATTCAAAATTTATATCTTACTTTGATTTTTCCTTTATCCTTTTGCAGGGGGAAAGGCTTCTTATGCAGTTGCTTCCTTAAGGAATCTCGCAGCAAAAATAAAGAACTAGAAGCTGAGATTGCTGAACTTCGCAAGAAGAACAAACAGTTAGAAGTAGATTCCTCCACTCAACAGAATAAAATATCCAGCCTTCAACAGGTGAATGACCAACTTTATGGTAAGTAGTATTTCTTCTTCTTTTCTAATCCTCTTCCTATAGTTTTCCCTTATTTGATTAATCACTTTTGCATACATTTACGGTCTTTCCGATGAAGCCACCTTTCTTCGCACCTTTCCCCATATTATGGATGATGATACCCTTCTCGAACGTCTTAATATTTCTTTAAATAGTTATACCAATGATAAAACAAACTCTCTTTCCTTAAACGAACTCAGATCCAAATTTCATCTCTTAGAAATTGACCATAGGAGCAGTTTGAAGCTAGCTCACGACTTAAAATGCTGCTACCTTGACTCCAAACATAAGATTAACAATCTAAGAGTTAAGATCAGCGATCTTATAGATGATAAAAATCGCATCACTAGTCAAGGTGCTCAAGCTTTAGAAAAATTTCATAAAACCCTTCTCGAAATTCAGCTTGAACGAGATGAAGTTATCCATATGAATACCATCTTTGTCGAAAGATAAAACCAAATTCGTTCTCGTCTTCTTATAACTAACGATGATGAATACGCTTGGGCTGCGAAAATATTAGATGATGCCAGAAATAATTTAGGTGTAAACGTTAGTCTTCAAGCTGATCATTCATCCTTAATCAAAGACATGATCTCTAACAGAGAAGGTTGTTAACTTTACTTTCTTACTGGTTATTCTTCTTTTTACAAACTTTACTTGAGTTATTGATACGTTATTGTTTTATTCGCAGAGGCTGAGAAGGACTTTTGCAAAAAGAATTGAAGAGTTGGAGACTCATTCTAAATCGCTTGAAGCAGAAAAGATGGAACTCGCGGAAGATCTGTCTACTCGCAATGATAAATGCCATCGTCTCAAGAATCAGTTGAATCTCTCTGTTGCCAACTTCCAAAATGACATTCTTAAATTTCGCAATCAAACTATCGTGAAGGTCTGCGATGATAACCACATTCCCCACTCTATGTATCCCTTCCTCTTAGATGAAATTCCTTCGAATGCATCACTTCCAGACATTTCAGATAGTGAAGAAGAGGAACAAGTTGAAGAAGACACTGATGATGAAGAAGAAGAATCGAGCAAGAAATAATTGTCTTTTTCTTCATTAACTTTTCGTCTTTTTGTGACACCTGTACATCTTTTATTCTTTGATCTTTATGTAAATATGTCACTGTGATCTCCTCTAATTTCCAAAATTTCTCAATATAAGCTCTATTCTTTTTGTTTTTTCTGCATATATCAAAAAGGCAATCCTTGTTCGCAACAACAGTGAAAGATTAGTAATTAATATATAATCAACATATATGCATTAATCTATCATGTGGAAGCAAATAACATTTGTCTCTGTTAAACATTCCCATACTTGCCTCTGTTATTTGTTTTCGAATAAGAGATTAATCATGCCACAATTGTATACAGTATTCTCTGCGTCATTTTCGCTGGCCTTTTTGTACTTTCTTGCAGAATCTGGCTATGATAAATTCTCTATCATATGTATCTTGGAATTTTCCAAAATTCCATTCAATATTATTCTCTTGTGTGGTCTTATTTTTCCTTCCGATGTAAAGGTCTTATTTTTCCACTCTTTATATTTGCGACAAAATCGCAGGATGCCTTTACATTTTCATGTATTGGCCCATTGATCTTGCCTTATCATTTTCTTGTATTTTTGCCTCAGCAGGATATTTTTCATGCAACAATATGACAGGCCTAAATGTTCTTGCGAACGCAAAGCCTTATGACATTGCCGTCCTGCGACGAAATCGCAGGTCGTCTTTACACTTTCATGCACCGACCCACTGATCTCGTCTTATCTTTCTCTATTATTTTTACCTCTTCAGGATTGTTTCACAAATACGACAAGTCTTAATACTCCCATGAGTAAAAAGCCTCATAACATTTGCGTCTTTAGACACTTATCAGCTCCCTAATAGAGGGTGCCGCCCTTATGATCCCCCTGATTGCCCCTTCAAGGAGACGTACCTCTACCATACAAGGTTGGCTCCTCCCATCCGGTCTTAACAACAACCAATTGTTTTCGCAACCTCTTATCCCTTTTTCTTATATGGCTTATGGTTACGAGACTGCACCATAAGTGGAGTTTTGTTTTCTTAGGGACGTGTGCATCATGGCCAAGACTTGCCAAGAATGGCCGAGACGCTTCAGACGCCCCAAGCACTCTTGGATCAACCTTGTAAATCGGCGCCCGATCGAGTTACGCACTTCTTAGGAGAGACCTTCTTACCTTAGTCTCCCAACCTAAGTCATAAGCTTAAGCTGAGAATCCAAGGCGCCTCTCCCAGATGTGTTTAAAAACCCCAAGTCTCCATGACCAAGGTTCCGGGGCGGTGTAACCTTTCCCTGAGCCATGTAATAGGTCTCCCCTTCAATGACGCACTTTAGGTCTAATAATTGCCTCTTGCGAAATTTTATTCGTGAAATAGGGTGTACGCCAAAGTTGGGTGCCTCTGTCTGTTTTTGTTTATTCAATCTTTGATTCTCTTTTGTAATATACATAAATTCTGCGAAATTCTCGCATATCTTTCATATGTTTTGTCTGATACATTATATGCGAAAATATCGCATAATTGCTTCTTTAAAAGTAATCTCTGCGAAACCATCACATTTTTCATTCTTTTGAACATAACTTCTGCGAAATTAACGCAGATCTCTAAATTTTTTGTTTTTTTTTTTAGATAACAACCTCAACTTTGTTTTCTTCTTTGCTCAACTTCATCAATTTCATTCTCATTTCACATTTTGAGCTTCTTACTTTTATCACCTTGTGTTTGTGCTTCCTTAAGTTCTCGCACACTATCAATGATCTTACTTCGCAAAACATTCTTTACTTGTTCTGGGTCATCACCATCTCTTGTACCATACTTTTGCAGATATTTTTCATCATACACCACAGTTTACAACTCGCGTACACCATCTCATTTAGTTAACTGGCAGTTGGTGTTGGCAAGCAAAGAAAGAGGAGGTATTGGTATTCTTAACTTAAGACTTATGATCAAGCATTATTGGCTAAATGGTGTTGGAGATTTGGTCTTGAAAAATCTCATCTGTGGTACAAACTAATTGAAGAAAAATATGGCAGCAACTTTTCTATGTGGACTCCAGGAGCTGTAAATACTCCACATGGTGTTTCATGTTGGAGAAATATTGCAGAAGCCGGTGCACTAGTTACATCAAACTCCACTCTTACAATACACTCAGGCTCAAAAATCTCTTTTTGGCATGATAGGTGGAAGGGTGACTCATGCTTAATGCACCTCTTCAAGGATTTGTACAAACTAGATAGATTAAAGAATGCAAGTCTTTCTGAGCACATAACAACAACGGGGTCATGGAAATTTGACTTTAAAAGAAATTTCTCAACCTGCTGAAGTTAATTCTATCGCGACTTTTATGGCTTATATTGGCTCAACACCTCCAATTTTGGATGCCTTACCAGATGTGAGAGGATGGTCTATTCATCCCACTGGAATTTTTTCAGTGAAATCTTTGTATACTAAGATGATCGGTGAAGATGGAATGGATAACTTCCCTCACCAGTTCATTTGGGTTAATGAGGTTCCTCCGAAGATAATTTTTTTGCTCTGGTGTGCAGTTCATGGGAAGCTTAATTCGCTAGATATGCTGCAATATAAAGGGAATGCTATATATAGTTGTTGCAGTCTTTGTGGTAAGAGTCAGGAAACTCAGGACCACATTCTCATTCACTGCAAAGTCGCTCAAAATGTCTGGTCATCTATCACTTTTAATGAAAACTGGGCATGAGTTTTTCTGGAAACTATGCTAAATTTGGAAAATACTTGGGATAACAACACTTTATTAGGTATTGGAAGAAAAAGAGGACGGAGATGAGATTCAGAAGATGATAGTGTTTTTGATGACTAAGCACCACGTGTATATTTTAGTCCAGCTGTACAAAGCTGCTGACTAAGATAACCAGCCTTGGACGGAAAATGTAACGAGGGGAGGTTTCACTAATTTTATTTCTGTAGGGGAGGTAACGCAAATTATGATCTTCTCCGGGGGGAGGAAATGCAAATTAACCCAAAGATAAATTTTTTTTTTTTGCGATTGAAGAAAGTGAGAAACAGTTAAACGTTGTTCAATATGAATCGATTAATACCAGTGTTTTGAGACCGCATCAAAGTGCAGCAGTGACCGAACTGGAACCTTGGTTAATATTTCTTCCTTGACAACATCTCCAGGAAGGTACTTCTTTCTGCTAGATTCTCTTTTCTTCTTCAGCAGTGTTGGTGCAATGGTGTGCATGGGTTTACTTTTGTCACCACTACGAATACGTGGTTTTCTGCTCCTTGTCATAATGAGCTTAATTATAAGCACCAATTTATGGTGCTGCTATATGCTTCTTTACACTCAATGTAATGGTTCTGAATTCATGGTGCGTATATATATATATAATCCAACACAAAGGCGAGCTTGAGAAGCAAAATAGCAGCTGGGATGGTATAAGGAAACTATTACTAAATAGAAAACGGGTATGGAAATGGTAAAAGCTCAAATAAGAATGCGCTTGAAAACAGAATGTAGCTGGAATTCGTAATGTGGTTGCAGGATTTCATACGACCAAACCCCTCAAAGATTGTATACTGTTCTAATTAAATTCCATGATTAATTAACAAAATTTTATTTATCTTTTTGTAAATGAATCTTATAAGAGTAATAAGAATACAAGGAAATCAAAATAACTCTGGACTTTCTCTCTCCTATTTGTTCTCTTCTTACTCTCTAAAAAATCTCTCTCTATTTTGACTTTGCTTGGTCCTTTATATATGACATTACATAGTGGATGACACCTAAGCCAGCCTTTATTTTCGGATCTGACCTGCGTCATTCTCGCAAGCTTACAAGGACTCTCTTCACAAGGTAATTCCGGTCTTCGCAAAATCTTCAAAGTTTCCTTATGACTAAGCTGACGTCATTCGCTACATCACTTCTCTGACACTTTGCGATGACCTTCGCAATCACCCATTAATCAAAACTTCACTGAGATATAACTATTGCGAGATTGTGTTCCTACATCTTGCCTCCTCTCGTGTCTTCTCTGCGAAGAAGAGAATGATATGAGAATCTCTGTCTCTAAATGCCGCAACCGCTCATTTTTCCCTTTCTTTTTCCACCGAAAATCTTCCGTAATTTATGTGAAATAATTTACACGTGTTTCTTTTACCAGTTATTTCTTGACACATCTTTCGTAACCGTCACTTCTTAACCGTTCACATCATCTCTTCGCATTAATGATTTTATCTTCTCGAGATTTCCTTCCCTCTATATATATTCTTCTTCGTCTTCTTTCACTTTCTTCTTGCTTTTTCTGTACTTTCTCTGCATCTTTTCTCCATTATTCTTCAGCAAGTTCCGCTTCTGCTACTGCAAAATTTTTTAGATCTTTTTTTTTCTCCATTCCCATACTCAAAAATGCCTCCAAGTGGTCGTAAATATGGTAATGAATTTGATGAGATTCAAAAGGACTTTACAGAAAAGGGTTTTACATTATCTACCATTCCTGATTATGGCCCTAAATCCATTCTTTCTGCTAAATTATTTTCTGATCATCAGTGTAGCATTGAAGAAATTATAGTCTCTCTCGGCCAACTTCTCGCTGGTCTTCCTATCCCTCTTTATAACCCTAATTTTCCATTATTTTATGAAATCCTTTCACATGCAAATTTTTCGCGAGCCATCTATCAACTGTGTGGAGATTGCATCCGACTTGTACTTGATTTTTTTTATCGTGGTGCAAGCTTGGGGTCTCTTTATCCATCGAATCTTAGAGATCCTAAATTCGCTGATTTAGAGATCATCCCTGAGAAATATACCGTGGAGAGTTTCTTCGAGAATTACGAAGTAATCACTATGAAGAAAGAAAACAATCGCTGGGGAGTTCATTTTGAAAAGAAAGAAAATGTTGCCAGCGAGAAAATGCTAATGCAAGATATTGATTGGATTTCTGGTACTAACAAAACTCCACGCCAATCAAAAGACGAAAAATGGTGCGTCTTTCCCTTAATTCTGAAGGGACCCTACATCTCTAAGTCTAACATTCTACCTGAAAATCTCGCTGCGTATCATCCCTGGGTATTTGAGTGGCCTGAAAAGAATGCATAGGTATGCTTCCAAACTTCTCTCAGTATGTGGTTCTCTATTTATTCCTATTCTATTCTTTTCTTATCTTGCGAAATTTTTAGATTGTGAAGCTGACAAAATATTACAGGAAATCTTGGAAAGCAAGCGTCTTAACAGCATTACGTGCGATCACGGATGAAGTAAGAAATATTCTTTTGCGTTATTATAACAATATTGTTGTCTCTATTTCTTACCTTCATGCGTGTACGCAGGTTGAATTTGGTGCTCTTCCAGAAGATGAAGAACCTATCAAGGTTGCGAAGATCGCAAGCAAGGATAAAGGTATTCTTCGCAAGAAGAATTTAACTTTCCCATCTTCAAAGAAACGAAGACTTCGCTCTCCTTCCCTTCAAATCTTCAATCATATGAAAGTACGGATGAAGAACTGAGACTTCTTTTGCAAATGAAAGTTCTTCCCCGAATCATCTATGTCGCAACCTATCGGCATATTTTACGGCTCTCTACAAGGGATAGGCAACATTCCCTTATCCAACACCTGTCGGGCACTTGTGAACATCTGTCACGCCCCTCTTTTAGAGGATAATCCGTCTCTTCATGGCGTTTCTAGATACGTTAATCCAAGTTTCTTAAACTCATTTGGGTATTCTGGTAAATCTTCATTTCTATAGCTCACTTTGTTAACTATAATTCCAAATTTATATCTTACTTTGATTTTTCCTTTATCCTTTTGCGGGGGAAAGGCTTCTTATGCAGTTGCTTCCTTAAGGAATCTCGCAGCAAAAATAAAGAACTAGAAGCTGAGATTGCTGAACTTCGCAAGAAGAACAAACAATTAGAAGTAGATTCCTCCACTCAACGAGAATAAAATATCCAGCCTTCAACGGTGAATGACCAACTTTATGGTAAGTAGTATTTCTTCTTCTTTTCTAATCCTCTTCCTATACTTTTCCCTTATTTGATTAATCACTTTTTTGAGACATTTACGGTCTTTCCGATGAAGCCACCTTTCTTCGCACCTTTCCCCATATTATGGATGATGATACCCTTCTCGAACGTCTTAATATTTCTTTAAATAGTTATACCAATGATAAAACAAACTCTCTTTCCTTAAACGAACTCAGATCCAAATTTCATCTCTTAGAAATTGACCATAGGAGCAGTTTGAAGCTAGCTCACGAATTAAAACGCTGCTACCTTGACTCCAAACATAAGATTAACAAGCTAAGAGTTAAGATCAGCGATCTTATATATGATAAAAATCGCATCACTAGTCAAGGTGCTCAAGCTTTAGAAAAATTTCATAAAACCCTTCTCGAAATTCAGCTTGAACGAGATGAAGTTATCCATATGAATACCATCTTTGTCGAAAGAGAAACCCAAATTCGTTCTCGTCTTCTTATAACTAACGATGATGAATACGCTTGGGCTGCGAAAATCTTAGATGATGCCAGAAATAATTTAGGTGTAAACGTTAGTCTTCAAGCTGATCATTCATCCTTAATCAAAGACATGATCTCTAACAGATAAGGTTGTTAACTTTACTTTCTTACTGGTTATTCTTCTTTTTACAAACTTTACTTGAGTTATTGATACGTTATTGTTTTATTCGCAGAGGCTGAGAAGGACTTTTGCAAAAGAATTGAAGAGTTGGAGACTCATTCTAAATCGCTTGAAGCAGAAAAGATGGAACTCGCGGAAGATCTGTCTACTCGCAATGATAAATGCCATCGTCTCAAGAATTAGTTGAAGCTCACTGTTGCCAACTTCCAAAATGACATTCTTAAATTTCGCAATCAAACTATCGTGAAGGTCTGCGATGATAACCACTTTCCCCACTCTATGTATCCCTTCCTCTTAGATGAAATTCCTTCGAATGCATCACTTCCAGACATTTCAGATAGTGAAGAAGAGGAACAAGTTGAAGAAGACACTGATGATGAAGAAGAGGAATCGAGCAAGAAATAATTGTCTTTTTCTTCATTAACTTTTCGTCTTTTTGTGACACCTGTACATCTTTTATTCTTTGATACAAGCTCCTAACGCGGTGCATACGCACCGGCATTAGCGAATCGTATGATGATGCGAATCTCATTTCATTATGCAGCTTAGTTTAACACTAAACCATTTGTCAAAGTTAATCGATTACAAATTGTAATCATCTGCTGCAGGAGATGCTTCCGTCATTCCGTTTAGATATTTGAATTGTATGATTAATTAATATGCTGGGATCAGCATACAATCATCACAGATTAATTACCTCAGAAGATGTATTTTTGTTAAATAGATTTTAGTTTCTATGCTTTGTAGTTTGTACCACCCATTCCCTATTCAAAGAAATATTAGCAGGAGGAGTTCCAATGGCCACTGTCTATATCATTTGTTCACCATTTGCTTTCATGATTTTTTGGAACAACCCTAGTGCATCTTTAACCACTATCTTCATCTTGTTCGCCTATATATCGGAACCACACTGCAAAAAAGAAAAAAAGAATTTAATTGGTAAAAGAGTCCTTTTTATTAGTTTCTCCATTTCCAGTTTTGTGTTTGCACTCAATTTCTTTTGACCAAGGAAATTCACCGCCAATTCGTTACTTAGTCTCCTGTTATGTTAGTGACTCCTCCATAAACACACAGCAAATCAGCAATTAATATTATCCTAATTATATTCTCTTCTTTGCCACAACAATGTTATCGATCACTAAACTCCCTTTCGCCTTCCTTGGCAACTCATCTTTCTCATTTATTCCATCAACAAAGTTTTTCTTTTCCCTTTACGTTATAATGATCTACATTAAGCAAAAGCCGTTTACACAAAATTGGCTTCACATTGTCATCTAGCAAAAACTTCCATATCTCTTATACTAATATTTAGTACTTTAGCTATTACAGTTACAGAAATATGATTTTTCTAATCAGATATACACCAAGTCGGTATACATCTCTTTTGTTCTACGTACTTGTTGTGCAACTGTTTCCCATCTACAGTTTGTTCTTTCGGAAAACTTAGATTTCACATCTTCAAACTCCATATATATGAATTTGTACTTCTTCTATATGTATCCCACTTCAAAAACATCTTCTGTTCATTCATGACAGGTCTTTGAAATCCTAAGGGTGATCTCTCTTTCCAAAGTTTTCAAAGAAAAAAACATTCTCTCTTCTTCTAGTTTTTGTCCCATAATGGATCCGCATATAGTCTTTTGAAATCATTCACGTATTTGATCTCTCTGTCAAAAGTTCAACAACGCGATTAATATTCATGTTGTATTCGACTAATAACACTCCGTTGTTTACCGTTTCAGATGAATGTCATATACAGGCCATGCGATTTTGTTATTTGGCAAATTAGTTTCTTCCTGTATTCCATTGATGCGTTCTATTCGAGCGACGACTTTATTAGCAGGCTTGACTTCCTCTCGATCTTACTACTTACTGTGTTGATAACACAGTAACACCTCTTTTTCTACATTGCTTGCTTAATTAACCACCTCTTTTGCTTTTGTTAGTAGTTCGATATTTCTTGACATTTTCTTTGTCGACTCCTCGTATCTATGTGTTTTATTGGAATCATCCACCAAGTCATTGCATGTATGGTGGTAAATGACAAAAATAGCTACTTGACGTTTGTCATTGGAAATGGTTTTCCCTATTTCCCATCCCTATTTTTCCTATTTCCCATCCCTCTTAAATTCTATCCCCTATTATCCTAAGTACAATCCATATAAATTTTCATATGTCCCAAATACTATCCTTGACTTTTTATTTACATCACCCTATAACTAAACATAAAAACCCTAGGTAACAGCAAATCACATTTCTCCATTTCCACCATCGACCATTATCTCTTCTGCTCCTTCTCCATAGATCATCACCGGTTCTTTTATAAGTCAATAATAAATAAATAAATAAATAAAGTTACTGATTGAAATATGCATCACTGTGGAGATATTATGGTGAATACAATTTCTGTGGATTTTAAGACAGCAAACTATGAGTACCTCATCTCTCCACGAGACTCCTCTGATACCTGCACATTTGTGTTCGTTGGCCGCACCATCAGTAATGATTGTAACATGTTGGCTTTAAGTTAGTAAGCTATGCTTTTTACAAAGAGGATTAACACAATAGAGCATATATAGGTTAGAGAGTCATGTTGGGGATCCAAATTAGTTTTTGACGATCGAAAAATGCATAATAATTTGGTTGATCATTCATTTGTAACAGGAGGGTGGTGGGATAGTTTGGAAATCAATGATTAATTAAATTGATTAATAACCACCCAACCTTGATCAACAAATGGGTTCTCAATAGAATCAACGTAATTTTCATAGATATTCGATTCATCTAAGGTTGAGATATTTTATCCCAAATTTTCAATAACGGAGTCTTCGGGGATTTATATCTCGGTAGTTTTTGTTTTCTTATTTTAGTAACAAAGAGAGATTAATGAAGAAGAAGAAGAAGACAAATATAATAGTGATAGTCAATTTGACTTTTATAGGTAGTAAATAGGAAAAATCAGTTGAAAAGTAAATTGACTTTTAAAATTGTGAAGGGGATGGGAAATAGGAAAAGTAAGGATAGGAAATAGGGAAAACCTTGGAAATTATATGATAATTCTTCACTTCATCTACTTTAAATACATCTTTGTTCTGATTGTTTATATCTCCATTTGACGTTTCTTCACCAACTGCAACTGCAAGTGCTTCATGACTTCAACTTTGTTGCAGGTTTTCCAATTATGCAAGCCTGCGTCTTCTTTTCCCGAAAAATATTTTGCTCATTATCTTTACTATTTCGCATGAAAAAGAAAACACTAGGGTTATGCGTTTGTAGGTTCCCTAAACATGCGTTCTTGTAGATGGTTATCTATTGAGTTTTGATGTCCTTTCATAGGTCTCAACGGTTATTAACGATAACGTCCTTTTAAGAGTAAACTTGTCTTTTGTTAGAAAGGACATGGTTAATTAGCAAATAGCAAACAGTTGTTACTGAAGAGTCACTTTGAAGGAGATGCTTCTGAAACTGAAAGGACATGTAAACCGTCTTTCTTAATAGCAATGTACGTAGATGTTGATGACATGGATATGACTTGTCAAGAAGTGATTACATGGCTTCACCACAAACCAGAATGATTGTGGGGACGACATGTGGCTTCTTGGGGGTCTCTTATTATAAAGAAAGATTTATGTAAATCTGTCACTGTGATCTCCTCTAATTTCCAAAATTTCTCAATATAAGCTCTATTCTTTTTGTTTTATCTGCATATATCAGAAAGGCAATTCGCAACAACAGTCAAAGATTAGTAATTAATATATAATCAACATATATGCATTAATCTATCATGTGGAAGCAAATAACATTTGTCTCTGTTAAACATTCCCATACTTGCCTCTGTTATTTGTTTTCGAATGAGAGATTAATCATGCCACAATTGTATACAATATTCTCTGCGTCATTTTTGCTGGCCTTTTTGTACTTTCTTGCAGAATCTGGCTATGATAAATTCGCTATCATATGTATCTTGGAATTTTTCAAAATTCCATTCAATATTATTCTCTTGTGTGGTCTTATTTTTCCTTCCTATGTAAAGATTTTATTTTTCCACTCTTTATATTTGCGACAAAATCGCAGGATGCCTTTACATTTTCATGTATTGGCCCATTGATCTTGCCTTATCATTTTCTTGTATTTTTGCCTCAGCAGGATATTTTTCATGCGACAATATGACAGGCCTAAATGTTCTTGCGAACGCAAAGCCTTATGACATTGCCGTCTTGCGACGAAATCACAGGACGTCTTTACACTTTCATGCACCGACCCATTGATCTCGTCTTATCTTTCTCTATTATTTTTACCTCTTCAGGATTGTTGCAAAAATAAGACAAGTCTTAATACTCCCATGAGTAAAAAGCCTCATAACATTTGCGTATTTAGACACTTATCAGCTCCATAATAGAGGGTGCCGCCCTTATGATCCCCCCGGTTTCCCCTTCAAGGAGACGTACCTCTACCATACAAGGTTGGATCCTCCTATCCGGTCTTAACAATAACAAATTGTTTTCGCAACCTCTTATCCCTTTTTCTTATATGGCTTATGGTTAAGAGACTGCACCCAAAGTGGATTTTTCTTCGGGCCGTGTGCATCATAGCCAAGACTTGCCAAGAATGGCCGAGACGCTTCAAACGCCCCAAGCACTCTTGGATCAACCGTGTAACTCGGCGCCTTGATCGAGTTCTGCACTTATTAGGAGAGACCTTCTTACCTTAGTCTCCCAACCTAAGTCATAAGCTTAAGCTGAGAATCCAAGGCGCCTCTCCCAGATGGGTTTAAAAACCCCAAGTCTCCATGACCCAGGTTCCGGGGCGGTGTAACCTTTCCCTGAGCCATGTAATAGGTCTCCCCTTCAAAGACGCACTTTAGGTCTAATAATTGCTTCTTGCGAAATTTTATTCGTGAAATAGGGTGTACGCCAAAGTTGGGTGCCTCTGTCTGTTTTTGTTTATTCAATCTTTGATTCTCTTTTGCAATATACATAAATTCTGCGAAATTCTCGCATATCTTTCATCTGTTTTGTCTGATACATTATATGCGAAAATATCGCATACTTCTTTAAAAGTAATCTCTGCGAAACCATCACATTTTTCATTCTTTTGAACATAACTTCTGCGAAATTAACGCAGATCTCTATTTTTTTTTATTTTTTTTTTAGATAACAACCTCAACTTTGTTTTCTTCTTTGCTCAACTTCATCAATTTCATTCTCATTTCACATTTTGAGCTTCTTACTTTTATCACCTTGTGTTTGTGCTTCCTTAAGTTCTCGCACACTATCAATGATCTTACTTCGCAAAACATTCTTTACTTGTTCTGGGTCATCATCATCTCTTGTACCATACTTCTGCAGATATTTTTCATCATACACCACAGTTTTCACTCCTTCACATGTTCATTTCCATTATCGTTCTGAAAAATGGGCTGTAAAAGTAATACCAACTCTCCTTTGCGAAACGTTCGCTGATGCTCTTTCTCAGCAACCATTGTTTTCGCAGAAATCCCTTCTCTTCCCTGTTCCACTGCGTCTACCATCAATCGTTCGCTTCTTTGTTTTTCTTTGACATTGTGCTTCCAGTTGATCTTTTTAATTTCTCTCTCTTCACATTTTTCTACGTCGATTGCATGACACTTTCTCCCCTCAACCCAATCTTTTCTTATAATCCCAACACCACTAGGGTGAGGAAACTTAATGCATTGATGGAATGTTAAAGCTACTCCCAGAATCCCATGTAGCCATGGTTGACCAATCAATGCTTTGTATGGCTACTCTACATCAACAACACAGAACAAAATCTTGGAAGATAATCCCTTCAAAGGAATTTGCATGGTAATCTCTCCCTTGGTCTTGTTCTCGGTACCATTAAAGCCATAAATCTTATAAGTTGAAGGTATCAAATCTTCATCCTTTACCCCCATTGTTTTGTATGGTAGAATAAAATATCTACAGAACTTCCAGTATCAATAATATTCTATTGATCGCCCACGAATACTCGGCTTCATCATCTTCATCTTCTTTTGGTTTCGGGTTGATATCTAACTTTACCACTAAAAGATTATCATGCATTTCTCCTCCTTCGGGAATTTCTTCAGTTGTAAAGGAAATAGGTTTTTTATGCCATTCTTTTAGTGACGAGACTTTCGCAATATCCATAATTTTTATACCTTCAACATCTCTTGCGAACACTCTGATCAGAACGTTATCATGAAAATCTACTATTGTTTTATATGAATGTACAATAGAATTGCAGAATAAATTTTTTTCTTTCGACCCGACTTCAATTAAAAATGTATCTTCTCTTTTCGTTGCATTTGCTTTGCGATCCTATGGTGGTGGTGGTAATGGCAAAGGTTGCAGTTGTCTTATCAGAAAATGGTTCAACTAGCCTTGGTCTATCATTGTCAGGATAATTTTCTTTATATTTCTGCAGTCATTTGTGGAATATCCATGAAAATGATGATATGAACAGAAATCATGAGTTCTGTATTTCGGCGGTGGCTCCTTCCCCATGTTCCACGGTGATGTGATATCTTTCATCAAAATTATGCTTCCCATATCTTTTCCACACTAGCATTCAAATGAGGCATTATTATTTCTTCCCATACTACCCTGTTAGATCCTTGTCCCTTTTGATAGTAATTCTTCTGTCCTCCATAAGTTTCTTGAGGTTGATCAAGTCTCTGAATTTTGTTATTTTCGCCGCGATTATAGAATCTCCTCTCTTTCTCGAACTTTTCTTGATCTCGACTTCCCATCACAACTAGCTTTTGTTGACCTTCGATTTCCATTTTTTTTTTTGCATATCTTGCGAAGTGGTCGCTACTGTGTTTGCTAATCGGGCGATGGCGGCGTTCGCAATTGTTGAGCTTGTATTCGCGACTGGGTATGACTCCATCTCATTTTGTCTCTCCTCAAGAGAAATGTATTCCTCTTGGAATTCTCGCAACTCAGTCATTGTGATAGTATTCTAGGTCCTAAATATTTGAACATACAACAAATTTGTAGCGAAGATTGCATTAATGAATGATAAGATAAGGTATCTTTCATCCACACGGCCTGCCATGTTACTACATATTGTCTTCCACCTCATAGTTAAGTGCTTCAGAATTTCGCCAATTCTTTGTTTCAATCCAAATACATCTTCAATGTCAGGACGCAATGAATTTTTGCTTATGTAAGCTCCTAAGAATACCGTTTGTAATTGATTAAAAGACTCTATGGTATCCTTTGCCAATCCTTCAAACCATTTTAATGGCTCTCCCATTAAACTTGATGCAAAGTATTTACACAACACAGCGTCATGCTTCTCCCATTGCAACATGCACCTCACGTAAGCTTTGATATGTTGAACGGCACAAGTTATCCCATCGAAAATGCTGGTTAATGTAGGTAAGTTGCATTTTGGAGGTATCCCCCTTAATTGTACTTCTTGTGTAAACGGCATCTTTGCAGCTTCCTCTATTGCCTCATCCAGGATGTCTTCTACCTCATTCTCTTCTATTACTGAGCATTCCCCTCATCTCTGCCAATTCTCTTAAAATTTGTTCATTCGCTTTTGACCCTTGGTCCATTGGTTTCTTTAATCTTGTTTTTCTTATTCTACGCCCATGTCTATCTTGCCTTGCTTTATTTTGTATTTCCTCTTCCGCTTCTTCTTTTCGCCGCCCTCTGCGATCGTCTCTTTCACCCCTTTTATGCATTCGCACATGGTTGTGTCTTTCATCTTCTCCTATGAGCTTTGATTGTTCATTAATATTATTATTGTTGCGAATCCGTTCGCGCCTCCTTTCTTGGTTATCATGATTGTTTTGACGTATAGCTTCCTGAAACTCTTGTTCTTCAATTTATGCCCTTCTTCTTTCTCTTTCGCAAGCTATACGTGTTGGTTCGACCTTTCGCCTCTCAATCTCATCCTCCCTTGTTTTTCGATTCCTTTGTATTTCTCTCCCATATAATATCCTTCTTCCTTCCTCCCGGTTTTCTTCGCCATCTTGATTACTTCGTCCATGACGTTGCTCGTCTCTCTGATCTCTATCATTTTGTTCGATATGATAATTGTCTCCATGCTGAATATAACGATCTTCATTTATTTGTCTCTCTTCACGATGTCCATCATCAGGATTCTGCATATCTTCTTAAATGTTCTCAACAACACCTACTTCAAGTAAATTTCATCTTACTTCACTTCTAATTGATCTTGAATTTGATCTTGTAGTGCTTCTCGACCTTGTATTTTGTAGCCTTATATTTTCCATTCTTAACTCATGATTTTGTCTTGTTAAATTTGCACGTTCTTCTGCTTCTAACCTCCTTTCTTCAAAGATCCTCTGTCTTAGTGTCTCTAGCATTTCATTCCCCTCTTCTCCATGGATTATTCCTCCTTATACTCGCCTCAATTGTTGTGTTTCTTCTATTCCCTCTACTGAGTCCGTCCTCCAAGAGTGTACACTGACTCTATCATAATCGATGTTTTCATCTTGTATTGGTGTCTTCTGAATTGGGAATTGAATTCGTTCTTCTCCTTCGTTCCTTGTTCCCATCCTAGAAGATTCTCCCATTTCCTTTCTCCTCCTTCCTGCGATTCTTGTGCTTCTCCTTACCAATTTTTCAATTTTAGTGATCTCTTATTAATTTGAAACTCTTTACCAGTCTCTTAAAACCTTCCTCAAATTATTCCCTGTTTCTAGCGCCAATATGTGGTTGCAGGATTTCCTACAACCACACCCCTCAAAGATTGTATATTTTTCTAATTAAATTCCATGATTAATTAACAAAATTTTATTTATCTTTTTGTAAATTAATCTTACAAGAGTAATAAGAATACAAGGAAATCAAAATAACTCTGGACTTTCTCTCTCCTATTTGTTCTCCTCTTACTCTCTAAAAATCTCTCTATTTTGACTTTGCTTGGTCCTTTATATAGGACATTACATAGTGGATGACAGCTAAGCCAGCCTTTATTTTTGGATCTGACCTGCGTCATTCTAGCAAGCTTACAAGGACTCTCTTCGCAAGGTAATCCCGATCTTCGCAGAATCTTCACACTTTCCTTATGACTAAGATGACGTACATCACTTCTCTGACACTCTGCGATAACCTTCGCAATCACCCATTAATCAAAACTTCGCTGAGGTAGAACTGTTGCGAGATTCTGTTCCTACACGTAAACCATTTTTTTTAAATCAATACCACAAATTTGTTTTTTTCTCTTTCTTCGCATTGTGCCTGTGTCATCTATCATCGCTGTTTCCCGAATCGGTTACTATCCCGACTTCTTTTCACCTATTTTTTGTTTGTGTTGTTTGTAATCTTATCTAGATTGGAGGTGCTAGATTAGCACTTAAGTGTTGCAATTCAAAAAAATAAGTCTGGTAAAAAAGTTAACACTAGTTATCTCTCATACCAGTTGCTAGCATGGGAACTAGCATGCTAGATAGTTTCGTTGAATAATTCAACGCTGGGAAAATCACCTTTTCGCGGAATGGTTCAACGTTGGATGATATATCTTTTAATCTGACGGCTGACGTGGACTGCTAATCTTGCTGCTAGATTAGCACTCCCATAAAACTTAGGAGGTAGTCCTGACTTCTAATATAGCTGCTAGACTAGCACCCCATAAGACTAAGTCTTATTTCCCTTCCAATCATTGTTGTTAAGTCTAGACAGTGGAAACTTGTGTTGTGCTGATACAAATTGTTCGGGCAGTCATATCCTAGACACATCTTTTGCAGCTGGGGTTTAGCATTGTTGGAAACAGTATTTACTAATTATTATTGTAAGGTTTTTAACTAAATAATATTAATTTATTATTTTGTTTGTGAATGAAACTAATTAGTCTCACATTGTGGAGTTTTCATTTTTTAGTAGTTTTAAGAGACTATATAAACCTTTTAGTCCCACATCGGGGAGTTCCTCTTCTTAAGTTCTATTTCTCAATTATATAAACAAATTCACTACTTTCGTAAAATCTATGGGAAAGGGGTTTCCTTATATTTTAGAGGGACCCCAAGGGAAAATATTTTATATTGTTTTTTCTTATGCCACTAGTGGAAAAGGCCGATTTAAGATAGTTCGAAAGTGTCGTATAAGCGAGTTATAAGACACTTTGGAGATGCCGCTGAAAGTGTTGTAGATTCAGTGTCTTTTTCTGGAACGACACTTTCAAGTTGCTGAATTACGATGCTTTCGGGTTATCGCTACACAAGACATTCACACATCGTCGTAGATTTAGTTTATTTTAATTTAAAAAAAAATCGAGCCGGATCTAGCGGGCCGGCTGTGCAGCCATTCGACACAAATGAAATAATTCGATTCAAACTGAAACTACGGTAAATTGAAAATCAAATTACAATGAAAGTCAAATTCAAATCTAAATTCGGATGAAAAACCAAATGACTATCCAAATTCAAACACTTAAATTAAAATGACAATTCCAAACAAAATCTTGTTCATCCATACAAAATGATAATTCCATTACACTAAAAATTGTAC
The DNA here is from genome assembly GCA_023531295.1 of Papaver armeniacum. Taxonomy (NCBI): domain Eukaryota; kingdom Viridiplantae; phylum Streptophyta; class Magnoliopsida; order Ranunculales; family Papaveraceae; genus Papaver; species Papaver armeniacum. The sequence goes on from JAJJWW010017635.1 coordinate 195,929, forward strand.
TAATAAATTTAAATCAAAATCATACAAAAGGATTCAACTTCTAATTCATAAGTTCCATCTTTCTTACAGAAAAGTACTACAACTCCTAAAAGTTTCACCATCAATTTCGGTGATCATCACCTGGGCACCGGCTAGCTTGAGAGAAGAGCGCAAAAGCACAACCCTTTCCAACATCTCTATATCCATCAACAACGGTGATCTTACCAACAATCATGACATCGGTGCCCCCTCATGAGACCATCGGGAAGAGCGGCAACATCAAGCGTGGGATGGGGCTGAATGAACTTTTAAATTGCATACAGGCCTTCCCCAAAGACACTACCTACCATTGATTTAGGAGGGAAAGGGTAATTAGAGTCGAACTACGAAAACAAAGCGGTCTAATAAACCACATGATCCAACTTACGAGACACAAGTAACTTTAGGAGAAAATATCGGTTCTCAAAAGTGGAATAAGAAGGTTCATCTTGAACTACTTACCTTTTCATAGAAAGCGCAAGATTGGACTCTTTGGATGGGCTGGTACACAATCCATCGTCATTTTGTTTGTCGATGTCTTTGAGAAAGCCTCGTATCGGCAACATTATAGCATTGAAGCATATAAAGAATTTTGAACATTTCATGTCATATAAAGAATTGGAAAAACAACCTACGTCAAATATGTGTGATTATATCTGCGTGGAATAATAATGAATTGGCTATCTCTTATGACCAACTTTGGAATATCGACTTTACACGAGATAATAACAAATTAAATACTATCCAAACTGGAAATCTTAATGGTCGACATAAAAACAAGAAAAGGAAATGCAAAAAAATAGACAAAAAGCAAGAATCCCAACCGAACGGAATAGTATACCTGCAACAAAAACAAGTTTTGGTCTTAGAATCAGGGAAGAGTATGTCCTAAAGACAGATGGTGATACGGCTATCATTGTATATAAAAAGTATAATGAATCACAAAGTATAAACAAGTAAATAGTAGAGTAGTTACCTGAAATTTAAAATCTAAGTCTATGCCAAGGCTTTCTTTTGCGTGACAACAACCCTATGAAGTGAAACAAATGTGATTTCAATCAAAGTGTTAAGGAGCAGAAATATAAACATATAACAATATTCTTGTGAGACAAAGAGAGTAAAGTAGAGAGTAGAAGAGTCAATAGCATGTATGAATAGTTCACGCAAGCAAAGTTCTAACAGCTGACCTATGGTTTAATCTTCCTCGCGTAAATAAATTAACTAGTAATAGATCATGTCAGTCACATCTATATAATGCCGAGCGGTCGACGGACAACGAAGTACTCTAGTTTTCTAGCTTTCAAAAAAATTTATGTCTATATTGTCAAATTTAATGGACTTAGATATACAACAAAATTCAACAAATGACATCTCAGTTGAAAGGTGAGATAATCCTCTATAACTTTCATGTTTTGGGCTCGACCAAATTATATCATTATCGTACCTAAAACGTACCATCCATGAAGTTATTGCAGTGTCACTACTACTATGTTTTCCAGATTTCCCACCGGTCATTAAATCACTCACATCTCTTTCAATTAAACTCCAAAAGAAACAAACCATATACCCCTAGAAAGATGAGAAAGTCACCTACAAGTCTTGAGTTTTAACCTAAGATCAAATCACAATTTAAGATGCTCAAAATCGAGCTTGAAATACTAGCAGTCAGCACTACAATGTGTTTTGAAATTCGTTACTCTTTGAGGCATGATATCAAACATCTATGGGCCATAAATCCAATTCATAATTCTGAAATTACGAAGGAATATGAATACCAATATTTTCCTAACTTGAAAGGATTCCCATCACCAAGAATAACTTTTAATAAACTTAGATTTGCAAACTTGCACATACCCATACTAGCATTTAACATGAAATAGACACTATGAACATAATTAGGAGAAATTCTCAACTAGTTAAAGTTGTAGCTACAAATAAAAGAGAAGATTGAAGTTAAAAACAATGCATCAGAAAATTTCATAACATAAACAAATTACAAAGGCATAGTTTCAACTTCTAGGAAACAAATTGAACTCCTTACCGAGCTTTGTTGGGTACTACAATAGCAACATAGATATAGTTGAAAGTGTTAGCGCACCAATTACCTGAGTTGTGAAACAATGAAAATAACCATCGGTACCCTATCAGGTTGTTCCCATTTCAACTCCAATTCCTCATCTCAACGAATACATACTTAGAATCCTACAAATCGAGCCAAACAAGAACATAAATAAAAATTCAACAAAAAGATGTCCCAAGTAGAATGACAAGCACTGAATCTAAACAAGATAATACCAAAGAAGAAGAAAAAATAATCAAATACATGGAGTACAGATCATAAAAATTGAAACAAAATCAATAGATTAAACATGAAAACCCCAAAAATTGACATCATACTAAAAACCCACCATTAATTTCCCTCGTAGGAAACATATAAAACCGGATCCATAAAAAAAAAAAAAATTACAGATAGAAATATAAAGAATAAGTTAGGGTTTAGAAGATTTACCTTATGAACCATCACTAGTGATCGATCTTCTAATTAACTCCTGCAACAAAAATCAGAAGAGTTACAAAACCTAACAACAAACAAAATGAACAAATCAAAAAAACGAGAAATGGGAAAAAAATATTTTGGGACCCTAACTTTACCTTCTAAAGTTGATGAAACTAAAACCGTAATAACGAAATAGCGAAGAACAGGTTGATTATAACCCTAATAACAAAGTAAAATGGTTGAATAAGAAAATAATTTTGAGATTTAGATTCAAAATCTAGGGATTTCAGAACAAAACAAAGTGACCTTGATGATTTTTGTTCTTCGAAATAATCCCTACAATAACATAAATGAAGTCCTTCTCGCGTTCAAGACATGGAAGATCTAAAATGAAAATCGAGAGAAGAAAAGATTTTGAAGAGGAACAGGGAGAGAGGACAGAAAAGGTTACGGGAGGGAGTAAAAGGAGAGGAAGAAGAAACCGAGAATGAAAGAGAAAGTATGGATAACTTTTGTTTTAAATAAAAATCTAATAGTGAAAAGACACTACCGAACTATTGTTGTTCCAGTCAACAAAAGTCATGCTACAACGAGAGTTTGACTTTGGTCTGCCACGCTTTAGAGTTGACTAAATATCAGGACATATACCGTCTGTGTCGTTTCATAATGTCCTAAATAGCCCTTTTTCCACTAGTGTGCGTTCGCGATTATCCTTAAGGGTTTTTTCGGAGTTGCCAAGCTCAAGTTGAGCATCTACTACATATGCTAGTAGTAGGTGTGGTAGGGTGTTTTATCCTGCAGATATCCGTCCTGTAAGAGCTATAACATCACTCTTGAGTGTAGCCGGACGCCAATGTCTTAAGGGCAGCGTGTTGAACACGTGACTCACTCTGTTTTTCCAAAGTTTTGCCTTGTTGGTGTTGTGGAGATATGAGAAGCTCGTCCATTTCGTCAAATCGATCACTTCCATTATAAAGGAGCTAAGTATCAATAACTTTTGCTTATTTGATTTTTTCCTTATTTTGTTTATTTCACCCAACCATCTTAATACATTTGAATTTGTGATAATCATGAATGTTAATTGTGAAGTGAAAAACAAAAAACGAATTTTTGATCAGCTGTAGAGTTTCAAGTTTATCTCTTAACCTAGAAGGAATTTCGGTGAACCCTTTTAACCTAATGTAGTAGACATCCTGATAGTTACCCACGTAAAATTTCGTAATTTTTGGAGTTGTAAAAGTATTTTTTTGATATTTTAAAAAACATAGAAACGTTCCAAAAAAATTATGACGAGCAGAATTTTGTTGTTGACTAAATTTGTTTTTATGGGGTGACCATGAATTTTTTGAAATGGTGATTCAAACGAAGTTTGTAGATCTATATGCTATCTTCAAAACACAAATTTTATTTTCCGATTCGGAACTAAGGTTTGCGAGATGTGGTGTATTAGGTGATTGGGAAATTACTGTGTCGGTGGTCAGAGTATAAATGGAGATAGTGGCATGAAATTAAATAGGGACATGGCTACTAGGAACATTTGGATGAACACAATTCTTCCAAAGATGACAAAGGCAAGAACATCAAACACAACTCTAAGCGTAGTCTTCATAAGAAAGGTATGTTTCGTAAAACTGGATCCGGCATTACTTTAATTAAGGGTGATTGTTATGCTTGTAAAATTCCTAGCCACACGGCAGTAAATAGTTGACAACATAAAAACCTTAATAAGTAGAAAGTTAATGCCAATTTAGTTGAAACAAACTAGAAGGAGTTCAGTGGCATGATGTCGGAAGTTATTTTAATAACCAATGTGAGAGACCATTAGGTGGACTCTGGAGCCACCAAGAATGTTTGTTGAAACAGAGACCTGTTTCACCTCTGTCGAGAGGATAGGGGATGTCGATAAACTCAATATGAGTAACTCATCTGCGGCAGAGGTTGCATAAAGGGAAAGGTCGAGCGCGAAGCTCATATACGTAATATTCTCACATTGAATGAATTTTTCATGTTAGGGCATACGCAAGAATCTTGTATCTTGTTCTGATGTAGTTGGTAAAAGATTTAAGATTTGATTTGAATCTACAAACTTGTTGTAACTAGGCAGTGATTTTTTAGGCAAGAGTTATAGGACTTTGGGTCTATATAAGCTTAACGGAAAAACTGATGAAGTGAACATAATTGATTCTTGTGCTTTCTTTGTGTGATTGAATGTTTTGTGCAGCAGACTTAGAACCGTAAACTTATAAGTCAATGCTTAAACTGGCCAGCATAGGCTGCATACCCAAATTTAGTTTGGATTTTGAACACAAAAGTGAAATCTATGTAGAATCAAAATATGTTGTAAGACCTTTTAGCATAGATTCAGAGTAATTCTAAGCCCTTAGAATTAATTCAGTTAGGCCTAGTTGACATGAGTTCAACCTCAAACCATTGAGGTAAAAGATGGTTTATAACTTTCGTAGATGATTGTACGAGGTAATATCTTGTATACTATCTTAGGGATAAGGATGATGCCTTAGAAGCCTTAAGATGTATAAACTTGAAGTTGAAAACCAATTAGAAGCCTTGAATATAACAACTGTATCCTTAAGGAGATGATAATTGCCATGTTTATTAGTTCAGGATTATTTGCGACATTATGGGGGGAGGTAGTCCTCTTAACTAGTATATCCTGAATAGAGTACCCTTTTAAGGATCAGATGAAACTCCATATGATTTATGGAAAGGTAGATGACCTTCTTATGAATGCGTCAAAGTGTGGGGGTGTTTAACGAAGATTGTCATTCAACTTCCTAAAAGAACTAGTTTGAAACCAAAATTTTTGATTGTGTCTTCATATTGGGTATGCTGAGTATACTTCTACATGTAGATTTTTGGTTGTGTGTTCTGATTTTTCAGACTTTGGTATGATTTTTCTGACTTTGGTGTGAATATTATTATGGAATATAGGGATGTTGAGTTCTTTGAACATATTTATTCTTAAACATGTACCTCATTAGAGATGTGATGTTGATCCCCTAGATTTATTTTCAAATAGTCGGAACTTATCCTAAAGAAAGATGAAGTTGAGGTTGAGCCTAAGAGAAGTAAAACAATTAGACTTGAGACTCCTTATGAATCCGACTTCATAACATGCCTAGATTAGTCTAAGCCCCATATTTGTAATTAAAGAATCCTTGACATCTATTGAAACCCCATTCTGGTAAGAAGCTTCATTTAGTGAAATTGACTCAGTCCATCGGAACCAGATTTGAGAGATTGCGAGTTTACCTCCGGGGAGTAAGACCATGGGATGTAAATAAGTCTTTAAGAGGAAACGTTAGGTAGATGGAACTGTGGAAAAATATTAGGCTAAGTTGGTAGCTAAAGGTTATAAATTAAACGAAGGTGCAGATTTCTTTGATTCTTATTCACTTGTGACGAGAATTACTTCTGTTGAGATGCTAATTGATATTGTTTCCATAAAAAAACTGGAGATACATCAGATGGATGTTAAGACAGGTTTTCTAAAATCGTAAATTAGATAAAGAAATTTTCATAGATCAACCTGTGAACTTTGTAGTGAAAGGTTATGAATACAAAGTTTGTAAGTTGAACAAATCTTTGTATGGTTTTCAAATAAGCATGTAAAAAGTGACATGGAAAATTTGATCATGTGATAATGTGTAGTGGATTTAATTTAATTAATGAATCTGACAAGTATATTTACAAGTAACTTGTTAAGGATGCATGTGTGATTATATGCTTGTATGTTTGTAATATTCTTATACTTGATACAAACATAGATGTGATTAATTCCACTAAAAACATGCACTGAATGAGAATGTTGACTTGAAAGACTTAGGCCTTTTTGATGTAATCTTAGGGATGGGGATTAGAAGATAATCAAACGTTTATAGTCTTAGTCATTCTCATTATGTTGAATTTGTGCTTAAGAGATACAATCAGTCTGATTGTAAGCCTGCTTGTACTCCATACAATTCTTCTTGTAGACTCGAGAAAAATAAGGGTAATGGAGTATCTTAACTTGAATACTTAAGAGTTATAGGATGTCTGATGAATTTAATGAACTGTAAGAGTCCAGACATTGCCTATATTTTGAGTAAGCTAAGTTGATATACTTGTAGTCCATAGCAAGAGCATTCAGATGAACTTAGTAGAGTATTATGGTACATAAAGTACTCTAATACCTTTTGTTTGATTTATGAAAGGTATATTGTTGTCCTTGAGGGACTTTGTGATGCAAACTGGATAGTTGATTCATAGGAGTCTAAGTCTATGAGTGGATATGTTTTCACTCTAGCAGGAGGGTTTATTTTGGAAAATTTCCAAACATATTTATATTGCTCAATTCATTATGGAATCTGAGAGTATTGCGTTAGATAAAGCACGAGAGGGGGAGGAGTTCCTAAGATGATTTTTAGAAGACATTCCTCTCTGGCATAGGCCTGTGCCAGCTATATCTATACATTGTGTTAGCTAAGATATAATAGCTAAAGCTAAAAATAACTAATTTCAATCGGCGTTATTTCCATTGATTGGATAAAGTCCAAGGAGAATATTGCACAACCTTTGACGAAAGGTTCATACAATTATATAGTTAAAAATGCATCGAGGGGGATGGGGATTAAGCTCATAAATTAAAATTTCCATGAAGGATACTCAACCTTGCTGACTGGAGATTCCAAGATCAAGGTTTCGAATGAGACAACTAATTTATGGTAGGTAAAGGTAAACAACATCGAGAATTTCATTCTCCGTCCCTTCCCTATGGTGTAGACGTGATAGTGTGACTGCATGTGAAGGATGACTTTTAAGAAGTCTTAATGAGTTTTATAGTTTCAATTTAAGATTGAATTGGGGTGTAGCGGTAACACTCTTTATGGAAACTCACCTATCTGAATGAGGAAGTGGGGCCGCTTCCTATGAGAATATGAGCTTTGATTCCCTAGAGCATTCTGAGAAACAGGATATGTCCAAGGCCAAATTGGACATAACGGCACGAGCTTGGAAACAACCTTGGAGATATCATTCGTGGTCGTTATCGCGAATTACATCAAACGCTAGCAGTTCAAGACATAGTTCACTGTCTCTAGCAAGTAATTCCGATAATATCTCACTAAGTAAAGGTTCAAGAACTCATGGACACCTCTTCCTAAAATGGTATTTCCTGCGTTTTTTATGTGATTTTCGTTTTGATGGTGTTGGTATTACTGGAACTTAGGACCTAAGGGTGACTAAGGGTTCACTAGTTCATGCTTTTTCACTTTGGTGAAAGATACCTTTAGTCTCATACGCGAGAAACTAAAGATGAAAGCTCTCTATACTATTATGATTTGTGCAATCCATAGTATGACGGTGGGGTCAACACACTTTTGTGTGAGGGAGAGGACGTAGATATGACTAGTATGATTTCAACACTTGCAATATCCAAATGCAATGCATTCGATTCGGGTCGTGAGATTGGGATGTTGATTTACCAAGATCTATCGTATGTTATCATGTTTTATTGAAGTTTTCATTCATGTGGGGGATTGTTGGAAACAATATTCATTAATTATTATTTTAAGGTTTTTAACTAAATAAAATTAATTTATTGTTTTGTTTGTGAATGAAACTTATTAGTCCCATATTGTGGAGTTTCCATTTTTTAGTAGTTTTAAGAGACTATATAATCCTTTTAGTCCCACATCGGGGAGTTCCTCTTCTTAAGTTGTATTTGTCAATTATTTAAACAAATTCACTACTTTTGTAAAATATATGGGAAAGGGGTTTCTCTATATTTTAGAGGGACCCCAAGGGAAAATATTTTATATTGTTTTTTCTTATGCGTTCACGATTTTCCTTAAGGGTTTTTTCGGAGTTGCCAATCTCAAGTTGAGCATCTACTACATATGCTAGTAGTAGGTGTAGTAGGGTGTTTTATCCTGGAGATATCCGTCCTGTAAGAGCTAAAGCATCACTCTTGCGTGTAGTCGGGCGCTAATGTCTTAAGGGAAGCGTGTTGAACACGTGACTCACTTTGTTTTTCCAAAGTTTTGCCTTGTTGTTGTTGTGGAGATATGAGAAGCTCGTCCATTTATTCAAATCGATCACTTCCATTATAAAGGAGTTAGTATCAATAACTTTTGCTTATTTGATTTTTTCCTTATTTTGATTATTGCACCCATCAAGCATTGCTCATATATGTGAATCGGAATTACACAAAAGTGTTGGGCGGTTATTCCAAGATCACTGAGTCCAAGATTTCGAAAAATCCAACAAGATTATAGCCAGGGCCTTCTTAAGCACCAGGCGAGCTAGGCGGTCGCCTAGGGCCGCAATTTGACGGGAGCCCAATATCTAAAAATTTTATTACCTATATTCAGTAGTTCGTGTGAGAATACGAGAATTTTTTTTCTTTTTTCTTTTTTCCTCTTTCCTTTTTTCGCGAAACAGACAGAGACAAAGTCATTGGACTACAAATGGAGATCTCAATCACAATTAGTTAATCAACATCATCAATCGATAAGATTTGCGACAAGGTATTTCGATTTCTTACTTATTATTGCAAACTAATTTGTTGTTTATGATTTTTATCATTTGAGTAAACTTTGTTAGGGTTTTGAATCGTAAGTTTTGGGAATTGGGAATTTGGGATACTTATGAATTCTGATTAGAACAAACATAAATTGTAGCTTTTAGGTGCTAATTAGAATTACATATTTGGGTGTTAACTAGAATTAGAATTGTGGTGTCCTGTGGATTGTGGACATTGGATTGTTGGGGTTTAGTTATCTTTGATAATCCTTTTTCTTTTTAGTTTTGATCACAATTCACAAGATAATTCATTGTATGAGACTGATCTATTTTAGTTTCTCCACTTATTTTTGTTTATGTAAGGGAACACACAATTGAACGACAAGACGACAATCAGATTAGAAAGCAGAAAAGGGATGACGTCGAAAGATCTCAGGATGGATATATGCTTAAGTATTTGGCACCAACAATCATACAGCACGCAAGGGACAATGAAAGCGAATCAAGCGATGAAGACGGGGAAAATAATATTGATGGTGATGAGGAGTATGAAAATTTGGTCAATACCATGTTAGAAGAGGATGACTTATTGAATGACAAAGAAGATGATGAAAATGTCCAAGAAGAGGCAAGTGAACAAGAACATGAACTAGATGACGGTGAAAATGAGATTGTGCAAGATGAGGTACAAAATGAAGAATACGGACCAGTAAATATTCATGATCTAGGGAATTGGAATAAGATTAAAATTACCTAAGCTATGAAATGGAATTAGATATTAATGAGAATGAGTTATATACGGAGTTGAAGGTTTTACGAAGTTTTTTTTGCCTAAGGAAGCTTGAAAGGCTATCGAAGTGTTGAATTTCTTAACGGATATGGGCGGCTGATATTCAAATGCGTCTATTGCATACAGAATTTTATTAACAATCCTGTTACTGATTGCGTTCTGCGAGAGAGAAGTTTTTGAAGTTAAAGTTGATCAAGTCCTACACACGATCAACGATGTCTCAAGAGAGATTAAACGAACTAGCGATGTTATCTATTGAAGCGGATATGCTACGTAGTATTGACTACGACAGTATTATAAATGAGTTTGCATCGGTAAATGCCGAGAGGTCGATCTTTACAACCATTACTAGCATTGTGTCTTCTTCAAAAAAATGATAAATTTTTGTTGATATTACACTTGAATCATCATTGATTGTCGGGTAAATTTTTTGTTTGTTAGTATTACACTTGCTAAATCATCATTTGCTGTCAAGAATTTTTTGTTGTTGTAGTGTGTGGTTGATTTTGTAATACATAAAAGGCCCCATTTTGTTTTGTTCGCCTAGAGCACCATAATACCGTATGACGGCCCTGATTATAGCTGAAATGCCAAAACCAAAACTGTGAAGAATTTGAGTGGTTTAGACTTAGGCATAGTCATCAAAGCGAGTTGAGGTATTTCAGTTCCCGTCCATTGAACGAATTAACTATCCCAAATCACCAAAAAAAAAAAAAAAAAAAAAAATTGCATCCGATGGGAAACATTTTCCTAACCTACTTTCTTCATGGCAACAATATCATTATGGGACCGCTCTGGCTAGGGACCACTGTCCTTGTGATACCTCTCAGTCATATAAAACCAAAAGAAGGTACATTATGAATTTATGCTACCAGCAAGTGGTCACAACATATGTACTATGTTTCTGCGTGGTATCCAAACTAGCCACAAAGCTGTTCAAGAATTTCATTATATATGGATATTCCATTCTTTGGTATTTCTTTCATACTGCTTGCGGTACATGCCTTCTTTATCTATCTTTGAGGTGTGTCTTTAACTAAACAATCGCAACTACGTACTGATGAAGCAGCCAATTATGGATCTCGGTTCTTCTTCAGTTATGCCATCATCACGAGTAGTTATGAAAAAACGATTTTGGTCTGATGCTGAAGACCTACTACTCTGGAGATATATCGAAAAGTATGGTCCCGGAAATTGGGGTCAAGTTCCTCCTGGAGCAGGTATACAGTATGAATATTTTATGTTGTTATGTCTTTTGACAACAAAATGCATCGAATGTACACTAATTCTCTGTTGTAATTATCGATCTTTTTCAGGACTAAATCGAAGTCCAAAAAGCTGTAGGTTAAGGTGGTTCAATAATCTGCAACCAAATGTAAAAAGAGGAGAGTTAGAACCAGATGAAGTGGATCTCATCATCCGAATGCACAAACTCCTTGGTAACAGGCAAGTTTATTACTGAGAAGTCGATGCATTCACTAATTATTGTAGCTAGACCTATCTAGGTCCACTTGTGATCATTGATCAAGGTTTTTCTTGGTAAAAGAAAATCTAGTGTTGTTGGGGCCTCTAGTAACTAAGCTCGCCGAGGTCCATCGTCTGGATCTCTGGTTTTCCTCTTTTTTAGTTAACACATTAATGCAAACCGAAACGCATTGTAAACAAGCATTGACATCCCATTTTCCATCTCCTCCATGCCCCAATTTCACCATCAGCTGTTTTGACTTGAAGATCTTGAAAACTGTTCGAAATTAATTTTCTTTAATATGCTTAATTCTTTAACTCTTCTCAGATGGTCGTTAATCGCTGGTAGACTTCCAGGAAGAACACCATACGATGTCAAGAACTATTACAACACTCATTTGTTGAAGGAAAAGTCGATCTATTTTGAAAATAAACTACCTCGTCAAAGTATTAGGACCATGGAGGTGAATCATTTGATGACGACAACAAAAGTTTACAGACCTGTTCCTCGAAAGATCTCTGAGAACAATACAGAAGATAAAGACATGACAATATGCATGAGTAGTATAGCACTACAATAAAATAATGCATCATTAGGTTTTGAAATACTACAAGCTTCCATGTTGAGGAATATAAAAGAAATGGGTGTTCTTTCATTTCTTTGTCATTCCAGTAAGTTGCATTTCGGTCTAATGATTTTCTTGTAGAACTACGCAAACGGAAGACGTTGCAGGATTGCTAGGTGGCATTATAAAGTAATGTTAGTATATTTGGAGTAGTGGCATGGTCGAGTCCGGGGAACATACAATCAGTTATCAATTGATAAACGTGGTAAAACAGAATACAAATTAGTTTGAGGAATGTTATGTTGTTTGTTTGATCATTAATTGTAAAGTCCTTGCCGAGGCATCTATGTAATCCTAGACTTGTTGTAGTTTGGTGTGTAGTTCCTTGATGCATTTTCTTTTAATCTATTTTCCCGTTATAGAATCCATCTTTTATGATAAACATCCTAACAATATAATCCAGTCAGGGGAAGGCGCCAAGATGACCTCCTTTTATGCCTAGGCTACAAAAACAATAATTACAATTCTGCTTTTTTGTACGAATGACACAAATTCTATCTAAAATGCACTCTAAATAAAGTTTTGCTGCAATACCTTAAATGTGAGTTGAAGATTGGTCCCCAGATAATTGGAGCAATCTGGCTAATGGACACACGTAGGTCCTGCATAGTTCTTGTTTCATGCACTCATAATTGTATGGAACATAATACTGTTTTCTACCTGGTGAATAATGTTTTTTATCCTGGAGGAAGTTTTGCCAGAGAGATCATATTCCTGGATTATTTTATTTTTTTGTAGAAATTATTTTCCTCGATGATTATCATCCGAATCAAAATATCTCAAATCTTTGTTTTGTACATCGCTACCTACCTAGCTAGATCCTGTATCATTTGACATCAAGGAGCTCTTCCCCCGGTTAGACTCTAGTATCATTGTATATGAACTATGATGCAGCTAAAGCTTCAACGTACTGTTTTAAAACAGCCCGTGGATATAATACATATAGTATAGGCTACTATTGTATATAGCCTGGAGAAATGAAAACACACGCACACCCACAATATATATTTCATGAAATTGTTTTCTCCCAATTCTTCCGTTTCTGTAACACTTTTGAAAGAAGGATACATATTATCGTCTAGAACAACTTTAATGACTTTGCACCAGAAAATTTAGTTGCAAAAAATGCTCCTGGGACCGTTAACGAGGATACATAAGCCTACCGACATGCCATATTCAACAGTTGGACTTGGAAATGAAACTCAATTGGACCCTTGGGTTTGCACACAGTTAATAGGGTACGTACATTATTAGTTTGGGACCAAAGCAATGATGCATCTTTGTTGGGGTTTTGTCTCTTTCGTCATTATATTGTTCAGTTACCATTGCAAGCGCCAATGGTTCCAACCAAAGTTGTACCTTGATACTGTATTAAATTGTTTGTCGGAAGTCCACATCTCAGTGGAAAGGATAACACCAGAGACTTCATAAAATCATGTTTGCTTGTTGCAAGTCTGAGTATACAGGTTCTGAAATAAATCACTTGGTGCTATAAAAGTTAATACCCTGCCTTCAAAAGTTATTTTAATTGAAAGTTGCATCAAAACATTTGTAATTTTGGAAATCTATAACCGTTTAAGATCCGTACTTTATCTGTTCCACCCAAACATGCAGGACCCAAACATGTATAATCGATTTTGTTCCAGCATTAACAGGTATCTGTTGATTACTCAATCACAATGAGGCAATACTGTATACAGAATTAACAGGATTGAATTATCTAAACATAATTTGTGAATGATAATGTAGATTCAACAGTATTAAAATTTTCTCGATGTTATCAATACATCCATGTTAATACTAAATCAAAATAAAAAGTGCAGCAACGGACATTAGAAGATGGCGAAATACCAACGTTAACTTTAATAAAAACTCCAAAACTTCAAACTTGATGCAGCAGATTGGTAAAGAAATTCAGTAGCCGACCGCACACACATGAGCCTAAGGTCCTAGGACATTTTTGAGCATTATTCTTTTTTCAAACCTACCAAGTGTAGGTTTATAAATTGGCAGTCATTGAATTAAATAACTTAGAGGCCAGTTAACTATTCCAATAGAGCTGCCTTTTGGTAAAAGTGGAAAGAAAGAATAAAGCACTAGATCTATGATACCTTCTTTGGGGAGACGCTTATGGTGTATTATGGTTTACTGCTTATTGTGTAGTTAGTGACCCGTGAAATGGCTGCAAAGATAGAAATATACTATGATGCACTATACCATTTCCAGGATTTTGTCACAGGCTATACCTGTTACTGATAATATTTGTAACGGTTATAACCTGTAGTAAATAGGCCGTTATTAATGATTGTGATTGTGATTGTGTTTTGTAACGGTTTTATCTGTGACAATGGACAGATACGGTGAAATATAAAAACTGTTACAATAATTAATAGCCATGATTGACCTAATTTTATGATCGCAACACGTGTCATATTTACCACAATTCAACAAATGAAACGTGGCACGTTTTGTCATGAATACAGTAACACCTATAAGTGTACCTATTGATTTGCAAAAAAATACTTTTTCACGCGTGTTAATCTTCAGAGGATGACACGTTTTTTTTTTTTTAATTACATTTGTTGTCACAGTTAAACCTGTGACAGTTCTTTAACTTATAATTAAAAAAATTTGAGTAACTCAGACCATTTTCATGGTCCCGAGCTTCCAGTTTACAAGCCCGCAATATAGGTCGCGATGATAAACCTGCACTCTCAGTTTACAGGCCTGAAATAAAATATTCTTTTCTTCATTCTATCCATAATCCACATTCAATACATTCTTCAATCAATCGATTCAAAAAAGAATACAAATTCAAAAGGAATAAAAATTCTATTGAGTACCAAAAAAAAAATTGTTATTGTTAAGTATCAAATTCTGAAGAAAGTCATAGAAACCTATTATTCCCAAGTTCAGTTCATTCTCTAAATCACTATAAGCAGAAACTTACTCAAAACTTGCAGCTGCAAAGGGACCTAATGGCTGCCATTTAATGGTAGAACCGCTTGCTTGAATATGATTTCAGGGGTATAAGCCCTCTTGTACTCCCATAGATGCATCAGGATCAATTCCACTATTTTAGATGGTTAACTAGATGAAGATATAAAAAGACCCGATGAAAGCCATAAGAGAACATGAAAGTGCAGGCCTCTGCAAGAATAAGAAGAAAAAAATGTATCAGAAACTAATAATGGTGCTCAAAAGATTATACCAGCAATAACTAAAACAATATAACTTAAGACAGTTGAAATGGGTATATAAGATTTTTGTCTGCAATGTATATCGATTTTGTTTTCTTTTACTAAATGTTTAAGCAAGAACCATTACCGACAGACAATTAGGAGATGATTCTTCTCACGACAAAGGCTTCCCAATTTAACACCCAAAGAAGCTAGTAGTAGGGAAATACTCTTGAGTCTACACAAGCAATCACCATAAACTTTTATTGGAGATTCGACAACAATATCCCCAACAAAACAAGAAACACACAGTACTCTAAAGAAATGCTAAACTACATGAAACCACTGAAAATTTTACCTTTATTTGAACCCGACTTTGGGTTGCAGGTTGTAAAAGTTAATCCTCCAACTCCTCGAGTTCGGATTACAATTCATCCTACAACCAACAAAAATAACTAACTATCACTCTACGGTCAAGGTTAATTTTAATCTTAACGAATATAAATAAAATGCAAAAGGTTACCTCATCAAAGTCAGCAGCTGCTCCAATGGGTTTTGACAACACTCCCTGAACCTGCTTCATGTTCTCAGTCTGCTCATTAATCTCATCCATCGTCTTGTCCACATCATCTGTTTTTCTGTAATAAAGTTCAAACAGACTAGTTACCTAGAAGGTGATGTTCCTGCTCGAATAGACTAGTTACTTAGAAGAAAATAAAATAACTGATAAGGAAATGCATATCCCACGCGAACCCTTCATATGGACGCACAACCAGCACTTTCCAACATACATTAATGTGATCTTGGAGAATATTTATTCTAAGTAAAGAAACATATTGCTTAAATCGAAAATGGACAATAGAAAAATAGTGAATGATGAACAAGCTTAACCTAGACACCTTGAATCTTTGCCTCGAGATCCCTTTCCATTGTTTGTTCTTTGTGGATTTGATTTAAGACTGGTAAAAGAGCTTGTAACAAATATTTACAATATTTAAGTCTCTTTTCTGCCTCCATCTTCATTTTTTGGCTCTTCAAATCCTGTGCAAGGACGGAACTCATATATTAAATAAGGTCAAGTGGTAACTTAAAGAGAATTTCTAAGTTATTTGTGGCTTAAAGCTCATACGATATCTGTTTAGAACTTAATAAGAGCATATAAGATAAAACTAAAAGATGCAGAACTCATATAATAGTCTTCGCCTTCTCTCGCGTACTATTTCTCCCTCAAATCTTCTGAGGTTAATTAAAAAAAATGACAAAGAGTGAAGGACAATGAGAAGTTAACATTGAAATCTTCAGGCGACTGTATCATTTACCTGGGGCATTCGCATTCCTCAAGCTCACAATAGAGCCTTGGGGTCCTAGCATAAAAAGACAATAGCAACTTTAGCTAACAACATAATAATGACGGGAAAATTGGAAAAGTAGAGAAACCAGAAAACCACAAAGACAACAAGCGATCTTACATATCGATGGTAGTGGCATTTTGTAATGGACCTTGCAAAGAATATCTTGGACCAACCTCACATAAACAAAAGAGATTCCTTCAATTATTATGCAGGTAAAGATGCATCAAGGGAGAACTCAAACTAGTGCAGATTAAGCCGAACAAGAAACAATACTTGTGAACAATGTTAAGAAAAACCACGTTAATAGCCTCAAGACCTTATAATACCACTTTATAGAAAATTATCAAGTCTTATTCAACTCTATTAACGTTAATAGCGTGTATTATGAACCCCCACGTTAATAGCTTATCAATAGGTTTAATTATAAGACCTGATGCAAAGGCTCACTAGTAATGGTGCTTCTGTTCTCCACCTGCTGAGAACCCCAAGACTTTACCATACACGCTTCATCAAATGTAACGTCCCTACTCATGACTATCTTCTTTTCCACCGTAGTCCATATTTTGTACCCTTTCACTCCTTTCTTCACACCCATAAAGATCCCTTTAACACCAATGCTATCAAGCTATTGTTTTCACTAACATGATACCAAGCAGGGCAATCAAAGATATGAATTGAACTATAGTCATAAGCTGGTTTACCATACCACTTCTCCATCGGAGTTTTACCTTCTAACGCAGCTGATGGGAACCTATTAATGGGTAAGCACGCATATGTAACGGCCTCAGCCCAAAACGTTGTACCTAATCCAGCATTAGATAACATACATCGTACCTTCTCCAGTAAAGTACGATTCATGCGTTCATCTATCCCATTTTGTTGAGGTGTCTTCTTAATTGTGAAATGCCTCTGTATTCTCTCATCATGACATACTTGCAAGAATGGATCACTTTTGTACTCTCCACCATTTTCCGAACGTAATACCTTGATCTTTCTGTCAGTTTGAGTCTCAATTGCCTTTTTCCACCTCATAAAGACTTCTAGGACTTCATCCGTTGCCTATAATAGTTATCAATAAAAGACACGAACCAATCTTTCCCTCCCAATGATGTATTCTTGGAGTGACCCCAAACATCTGAGTGAACATAATCAAGAACTCCACTAGTGTTGTGGATTGTTGTGCCAAAGCTTGTTTTTGTCTTCTTGACTTTCACACAATGTTCACAAAACTCTAATTTGTAGGCAATAACACCTTTCAATAAATCTTATCAAATTAAAAAATGTAACGAATTATCACCTGGATGTGCAAGCCTCATATGCCATAACTTCGTGGTCTCCATGGTTGCAGTCTCGATGTGTTCTGAAATAAACACATCTCCCGCTACTGTACTCCCAGTTAAGTAGTACAAGTTATGATGTCATGTGCCCTTCATGATTACCAACGATCCAGAGATTACCTTTAGAACGCCATTCTCTACTACTATCTTGTATCCCTTAGCTTCCAAAATTCCGAGTGAAATCAGATTCCTCTTCACAGCAGGTACGAACCATACTTCCTTCAGCTCCCGAACCATACCATCATGCATCTTGATACGAACACTACCAATCCCAATCACCATGCAGGTATGATTATTCCCCATACGTACTTCTCCATCAAACTCTTCAAAGCTTGAGAACCAGTTCCGATGAGGAAAAATATGATAAGTAGCACCAGAATCTAGTACCCACATACCGTCATTTACGATACAAGTAGATGGTATCACAGTTAGTGAGAAATCTGAAGATTCATCTGAATCTTCACTTGCCTTAGCAATATTCACCCCGATCTTGTTGTTATCTCTTTCTCTGTCTTTACGCTTGGTACAATCCTTAGCCAAATGACCAAGGTCATGAAACCACGCACGTTCATCCTTCTGCAGACGCGCTCTTGACTTTGAACGCCCTTTCCCTTTTCCATGATCACCATTCTTCTTTCTCATGTCTGTTGAACGACCTCTTGCAAGAAGCAAATCATTATTAGCTTCACTTGACAGATCTTCACTGTAGCGCCCCCAAAGCTAGCAGCTGACTAATCCAAGAGATGAACTAAATAAAGAGGCACTAATAATCTAAATCATATCCTTAAGCATTTAATTAAGAAATCTGCTACAAAACTTAACCCAAAAACTATCCCCGCTCTGAAATATATATGTACAAGAACTACTCTCAAATGATACAGATACAATAGTCATTCAGTTTGCAAATAGAATATATACAACACAGTAAACATAATAGAAGTTAACCAACTACGGACTCGACTCCTCGAAGCTTCCGCTGCGCAACTCTAATCTGCCTCTGAAACTGAAAGTGGGAATGGGTGAGCACATCATCCCTAAAAGGGGTGCCTAGTAGGAATACCATTTAACTTTGAAGTAATCATTGTAAATGATTCGAAAACAATTCATGTTTTCCCTAAAACAATCATAAATAGCTATATATGATTTCACATAGATAAAACAATCATGTATATGGATCTAACCCCTTCCAAACAATTTACTATATTGGTGAATCTTCCCGCACCTAAATAGCTATATGGTGACTCGTCCCGCACCTAGTTATTGCAATAAAAGTAATGTAGATATAAATAAACAATCATGTATATGCAAAGATCTAACCCCATTCAAAACAATTTACTGGCAAAGATAAATTGGTGACACACGTGGTGTTCATTCCAATATTATGAATTAAAAATGAATACTAAATCAAGATATTGAATTTTAAAAATTATAACGGGAGGGAACTCATGACCTATTGTGTCATAAGAGTGGCCTCTAACCACCTAAAAAGATTAAGTGGTTGTTTGTTCAACTTAAATATTAATTAGTATAAGTATTTTATTAATTAGTATAAGTGATAGAGAGAAGTATGGTTATCAACTTAAATATTAATTAGTATAAGTGAGAAACATTAATTTCTCATGATAAATGATTTATTAATTTTACATCATAAATATCCCTTAATTAATATTAATACATATCTCCATCAATAAGTAATAATTTTGACAAAAATTATTTCAATAGATATTAGTGGTGGTGGTGGTAGTAGAGGAAGAAGTAAGTGGTGGAAGCGGTGGAATGTGTTACAAAGTGGTGGAAAGTTTTTTCTTTTGAATCAAAATAATAAAATTTTTTACATGATGGGTAACATTGTATTGTGAAAAGTATAGTTGGTTGTTTTTCATAAAAAATACTTTTGGGATGATACCAAATCATATAAGACAAAATGGTTGTTTTTGGTGCCTTTGCTAGTAATCAAATGGAAATTCTTGGATTTTCGAATGATAATGAATATAATGAAACGCTCCCTCTCGGTTTGTCCAATGAAAACCGAAACCTTCTAAAAAAATAATCAATCGAACAACACTTAGATTATTTCATGCAATTAAATCTCTAATAGTGATTTTAAAGGTATTTAATAATTATAAAATTCTCTTATAAGTTTTGTTTATGCAAGTATTGATTTAACTTGGGTTCTTTTATATTTTTGTGTTAAATACAAATAGGGTATTTTCTTTGTAGAACTGATGTTAGTCTCTCATTTTTCCCGTTATCACAGATCCCGTATTTGTAGACATTATTTGACTAATATTGGGGTATTTGTTTAATCTCAAGGCCGATTAAACCCAATGTGTGTTGTATACGACCTTGAAACTAATAATTTTTCCTAAGGTTAGTTGAATTTATGTAGATACAAATATCAATATGACTATGCTCTTTAAAACAAAATGGTAACACTAGAAAGAAATCTTTTTATCCACGAATTTCTTCAATATTATGTTATCAATATGATTGAGAAAGAATCTTACACATGTTTTGATTTACTATTATAAGTTTATTTTTTCAACTCACATGTGTATATCTCAGCCTTCCAATAGCCAAGGGTTCTTCATTTTTATAACTCTCACATTTTGCAAAAAATAAATAAATAGTGTTTATCTATAGTAGGAAAATATTATGGGTTTTTGCTTCACTCCTTAGAGCCTTAGTTATCAATAATTTTGAACAAAAGTATTCATAAACATCATGGAGTTGGAATGGTTTAGGTATATGTACCGTTAGATGAAATATTCTTTTTGAAGTTTGAAATTATGGTATGATGGAACAATAAATAGGAAAATTTTTTATTTACCGTATTTTTTATTTTATTTTCATGTTTAAAATTTAAAATGGAAAACATGCATGTAACCCATTTTGTTTCCCAAAACCTATTTGAATATACGAATAAAATCAAGAAAAATGTGAACAATAATGCATGAATTTGTTAAGATTAAACATAATACATTTTTGTAATCAAAGGAAATTCTTATTTCTAGACAATTCATAAAACAAACAATAATCAAACAAAATAGCTAAAATAAAACATGCATGGAATATACAATCAGTCAATGCATGAATTTGTTAAACATAATACTTTTGTAAAGGAAAACAACAATAATCACAGAATAGCTAAATGTAAATTCCCACCTCTTTTGATGACAAGCCACGCCTACCTCGAGATCCATGCTCCACTGGTTCATCCTTTGAATCCAACTTTGTTAATAATGACTAACTGTTAATCACACAAGAACTCTAAGAATCTAGCCAAAATGGCTCACACAAGAATCATACAAGTCTAACTAATGGTTCCAAGCCCATTTATGATTCTACACATCTTCACTATCCATCTCTTGCATATTTAAAGGTCTACTAATTCAATTAGGTTGTTTCTCTAGTCCATTAGCTAAGTCTTGCGAACATCTACAACTTTGTAGAAGAAGTCAAAGGCTAAATTAGACCATAAGAGGCCCAAAACATATAATTAAAGAAACTGGACCTAAGCCCAAGTCCGCTAAACAAGCCCATTAAACTAAGGTCCAGTCCACCTAAGTCAACTAACGGTCAAAGTGACAGTCAAGGGTCAACTAACAGTCAATGTCCATAGTCAAGTTCAGGTCAAGGTCTAACTATTCTGGTCAAACGAGTCAAGACTGGGTTAACTCGGTCACTAAGACCGATTCGGGTGAGTCGGGTGAGTCGACTCCAGGATTAACCGAGTTCGATCGAATCTATTGGTCATACAACTAACACTTTGAACTTAGCCAAAGAACAAACTAAAGGTTCTTACATCTTTACATTCCTACAATCCTCATTACAAACAAACGTATACCTTTCAATTAAACTTCTTGATTAAACTTCAACTACAAACTTATCTTTACCTGCAAATGAAGTAGCAAGCTTCAATTGAGAAGATTCATTTCAACATAAGCTAATTCAGATTCCTCTTCTTATCTACACTTCAACAATACAATCAGTTCAATAGAATCTCATAATATAATATACAATTAATTTAATTTACCAACAATTGCAGCTCTATGCAGCACCTTCTCTAATAATTCTCATGACCTACAATACATATACCACCAGTACAGTTCCAATACTTAGTTCAACTCATACTTCTCCAGCCATTAGTCTTCCCCAACTGCAACTTCTCAATTCTGTTTATCATTAATATCTACACTCATCCATTCTAACTCTTTTAACCTCCCCAAAATCATAAACTTACCAAACCTTCATCACATGCAACTTCAGTTGAATAACTCAATTACAACTCTCACAGCCCTACTCAAACTCAGTTCATATCATCACCACCAGCATAACACATTCATTCATGTATATCAACATTCAACACAACCCCAGTAATAACACTATTAAACTGACTACCCCATTCATCACTATAACCACTAAAGCTCAACAACCATTGGTTCCATCACCACCTTCCATGTCACCACCAGATTCAACAACATCATTCCATTACTATCTGAGACTCTCAAATCTACCACCACCAACATTACAACACTAACAATTCCACTTAAGTGTAGTGACCCAGTAACACATGCATGTTCTTCAATTCAATCCCTAAATCATCTTCATATTCTTCTTATTTATTCATCTGACTTAAACCTAGGCAAACCTGCACCAACCCTCTTCTTCATAATCCATACACATCCTTCTTAGTTGTACATTCAGACTCAATAGTTGTAGTTGATTCCCAATTGCTTCATCTCAATTCAATTTAACACTACAGAATCATCACTTGCATCTCCATCTCAGCAACACGGTACCACTATAACTTCAGGTTGTTCACAAAACACATTCATTAACTCAAGATATCACCTTTTGTAGTTTCAATCCTAAACATCACCAATACTTGTAATTTCCTAAACATGCATGTACAGTTCCATATTCATACATCCACAACAACTCACTTAAACATCAATATAAAGAATATATAACTTCACTAAATTTACATAGGAAGAAAATTACCTCAAGACAATCCTCTTCAAAATCAATCCAAACCATAAACATCTACTCTGTCTCAACCAATTCAACTACCAGAATCATCTCCTTTGTTTCTACTCACCCAAAATCCTCCCGAACAAACCCGAATACCCCTGAGATATAAACTCGTTAACTGAGATATGATTTCACACATAATCTCAACCTAATTTGTTTGACTAACTCGATACCCATCTCAAATCACCCTCTTAAATCATCAAATTCATCTTCAATCAAATCTCAAAACCAAAATCAAAAACCCTAGTTCTCAGTTCATCCCAAATCAAGTACAAAACTTCAATTAAAACTTAACCCATGATTCTTCATCACACCACAACTCTAATTTCATCTCTTAAAACTTCTGAGCATCAATCGGTTCTATAAATCCTAATTCTGAATATAAAAGCATCAACTCCTTCCTTTCCAAAAATCAATAAAAAGTCAATCACCACCACCAACCGTTATCCTTGATAACTTGTCTAATCTCTCGACCTCACAACCTCAGAGTTCTCATGAAATCCCCAGAGGAGAAGAACAGAAGAAGAAGAAGAAGAAGGGAGAAGAAGAAAGAAGAATAAAAATGAAGAAGAAAAATAAAAGAAAGAATAAGCTCATCTTCACGATTTGGTCATGGTGATAAGGCCAACGAAAATGATAAAGGCACCCGACCAAAAGATAAGGGCATCCAAGTCGGTTCTTTACAAAAGGTTTATTTTTCCCTTCTCACGATTCAAGTGATTTCTTCTTCATCCGGTATCCGAATGACACATTCGAGCAGTCCATTGTGCATAACTTTTCGAAACCTACTCAATGATACTGGTTTCGTATCTAGATCGTTGTTAGATTAATTTATATTAATTAATTTTCATGTTAAACTAATCGAGTTATTAACGTCCAATACGTCTCTTGACTAGTCTAATAGCGTTGACGAGCTTGAGGGTCTTAACATTCACGGTCCATCTTCCTGAACTCCTCACTACGCAATGCTATAGTGACCTCAGCGTATGTCATCTTATCCTTCCCATGCATTAAAGGCTTAATCACGGGTTCATACCTTTCAGGAAGAGAGTTTATCAGAGACAAAGCTTGTTCCTCATCCTCAATTATCTCATCGTAGTTAACCAACTCAACAAGAAGTTTATTATACGAATCTAGGTGCTCTGTCAGAGTTGCACCATTCTTCATGTTATAGCGATACAAATTTCTCTTAAGATGTATCATATTCGCCACGTTCTTCACAAGATATTCTTTCTCTAGCTTTTCCCAAAGATCCTTAGCTTAAGACTCGTGTTGATAATTAACTCTTACTGAAGTTGCTAAACACCCTCGAATCGAACCCAGACATAATTTATTCATCTTGTTCCACTGCTTGTCAGACATCTCCGTTGGCCGACCTTCTAGAGCTTCCTCTATGTCAAGATGAACAAGAGTACGTCTGTTCTCCATAAACCAAAGTTATTGGTTCCGGTAAACTTATCAACCTTTAGTTGTGATCTATGTGAATGTTGTATTTCTTCTTTTGTTTCCTTATCTTTATTTGATGACTCCGGAAATTCATTTGTATCAACCATTATTTATGAAAATAAATAATCACAAAAAAAAAGATAAAAATTAACCTTTGAGATCAAAATTACCTCAAACAACTTCAGAAAAATACCCGCGCTGCAATATTATGAATACCCAAAATTCCAAGAACATAACTCGAGCTCTGATACCAACTGTTGCGTTAAAACCATGCGGAAGCGATTTGCACAGCTACACAAGAGTACTCTAAATATTGCAAAGAACACAAACTAGAAAAGAAAAGAGACAAGAATTTAACGAGGTTGAATCCTCGGGAAAAGAGAGATTTTATATATTATCATTTAGGAGAAAATACACAAACCCTAAGAGAAAAATAAGAATTTTTAGTGTGTTTTTTTACTTTGTCTAATAGGGTATTTATACTAGTTAGCTAGGGAATATTACTTAACCTCCAAGTGACCGACTAATTTTGGTTCTTACCGAAATTATCCCACCGACCTAGCTACCTTCTAGGCTATAGGATTATCCTACCGACCTAGCTAATACACATGGTTTTAGAGTTCCATTCAAATTTGGACTCTCACAAACCTGTATCCTATAATTTAGCTAGCGTCCAACAATTCTCCACCTCGGATCATGCATTCATGCATGAGACGATCAACACAAGAAATATCCTTCGTCTTCCAACGCCGATTGCGCCATAGGGTACCTACGTATCCTCCCCAAGGAATCAAACCGACCGTAGTTCACTTAATGGCCTTACTATAAGGCCTCCATCAGGTTCTTAAGAACCTCTACCCCAAAGGGTCTCACCAAACCGAAAGAATGTGGATCAATTTCGAGCAATGAAGAAACTTGACCCCATATACTACTTTCGTTAACATATCATCTAGATTTTCTTTGGTATCGATCTTCACAAGTAAAATGTCTTTGTCTTCCAGAATTTCTGTAACAAAGTGAAATCGAACATCTATAAGTTTGTTTCTGGAATGATGCACTTGATTCTTAGCCAAGATTGCACTAAGACTATCACAATGCACAGGAAGTTGTTCCTGCACAACACCCAAGTCATCGAACAAACCTTGTAACCATATATCCTCCTTAAATGCCTCTTTTACTGCCATATACTCCGCTTCAGTAGTTGAGAGAGCCATAATAGACTGCAAAATTGATCTCCAACTAACTGGTGCTCCATCTATGGTGCTCCATCCATGGTAAATACATACCCTGTAGTTGAATATCTCTTGTCCAAATCACCAGCATAGTCAGAATCCACATAACCAACACACAACTGAGTGTTACTATCTTCCTTCACAAACTCCAAGCCAACATCAATAGTACCATAAAGATACCTCAAAATCCATTTCAAAGCTTGCCAATGACCTTTACTAGGATTATGCATATAACGGTTGATCATACTTACTGCATGTGAAATGTCTGGCCTCGTACATACCATTGCATACATCAAGCTACCAACAACACTAGCATATGGGATTTGGGCCATATACTCACGCTCTTCTTCAGTAGTATGAGACATATCAGAACTCAACTTAAAATGAGGACCAAGGGGAGTACTTACATATTTAGTTCCTTCGGAGATACTAAATTTCTGTAACACTTTCTTCAAGTATGCCCTTTGAGACAAACAAACTTTAACCTTCTCTCTGTCACGTTGAATTTCCATGCCAAGAATCTTCTTAGCTTCTCCCAGATCTTTCATCTCAAACTCAGTTGATAATTTGTGCTTCAAATTCTCAATCTCTTTCTTGTTATTCGATGCTATAAGCATATCATCGACATACAAGAGCAAATATATGAAAGAACCATCACGTAGCTTCTTGAAGTATTCACAATGATCATAGTGACTTCTTGTGTATGTCTGGCCAATCATAAACTGATCAAATCGCTTGTACCACTGTCTTGGAGACTGTTTAAGCCCATACAACGATTTCTTCAACTTACATACACAATCGGCTGAGTCATATAGATCTCCTCTTCTAGACCACCATGTAAGAACGCCGTCTTGACATCTGACTATGATGTGTCATAGATTTGTTGGTGTTGCTGAAAGAACTAAGAAAATAAGGAATTGAGTACTTACTTTTGAGCTGCCAACGCCATGTTGATGGTGGTTGTGTCGCAATAAGTGCATCGTAGAAAAGTTGGCTTTATCTAGTGATATGAGATCTCGCCAGCTTTTGCACACTAGTTTGCATTCCAAGAGTGTATCAGCTGGTATTCGAGAAAATATATCTAATGATGTCTTTATTTGAGAAAATATATCTAATGATTTGATTCCCTTTGAAACCCTATTACTTACCCATATATATATATATATATATATATAGTCTTCTTTGTAGAGTCTGCCGATTTTAGGAAATTGCTTGTTACAAACTGACCGGATGTAGGGTCTTCTTTGTAGAGTCTGCCGATTTTAGGAAATTGCTTGTTATAAACTGACCGGATCTAGGGTTAGATGGTATCATGTGTTCGAACCCGCCGAATGGCAGGTGAACCCGTACTGATTTACAGGTGGACTAGGGAACATTGGGACCATCTGAACCTAGATAGTCACACTAATACAATAGCCAATACCTTGATGCCCACTAGTACTGATTATTTCTTGTCGTTCATACGAGGTTGCCGGAATACCAGCAACCTTATCAATGTGATATAGACTGAGAAGATGAGGAACTACCCAGCAACTGTTAACCTTATTTTCTCACATGATGTTTTCTCCTAAAGAGTTCAATGACACAAAAAACTTCAAATGAGGAACTACTTCAAGCAAACAAGAGTATATCCAGGGTTTGTTCAATAAAACGGTAAAGTCTATGCCTGAGTATACAAATGAACCACGTGTGTATGTGTTCTTTCTAAGAGCAAATGGTCTGTATATTACCACCAATCCATGGTTTACATACTGCAGAGCTATTTTAAACCCCTAACACCACTCCAAGATTCATATTTGCTCTGTAATGCTTATTGTAGCACAGATGCCACGGATGAGCAACCTATAGCCTATCTGGAGTCTAAGATCCCGAGTGTCGTAATTTAGCTCAAAACTGGCCTAAACTGATTGGAAACGGCCTAATGATAAAGACGTGATCCTATGTATCATGGTCTTGGAATTTTAGCTAAACTCCATCGTTTAGGGCTTCAAAAGGCCGTTTTTGCCATTTTAGGAAAGTTTTTGGCGAGTACTTTCATTATTTTAGATAACCTAAAATTTGTAAAATAGCAAATTGGGGTTTGAGCCGGTTTTGTGTTGTTTTCATCCTTTCTTGTTGCACAAGTTGGGGTTCCAAGCCTATTTAAGAGTCTGCAAAGTTATTATTCTATACAGGTTATTTGATTAATAAATTTAGTTTTATTGAACTTGTTCAAGTTTAATTCGGATTTTTATTTATAGTCGGGAAGCCAAGGTCTAAATAATTGTTCATCGTCGTTATTCCAAGGAATAATTCGAGGTATGAACAAACTATCCCTTTTTCTTGTTTTGAATATATTTGCTGCACTAACATCCCTCAGAAGAGAGAAGTTCTTAAACAACAGTATCTCAAATGAAGTAGTAAAGGCGGAGCCAAGAAGGGGTGCACAAAAAAAAGGGGGGGATTTTTAGAGCGAAAACAAGGCTTATATATAGAAAAAAATTCTTATTTTGCGTAAAATAGACCTTGGAGCCAGCAGGGCAGAGGTGCAAGTGCACACCATTGCAATGGGCTGGCTATGAATTCAAAATTAAAACTCATCACTGCTAAATTCTAAGGTGTGCTCTTCTGACAGAAACAAATATGGTTAAAGCATGTAAAGTAATTGAACTTCAATTACATGTGCGGCTAGCTAGTTGTAGTCCTTCACCATCACCACTTTATGAACTTGATGAATTTCTTATCTTACATATTGTCTCTCCAAAATCTTTCAATGAAACCAAGCTGTTCGTATGAGGGATTACTTCAAAAAGATTCATAGGCCCAAATCTTTTCCAAGTTGCAGTTTTCAGGTTATAATAACTAAAGAATGCCCTTTTGTCTACATAACAGAGTACAACCAAACCATTCTTTGTTAAAGCCAAAGGTTCATTGATGGAATCGGATAAAAATTCAGGTACCACATCTATACTGAACTCCATAAACCAGCTCCAAGACTCGGGCTCATTAACTGGAGATGTCTTTTTTAATGTCCATATCTTAAAACATATATCACCGTTATGAACAATATCACCTTCACAAACAGTAACACACAACCATTCTCCATATGGACCAATAATAGATGTGATTGGCCATTGACAAAGGCTTCCGGCAAACGGCACTGGAGGGAGCACATGGAACCTTTCATCTGATAAATTGAAGGATATTACGTCTTTTCCATTCTTACATACCCAATGAATAGCTCCATTAACAAAGACACCATGCACTGGCTGTAACGAGCTGTTGAAAAACCCTTTATTTCTCCACCCACCGCCACCACCAAGAGTGTATACTTGTATAAGTCCTCTATCAAATCTATGTCCATATATGATTCTAACAACCTTGTACTCGTTGGTTTGAGAATTGTAACCAAAACCACTAAGTATTTCACTTACATCTTCGTACTTGTTATTTTCGTTAAATCCTTGAATACGCAAACATTCTTTAGTAATGGGATTAAAGATATGGATCGGATCTGCCAAGCCAATACTTTTATGTTCAGTTAAACAAATCAAACCATTGCAAGAACCAATTAGTGATCTCGCGTCTTCTTCTAGACTGGTTTGAAGGAGAGGAAATCTAAGTTTGCTTGGAATGCACTGCTCCTCGTTATCAGCACTAGTACTCGTCTCATCAAATTCTCCATAGCAAAGTTGGAGACCACCACTATTCTTTTTATTTTGTGGCATGGATAAGAAAATAAGACCTTGACTTACCTTTGAAGCAGCACCATTGTTATGAAGATCCAGCTCCTGCTGATGTGGAAAGTGCATATTAGCAAAATTCTTTTCAATTAATAAGAGAATTTCCCATGTTTTACAAACTTTTTTGCACTCTAAAACTGTTTCTACTGGTACTCGAGAAAATATCTCTAATTTTATTTCTGCTGGGAGATCATCCATGGGATGTGCCGATTTTCTTTTCTTTTACTTTTCTTTCCCCCTGCCAGACTATTACTACTGCCTCTATATATATTAGAATTGGTTTCCGAAATTGCACAAGATTCGTATTTCCTAATTCTGTCAAAGCCGCGTGCAGCTCGGCCCAGCTTTCACAACTAAGGTCGGAAACTGTTACAGAAAAACCTTCTTAAAATAATACTCGTTAAAATAATAATCTCTCTAAAATAATAAAATTATTTAGTCCCAACTAGGCTTGCACAGGTTAAATTTCTTCTCGCTAAAATAATAATCTCTCTAAAAATAAAAAATTTCTCTTGGTCCCAAAGCTATTATTTTTAAGAAGTGTTACTGTACTTTGATGCTCTGGAATAAAAAAAATGATGGTGGCACTACTTAATCTTTAGCAACCGAATATAAGTCGTCCACAAAACGTATGGGAAAACTTCTCTGACTTTTACAAAAAGAAGGAAGAGAGAATAAGCTAATTGGTTGATTGCTTGGAGCTTGTACATACTTAGCTTGATTCATTTTGTTCGGCTTGCTAAAACTCTACAAGGTGTATACCAAACTGATTGGAATAGAGCTCAGATATACTTGTAGAGTTTTAGCAAGCCGAACAAATGCAACTCAACCGAACAGAAATAATGACATACAGAGAGATTTCTAGCACGAGATGTGTATCAGGGTGTACACAGTAATGTGGTGACAAACAAGAGATTAGGTCACTGATGTTATGGTTCTGGTGTCCTTATTGGAACAACGTAACAATTCAAGGAAAGTTCCGTTTATAGAACTCTGCTATACATAGAAGTCTGAGTATCTTAGGAAACTTGTGTACTTGTATTGCACGTAACTCTTTAAGTTGTACATATATATATACATAGCACTCTTGTACTTTGTATTCATCAAATTTAAGAAATCAATAATTCAGTTAAACCCTATTCTATCTTCTCTTCTAACTCTTCTCGATTACATAAGCTAAACCCTAAACTCAACTTGGTATCATCCTGGTTGTGATCTTCATGTCTTCCGCAACCTCTTCTGTTTCTACAATTTCAACTATTCTTCAATCTTCTCAATCTATGATGGCTTCCTCTGTTTTCGCACAACCTCATCATATCATCACTGTCAAACTTGATGAAACCAATTACTCCCTTTGGCGTGCTCAATTTTTACCCTATCTTCAGGGATATGAACTTGATGGTTATGTTACTGGTGACACACCCTGTCCACCTCCGACTCTTCCAAACTCTGAAAACCCTAACCCTGAATATGCTCCTTGGCTCAAACAGGATCGTATTCTTTTAGGATGGATCTTCTCTTCTCTAACCCCTGCCGTACTACGGAAAGTTCATCGTCTTACCACGTCTCATGAAGTTTGGTCCTCTCTGGAATCTTTGTTTGCTTCTAAATCTGATGCACACATTCATCACCTTCAATGTGAGCTCCGTGCACTGAAGAAAGGGTCTCTTTCTATGAGAGCCTATATTGATCGAGCTCGTGACCTTGTTGACAGCCTTGCTGCCGCTGATACCATTGTGACTAACACTGAGTTACGTCACTGTATTTTAGCCGGATTGGACTCTTCATATGATGCTATTGTCACTTCTCTCACCACCTCAATGGGAACTATGAAAATCGAAGATTTCATCACATATCTTCTCACCTTTGAACTACGAGTTGAACAACAAACAAAGCTACTGAATTCTACACCTGTTGCCGCCGCCGCTTCGGAATTTTTTCTTCTCAAAGATGTCCGGTCTCTTACCACGACCTAATACCGGCACCTCTAATGCCGATTGCTCGCCAAAGTGTTTGTATGTCAGTTATGTGAAAAATCTGGACACCTCTATCATTTGTGCTGGAAGCGTTTTGATCGCAATTTCAAGCCACAACCTCCTCGACGTAATCAATCACAGTCACCTGCTCCTCGTGCTTATGCTGCTACAACACAAGGATCCTCCTCCTCTGCTCCGTGGGTACCGACAAGTGGGCTACTCGATCATATCACGAATGATCTAGCTAGATTGCATTCTTTTTCAGAGTACACTGGTCCGGATGAGATAAAGATGGGTAATGGTTCTTCTATTCCGATTACTCATGTTGGTTCTTCAATACTAGGTACTCCAGGACGTAAGTTACATCTCAACAATACTTTATTTGCTCCTCAAATCTCTCATAATTTATTATCAGTTTCTCGGCTTACTACTGATAATGATGTATTGTTTGAGTTTCACCCTGATTTTTGTATTGTGAAGGA
This sequence comes from Papaver armeniacum, assembly GCA_023531295.1. Classification (NCBI taxonomy): domain Eukaryota; kingdom Viridiplantae; phylum Streptophyta; class Magnoliopsida; order Ranunculales; family Papaveraceae; genus Papaver; species Papaver armeniacum. The sequence goes on from JAJJWW010017635.1 coordinate 227,603, forward strand.
TCGATGCACGGGGAAGGTTCTTCTGCGTGGAAATAGGGTTGGTGGTCTCTATGTTCTTGATAGTTCAAGCACTTCTACAACAAGTCTTGTTGGTGAACGTACTAGCCTGCAAAACTGGCATTCTAGATTAGGACATCCTATGATGCGAACTGTGCGTCATGTTATTTCTAAATTTTCTCTTCCCATCTCTAGTAGAAAACTAAGTTTTTGTTCTTCTTGTCATGAACATCGAAGTCATAAGTTACCTTTCTCTTCTAGTAATACTATTTATTTGAATCCACTTGATTTGATTGTCTCGGATGTTTGGGGTCCTTCTCATATTGTCTCTAATGATGGTTATCGATATTACATTATCTTTATTGATGCTTATTCTCGGTTTACATGGATGTTTCCTCTTACTCATAAATCGGATGTTTACTCTATATTTCTTGTTTTTCAAAAACATGTTGAGAATCTCTTTAATCGAAAGATAAAGATTTTTCAATCTGATAATGCTCTTGAATATCGTAAACTTACACCCTATCTTCAACAAAATGGGATTTTTCATCGATTCTCTTGTCCACACACCTCTGAGCAAAATGGATTGGTTGAACGTAGACATCGTCATATTCGTGAAACTGGTCAAACATTATTGTCTATGGCCTCTATACCAACTTCTTATTGGTATGATGCATTCTTTACTGCTTGTTATCTTATGAATAGGGTACCTTCATCTGTTCTTGATAAAGCATCTCCGTATGAAGTTTTGTTTGGTTCTTCTCCTGACTACTCTTCTTTTCGAGTGTTTGGATGTCTTTGTTTTCCCCATCTTCGTCCTTATAGAGCTCATAAGATGGATCCATCATCCTCCCCCTGTGTGTTCATTGGTTATAATCCACAACATAAAGGCTATAAGTGTCTTCATATTCCTACTGGTCGTGTTTATGTTAGCAGGCATGTAGTTTTTGATGAGACCACCTTTCCTTTCGCGGCACCGATTGAACCTTCTCCAGTATCAACTTCCACTGATCAGGTGATATCTCCCCCTTTGCACATTATATCTTCTATCCCAGTGTCTGTTAATTCAAGTCCATATTTACCAACTGATGCTCAAGGAATAGAGATACATGATGTGCATTCACCCTTACAACAAGAGCAACCATCTGGAGATACTATATTTCAGTCTACTTCGGTATCCCCTGCATCTACTTCTGCAGATATATTGTCGGAATCATCCTCAGCTTCGGACTCATCCTCAGCATCTAATACTCAGGGAAATATTCAGTCTCAACAAATTCCTACAGTGCCAGCTAATTTGCAGTCTTCTAATGATTCAGTAATTCCGTCTCATCATATGGTTACTCGCGCTAAAGATGGAATTTTTAAACCAAATACCTCAAGGTATGCTCTTATCAGTGATTCACTTCTTGAACCAACGTGTTATTCTCAAGCTCAAGCTGATCCTAACTGGCGTCAAGCATCTGATGACGAATATAATGCTTTGCTCAAAAATGGTACCTGGATTTTGGTCCCTTATCATCCTTCCATGAATCTAGTTGGCTGTAAATGGGTATATCGCATTAAACGCAAATCTGACGGTACAATTGAGCGGTTCAAAGCTCGCCTTGTCGCCAAGGGAAATCATCAACAGGAGGGTGTTGATTATAGTGAAACATATAGTCCCGTGGTGAAACCTTACACTATTCGTATCGTTCTCACTCTGGCATTGTCTCATAATTGGGCTATTCATCAACTGGATGTTCAGAACGCGTTTTTGCATGGTAATCTTGAAGAGGAAGTCTACATGAAACAACCTCCAGGCTACACGGATCCTAATTTCCCAACTTATGTCTGTAAACTTCAAAAATCACTTTACGGACTTAAGCAAGCACCACGTGCACAGTATCACGGACTGTGCTTTTTTGATTAAACCGGGGTTTCCGCTTCCAAATGTGATTCCTCATTGTTTATTCGACGGGATGCTACTGGCATTATTTTTCTTTTGGTCTATGTTGATGATATTCTTCTTACTGGATGTAATACTGCAAGCTTGGATTCTATTCGTGCATCTCTACACAAAGAATTTGCAATTAAGGATCTTGGATCTTTGTCATTCTTTCTCGGAATTGAAGCAACTCGTAACTCTTCTGGTTTGTTTCTTACACAAAAACGGTATACTCATGATCTTCTTATTCGAGCAAAAATGGATGGAGTTAAGCCAATTCAAACTCCAATGAGCACTTCTGGAGCTATCTCATCTGATCACAGCACTTTATTAATAGATGCAACGGAATACAGAAGTATAGTCGGAGCATTACAATACCTGACTTTCACTCGTCCTGACATAGCTTATGCTGTCAATAAAGCTTGTCAATTCATGCATGCACCAACAGATTTTCATTGGGCATTGGTTAAAAGAATATTAAGGTATCTTAAACATACTTCCACTTATGGAATTCTTCTCAAACCAGTGATAATCTTCGTTATCATTCACTGCCTACACTGATTCAGATTGGGCAGGTTCTTTAGAAGATCGGCGTTCTACCAGTGGATACTGCATCTATTTAGGTGGTAATATCATTTCTTGGAGTGCTCGTAAACAAAAGACAGTTTCTCGATCTAGCACTGAAGCTGAGTATCGCGGACTTGCAATTGCCACTGCTGAAATCATGTGGATTCAATCTCTTCTAAAAAAAATTACAGATTTCTGCACAATCTCCACCCATTTAGTGGTGTGATAATCTTGGAGCAACGTATCTTCATGTCAATCCAGGTCTTTCATGCTCGAACAAAGCATATAGAAATTGATTATCACTTTGTTCGTGATCTAGTTACTTTAAAGCTTCTTGATGTTCGATTCGTTTCATCTAAAGATCAGATAGCAGATATATTCACCAAGCCACTCTCCAAGGATCGTTTCAATTCACTGAGATTCAAGCTTACTGTTCAAGATGACCCGTTACGCTAGCGGGAGGGTATTGGAACAACGTAACAATTCAAGGAAAGTTCCGTTTATAGAACTCTGCTATACATAGAAGTCTGAGTATCTTAGGAAACTTGTGTACTTGTATTGCACGTAACTCTTTAAGTTGTACATATATATATACATAGCACTCTTGTACTTTGTATTCATCAAATTTAAGAAATCAATAATTCAGTTAAACCCTATTCTATCTTCTCTTCTAACTCTTCTCGATTACATAAGCTAAACCCTAAACTCAACTGTCCTTGACATCGTAGACTTCGTAGTTCACGCCACAACCACAATGAATATTAGGTCCATTTTCTATAGAATTTTTTATCATCACCAATCGGCCATTTGCTTCTTCAGGACTTTGGAGCCCTCGTATACATTTCTTGAGAAAACCGCTTTCTTTGGTCCTCCCTGTGCTGCTTTTATTGCATGGCATCTTTGCTTGTTTAAGCGCTTAAGCAGTTCGGGATCTTCGCTACCAACTTATTAGATTTATGAGAAGAGTAAGAATCAGAGATAAATGAAAGAGACAAGAGATTAAAGTGCATGGTTCAGCACTAACGCCTATATCCACTGACAAATCCAGAGGGTGAAATATATTGATGATCATCAGTACTGACTGAGATGATATCTGTTACATTAGAACACTCTTTTTTATAGAGTGATATAGGATAAATACTACTACCGACTAATTACATGATAATCAAGGCAAAAGCATGTAACCTTCAGTACATAATGAGGATAGTAATATAGTTAAACAGATGATACAAAGAGCTACAACACCCAAGATTACGAATCAGTATTTTGGTAAAGAGCTTGCATGGCTTACCAAGTGTAAAGAATCCAAATTACTGGGATTAGCATCATTTTCATCATTCGGGTCCGGGAGGCATCCCTTCATTATCCGAACTTATTTCTTCATTCAGTTCACCTTCAATAACTGCATCCTAATCCCGCAGAAAAGATGGCTGGCAGTAACATAGCCATAAAATATGAACAATGATAAGAGCCATGCAACGTTTCGAGTGAAACCACAATGGTGAACCCTGGGTTTCACCTCGGTGACAAAAAGCTCGCTAGACCTTAAGGGTTCTATTAAAAACAAGACATTGTAACCGGTCTAATAGGGTTTGGATTCGATTCCAGAGTTATGGATGGGTATCTGCTGACCACTCAACCACCTTGAAGCAATATACAGACACTAAAACAAAAGAATAAAATTTTGGATAAACTTAACATCAAAAGAAATAACACTATAATGTGAATTCTAAGTGTTCGAATGTCTCGATGCTAATCAATAGCATCATTCTAACACTGAATCACTGATATAACATAACATAAAATATAAAATGATAAAATAAAGTATTGAAATAAAATACTCCCTCCGTTCCACTTTAGATGATATTTTTTGAGTTTTCACGTAGATTAAGAAATAGAGAGATTTGAAGATTTTCCATCTATACCCTTAAGAAAAGTCTATAAACATTAATTGTTATTAGTGCATTCATAAATAAATTTATAGTTCCAAGACAAAATATTAGGATATTATTGGTAGTTTTATGGAAAAATATGAAACCTTCAAGTATTGTGGAACAGGAAAATACTCTAAAACATCATCTAAAATGGAACGGAGGGAGTATATAAATTCATAAATTTATGTACGAGATTAATAATGAAATTCAGTGGCAAATGCATTAGCTTTTCCAAGCTCGTTACCAATCCTTCGTCACACTTTCTGTTCTTATATGTTGTTTCGCCTAAAGCTTCCAGTGAAACTAAGCTATTTGTATGAGGAATCGCTTTAAAGAAACCCCAAATCCCAAGTCTTTTCAAAGTTGCAGTTTTCGGGTCATAACAAAAGAGTGTATCCGCAGACGGATAATTAGAATGATTATACTTGAGAAGAACCAAACCGCTCCTGGTAACAGCAAATGGCCTATAATGCCAAATGTATGACGAACTTTCTAGAGTTATACTGAATTCCTTACACCAGCTCCATGTCCCATCCTTGTTATCCAGAGCTGCAATGTTCTTCTGAGAAGATGTCTGCTTATAAGTCCATATATCTAAACAACTGACATTACTTTCACATGCGTTAACACACAACCATTCTCCAAATGATCCAAGAACAGAATTGTACTGCCAAGTAGATTCCGAAAAAGGTGGCATCGGGAGGACATGGAACTTTTCATCTGACAAATTGAAAGCCATTATGTCTTTCCCCTCGAAACTTAACCAATGAATAGCTCCATTAGCATACACACCATTTGCTGCATTCAACTTGCGTGTGATTGCCCCTCTATTTTTCCACCCACCGCCACCACCATCAAGAGTGTATACTTGTATATCTCCTCTTTCAGAACAGGCGTTGTATAAGATTCTAACAGCCTTGTACTCGTTGGTTTGCGAAATATAACCAAATCCATTGAGTATACTAACAGCATCATAGTACTCAATATTTTCGTTACATTGTGGGAGATGCAAACATTCTCTAATAATGGGATTACAAATATGGATGAGATCGTGGAGGCCACTCTTATCAGCTAAACAAATCAAACCATTGCAGGAACCAACTAGAGAATGATCTCTCAATCTAAGTGTTTTTGGAATGCACTCCTCCTTGTGATCATCATCAGTACTATTATTCCTCTCATCGTATTTTACGTAGTAAAGTTGCTTATCTCTAATGTTTAAGTTGCCCAGCTTACCTTCGATAAGAAGACCTAGATTTACCTCTGAACCATGATCGAGCTCCAATAGCTGTTGACGGTGCAAGTGCATATCAACAAATTTCTTATCAATTGATAACGAATTTTGCCATGTTTTGCAAACTTGTTTGCATTCTAAAACTGCTTCTGCTGGTACTCGAGAAAATATCTCTAGTTTTATCTCTGCTGGAAGATCATCCATGGAATGTGCCGATTTTCTTTTCTTTTCTGCCAGACTACTGCTCCATATATATTAGATTTACTTTACTTATAGGTTTCCTAAATCGCACAAGATTCGTATTTCCCAAATCTGTTAAAGTCAGTTGCAACTCGGCCCAGTTTACAAAAGGAAACCAAACCATTGAAAACTCTGATGCTCTGGAATAAAAGAATGATGGTGGCAGTACTTATCTTTTTAACAACAGAATATAAGTCGTCCACAAAACTTCTGGCTTTTAGGAGGAAGAGAATAAGCTAATTACTTAATTGCTTGGAGCTTGTATATCTGAGCTCTTCCCCAGAAACATGTTATCCAAAAGCCTAAGCTTACAAAAAATCTTCTCCGTATCAAAATTGAAAATGCAACTAAACGGAACAGAAATAAGGATATACTGAGATTTCTAGCACGAGATGTGTATCGGGGAGTACATGGTAGTGTGAAGGCAAACAAGGGATTAGGTCACTGCAGTAATGGTTCTGGCTGGTGTCCATAACATCCTATTTCACGCCACAACCACAATGAATATTAGGTTCATCGTTCAGTCCATAACTTCAGCAATTGCTCATGTTTCTTCAGAATTTTTATCATCACCAGTCGGCCATTTGCTTCTTCAGGACTTTAGAGCTTTGAGATTTTTTATGACCCTTGTCCTTGTATGAATTTCTTGAGAAAACGGCCTTCTTCGTTCCTCCCTGTGCTGCTTTTATTGCATGGCGTCTTTGCTTGTTTAAGCGCTTAAGCAGTTCGGGATCTTCAGTATCAGCTTCACTTGGACTATCTTCATTGTCCTCCTCATCCTCCTGAAACAAATTAAACAGTGTCAACGCTTTGGGTTGGTGTAACGACAAATTTAACCGAATGCAGAAACTATTCTAGTACGACCAACTTCAAGTTGCTATAGAAATACAAGTTACTGTAACTTCTATATAAACAACCAGGCGTCTTACTTTTTGTTTCATATTTTCCTAATTTTCGAAAGTTCTGTTTTACTTTTCATTCACATAAGTTTGCTATGCTAACTTAAAACTATAATAAAGCAAATACCTTAGATTCGGGATCTTCAGTACCAGGTTCAATAGGAGTATCCTCATTGTCCTCTTCATCTTCCTGAAACAAGTTGAACACAGCGTCAATGCTTTTGGTTTGTATCGCAACAAATGAAACAGAATGCAGAAAAGTACAAGTGTATATAGCTTAAAACTTTCAAAAGCTCTTTATTTTTCGTTTTTGCTAAATTTCAAAAGCTCTTTATTTTTCGTTTTTGTTAGCTTAAAACTATATTAAGGAAAAGTGTATATAGCTTCACTATACAATATGTACAATAATATAGTTAAACAGACAATACAGAGAGCTATAGCACACAAAAAATAACAATGTCATCATCTGGAACTGTAGCACCCAAAATTATTAATCATTTGGTAAAGAGCTTACGTGGCCTACCAAGTGCAAAGATTCCAAATTATTGACGTTAGCATCATTTTCATCATTGGGGAGGCATCCTTCATCGTCAGAATTTATTTCTTCATTCATTTCACCTTCAATAAACTGCATCACACAAAGAGAGATGAGTGATAAATGCATCTTAATCCAGCAGAAAAAATGGATTGGTGGTAGCATAGCCATAAAATATGAACAATGATTCCATGTGACATTTCGAGTAAAACCACAATTTTTAAACTAAAGCTTGAACAAAATATTTTCTCATACTAAACTAAGAACTCAATATGCTTAGCTTATTTAATGTAATTGAACAACATCTTACAGTCAAAACCAAGATCTCATATTCACTAAATTGATATTTACAACCAAAAGAGATTGCAGGATAGTTTTGTCTTCTCAAACCAAGTATTAGTTCAAGATAAAGATCATCCACATTAAAGTTGAAATATATCGATCAAAAAATTAAATAAAAATAAACTGAAAAAAACAAACAAAAAAAAAAAAAAAAGGTCCACTTAGGATTTTAGTGAACAAAGAGAAAATTCATATAATGAGAAATCTGCAGCAAGTCTACCACAAAAAGCAGATTCTAACACAAGGAAAAACATGGTTGGTTTTCTAACACTTAGCACTACAAATAGCCACCTTTATCAACACTTTAACATTATAAAATCTGATGCTTTCTTTATAAAAGAAAGCAAAATTTTGAATTTCTTTTAACTAAAACCATTGATGGATTAGCATCATAAGTACATTTTTGCATTCAAGTAAAAGTAAGAGTTGCAACTGCTTTACTCAGTACCTTTTCAATAGCTTCATTGTCCTTCTTTGTAAACCCACTGGCAGCAAGTTGTTTGTCCAGGGAATCAACAGGTTTTATCATAGAAGCAAAGGTAGGCCTTTCGTTTTCGTCTTCATCAAGGTTGAATCTGAATGCAATCATTAACATGCAGATTAAAAGGTTTCAAAATCAGAAAGGAAGGAGTTGTAATGAGATTCAAGTTGCAGTTCTTCCAAGGCACAGAAAAATAAGTAAGTCCAGCATACGGACTAGAGATCAGAAAAATCAATAAAGGGAGAAAGTTACTAGCACCAAATTGGTTATGCATAAACCATGAAATATCAATATCCCAGGTTTGTTAAGTATTCTTTATCTAACAGTACTTAAAAAATATTGAGCAGGTAGACCACTGACCTCCTGCGGAAAAACTTGTATATGCATTCAACATCACGATCGAAATACCTGAAAAACAGGACAGTGGTGAGTAATCACAGAGATTAACCCAAGTAAACATGAATGATCTTCACAAAAAAAATTGAAAAACGTGTAAGTTGGAATTATACAAGGTAACAAGGGTGCCAACAAGAAATTTGAAATTATACAAGGGTGTCAACAAGAAATTTGAAATATGACATACATTTCAGCATTGCGATGATTAACAGACACCATTTGAGGAAAATCAATCATGGTAACCTTCTCGTCATCATCAATCTACAATTTACACAGGATAAAATGAATTACCAAATTGATAAAACACAACAAGCCAGAGTGTGAAAGTTTGCATCTAATCAAGCACTTGAAACAATAGGAATACTGCAGAAGTCAATAGAATCCAAAAGCAAAAACTAAGAGTAGTCAAGATCTGCAGCTTCAGAATGCCCAAGATACACGTAATTATCTACAGGGTCTGAACTACTTACCATTATGTTGAATTCATTAAAATCACAATGGATAAGACCAACTTCAGCCAAACGAACAACAAGACCAATAATTGTTTCAAACACAATGTCTGGATTTTGAATTTCTTTCACCTGCACACTGGGTAGGAAAAAATAACTGATTGGTTATCACAGCCAGCAACTTTCTTGCAAGACAGCAAACAATGTTTTCAAATTTGACATAAACAAAGGAAAACATTATGTGGTCGTCAAATATACACATAAACTTAAGAACTTAAAAGTAACTCCTCTTACAGTGAATAACCTTGGACAAGTCCCATAATCACACAATGTCTATTACAATCCACAGCATTTGGCACAGGAAAACCATTCTCCTCCAAGGCCTAAACAAGCAAGCAAAAGCTTATTAATATATACATCATTTGAACACCAAATTCAAGGAATAGAAGGGATAACAAACTGAGGAGCAAGTAAACCTTCATAAATGCAAACTCCTTGAGTGCAGCAAGTCGTGACAAGTAAAGCCAGTTATAACTACTGCGGTGCTGTAAATAATCACGCTTAGCTTTGACAGCTCTGAAAGAAACTCTACCTAACCTATGCAGCTTCATCGCCAATATTGTACCATCTTCTGTAGCCACCTCGTATATATCTTCACAGAGGAAAATAAATATCAATCAGACACTACTCTAAGTTCCAGCAACCAATTACATTCCTACGAGAGAACTTACCTGACTCCTTCCCGACACCTATTTGCCGCCCAATTGATGCAAACACTCCCCGGTTAACCAAAGTCTTTATAGCAAGGAAATCATACCCAAGGTATGTAAGCCGAAAACCATCATCTGCACACACAAAACAAGTCAACCATCACAAACAAAACTCATTAAAACTCAAATTTTACAGAAAAATCTTCTGAACTACTTACATTTAGAAGAATCATGATGAACCAGCTTATGCTTCAACAAATTCTTCAACACCTTGTAAGTTCCTCCATGCCTATACATAAACCCCAACAACATCAACATCCAATCATCAAAAACACCATACATTTTTCATGAAAACCGAATCTTTTTGTGCAAAGAACCTAATTCTGTGAAATTTTTGACAAATCCATGCTCAAAAATCATATTAAAATCCCATACCATAAATCTTCTAACCCTAATGGGATACTGAATTTAAGAAAAATAGATGACAATAGTTCTAAAATTAGGTCAAAATTAGTACAAACCCAGACTCCAAAATCAAGTTAATTACACATAATCAAGTATTTTACACCAAATGGGTTCCTCAATTTGAAAATTTTGATACAGGGGAACTAAAATTAGGTAAAAATTTAGTAACTTACTTGAGGCAAGCTATACGACCAATAAGCTCCACTGGTACAATTTCATGCTGAAAACAAATGAAACAACGAATTCTCATAAGAAATAAGAAGAAAAAACAGAGGAAATCGAGGGAGTTAAAAGAGAGGTAGAGAGACTTACGTTTCTCATACCCATCTCGACAGAAGTAAGAACCCTAAAATCATCTTTAGAGAGGTATCTCAATACATTTACATCTAACTTCATATTGTGTTATTTGATGGTGAATTAAGAGTTCGAAACTGTAAGTTAAAACCCTGGGCATAAACAGAGAGGGGAGAGTGATAATAATGGAGGTGGAAGAAGAAGAAGAAGAAGAATTTTGTTTTTCACTGCGAAAAGAGAAAGAGGTGAAGGAAGAGGGTTTGGGGCCTTTTGGGGTTTTTCAAGTGAGCTCGGGTGGTGTTATATAGCATCACCATTTTAGATTGGGGGTAGTTTCTGAGTCGTCTGACTCGTATAAGATGTTCTTGGTCTTTTTCTGATACCTCTAGCCATCACCGTTTTAGTTGAGAAACTCTATATTATTTCAGCATTTTACCATTTTACATCAAACATTGATACAAGAATCTTTAAGTGATTAGAACGTGTTATAACTCATGCTTTAGAGAATAAAAGAAATCCTTCCCGGGTAGAACTATCCAGCAAGTCTCATTTTTTTGCTCAAAAGGTTGAAGAAACCAAAAGATCCGCCAATAAATCAGTATTTTTTTAGATACAATATACAAAATCAACGCTCTATAGAAGAACACGAGTACACGACCCAAAAAACATGACCTAAAGGGGACAAAATCACTCGCTATGAAAGCATAAACTGTCATTCTCCTAGTTCTAGTTTCCTTCAATATTTTACGAGCTAAAAATAAATTGGTGTATAGTAAATAATACTATTTTGATTATTGGGTTACTCTTGGTGTTATTAGCAAGCTAAAAAACATGTTTCAAAATTAAACTTGATCTTTATAGCTAATAAGTCATGCAGATTGAAAACAAATTGAAAAGTTAGTGAGTTGTTTACATAAGACATGCATGCAAATATTGGTTTAGGACTTGTTGACTTTTAACAAGTCTTAGACCAAGTAGGCTTATCCTTAATCCTTAAATAATTAAGGATAAAACAAAAAACAAAAACCTTGGTGCATCTCAGAGCATTTCCAACAGTGGGTGCTAAAAATCCTACGTGGAATTTTTATTTAGATTCTTATTTATGGGGTGATTTGTTTGTGGCAAAAATAGTAATGCTTTGCTCATGAACTATCTCCGATAGTGGGGGTCATATTTCTAAGGTTTGTTATTTTTGGATAATGATAAATTGATTCCCTTTTTCTTATTGGTTTAGAAAAATTTATTTAAAGATAAAAAATTAAAGTATAACTAAAAAGATGACATGAAGGTCATTGCCAAGGTCTAAATAAGACTTTCTCTAAGACCTTCGTATTTATTTTGACACCCTTCCTACTTAATAGGACTCACTGTTGGAGATGCATTTTATGTAAATGAGGGTCTAAAATCATATGTGTCATAAAAAAATAAAAACTTCACCCTCTATTGGAGATGCTCTCATGTATCAGGCTTGTAGTCCTGGAATATAGGCTTTAGGGATTTTCCATGAGTTCCAATAGTGTTATATCACTCCCAAATTTAGACTTGCAGTGTTTTCTAGGTTGTCTGACTCAAAAAAAAAAGGATGTTTTTAGTCTTTTTTTTTTTACCGGAACCCTTGTGTTGTTTTTGTTTTTTTGAAACAGTCAGCAGTGAAAGTTTAACTATTGACGTCAAGCATGAAAGTTGATCATCAGGGGATATTGTTCATAGGTTTTTTCGATATTTTGCTCATAGTCGAAGAGTAATTTCCAATATGAATGCAAATTCTCTAGCTAACTAAGGTACTATTGGGCTTGGTTTGGTAATGTTTTTTTTTTTTTTTCAAAACAAATATATGGTTATAATTTTTAACATTGGTGTTTGGTAGAATATTTTTAAAGTGTTTTTATCCAAAGCACTTAAAATTCCCCAACTTTTAAAAGCTAGGTAGTATAAGCTTTTAAAAGCCTGGCTAAATTGGGGCCTACTGTGATTAATTTGGCCCTACCACTGTAAGACAAAAAAAGATAATTAGAAGTAAAATGGATAACCCCTTATCCAATTATTTTACTAAATGGAAAAACTACCCCTGATTGATTAATGCTAATTTGGATGATTAAATGATGTTTAATCAAGTTAACCCCTGAAATCAACTACCATGAATTCATCATCAAAAACTTGAAAAATTAAATTTTATTCTCAAAACTCAATCCAGAATCGGTTGATGTTAATGCAGTTGCAAACCGATTCTGGGTTGAGTTTTTTCAAAGGATGAAGTAAACCCAGAATCGGGTTTTTTCAATACCTAAAAAAACCGATTGTAGTCGGTGTTTATATATGTCCACATAATCCGATTATACCTTACTTTCAGAAACAAAATATTCATTATATATATATAGGATTAGCGCATATATAATATAGGAAATTAGGGCATTATATATATAGGATTCAGTATGGGTATTCTAGAATTTGACACATCAAATGTTCGATTTTTGAGCGATTGCATGTTAGTAAAACCTAATTTAGAGTATTGGGTTGATAGAAAAGTATCTGAATCGACCCATTTCCTCCTCTTGTGCGATCAAAGATGCTTCAACTTCCTCAACCATTTTCTTGGTTTTGTTTCGAATTGCTTCAACAATTAGGGATTATCCACACTAGGAAATTTCTTGTTAGTAGTATACTTCACTCTTGTTTTTTTCTCCATTTTATAGAAGAAGAAAATGATTAATCGATTTTGGATCATCGATAATCGACGATGTTTTGGTTTCAAAAAAATAAAAAAAAAAGAGGAAGAAGAAGAGAAGAAGAATTGGTTTATAAGTTAGGAATTGAAACTGATTTTTAGTTTTAGGTTTTATTATTAAGAGTTAATGGGGGTAAATTTGTAGTATTAATAATTTTTTGAGGGTAAATTGGTACTTCCAGCAATTTTAGACACCCCATATCCTTCTACATTAGGTGGATGTGGAAATCTATAGGCCCAAATTAATCACAGTAGGCCCTAATTTAGCCAGGTTTAAAACCTAGAAAAGCATAAGCTTTAACCCCACCTAATTTTAAGAAAAAATGTGTCAAATGCAAAAAAAATAAAATAAAGTGTGGTTGTAAAAGACAAGTAAAAATTATTTATGGGTGAAATGGACACCACATTTCATACACACCTACACCCTTCACCTTTTATGTTTTCCTCTTGTTATTCATTTCTCTCTCTACACTTTCTTCTTTTTTTTCTTTTCAATTTAAAATTAATCATGAAACAAATCATAACTTATGAAATATAAGTTGTATTTGAATGAAACTTTTATATTTGGAAAAGGTTTGAGTAGATATACAAAACAAGACCCATTATTGATACTAAGTTCGAAAGTTTTTGTTCTTGAAAAAAAATTACTACGATGAAACCGGTTGCATAGTGACTTAAACTAAAAAATTGGTAGGATGAAACCAGATGCATTCTGAATTAAACAGAGATAAAAAATATTTATTTAAGAAATTGCTTGGATAAAACTGGAATTAAAACTGGTACCATCCTGTTTTAGATTTCCATAAAAAAAAATTTATCCATATTTAACTGGTATGAAACTAATTTCATCCTGTTTTAGATTCAGTTGAAATTTGTATTCATTTATGTTAAATCTAAGATGAAACTGGTTTGGATAGGTTTAATTTGTGATGTACATGGTTTCATCCATGTTTATACCAGGATGAAATTGGTTTCATCAAGGTTTAAACTTGAATAAATTTCAAGGTTTAGTATATGGTGTACATGATTTCAGCAAAAACATATTGATGAGTTTGAAAAAACCTATATTCGAGTATGGACATCTTTATTTTGTGTCAATCCCATTGAATATACTTTGCACCTCATTAACTTGCTTAGTTAACTTGCTAATTGGGTATGAAATTTTCGGAAATACCGTATATAATTGGATGTTATGAATTACACATTTAATGGATCTCTATTATAATTTTCCACCTAAAAGGAAAATCCCCAACAACTACCGACTCTTCTTTTACTTTGTTTAAATAATATATACTACAAACTATTTTGTTCTTCCCAAGTACAATCATATAGTGTCTGACTACTCTGACTTGGGATGGTTCACGTAATTTATTCACCAGTAATGATACACTCACCGCGGGCTGGTCCCGCGGTGTATCCCGACAAGGGAAAAATGGGGAATTCCCAGATGGCTCGGCGGTTTGCACGGGGTGGGCAAAGTGTGGGTCCCACCCCCTCTTTCTCACATCTCATCTTCACGGGATCCGACCCGCGGGAGATGGATCATTTCCGTTTATTCACCCTTCTCCTGTTTTTTATAGCTAGTAGTACTTACTACTTACCACATTTCTTAATGCTTTCATGAATTATATATGAGGGAGGATCCATGGACACTCTTAGATGGACAATGTCGGACAAGATTTACCCCATTTTCTCCGCAAAACTCAAACGATAATGAATTTAAGTCTAATATTTTAATGGCATATTCTTATTATAAGAATCTACATTCCTACAATAAATGAGCACAATTCGAGATGTACAAAACCACCATCTACCACTTTGAATATCAGCCGTTCAATATTAACGGTTGAAATTAAGATCTATAGATGGTCAGGTTTGCTATCTCGAATTGCATTCATTTTTGGTAGGAATATAAAGCCTTATAATAAGAATATGCCATCAAAATATTAGACTTAAATTCATTATCGTTTGAGTTTTGCGGAGAAAATGGGGTAAATCTTGTCCGACCTTGTCCATCTAAGAGTGTCCATGGATCCTCCCTCATTATATATATCAAAGGTAGTATCACCTTTCTCTCTCCTTTCTCCTACTCTAGTACATGGCGATTTCCGGCGAGAAGAAACTTTTTCCGGCGTTAATTTTTCTGCTAAGATCTACTTGCTTTGGAGTAGATCTGAGCAGTTTTAGAGTTTAGGTTTAGATTTAGGGTTCTATTTACTGTTTTCTTAGGATTAGAAGTTAGGGTTTGCAATTTTCTTTTGATTTTGCCGTTTTTCGGTGAGATCTTCTTCCTGCCTTCCGGCAGTTTGACTGCACCTTCATGGTGTTTCT
The DNA here is from genome assembly GCA_023531295.1 of Papaver armeniacum. Classification (NCBI taxonomy): domain Eukaryota; kingdom Viridiplantae; phylum Streptophyta; class Magnoliopsida; order Ranunculales; family Papaveraceae; genus Papaver; species Papaver armeniacum. Next base: position 243,129 of record JAJJWW010017635.1, read on the forward strand.
ATCTACGTTTTTCAAAACATTCTTCTCTAGCTTTAATAGCTCTCCGGTCAAGAATGAAGCTAAAAAACTCCTGTGTTAATGGAGTATCTCTTTCTAAAGAATACATCTTATCAAATGGTCAAATTATTTCTAGAAGACCATCCTCTACCAATTTAATCGGTTCTTCCATATTTGTAACTTGTCGATTTTCGGTGTTTCTTCTCTTCTTCTTGTCGAAACACTCGACCTTGTACGTTTTACAGTATGTTTACCTAGTTCTTCAATGGTGTATTGATGTTCTTAACCACCCTGTAATCATGGTTTGCTATTAATGAAAGAATGTTTTATCAAAAAAAAAAATAAAAAAAAATAATATATATATCAAACGGATCGTATAAGTCTCGACCACATTGTACGATACCAAGTAGTAGACCGGTAAATGCAAGAGAAATACAGAATACGGTAGTTAAATGCTAACAATATACGGAAAGCTAGGGCTCTTTAGTCTATTGTTATACTCCCTCCGTCCCACTATTAAGTGTCTTATTTACTTTTACATTTTGTCCCACTATTAAGTGTCATGTATCAATAAACAAGGAGATATTTCTAAAATTATCCTTTTAATTGATTATAAGAAATATAAGAAATATGCATAATTTGATAGGCATGTTTATATTCGTTACGTAGGTATTTTAAAATGATTTTCAATTGTATGAAGTTTGCGAACATCCATGGTGTAGTTTGAGAGATAAATCATTTCAAAATTTCACTAATTATTATCCATAAGGGTATAATTGTAAAATATGCTTAAAAATACTCTTTTCCCTTGTTTGCCTTAAAAATTGTGCAAACTTGAACTAGGTCACTTAATAGTGGGACAGAGGGAGTATAAATGTATTTAGGTAAAATAACCAAATAAGATATTAAGACAATGTCCACTACACCATATCCTGTATTTTGCAACATATCAGTTTCGGGGGTGTGCAACGGATATTGACGTTGCACCGTTGTACAACGTCAATATCCGTTGCACACCCAAAAATACGTTGCGCAAAATAAGTAATATTGATTTATTAAATGGAATTAATGGAGCAACGTTTTAAAACGTGTAAATATACGTTGGACATGAATGGCGTTTATGTAATATCAAACATTTCATGGGCTTTTTGTAGTCTAGTTTTTTTATTCTCGGATCTTTTTTATTTTTAGAGATCTCTTTCGTATTTTCAATATTTTCATTCTCTTTCTCGTTTTTTACTCTCTCTCTCATTTTCAGAGAGTTCTTCCTCTTAAAATCAAAACTTTCTTTCTCTCAAAATCAAAACCTTCTCTTAAAAATCAAACTCGGAGATTTGTTTAGCTTTCCTAACGAAATCAAACCTTTATTTCAAAGAATCAAACCCAGAAATCTCGATCTATTTTTAAAATCTTAAAAAATTCCTAAACCTAGAAAATCAATTTTGTTTCGAAATTGAGTCTCCCTCTTGAGGTTAGTTTTTCAAAACCTCTAATTTATTTTATGAACCTTTTGATCCCTGAGTTAGTTTTGGGTATATGATTTGAGAATTTTGTAATTGGGAAATGTAATGAATTCTGATTTTTTTCGGTTAAAACCCCCAATTTGGGTACTGACATTGATTTTGATTTTGTTTAGGAAAATATTATTGAATGGAAATTTGCGATAAAAGGTCCACGTGATACTGATTTAGAAGGTGGATTTTACCATGGGATAATTCAATTACCTGTTGTTTATCCATTTCATCCTCCTGCTTTCGTGTTGTTATATATAATGACCTAACCCCCATTTTTATACTTTCCTTACTCTGTATTACTTCGGTTGAATGTGTACCATTTCATTAGCTTTGTTCTTTTTATTTCCACCAAATGGATGATTTGAAACACAAACGAAGATATGATTAAGTATATCAAGTTATCATCCTGAACACTGGCAACCTTCGTGGAGTGGTAAATTTTTTGAACTTGATCGATCAAAGAAGATTCGAACTTGATTGTTTTGTAGTTTGATATGTTTAACAGTAGTTTATAGTGCTAATTTACTTCTGTTCATTACTTTTTTGTGTTTGACTTTGTAGTACACAAACTAGACCCACAAAATGCTAGAATTAGTTTTTGGTTGAACACATATGAGTCTAGGTAATTAATTGCTTGTTAGAGAGGGTTTAACTCTTTAGTCAGCGATATCTAGCCGGATCGAGACCAAAAAAGGGAATATTGGAAATGATAAAACCACAACAACAGTTCATACTCACAGTATTGTCCCTTTGGATGCTGCAGATTCAATATTTTGAGTATTTTCTTGTCATATTCATGCAATACTCTTATTCATGTTGTACCCATTGCACCCGTAAAGGATCACCATGATCCTGGTGTGTTTGCATTTATTAGTTTGATAAAACAACTGTGTTTGCAAGGGAAGATTTAGTATATATACTCGTGATTAAATGATTGAATGGGAGTTCGGTTGTCATGATGATTACTAGGCTTCGTAGAGTTGGTGAACCAGATGATGCAAAAGCTAATATTGTTCTCATAGAGTGTGCGATCATATACACACTACGCAAAAGATGAGGAGGCTCTGAATCTAATTTCCAACATGAGAATTCATATACTTACAAATTCTCTAATTCATAGGCCTTGAGAATTCTCACAGGATAAGGTAAAGTTTAAAAATACAAACATTAGAGTAAAAAAATATGAAAGTAGATTAAACCCAATAGAGAGTTGTCTGCCATTTTTAGTGCATTTTGTTTTGTTTATACATATTTCAATGGTGCTAACGCTCAACTTACAGTTGTGGTTCCTTGGGCCCTATTGATAGGTTGAGGTGAATGATTTTCTGCAGTACAGAGAAAGTGAATTTGCTGAATATTGAAGGTCAACTCAAGTTGGGTGGCACAATAGTATGTGATTCTACGTCACTGATGGTTTTGTTCAAGGGTCGATTTATTTGGAAACTACGTCCTTTGTTTTGTTGCAAGGAAATGATTTCATTGTCGGGACACAACCAGTAACTAATGGATAGTATATATATGGTTTGTGGGCTACTAGCCTTACCAAATTTTATATTGGGATGTTATGCTTGATTGGAAATTGCTTTTGCATGTCTACACATCTATCCTTGCAGGTATTTAGTTTTTCATAGTATTGATAAACAAAGGCATTTGTTGAAATTTGAAATTTGAATAAACAATATATAATACAACTTCCAGGCTCTGGAGTGCTTCGAAGTATCCAAACCAGACCTATCGATGATTACATGCTAATACTTCTTTGGTGCAATGTTCATGGTTATTCTTGGAATATCTCGCCACAGAGATGGAAATATTGTCCGGACTTTGACACGATCCGAGTTGGGCTGCAGTTTTATATATGTAAGTACTTCTAATTAGTTACATTAAATGGTTGATATTTTGGATAAATTCGAGTTCATGATTTAAAGAGAATGTCTGGTTATGATTATTAACCGCTTTAAAAGTGCTTATGATTCAAGTTGACTCACCGAATCCAACCGCCAATTATGATTCGATAAACAAGCCCATCTTGTAAACTGTTTATCAAACAAGATGGGTGTAACGGAAGTAACCTAATTTAATGACTACGGCGAGGTTATGTCAGTAAGCTTACATGAACCTTGTGATTCCGTGTATTTAATTTGAAGCCACAGTAAATGAAACTGCGGGTCTTTATTGTTTTCCATTTTTCTTTGTTTTTCTGCTAGGGAATTATTGCATATCTTTGTTAATGGAAACGACATGGTCCAAGATGGTGGATATCTATACGCCACTTCAACCTTTTGCATCTGTTTTTCTATTAAATAATTTCCTAGGAGATGCTATTTACCTTGGCAGGTCCTACCATTACTCAACTCCTTATATTTATTTGAAATAAAATCACAATTATAGTCACGTATAGGCTTAGGCCATTCAAACTGAAGCTAAATCCAACTTGTCTGATATCCATGTACAGCATAATAGGTGGATCTCTAATTATTACTGGACCGGATAGGGTAACTTGAGCATCTTACAGAGAGAGACAAGAAGAGCGTTAGTCAGACATGTAATCGGGATGTGGTACCTCTTCTCCACAGAGATTTACCATTGAACAACGGTTCGTACTAGAATAATGGTGCTAATATAGGTAAGAACCGTCAGGTGGCATATGCCCCTGCCTCATCAGGTAGTTAATGATGTATAAAAACATTTGTCATCATATATGAAGTTGTTTCTTATATAAGATTTCTTGGCCTTAAACCACCTCCTTACGTGAGTGATGGTGGGGAGTCCTGTTTTTTTTTTTCGCCGCCCCCACGCGCAGTCATCAAGTCCATATTAACATAACTACTACCTAAGCGTAGTCGGTGTAGTTAGCAGTGACGAGATTCTGGAGGGCAACAAATGGACAGGCTGAGTAATGGTGGTGTGTTTGTTTGCAGCAAAGCGAAGAAGACTCTCGGGCGGACATAAATTAGAAAGTGGCAATCGTGTGTAGTTATACATTACACGCCGATTCATATATTTATTACAAGAGGATATATATGAATATATCTTGATGGATTGTGATATATTGGGTCTTTTAGTTGATCTACAATGGTATATGAATGTGCAGAATATATTTTCAGGTGCAGTAATCCGTCGGAATTATCGTCGGAATTCTATTTTTACCTGGTATTATCGTCGGAATTTTTTTTTTTAATCAGCAAACTGGTTTTGCAACGTATATAAGTGTTGCTCAAATTAGAGTAATCGTTGCCTAAATTATTGTAACCGTTGCACAAATTAAAGAATCCGTTGCTCAACAAACGTTGGTAATCTATTTTACCAACGTTTATATACGTTCACAAATTAATTTGACCAACGGATTTTGGCGTTGCACCAAAATTTGCTACGCCATATTCCCAATGAGATATTAGCGTTGGTGAAATTCATTTGCAACGCGTATATCCGTCCCAAATCGGATGTTTTGGTGTAGTGGTCTTTTAGTTTCTAGCTTTTTTACATGTCTATTTGACCCAGGAAAATCTTTTTATGGGTTATTTAACCAATTTTGTGTAATTTTAATACTTGATTTACCTTTTTTATCTCTATTTTATTTTAAGAATAATAAAAATTACCCTTCAATTTATATCCAATCAATTTTATTCCTTATATTTATTATTTAAAGATTATTACTTTCCCTTTCAAACTATTTTATATACCATTTTATTGAAGTTTTTGTTTTAATTTATCAATCAATACTAAAAATAAGAGAAAATATTAAATAATTTAGTTTGGTTTTTTGTTAAAATAAAAAGTGGCTAAGTAATATAAACTTTTTTCACAATCATAATAATAATAATAATTAGTAACTTTAATACTACATGCAAAAAAATAAGTACTATATATATATATATATATTATTAATAAGAAAATGAAAAAATTAATTGGTTTTGCACCCAATAATATCGGGAGAAGCTATTTTATAGAAATATGGATGATTTTGTCATTTGTTACAAAAAAAAAATAGTTGAATCAGAAATTTTGCCAAACACAAATATATCGTTTTTTTATTGAGCTTTAGTTTTAATTTATATTTTACCAAACGTTCTGCTGCTTGTTTTACACAGCACACCAACACAGCCAGCGACGAATCTAGGATTTTTAAGATAGGGGTAGCAAACAAAATGACACACTGAATATTTTTTTTTTTTGTCGCTCCTAAATCTGTGTCTAGCTTTTTTCTTTGAATACTTAACATAGAAAAGTAAAAATGAGATTGAGGTCTTCATCTGCTTGCGCTGTCCATGAATATAAAATCAATGTAATTTCGACCTGTGACATGCACATTGATGAGTGTACGTAAACTATATAAGTACTGCTCCGGACGACGAGCACCTCATTCATTGCAGAAGTAGTGACTCATATGTGACACCATTAGCATTCCCCGTTACCTAACCAGAAATGTTCTTAAGCAAACTTATCTTAAGAAAACTAACAAACATGCAAAATCGATATGTTTCAATCTGTATCGCATGGGGAGCTTTTTTTATCACAACTTTACTCTATGTATGGTTAAGAACCTCCAAGGAATTCTGACACCAATTAAGTACTTGAGGAGACAACATTGCATCTTCTCTCCAAGATTCGGAAAAGTGTCTTTCACCAAAAGTCATTATCACAAATGTATAAAATCAGAAAGATAAAGATAGAAGATTAGCTTATCACCAGTTTGAATTCATTTTTCTTTAAGAAGTTTTAACGGGCTTGAGGGTGCGTAAATATTCTATGGGCTTAGACAACTAGGCATATTAGTTGAGATTTTAAGAAGCAAGGGGTCGCAACTGCACACCCTTGCTTCAAGGTAGATACGCCATTGTGCACAGCAGAAAAGTGCTTTTAGAAAAAGCACAACAATTCCAAAATAAGCCTAGCTTCTGATTACGTGCCATGAATCATATGTTAAAAATGTTATTTTTGGCTCGACTTATTTTTATCAGAGCAAAAAGGTGTTTGGATAATATAAGCGGAAACATTTCTGCTTCTGGACTTCTCAAAGTACTTTTGAGATGCAATAAGTTGCTAAATATTAAGTTAACATTTAAGTATGTATAGTATGGAAAAGTATTGTTTCCGCCAAACTTGTTTTACGCAGATTTATATTTCGTTATGAATTCATGTATTCCCCTTGTTGTGCTAAGTTGAATTCCTGATTTGAATAGAGTGGAAAAGAAAAATTGTAGCATATATGTGATGAAAATATATTCAGTGATTTGGTTTTTAATGTCTTCTGTTTAACTTCATAAATTAGTTAATTTTGATCAACGATATCATACTCAATCCATATATATGATATGATGATCAGATTATATTTTATTTTTGAAAATTAAAGAAAATAATTTTGATTTTAATATAAATTCGAGCAATGTTTGTATTTGATAGCCTCCTTTCGAGAATTCTCACACCTTTAGAATAGTGATGATTGACAATTGATCATTTACGGAGAAACTAATAATGAAAACCGAGGAAAATGAATAAATCTGCATATTTGAAAGAGAAAAACAAATAGAGAATGGGAGAAATTGTAATCATCTTTAGTGAGCTATCTCAATACATCTACATCTAACTTCATACCGTGGTATTTGATGATGTATTAAGAGTTCGAAACTGTAAGTTAAACCCTGGGAGGTACACAGAGGGAATTATTATGATAATGGAGGTGGCTTGTTTGTGTATGGGAAGAGAAAAAAGGTAAATAAGACCTTTCTTGGGCTATTTGGGGGTTTTCAGTTAGATCGGGTGGTGATACATCAATCCCAAATTTTAAACAGGGGGGGGGTCTTTTTTAAGTTGTTTGACTCAGAAAGGGGTGTGTTTGATTTTTTTTCAAATGCGAAATCCGATTTTATCTTTTTCCCTTTGAGACGCTCATCAAAGGGGGATGAAGTATTGACGTTAGGGAAAGTCTTATGGTGGAATTCAAGCTATTCCAAGCTTGGAAAAAGTGTGGAATTTCAAGTTCAATAACTTACAAGTTGGGGTCATTAGTCATTTATGCTTTTTCCAAGCAATGTTCTAAGGTTTCATGAAAGATACCTTGGAATCCAAGATAAACTGTCAATTGTGTTATATGCAATTCCAAATTGTTCTCTATCTCCTTGTTGGTTTTATATTTGGTCATCAATTTTGTGAGCCATGATTGAACGAAATTTGGAATGGTGTTGAATGTAGTTCGGAATCGCGTATTGGATTCTATTTTAACTTCCACTGTTAATCTTGAAATTCCATTATATATTCCAAGTGTTTAGATGTCATGGAATATTGAAAATTGAATTCTTCCAACATAAGACTTGTCTTAATTAATAACCTGGGATGTTCCTAATGGTTTTCCGAGAATTTGTACATGATATCCAAATGTGCTTGTTATATATACTTTTTGATTCGGGATTGAATGAACATCCATATATAAATAGATTGTTATTGGAAAGCTAGTTAAGGGTACGCAACACTTCACATGATATTTTAAAACACTAGCACTAGTTGATTAAGAAGCCGGTTTATCCCACATATTATTTAACCAAGGATGACATGAAAGCGCAGAGACAACGTGAATCAATTGGATACCCTTAAATACCGAAATTCTCTATTAGATATTTAAAGTATCCATTTTGCAAGCCAAATCAATAACTGAGTCATATTTGCGTCTTCTAGGGAATACCCGAAATTCTTTATTAATTAAAATGCCCAACACCCAATGTTTAATCATTTCTCGGGTTTTGTTGGTTTTATAATTGAATTCGTAAATATATTTGAAGTAATTTTGTTGAATGGAGCTGATGGATCTTGGATACTTTCTAGCTCTTCTACTCAATTCTATTTCATTAGATTACTTTCTCTTTCTTCCTCTCTTTCTTTATATGCTAGGCATACATAAAACCTAATACAAAAGCATGTGCACCACTCATGGCCACTCACTAACTTACTATTAATTAGTCTTACACTTATATTACACTTTAAACATTACATTGACTAACAATTTTTCACTCGGCACCCGATACTGTATAGATAATGAGAGTTGCATCCACTACTAAGTAATTTTTTAAAAAAGCTGATGAACATTTCAAATGTGTTCAAATGAAATTTTCAAGAATTGAACATATTTAGTCTTTGCAAACCACTAGGAAGTTCATTTCTTTTTCTCTTTAGTCTTCATATGTGTTCTTCAACTTTTTTTGACATTAAGCTTCTGTTTTTATTATTTTTTAAGTGATGAAGTATCAGGGTATTGGGGTAGAGGTCCACGGACCCAGAATTATGAAGATGTAGAAGAAATAAAGATATTCTAAATTTGTTTACTTACCCGGTTAAAGTAGTGTGGGTGTTATGTTCATTGAAGCCAAAACTGTTACCCCCTTATTTTGTGGTGTATACTTTTGTTGCTATTAAATGTTGTTAAGTGCCGTAATACGATCTTTCGTGTGCAATGGAAATATATATATATATATATATATATATATATATATGTTTTTACTCAGTGTTGCATTTTTTTGTTTACACCCCTCTCTTAAAATCCTGAACCGCCACTAGAACTAGGGGCAACATATTACATCCAGTTTGAGAGACGCTTCATGATGGTTGGAACAAAAAAAATAACTAAAAAATATCTAATATCAACACAAAACAATAGTTAAAAATAAAATAAAAATATGAACCTATTTGACATAATTTATAGAAAATAAAAATTACTTCATATGAGTTGAATATGATGCGAGCATAATTCCAAGTCCATTAGTTAGGCTCTTGAAACATGAAAACAACTTATAATGTTGTTATCCTCCAATTAACTTTATGTTTTAAGTGCATCTAAGGTTGTACGTAACATCAGAAAAATGCAATAAAACAAGGGACATATATACCCTGCCATAGAACTAAGATTCCAAGGTGAAACTTTTCTTTTTAAAAGTTCTTTTTTATTTATACACTTACACATCGTGTCTAACTTATCTATTCTTATGTTCAAGTTTTCATCTTTGGCTCGGCTTTCTTTTACTATCAAATATTTCTAACACTATAAGGATAAAACTCAAATTCTTAGGATATGAGGTTTTTATTTCTCATTGGAGTATGAACAATTAAGATATTCATCATCTTTTTCTTTTAGATATTCATCATCTTGTTTCATTCAAAGTAACCTTGAAAGATGTTTAAAAATATTTTTAAATATAACATGATGAGAAAATTATTAAAGATGAAGCTGTAAGTAAAGTAACCTTGAAAGATATTTAAAACGATTTATAAAAACAAGTACAAATCTTTAATTTTCTTTTTAATTTATTAAAAAGACTTGTTAATTACTATTTTATGTTTGGTTTTAAAAAAACCGATAAGATATGATGAAAAAAGAAGTAATGTTCGAAACTAATAATATGTGTATGACTAAGTCATGATACGTAGTAGATACTGATGATAAGGCCATTTGTCCTTATATACAACTCATCTAACCGACTCCAACTGTCGCTTTCATTATATTTTGTATTTTTTTCTTCTGATGATATATATGTGGGACTAAAAAAGTTTTCCAACATTTCCCCTCCTAAGTCTGTAAGGTGACTAGGTAAAGTTAAGAGTAAAGAAGGTGTGCGAAATACTATTTCCACCCATTAGAGTTAAGCATGATGCATGAATGGCCTTACAAAACTAGGGCATAACTCTACGCCGTCTTTCATCTCTCTCCTTCTCTGTTTCATGATCTTCTACACTTTTAGACCAAGTTGCAGCACATAACAAGTCCCTCCTTCATGTCTTCGGAATACTAACAATTCGATTGAATATATAAGTGAGAAGTTTTTAACTACAGATACTCCCAAAAAGCTGATCGACGATTTAAAAGATTATGAAACATTTGTGCCTCCCGATGGATATGCTAAAGAAAAAGTGGCGTGGGAGAAACATAAGCCACCGCGGATCAAAGGTGATAGTGATGCATCTATCAAGTTAGGAGTCCCTGGTTTCACCTATAACTTTTGACTGAGAGGTTGCAATGAAGATGAAATTTTACTTTTCGGAAGGGGCAGATGTGGGTATTCAACAAATAATATCCAAGAAGCAGAGGCCTTTGGAACTTATAAATTAGATGTCAATGTTATAGAACTAAAGAAGAAGGGAACGATCCGGCAATTGCACCTCTCATGTGACAATAGAAATATTGTGGACATGGTGAATGGGCATCAAATGGTAATAGATGCAGACGGACCGTTGATTAAGAAATTGATACCTCAGATCCAAAAGCTTTTAAACGACAATTTTGGTGCGAAGGGTTGGATTATGACTCCATATGCACGTGAGGGTCTATTTTTCGTAGATTATCTACTGCCGATGCAAATACTAAGAAGCTCTTTGCACCACATAAATCCACGTACAAGTAAGATTTTCAATTGTGTTATGTCAAATGATGAATTTGAGTAATCAATATACATATCTTGTTTGTAGAGAAGGTAATTTAAATGTTGATTTCTATAGAATAAGTAATTCAATGAGTAATCGATATTAAGATCTCTTGTTGTAGTGAATAATGTAACCTAAAATGTAAAGATCTCTAGTTGTAGTGAATAATTTAACCTAGAAAAAGTATTTTGATCTTAATTTGGCTTAGTAATTCAATCAATAATCTGGTAATTTAACCATATTGATTCTTCCGTGAGATCCATGAGTCTCAGTGAGTTTCATCATTGCAATTTATGTCTTCCAGAGGGTACCTCAATTCCACTAACAAAATCAAACTAATAAACCTCAATTCTTCTTCGATTTGTTGTAGAAGTGAAGAAAATCATGAAGCAGAGCAAGATAGAAATGAGAGGAGACGGCGTAGTGTTGATTTTAATTGGGAGAATGATAGAGAAACAAATTTATGCCTATATTTGTAAGGTCATCCATCATTTTTAACCCTAATGGGAGGAGCGGCAGGAGCCCTTCCGCAGAGCACTTGGTGGGATCAATATTATTAAGGGTATTCTAACACATTATTTTCACTTGGCTTTAAGTGAGTAGAAGTTGGTTACCGCCCCTAATCAGTGTAACATAGGTTGTGAAGCTTGTGATGGAGCAAGAGAAGTTGTTGGAAATGGAATAGTTTTTTTTTTTTTTTTTTTTTTTTTTTTATTGCGCTTTGGGTTTTCCCGGAATCGCTAATGTTTGATGGCATTGTTAGCGGAATTTACATTTCACTTATTAGGAAATTAAAAATACTTTTGTACCCACATTAGGAATACAATAAGAAGCTTTAAGGCTGGTCAGGTCTCTCAGGAGCACATACCTGAATATAAACTAGAATTTCTTTCTAACATAGAGTTGTAATAAAAATTATTAAAAAAATATATATTAAAAGAAATAAAAAATATTTGAAATATAAGGGTTTTTTTTTTTTTTTTTTGAGTTTGAGTTTGTTAATAGCCCATGTAGGACTATTATAGTAAAGTAAACACTAAACCCGAACGATATATAAGGGTATTTTAAAATATAAGGATATTTTTGGAATAATAAAATATATGGATAAGCGGTTTTGAAAATTACTTCAAAGTTACCCTATTTTGTTTTATTAACATATCCCTTAATTAAAATAAGTATCCCCCAATTGCGCGTTCCATTAAATAAGGTTTTCATGCAGTCCACTACTGCTAGCTAGGATAGTAGAATTTTTTTCATTTCACCCTTCAACTTTTGTCTTTATCTTCTTCTTCTTAGTTTACACATTCAAGTAGTTTTTACTAGTTTTTGTTGGTTTTTGCATTTTACAATTACACTTTCTTTCCAATTTGGCTAGTTTCTAATAAAATGACTTCAAAGTTACCCTATTTTGTTTTATTAACACATCCCTTAATTAAAATAAGTATCCCCAATTACGCGTTCCATTAAATAAGGTTTTCATGCAGTCCACTACTGCTAGCTAGGATAGTAGAATTTTTTTTTTATAAAATTAGCGAATTATTAGTGTTTTCATAATCTATTTCCATTAAGTCTTAACAATTTTTAAGGGGAAAAGTGCGCAATCATTTGCACCAATTTTTTTTGACACGAAACCCCCATTTTTTCACTTCTTTGACTTTCTTTCTTCACATACTGACAACACGTTGACTGTAAGAAGACGTGTTTCATTTAATTCCTTATCTTATTGTAACCTTGATAAATACCTCCTCTTATAACAAATTCAATTCCTTCTCTTCTTGTAACTTTGATAAATACCTCCTCTTGGAGATGAATAAGATTATCCAACATATTGTTGAAGAACCTTAAGCTTTTAACATGGTATCATAGATCCATGGTGAGTTGAATGCTTTCTATATATTAACAACGTGTGCTTCTTTGCAACGACTGATATTTCTAGCTTCCTCTTGCTTAAGGTTCTTCTTTTCGTTTTTATTCCAAGTACCAAGTAAGTGGTATGTTTGTTCTGTGATTTGTGAGTAAATCTGTGTTCGAACCCTTTGTTGGATCTTATATTCTCTACTGGATCGTTGAATCATTTGTTGATTCCATAATTGTTACTTGAGTCTTGACTTAATTTAATCTTTTAAGTTGATCTTACTGGTTGTTTTTGGAATATTGGTATTTCTTGAAACTCATTTACTACCTTGTTAGGTTTATTGAGGTTAATCTTAACTATTGAAGTTTTAATCCTCACCCCTTTATTTTTTTGGATCTTAGCTATTAACTCTTAGCTAATTAAGTTGGTATCTCCTGAAATTTAATTCACCTATCAATTTTTTGATTGATTTCTTTATTAAGAATGTGAATTTTTTGTTACATGATTTATAATTGAGTTCCTTATGTATTCTTTTTGATTTCCCTCTAATTTGTATCCGCAAACCTTTGTGCAAAATGTGTTTTATCAGTATACCTTTTTGAACTATTTTCTTACCTTTGGCAAACCGTTTGCAACCTTTTGGCAAGATGCTTGCAACCCACGTACGTACCTATTTTTTATTTTTCTTTGATCATGATAATGTATGCCGATAGACATTGTGTTCATTGTGGAAGTATTTAACATTTTGTGGGGAAATGTTTCAAGAAAATTGGGTATCCCGATTGCAATCGTCAAATATTTTTTCAATGTTTTTAATGAAAAAAATAAAATAATATCGTATTTTTCAATGTTTTGTTGAAAAAAATAAAATAATATCGTCAAAAAACCATGTTTTGTGATTTTATTTTTTCATTGAAATGTAATTGGTGGGACACTTATTGAACAAATGAAGATCGACCAAAATGGGGCAGATACATGTACTTCAATGATGATAATAACAACTGATACCCATTTTTCCATTGTTTGACCACATTCTTTAGTCAATCCAAACTTTTTCAGCAATCAAGTAAAGTTGATGTGGATTTACTTACTACAAATTCTGAAAAAAATCATGGCTGGGTACTTGATTCCGATGCCACTAATCACATGACATTTGAAACATCTATCTTGAAAAATGTATGTGTACCTGAATGCTCAACGGTTTATCATGCCAATGGCTTTTCATGTCCGGTTACTGCAGCTAGGGGAGTGGATTTGAATTCTTCCTTAAGTCTAAATCATATACTCAATCGATTCCTTCTATTTTTAATAATATTTTATTTGTATCACAAGTGACTGCACAATCAAATTGTGTAGTATTAATCTATTCGACTTTCTGTTTTCCTCAAGATCTCAGCAATGAGAAGATAATTGAGCGGATACTAAGAGAGGGGGATTGTATTACATAGATGATGTGTGTGAAGGATGGTCTTTGTCATCCAAGGGGTCCCCTCGTGCATATGAAGATAAAATATTATTATGGCATCACCGCTTGGGTCACGTTTCTTTTGGTCATTTACAAAATTTATTTCCAACCTTATTTCAACCTACAAACCTTCTAATTTTAACTACGAAACTTACATCTTAGCAAAGAGCCACCGTACTACTTATCCTGATAATTTTAACAGGAGATTAGTTCAATTTTATTTGGTTCATTCTGATGTTTGGGGACCTTTCCGAATTACTAGTAATTCAGGATTTCGTTGGTTTGTTCTATTTGTCAGTGATTGCACTCGTATGACTTGGCTTTATTTGATGAAAAATAAAAGTGATATAGTTGATATTTTCAAGTCTTTTCATGCAATGATTCAAACACAATATTCCACCGCTATCAAGATCATTCGTTCTGATAATGGTGGCAAATATGTTAATGAAGTTTTGCAAGGTTATTTTTAGGAACATGGTTTAATTCATGAGACTAGTTGTCCTTCTACTCCACAAAAAAATGGTGTTGCAGAGAGGAAGAACATACAATTACTTGAGATTACTAGAGTTTGTTATTGGAGAAAACATGAGGCCACATTTTTTGGGAAGAATCCATCACAAATGCAATGTATCCTCTTAATCGTGTACCCACTAGTGTTTTGAAACTACAAACACCTTTGGATAAATTGGCTTCGTTTGTGGCAATTCCTTCCCATCTTAAACTTCCTCCACGAGTGTTTGGATGTGTTGTATATGTCAACATACAAAAACATTTGTGCAACAAGCAAGAACCATGTTCTCTAAAATGTGTATTCGTTGGTTATCATCCATATCGAAAAAGTTACAGGTGTTATCATCCTTTAACTCGCAAATATTACGTTAGCATGGATGTTACCTTCTTTGAGCAAGAGAAGTTTTACTCAACATATGATACAGGTTCTCCTCTTCATGGAGAGACCATTATTAAAGAGTTGAATCAGATGGATTTATTTCCAACTAACAGTGAGATACATCTTTCTGTCATAGAAGAAAATTAAAATAACCGTCAAGTTTCCATCGATTTGGGCCTGACTACTATGCAACCTTCGGAAACAGTTCAAGAGGTCGAAACTCTTATTTTATAAGACCCCACCCTTTCTTTAACAGAACCTACACCAAGTTATCCTCCCGTTGACTCTCTGAGGTAAGCGTCGATTCTTTGATTAATACTGAGAACAATTGTGAATTAACTAAGATAGATAGGTATCAATTGCCACAAAGGAGTAACCGTGGGGTACCACCAGATCGTCTTTCACTTGAAACGATAAAGAAGGTAAAATATTCCATTGCGGATTTCATGTCTACTCATAGATTGTCAGAAGCTGGGAAAGCATTTGTTAGCCAAATGGAAGATGTTACCATTCCTAAAAACGTACAAGAAGCATTATATAATCCGAAATGGGCTGGCCCTATGAAAGATGAGATGTTAGCACATAAGAAAAATGGTACATGTGATATAGTTTTATTGCAAGAAGGGAAGAAACCGGTTGGTTGCAGGTGGGTATATACTATCAAGCATAATCCAGATGACTCTTTTGATAAGTACAAAAAAGACTTGTGGCTAAAGGATTTACCCAAACTTATGGTATTGATTATCAAGAATTGTTTGCTGATGTTGCAAAAATCAATACCATTCGAGTATTGTTGTCTTTGGCAGCGAATTTAAGATGTCCTCTACAACAATATGATGTAAAAAATGCCTTTTCACATAGTGATTTACAAGAAGAAGTCTACATGTCACTACCTCTAGGTTAAAATGCTCCGAACAATGCAAACGTGGTGTGTAAGCTAAACAAGGCCTTATATGGTTTGAAGCAGTCTCCCAGAGCTTGGTTTAGAAGATTTCGTCTGGCAGTGAATAAATTTGGGTATACAAAGAGTAACGTTGATCATACTTTGTTGCTAAAATGGGTAGATGAAAAATTAGCTGCACATATTATCAGTATATATGATATGATGGTAATAGAAAATGACCCCGAAGAGATGAGTAATCCGAAGAGTTGTTTGTATTCTGAGTTTGATATGAAGGATTTGGGTGGACTTAAAAACTTCTTGGGGGATTGAAGGTTCACGATCTAAAAAGCGAGTTTTCTTGTCTCGGCTAAAATATGTGATTGGTTTGTTGAAGGAAACCAATATGCTTGTTAGTGTGCCGATAGGGTCTCCCATGGAACAAAATCATGGTCTTGAAGAGTGTTCTGATCAAGTACCGGCTAAAAATGGGATATACCAAAGGTTAGCTGGCCGCTTGATTTATCTTTCTCATACGAGTCCTGATAATGCCTAAGATTCAAGTGTTGTACGCAGATTTATACATAATCCGGGTCAACAACACATGGATGTAGTCATAAGGATACTAAGATATTTGAAGTCCGCATCAGGTAGAGGGTTGGTGTTTTCAAAATATGGACATCTCTATGTATTCAGATTTACTGACTCAGACTGGGGAGGAAAAGGTGATAGGAGAAGATCAACATATGGGTATGTTACCTTCGTCGGGAATAGCTTAGTAACTTGGAAGTCTAATAAACAATAGGTTGTATCCTTGTCAACTGCTGAAAAAAAATATAGGGCAATGGTAAAAGGCATTTGTGAATTTTTCTGGTCGAAAAGGCTCATGGGAGAGCTTGGTTTCCCTTCTGAACAACCTATGAAGTTGTTTGTGATAATCACTCCGCAATCAAATTGCAGAGAATCTAGATGGACTAAGAAAAAAACCATTCCCTCACATTCTCCTAATGATGGGCCCAAAAGTGTCCACTACTAAACCCCGAGAGGTGGGATCCACGCCATGTGAGGGAGGCGGTTTTTGCGTTATACGTAAGTGTGGTATGTATTTAATGATTGTAAAACACGAGCTCAGCTATTCCACCGAAAATCTTGTTGTGAAGATGTTCCGATCGGGCCAAGACGAGACCAAGATCTGAAATTATCTACACTGATTAGTCGGATGCCGGATGCACAATGCAAACTCTCGGTGGTCGGTGCCATATCACACAACTGGTGTGTATTTTCCTTTTTGGTGGTAGCCAGAGTCCAAAATACGCGTCCCTTAATCAATCCCTCCCACTCTCGTCTCCTTGTTGTCCTCTCTCCTTGAGTACAAACATGAATTCCTCACCACAGATATTCAATCATTTCTTCTTCTTCCTCTCCTTAAGAAAAAGCTTCAAAAAGGTGAACTTTCAATCTTTATTAGAGAACCCATCTCTTTAATTCTCGTTGTATTTGTTAAATTCTGCTCAAGTATGTTCTCGTTAGCAACGATTAGACTTGGAACATTGACTGTTTGATAAAATGCCTGACAGAATTAAAATTTTGTTGCATTGGTTTTGGTACAAATGAATTTGTGAGAAAGAATTCTTATGTGTGAAATCAGATAATGAACTTGAATTTGGACACATTATTCGATATTTGTTTGATTAGAGTTGGTTATTTGTTGCTTCTGAAGGTGGAATTGGAAGCTGATATTTGTTGCTGGCCATTTCTTCTTGTTCTTCTGCAAAGGAAGCTTCAGAAGGTAAAACTTTCATCTTTATTTGCAAACTCATCTCTTTGGTTCACCTCTGAATGTATTTGTTAAGTATGTTCTCATTAGCAACGACTAGATATGGAAACCACATTCAAGCTGACACAAAAACAAATACTGAATTTTATCAAGAACTTTATTAATTATCATCAATTTTTGTGAATACATTCGACTATTTTAACTGCCACAGAACCAACAAATCTCCAATAAGGAAACCAGAATTTCTGTGTGTTTAGAAGCAAAACTAAGAACAGACCCCAAAATCCAACTCCAAATCCTAGGGCAACAATAGCATACAACAACAACTTATCTTTTGCATCCTCTCGAGCATCTTTATTAGCTTTCTTTGATGGATTAGTATCACCTGTGCTAGCATTAAGGTCACCTTCACAATCTTTGTCCAAAGGTAATCCACACAATAAATCATTCCCAGTGAAAGCTGAACTGTCCAAACTCAATGTATCAAAGTGATTTGCTCTAGGGATCCTACCACTGAACTTACTTTGAGATAAGTTTAGAAATCCAAGGGAGTCAATCGATACCAAAGATTGTGGGATATGTCCAGATAGTCTATTGGAACTTAAATCCAAAGACTCTAAACTAGACATGTCTCCCACACTTGCTGGGATGTTGCTCGATAAGCGATTATGCGACAGATTAAGCATAAGAAGTCTGTTTAATGAACCTATATCTTTTGGAATATTTCCATCAAGATTGTTGCATGATAGATCGATTCCTGAAGTATAGGTGTTCATTTTCTCAAGTACTCTCATGGTGCCATAACCAACTGAAATTTCCCAGTCTCGTAGATGCTATTTGGGAACCTGTAACTTGCTCCACTTGTTAGCATCATCAAGTTAGCAACTTTAATTGGAATTGGACCCGAGAGATTATTTATTGATAAGTCTAATATTTGAAGATTTTCTAAATAAAAGAGTTCCCAGGGATAAAACCATTGAATTTGTTTGACCTTAAAGAAAGAACAATAAGGCCACTCAGTGAACCAAGATCAGTGGGTATATTACCTTCTAAGTTGTTATTTTCCAAGTTAAGGACTTGCAATTCTGAAAGTTTTAAGATGGACTCAGGAAACGTACCATCCAGATGGTTGCCACTTAAGTGAAGATTTTGCAGACTTTTTGCTTGTTGAAGCTCTCTTGGAACATTTCCAGTGAGATTGTTGTTGTTGAGGTTTAGAAAATAGAGAGAACTACAATACCCTATACTAGTAGGTATAGTCCCAGATAATTTGTTATTGGATAGGTCAACTATTCGCATTTTATGAGATAGTCTTTCCCCAGTGTCTATTGAGATTATGCCATTAAGTTTGTTGTTAGACAAATTTAAAAAAACAAGATTTTTGAGTTTGGAGATGCAAGAAGGGACAGCTCCTGTGAGGTTATTAAAAGACAAATCCAAATGCGTAAGATGAGTGGAGTCACAAATGAAAGTAGGGATGATTCCTTTCATATTACATGACTCCAACTGTAAACTCTTTAGTTTAAACTTAGATGAATATAGGTGTTGATCTATAACTACATTTAGTTTGTTTGAACTCAGGCCCATGGTAGTTAGATTTAGCTCATTGATTAAAGAGATGAACGAAACTTTTCCTGTAATAGAATTCATGGAAACATCAAAGACACTAAGATTTTGGAGTCTTGTAATGCAATGTGGTATAGTTCCTGTTATGTTGTTATTCCGTAAATCCAAGTGTCGAAGAGAAAATTCTCGCAAATTGATTTTGGAATGGGTCCTTGGAAATTATTGTAAGACAAGTCGAGAAATTTAAGATCTTTCAGATTGGAAATCGGGGATTGAATATAACTTGTTATGTTGTTGATAGATAGGTCTAGGTACTTCAACTGAGAAAGATTGTAGATTGAACTTGTTATGTTGTTAAGATCTTTCAACTTGTTAACTTGTTTTTCTAGTGGACTTTTTAATTTTTTTATCGATAAAGAATTTGGTGCTAACGAGTTTCGAACTCAGGTCACTGGTATCGGTATGATAACCCAATGACTTATCGCTGTATTATAGTGACATCGGCATAACATCTCGTTCCCCATAGGTCCAAGTCCAACACACAATGCTTTGAGGAAAATATCCTTAAAAGTATCATTGAAAACGTAACCAGAAGAGTTGTGTCTCATATGATTTATAACCCCAAGATCACTAAGTCATGATGAGAAGACTGTTATCTATATTCATTGTGGGTTTTCTTTCTTGAAGTGCTTCTGCAGTGAACTCCACTCACCTCCCTGGGCTCCTTTATCTATATTCATTCATGTTTTATTGACTTATATTTCATTCATTGACTAGTATTACAGTGCAAACTAGACCTGGAAATCAAATACTTTAGCATTTTCTACCATTAGTAAAAGTACTGAATGAAGACTACTGATTAGTTTGTTTTCTGAAGAATCCGAAAGACACACCCCTTATTCAATTAACTCAAGGTTTAGATCTCTTTAATTCTCATTGTTCTCTGTTTGATAAAGTGCCTGACAGATATAATGACATTATGTCCACCGGAGAGAACTTCACTCGAAATGCTGCTACTGTGGTCGAATCATCTTCTTCAAATAAGGCTTCAAGCGGTAAAACTTCATCTTTTATTTGCAAACCTTTCTCACGAGGGTTCTTGTCAATTAATTTTTTTATTGCATTGGGTTATAAATGAATTTGTTAGACTGAATTTCTTATGCAAAATTAGACAACTAGCCAAGAGTGACAATGAACTTGAAATTGGACACATTGTTCTGTATGATGTTTCTCGGCTTAGGGTACGCTAAGAGTGATACTTTTGATGTTGGTAGTTGGTACATGCCTGTGTGTGGGTTTTATCACATCTTCATATATTAGGTGTATAGCGCATCTACAGTCAGCTAGTGCATGTAATGTCATTCTTATAATATGAAACGTTACATTTGAGCATCATTTACAAACACAGTTGCAGACCAAACATAATTCAACTTTCAATAGACAAGCCTAGTCACTCTAACTGCAACAATATCCACTAATCTCCAATACCCGAACCACCATTTCTCTTTCCTTATAAGCAAAACAAAGAACGGACCCCAAAACCCAACTCCAAACCCCAAAGCCATAAAACTGTAAACCAACCAATCCACATGTTTGTCATTAGTAATACTGTTCTGGTCAGTGTCACAAGTTCTATTTGTAAGGAAGCCACATAACAAACTGTTGTTGGCATACACTGAACCATCGCCACTCAATGTATCAAAGTGTTCTCCTCTTGGGATTCTTCCACTGAAATTATTCGAAGATAGATTCAAATAGCTGAGAAAATCCAGTGACGCTAGGGATTGTGGGATAAGTCCAGACAGTTTGTTGTCTCTCAAATCCAAGGACTCTAAACCCTTCATGCTTCCAACACTTGCTGGGATTAAACCAGAGAACTGATTATGTGATAGATTAAGCATAGAAAGCCCTTCCAGTTGACCTATCTCTTCTGGTATGTTCCCCTCAAGAGCATTGCACGATAGATCGATTCCAGAACTGACGTACAACTGCTCAAACTTTCTCATGACCCCTTTAATCACCATCTTGAATTGAAACTGAAAGTTCATTAGCTTTTCACTGAAGTCCAAACCAGGATCCCGAAAATGATACTTTTCAGTAGGTCTACTCAGTAGCCACCTCAAGTTCCCTATCTTAAAAATCGATCCTGAGAGATTGTTTATCGACAAGTCTAATATTTGAAGGTTAGGCAAATTGTAGATCTCTTCAGGGATTGGCCCACTGAAATTATTTGACCTTAAAGAAAGAATCTTTAGGCCAACTATTAAACCAAGACCAGGGGGTATAATACCTTCAATGTTGTTATTTCCCAAGTCAAGAATTTCCAAATTCAGAAGTTTCTCTATTGAATTAGGAAATGTACCACTGAGATTGTTGTCGTTCAATTGAAGAAATAACAGGTTTTTTGCATTTTCAAGCTGTTTTGGAACATTTTCAGTGAGGAAGTTGTTGCCGAGATTTAGATAAATAAGAGAATTGCAGTACCCTACACCAGTAGGTATAATCCCGGATAGTTTGTTGTTAGAGAGGTCAAGGTATTGTGTTTGTGAACATATTGAGAAGGGAATTGAACCTGAAAGTCCATTGCCATTCAAAAGTATTGTGTTAACACTAGATAATCGTTTTCCAGCTTCTATTGAGACTTCACCATTAAGTTTATTATGTGATAAATCGAAAATCTGGACACCTTTAGGTGGAAGAGGCAGACGACCACGAAGATTGTTGTTAGACAAATCTAAGTAAACGAGATTTTCAAGCTTGGAGATGCAAGATGGGATAGCTCCTCGGAGGTTATTATGAGATATATTCAATGCTTTTAGGTGAGTCATATTACAGATGAAAGTTGGAAAAACTTTAAGATTGCAGGATCCCAGTGCCAAAGTTTCCAGTTTAGGTTTAGAGGACAGATGTAAGTGTTGATCTATTGTGACCCTTAGCCTATTTGAGCTCAGATCTAGGGTAGTTAGGTTTGATAATTCATTAACCAAAGAGATAAATGAAACATTGCCTTCGATAGAGGTTTTAGATATATGCAAGTCAACAAGGTTCTTGAGCATGGTAATGCAACTTGGTATGGTACCTGTAAATTTATTACTTTCTAATACAAGTGTTCGAAGAGAAACAACCTTGCAGATTGAATTTGGTATAGGTCCTTGGAAATTATTCCTTGACAAGTCGAGGAAGTGTAGGTCTTTTAGATTGGAGATTGAATTTGGTATTGGTCCGTGGAAAATATTCCTGGACAGGTCTAGAAATCTTAGCCCTTTTAGCTTGAAGATTGCACTTGGTATGGATCCTTGGAATTTATTGTAAGACAAGTCAATAGAGTTTAGTTTTTTTAGATTGGAGATTGAAGAGTGGATAGAACTTGTTATGTCGTTCTTAGAGAGGTCCAGATGATGCAACCCAGAAAGATTGTAGATTGAAGAAGGTAATGATCCTTGAATTGTACCCCATGCGGCAGAAAGACTGACTAATGATGGCGCATTTGAAATTGAACTTGGAATCGGTCCATTTATTTGATTTGATGTTATCTGAAGTACTTTTAGTTTCGGCCAACGATTTTCAAACATCCTAGTAAGATTAGGCTGAAGATAATTGAAACTCACATCAAGCTCTCTGAGTTGAGGAAGATATGGAACTGAACCTTGTAGTTGACAGTAAGACAAGTTGAGAACTGAAAGTGAAGTGAAATTAGCTAGCTGTTCTGGTATTAAAGAACCGATATAGTTGTCATTCATTTTGAGAGTGGATAGATGGGAAAGATTGTGAAGCGCATGGATTGGGAAAACGGTAGTACGAATATTGCAGTGAGAGAGATCAAGATACCTAATATTAGAAACGTACGACATATGCTCAGCAAAAATCTCTTCTGAAGATGTGGCCCCAGCTAGATTAATACCACTCAGCTTTAATACCCGGAGATTTACTAAACCTCTCATCCATTTTATAGATGGCGATTCTAAGCAAGAGCTAGAAAAATTGGAGATTGTTTTGCACGATAAATCAAGGTACTGTAAAGATGATAGGTTGCTGAAATGTGTCGAAATTGATGTTGAAAAGTTTGTGTTTGAGAGATCAAGATGGGTGAGTTTATTTAGATCGGAAAACTGAAATGGGATATCTGGTTCCTGAAAATTATTGAAGCCGAGATCAAGATACTCTAGATAAGTTATGTTGAATAGTGAAGGAGATAGTTTACCTGTTAGCGAAGTGCTTGTTGGGTTGTAGGTGCCTTTGCTGTACCTAGTTTCTTTGATATAATTTTCAAGGTTTGTGTTCCGAAGGTTGATCGAGACAACATGAGATGACTCATCTGAACACCTAATTCCATCCCAGTTACAACAGTTTTCATGTAGGATGCCTTCTTGCCATGAAATCAAGCGATTTGAGGGGTCTTCCAAAAAGGATTTAAAATTTAATAGTGCTCTTCTTTCCTCTTCATAGCATCCATGAGAGGCTAGTGGGCATATAGTGATGTTGATCAATAAGAAGAACAATAAATGAAGATGGATAAGAAAAAGAAGATCAAATGATGTTGTTTGGGTAGTCTTATTGAATGAATACATGGCTAACAAAAACTGAATTAGCCCTATATGCTTATTTGAAGTTTTGGTTTGATCAATGAATATGCAAAATTGTTTGTATTCTGATTACTAGTTATAGTTTTTATTTTTATATTATCAGGGTGCTGCATTTATAGTTCAATTATTTGAAATTCCGTTCATTGACTTAGACTTCAATAAGCTTGATTTGGCTAAGGTTCCTTGCCGTGTGTATGCATCAAGATAACGATATTAATTGCATTACCGTCCATCACAAGTTTGGATAGTTGAAAAGTCATGCGATTTTGAAGTGGGTGTTTTCTAGTTGCACTATGGCACTTTGGCTAGCTGGAACATCTGGTCCCACAGCTTTATTGTGCCCATGCGGAGCAAAATAAGATGCTCACCAAGCAAACTGAATCAATCTATAGCAGACTCTAGCTGCAGTCAGGTTTATAGTCTTAAGTTCAGTTGCACATCTATGTGTCACAAAAGTCTTTACAGAAGCAGAATAACTTATTTTCTTTTGCTGGGAGAGCTTCAGCAGTGAACTCCACTCACCATATATCTCCCTGGGCTCCTTTATGATCTATGTTCACTTATGTTTGATTGACTTATGTTTCTTTCACTGACAAGTATTGGAGTGCAAACTAGACTTGGAAATCAAACACTCTAGCATTTTCCTTTGCTAGCAATGCTTTTTCCACCATTAATAAAAGTACTGATCGAAGACTACTGATTAACATGTTTCTAGAATTATATTCGTATCATGTGGACACATTTGAAGAAACAACTTACTCAGTCAATCGATGATGATAGTTACACGGTTTCTAGCGGTCCACTAAATACAACAAATATTTCACTTCTGTAATTGCAATGATTTTAATTTTTATGGGCAAGAAAATGTACTGAAATTTGACTGTGAATTGGACTTATGTGTCCCAACTTTTATTCTACTGAACTAAGTTTGCTCTGTTGATTACATAAACATTTTGCTTCGTCAATGAATAAGGAATGGCTTACATATAGATTACTATTTATAGTTGAAACTTTATGGCATAATAAGCCACTACTTATTCAATTATTTGAAACTGATATGCGCTTTGGTTAATTGATTTGACTTCACTTGGAAAATACTTACTGTGCTCTTTTTCTTTGCGTGTAGGCCAGTTTGAGACATCTTTGTTGAATCATATTTGAGATAAGAATCATGTGGACATCTTTGAAGTCAACATATCCCATGTCAATCAATGAAAACTGCTAGTTCAAAAGCAGTACAGTTTGGGTTATCTTCATTAATTATCTGCCGTCAGTTCTTCTTTGGTTTATCATTACAGATACTTATGCAGTTATAGTCAGACTGCAGTTTGGTATAACCATACAGGTACTTGTGTATTACAAGCTGGAGTGACAAAGTGTTGGGTATTTCAATGCTTGTTTTTCTTTGTCATGACATTTGTACAAACTTACTTGCCAATACACCTTTCATGATGTTTTAGTTGGTAACTGGATATGTAAGCATGTAGTTGGGGAATGCAATAAGCCAGCGGATATATTGGCAAACGTATGCCAGGAACTTTCACTTATCCGAAAAGAGGAAAAAACACCAACATGATAATATAAATTCATAAAGATCAAACTTGATGCAGCAGATTAATAATGAATTTAGTAGCTAATATATTTCAAAATGTTAGAAAATAAAGCATGTATCCTGGCTAGCTAATCCTTCTTCGCACTACTTGATGGAACTGATCTTTTCTTTCTTTTCTTACATGTTGTTTCTCCTAAAGCTTTCAAGGAAACAAAGCTGTTCATATGAGGGATTATTTCAAGAAACTCCATAGTCCCAAGTGTTCTCCACGTTGCAGTTTTCGGGTTGTAACTATAGAATGTCCCTTTCTCCGAGACAATCGACAAGTCTGCATACCAGAGTACTAGCAAACCAGTCTTTGTAAACGCAACAGGTACGTAATCCCAGGGGGATGAACCTTCAAGGTCGATACTGAACTCTTTACACCAGCTCCAAGACTCGTTATTGCCAACTGTAATAGATGTACTAATACTTGACGATGTTTTCTTAAAAGTCCATATATCTAAACATTCACCACTGTCATGGTTAACAACACACAACCACTCTCCATATGAGCCAATAATAAAAGTGTTGAGACAGGAAAACGGTGGAGAGGGGAGCACATGGAACCTTTCATCTGACAAATTGAAGGCCATTATTATTGTGTCTTCTGCATTCATATCTAACCAATGTATAGCTCCATTAGCAAAGACACCATGTTGTTCATATAACGTGTAGGTGACTACCCCTTTATTTCTCCACCCACTACCACCACCAAGAGTGTATACTTTTATATCTGCTGTACCAGCATCATAGCTATATAAGATTCTAACAACCTTGTACTCGTTGGTTTCTGGCGCACTGTAACCAAAACCACTATGTATACTAGTAACATGATGGTAGTCATTATTTTCGTTAAATCCTTGAAGATTTAAACATTCTCTAGTAATGGGATTACAGATATGGATTGGATCGTAGAGGCCGTACATTCTAGGTTCGGCTAAACAAATCAAACCATTGCAAGAACCAACTAGCAAACATGTGTCGTACTTCTTTTGTGATCGAACGAGAGGATGATTAATTAATCTAAGTGTGTTTGGAATGCTGCACTTCTCTTTGCCGTCATCATCAGTACTAGTATTATTATCATTATTCGTTTCATCATAATCTCCATAGTAAAGTTCATGACCACTTAAGTTTTCTGACTTACATAAGAAAGTGAATAAGACCTAGACTTGCCTTTTTTGTTCATGGTGATCCAGCAGATCCTGTTGACGGCGGAAGTGCATATCAGTGAACTTCTGATCAAGTGATAAGAGATTTTGCCATGTTTTACAAACACTTTTGCATTCTAAGATCGTTTCTGCTGGTACTCGAGAAAATATTTCAATCGCTATCTCTGCTGGGATAACATCCATGCTAGTCGGTTTACTTATGCAAGATTCATATTTACTATATCACCCTTGTAAATATGGATTCATTCTGCAGAAACATACGAATTCCCTGTAAGAATATGTTCTATATATTTTTGATCAATATGTTCTATATATGTAGTTGTTGTGTTACTGAATCACAGTCTTACTACCCTTATAACTAATTTGGAAGATACTTGCACTAGGTGACCTACCATTTTCACAGTGAGTTTGTTCTTCTGAAAAGAAAACATTCCGTATGCCTGCTTTTATACATGAGCTTCGATCCTGTTGGAGGGAAACAAAGAGACGTATCGAGTTTGGTGACTCTTTATTTTGACTTGATTCATTGTTGTTTAGAATTTCTTTAGAGAACTTAATAGTCAGAAGAAACTTGGGTCTTGGGAATTCAAGAAAAACCAATTAATGGGTACATTGTACAAGATATTTTTCACCAATAAATTTCTTATTCCCAAAGTCCAACTATTCTTATTCTTGGATGAGATGGGCTGGTGCTTTTTAGACTTAAGGATATACCCGTCATGAAATTATTTGGGAAAATGTTTTGCTCTAGCGCTAGCAGCACCATTGCCTAACATTTGGAGTCTTATGATGTCATCAAACTACAGGCTAAACCTTAGTTATTCCGATTTTTTATTGTCGTATTTTTGAAGGAAATTGAGTTTTTCTTTTCACTATGAGGACTATTTTTAAGGGATCAAATCCAAAAAATTGAACTGTCGTATGTATTGCTGTATTAGCGGCTCCCCCTAATAGCCATTATCATCCCCATTTAGGGATGGTCATGGGGCGGGTATGCCAATCCCAATCACTGTCCCGTTCGTAAAAAAAATACCCATACTCGCCCCGTTACCCACATGAATTGGGGCGGGGCGGGTATGGGGAATACCCATTTGGGGCGGGTTTTCCATGGGTTACCCGTAACACGGAGTTAATACATAAATTTATTTATAATCAAAACTTAAATATGAAGCAAACAAAATTAATAGAATAAGAATAATGCATTCTAAAATTTTAAATTCAGAAATTCATCTTAAGGTGAACAAAAGAATCTTTAAATGACTTCTTAGTTTTTCTACTTTGTCCTTTCGATACAAGAACGATCAAAGAATGTGTCTGATCACAACAAAGAAACGAAAGTGATGAATATACAAGAACGATCAAGAATATAATAAATGTAAGAAAGCTCGACTAAGTTGTAGAAGTATAAAATTCGATACAAATTCTTGCATAAAAGTCAAACAGTTATAATATGGAAGCAACGGCGGGTTTGGGGCGGGGACCTTGAATCCCATCCCCGCCCCATCCCCATCCCTGTAGCTTAGGTTTGGTATTACCCATACCCAACCCCATCCCCATTTGTGCGGGTAAACCCAAACGGGACGGGTACCCACGGGGATGGGTTTGGGTGGGGCAAATGGCCATCCCTATCCCCATTGTATATATTGTGATCCTCTTTTAGTAGTCATTGTCATCTCCATTGTTTATGTTGTGATCCTCTTGCAAAAATATGGAGAAGAAAATTATCAAGACAAATTGATGACCATTAAGGTTGAGGAAAACTTCAGTGCGTCTTATAGATTGATTCTTTTTCCAGGTGCTTTTTTGGTTAAGAGTACGTAGGTTTACAGTTAAGGATTGTAACGATTCCTTGAATCTAACTTACTTCAGGTAATAAACTGTTTGTACCATGAGTAAAATTGCCACTTATAGGCCCAGAATGTTGCTGGACCACTGTTCAGCTGTCATCCAAGCCCGCTAACAAGTTAACCAAAGCAACCCACCAGCCTACCCAGTATTATAAAGACCGGTCAACGGTCAAAGTCAATGCCCGGTCAACGGTCAAAGTCAACCGTTGGTCAACTGTCAAAGTCTGGTTGCACGTGGCACCTCTAGCCAATTTTTCAGTCATACTCGCAAAGAAGTTGTCGCTAACCGATTCCCGCCAAGTGTTCTCGCCTCATCGTTATCCAGTTTATTCATTCATGCCATCTGTTGTCGCTGACCAAGATTCACCCATATCGCTGACCATTATTCATGCATAATTTATTCAAAGAAGCATGCAAACAGTTAATGCAGAATCGAAGATGGAGGCATGCAGAGTTAATTCCAGCAGTTTCATGCATAATTGAAGATGGAGGCATGAATGAGCAGTAAATCATTTAAGTTTATATTGACATTAGATATTGAACTGTATAAATATGGAGGGGGCAGAAATCATTTAAGAGAGGGCTAGCAATAAGAGATAAAAAATAAACAGTAATACGAATATCAATAAAATATTTCTCCCCAAGGGGATTCGTCCGTGGACGTAAGCAAACCATGCCGAACCACGTAAAATCTGCGTCTCTTTTATTTGTTATTCAATTCGTTTCCTAACCCTAAATATACACCAAATCATCGATTCAATCGTGTTTCATGCCCAAAAATAATTTTGGGTACAAACACAAACCCTTTAAATGATTCCCCGAGTCTGTGGTTTTGAACTTCGGGAATTGTATACATTACTTGACTATGCCGGCTAAACTTGTGAAGCAAAACTATATGAGCATGTTATGACAACAAAAATTCTGTATGCAATTGTTAAATGGTGAACTAGCCTTGGCATTTAATATTCTGGATATCGTAAAATTTCCAGTTATTTCTGTGCCTAACTAATTACATATGTTTTCCTTCTTACTAAAAAGAAAAAACATGGAAAAATTATGTAGTTGTGCAAAACACTATTTCACCAACGAACATTCGGTGTTTACAAGTTTCAAAACCGAACTTAGATCACTGGTACCTAGGGCCGTCTCCACCAATTTAGAGGCTTGGGGGAACTTTCAAAAGTTGGCCTTTTTCTAAAGTATAAGTGATGAATGATGAATGGCAGATTAATATATAATCCATATCGGTTAATGAACAATCCAGCTAAAAGTTAAAAGCTCCAAAATAATCAAAAGTTCATTTATAATATTGCACGATAATTTTTTTTTTTTTTTTATTTATCTCTAGAATTTGTTTTAACGAGGATCGAATAAAGATAACTCATACTCCCTCCGTCCCACATATATAGGCGGAGGGAGAAAATTCTCTTAGATTAAGAAAATTGCATGGGATTCATAATTTTATATGTCTTTTCTTGTTTTACCCTTCGTCTTATCTCCAACACAATTACCTATGTACAATAAATATGGGTATATATGGAAAAATTCATCTTGAAAAGCAAAGTCCGCCTATTTAGTGGGACAAACAAAAACCAAAATTCCGCCTATATACGTGGGACGGAGGGAGTATGAGCAACAAATGACTTTACCACTATTCTACGATGATGTTGTTGATTTATAGTAATTTTGTAATTTAGCAGATGCTACGAGGGTAATTTTGGAGGGCTGAAAAATAAAAAGAAAATACTACAATGAGGATAAGGCAAAAAACTTTTTGTAAAAACTCGAACTAACTACACTCTAAATAAAGTTTCTTATTGTCAAGAGTTTTTCAATTCATATTTAGGGGAAAAAAATGATTAGGTTGTTCTACAAATTTGGGTCTAGGTCCGACGATTATCCTGCCCTAGACCTAAGACAGCCCTGCTGGCCTGGAATCATATCATCACTCAATAATTTTTATCCTTCGCAATAGCACCGATCCCAACAAAAATGCTATACGAACATGCTAGTAAAGCTAGGTAAATACCATACCCTACAGATTTTTAAATGGGCCACTTAAAGTGGCCCCGACTGATTCAATTTGAGCTAAGCCCACTCCCATGTGTGGGGCGGTTCATTTTAAGCGGTCCGCAAATAATCACTGAAGAATAAATAGGGGAGCTCAGCTTGTTTAGACTTCCGACCAATTTCTTATGAGAAAATAGTCTTTCTGATTTGTAATAAATAGGGGATAATCTAGTTACCCGGGACTTGACTTTAGACTTGTCTGTCATGGTTAAGGAGGTCGGACTCAGAGCTGAGGTTCCGCCGACAAGTCTAAAGGCAAGTCCTTATCTGTAAATCTTAGGTGGTAGCCCGAATCCAAAAGAGAGGGCTATTCAACAACGGACAGTCTCTCATCTCCAACTTCCAGTCTCCACTCTCCTTTTTCTCTCTGCAGTTATAAAGTCCAGAAAAATTCCTAACATTCTCCACTTTCTCCACTAAAACTTCCGAAAAAACAAAGCAAAACATGGTTTCCTCAGCAGATCTATACAATCAACTCAAGGTTTGACTCACACTATACCTAATCAATCATATCAATCTGAATTTCTTGCTCTTAGATCCATATGTTTGACTTTTTTCCTGATTTCTATTTCAATTTCGATTTCTATGTTAAAATTGAATACCATGTGATCTAACTAAAGATGGGTATTCTCTGTTTTTTGATTTTTCAGTCTGCAGAACCCTTTTTTGTATTAGCTGGACCAAATGTGATTGAATCTGAAGAACACATTTTTAGAATGGCTAAACATATCAAACACATCACCGACAAGTAAATACTTTTCTGTTCTTGTTTGCTTCTTCCTGGTTATAATATGGTTGGATTTTATGTTTTGAAAATGGGTTTAATCTGTATTCTCTTGTTTGTTCATCAGAAATGTTAAAATTCTTACTAATGTGTGAATTTTTTGACATTGGGTTGTTTAATTAGAGTTGGTGTGCCACTTGTGTTTAAATCGAGCTTCGATAAAGCTAATCGTACATCGTCTAAATCATTTCGTGGTCCTGGTTTAGAGGAAGGCTTGAAGGTAAGCAGCATTGAACACTGTTTTAGTGGTTGGTGAAATTTTGTTACATCGCAATACCGTTTGTTCATGTTTGTTTTAATTGACATTTGATTAACCGGTGTAATCATAGCCTTGCCTAGAAGAAATTGAATTTTCTTTTGTATTCTAGTTTGGAATTTCTCACCTTTAAGCAGTAGAGTTAATGATGGGCACTCGATAACTATAATTGCTGTCTAAATTAGGCTTTTGTTAACTTGTATACCCGTATACATGTTAAGGTTTAATAAAGAATTATTTTATTTCTTTGGAAATTGTGTTTTTTTGTCTTATTCTACTAGAAATTGGTTTTTCTTGTACTAAAAACAACAAATTTTGTTCCCAATGCAAAGAATGGTTGTTTTCAATGCAATAAAGCAAACAAATCTTGTTTCCAATGCAAGAATTTGTTGTTTTAGTGAACCTTAACATGTATACGGGTATACAAGTTAACAAGACCCTCTAAATTAAGATTATCTAGAAAGTGTATCCATGAACACCGGAAAGGTCTTATGTGTAGCCCTATCATGGATTTGTCAGGTTTATCCAATGGAATGAATGGTGTGACACCTAACCTCTATCATGGATGATTACATTAAAGCTTTTAGAAAAATAACCCGTTCATAGAACGTAAACGTTAAAATGCTCTATATTTAGTTATTTCTTGAACACCTCCTCAAGTTGATCCGGAGTCTCTTCGTTTATCCAATTACCATATGTTTGTTCATTTGAGATTTCTTACTTCATGTATAACTCTGAATCTCTAATGCTTTATAGGAATATATGTCGGACCGGTGCTCTTTATTTTCTTTTCCTCAGGACTCAACTTTATATACTATTGCTTGCAAATGCAGATTCTTGAAAAAGTTAAGCTTGCCTATGACTTACCTATTGTTACTGATGTGCACGAGAGTTGGCAGGTAAATTTTTGGTTTCCTCTTAGTAACTTGAGTTCTTTCCGATTTATGCCTAAAAGATTAGCCCGGATTTCATGTCACTTTTCCTGTAATCCTTTAGAAAGTTTTAATCACGTTAATGTCATGCAGTGTGAAGCTGTCGGTAAGGTTGCTGATATTATCCAGATTCCCGCTTTCCTATGTCGTCAGGTTTGCATCCTTTGTCATGTTTCTAACTGAATATTGTTTCAGTCACTCTGCGAAGAAGGCTTGCATTGGATAAGAAAACCTCATGTTCTTGGTATGAATAAATGGGCTAACCAACTTTCCATTCATGTCGGCATCTTTTTATTGTGACAGACAGACCTTTTAGTTGCAGCTGCAAAAACTGGAAAAATTATCAACATTAAAAAGGGGCAAATGTGTGCCTCTTCTGTAAGTGTCTCATCAAATGCCTTTTCCTTTTCCGTTCAGAGATTTTATTGTATTTTTCTTCACATGCTCAGCATATGAATTTGTGGTTTCAAAGTGCTAATATATTTAGAGGTTACTATCTTTCATGGTGTGCATGTTCCAGTCGGACTT
This sequence comes from Papaver armeniacum, assembly GCA_023531295.1. Taxonomy (NCBI): domain Eukaryota; kingdom Viridiplantae; phylum Streptophyta; class Magnoliopsida; order Ranunculales; family Papaveraceae; genus Papaver; species Papaver armeniacum. The sequence goes on from JAJJWW010017635.1 coordinate 276,243, forward strand.
TCACATATTGGGTGAATTCTATATAACATGTATTGGTTCTTTTCCAGGTTATGGCAAATTCTGCAGAGAAGGTTAGGTTGGCTGGTAACCCGAATGTGATGGTCTGTGAGCGAGGCACCATGTTTGGATATAGTAAGTTAATTAGCATTTGTACATTTTTTTGCAAAAGTTGCATCACTATCTTTGTTAGGCATAAAACTGTATGGACCAACTTTAGCTGCTCTGAGAGTATAATTATGTTTCCTTACTTGAGTATCAGCATAACTGAATTTGTAATTGGTTTCTAGATGATTTAATTGTTGATCCCCGCAACTTGGAGTGGATGCGAGAAGCAAACTGTCCCATTGTAAGTACAGTACTAAATTTGCCTTTTATTCTCTTCTCTGTACTGTGTTTAATGGGTTTCAGAGGTGGTATATCCTCAGATTAATTGATTGTTCTCCGCATCCTTATTCATAGTTCCATAGTATATGATTGTTATTTATCTCATTGCAGGTAGCAGATATTACGCATTCATTGCAACAACCTGCAGGAAAGAAGGTCAGGCCTCTTTAAGAATGCAATTTTATTTCATGTTTTGAGTCCGGGGATACAAATTATTGGAATATTTAGTCACAGAGGTGACCGAGGTGGTTAGTTGGCATTACTATGTTGTACATGATTATGTAATCTAGCTAGTAACCGTGCATTCTACCTAGATGGAATATGTTGTTCTTTATCATTCAGTTCTTTAGTAAACTATATATGACTGAATTTCCTAATTAGTTGGAGGGTGGAGGAGTTGCTAGTGGAGGTCTTCGCGAATTAATACCATGTATAGCAAGGACGTCAGTTGCTGTGGGGGTGGATGGTATCTTTATGGAGGTATATATTTGTAACCATTATACTTTACGTTTTCAAATTTGGTTTACTTTGATATCTCTATGTTTATCTTCCTTTATAATGTCTGGTTAATTACAAATCATAACTTCTAATATAAACCGCCATTGGAGGTAACATGAGCCGCAGAAAAAGATACATGATTTTCTTTGTTTCATTTAAACACGCATCTCTCTGTTCTTCCTTGATTTACTTCATATTCCTGTTGACTATAGAGGGTTTCTTGTTCCGGTTTTCCTCTTCGTACCATTGTAGCTGATATGCTCTTTCTTTGACTGATTAGGTACATGACGATCCCCTAAGTGCACCTGTTGATGGTCCAACCCAGTGGGTGAGTTTCATTTCCTTGCGTTTGGCCAAGTTCTTTTACATGAAAAAGCTAGTTGTCGGTACTTCAGTTCTTACATCTATTAGTTAAGATACTCTTACCAACGATGGTTACACTTTCTATGATAGCCGTTACGTAACTTGGAGGAGCTATTACAGGAGCTGGTGGCGATTGCTGTAAGTCTTTCTCCATCTTTAAAATGATAAAGTAGTCCTTCAACTGGGAAAAATATGGCACCCTTCTTTTGAGTAATTACTGGTCATCATTAAGGATTTTAAAATGTGCATTTTTTTCTTATTTGCTTCCTCTCTTTTTGTCATTCAGAGGGTTAGCAAAGGAAAACAGCATTTCAAGATAGATCTCACACCATTTCGTGAAGGCTAGTCTTGAATTAATGGGAAAAGGTTAAGCAAGAAAAGCGATGTAGCCACCATTATGGTAGTGATAATGTTTTTCTGCAGTTTAAACTTGTCTATGAGTTTCGCCCCATATAAGTAATTCATTTACATGACCTTCCCAGTTTTGGGTATGTTGAAGACCTTGCAAAGTTGTAATGTTAGTCTGTTTTTTTTGTATTGGACCTGACTGTCACTCAGTCTTTAATGTGTAGCCTTGTAATGCAAGATTAGTTCTGTCACTGCTAATTAGTTTTAGTTTGTATCCCAACACATCATAGTGGATTTAGCCGGGATCAGCTTCACGAGTGAAGCATCTGTTAGGAAAAGTAAAAGACTAACTGGATTAGTGATCGCTTCGCAATAGTAAGTGGCCAATGTTTTTGCGTATTGAACTAATGCAAATGTTGAATAGAATGAAATCAAGATAAAAGATTACACTAGTACAACCGTTGCCACGGTAGGAGGGCCGACCGAAGAAGAATCTGAAGATGGTGTTTGTCTGCGACTATTTTCTCACTGTTTCAGAAAAAGTGATACTTTTACTCTGTTTCAAGAAAATGATACTTTTGTCCCGTTACAGAAAAAGTGATACTCTCCATCCGTTTTAGAAACTGATACTTTCAAAAACGTGATATCTTATGGTATATTAAGATAAACCACAATAGACCGAACTACCCATGTTGTGACATCTTATACTAATATAAAGAAAATAGGTAATTGTTTGGTGAAGCCTTTTCACATGACAATAATACCCCCATTAACTAAGCTTTTAGATAATATTTGTATATTTACAGGAATGCCATTGTTTTAAAAATAGATCTAAAAAATTAAAACTTATATCTTTAAAAATACACATCGGATTTTTGCAAAATTAATATATTTGGAAAGCTCTTTAAATTATCTACATAATGAGTACAAACAAGGATATTAAATTTTTAGTTTAAGATTTTTTTTCCCATTTATTATCAAATTTGGTGTTGTTAAAAGACTCCAATTCAAGCATGTGCATCGCACATATGGCCTTACTAGTATACATAATAATAATATATATATATATATATTAAGATAAATCACAATAAAGACCGTCAAGGACTACCCATGTGTGACATATATATTAAGATAATATTAAGATAAACAACAATAAAGACAGTCAAGAACTAACCATGTTATGACAAATATATTAAGATAATATAAAGATGAACCATAATAGGTAACCTCTAACTTAATTCGATAACCTGACATTCAACGGTGAAGGTGAACCCAAACGAAGACCTTAAGTAAGGGCAGATAAGTCTACTTCACCAGTTTCATTGCAGCTGCTGACTTTCTTTTCGAACAAAAATTGCTGTTGCTGTTGGTACAACCGTACACCTTCATATGCATCTTTGTAAAGAACCCTTTTGGTTTTATTATCAAATGCAGCTGGTTTGATGATCTCAGCGGATGGCTTACTCTCCCTTGGAAGTTGTTTCTTTGTCTTCCTTTCAAGCTGCTCCGCAAGAAGATAAGCAGCAGCTTTGTTTAACTTAAACTTAACAGCATGAAGACAAAAATAACCAGATTTGCACATTATCTGATCGCGCTTATCTATAATATCCTTGAGGAGGGGAAACATAAACTCAAACTTCTCGTCAGTTGTCTCGGGGATAATATCTCTCAAACATGTCCTGCAAACACCACATCTGTAAGGAATACGCCGGGTCTCGAGCAAACCGTTATCAGCTATCTGAAAAAGCGTTCTAAGGTAACGATCAATTCTTAAGGAGTCGCATATCAGTTTAAAATCATATATTTTCCGTTCCAATGCAAGTGCAAGGCCAGCTTTCACCCCATCCAAGACATGGTAGGGATAAGAAACTCCTCCTGGTTGCACACAAGCAGATGCAGTGACTGGCTTTCCACATGAATCACGCACCATAACACCATATCCTCCCATTCCTGTTTCCTTGTTGTAATAACCATGTACGTTTAGATAGTGATACCCCATTTGTTCCTCATCATTTGTTGAAGACCAAGAATTTATCCAGTCCTCCATTGTTGGGATTATGGTATACTCGTTTCTCGGGGTGACGGTATACCCACCATAGTATGGCTGCTCACTTTGCCGAGTTGGAGAAAGCATCCAATTCTTACGGCGGCCATCATCTTGACAGATGCAATCCGGGGCCTTACCCTCATCCCCATTATGATTAGAACCCTCCTGCAAATCTGGGACATTCGGATACTCACTAACTCTAGATAAAAAATCAGGCTTGTTGCGTTGGGATGACGAACGCGCCTCAGTTTTACTGCAGAGATCCCCAGCCTTATCCTTACCCTCATAATTTTTACAACCCTCCTGCAAAACTTGGTTGTCATTACATCATCGCCATATTTGATAATACGGACACAAGTAGAATGAGAAAATAATATCAAATGATTTCATGTGAGAGTATAACTGAAATGGAAAAAGCAAATATGATTGATTTTGTACTACTCACTGAATGCGTATTTTCTTGATTCTTAGGCTTCATGTTTGGATGTGAATCTGACTCGTAGTGTTTAGATTCAAAGGCAGTAAGCTCCGGAACAGTACTGCGATGCATAACCACACATAAATCATAATATTACTATATATCCAAATTAAAATAGTGTCTGATGCAAAAGACATAAATCATCTACCAAAACAATCTGAATGTTACCTCGTTAAGTCGATCAAAATTCAAGCCCCTAAAAGGAGGATGATGAATTTTACCTCATTAAGTCGATCAAAATTCAAGCCCCTAAAAGCTCCTATTCCACACTTCAAAACAAAACCCAAACATATATTAATGATAAATTCGTTTAGATTTCAGAACACGAATCAAATCGAACAACAAAACGGGAAACAGACAACTTACCCAGCGCCGCTTACACAGGATGATACAATGAGGGAGGCGGTGCGTTTAAGAATCTATTTATATAGGTGAGACCTAAATCCAACGGCTTAGAGTTCACTCCAATCGTAGATTTAAGAAATCTTCCATGGTTCTATTTTTAGAAAGACATTTAGAAGTAAAATGGAGTTACCCTTTATCCAAATATTTATGTTAATATCAAAATTGTCCTTTCTAATTAAGTTTGTGTAAAAATTACTTATAGCTTTTTTGGATGCGTCCACAGAAGTAACTTTTCTACTTCTGGAAGTAGATAAGTCAGAATCTGGTTTTGAAGACGACTTTTAGAAATAGAAAATGAACTTATTTTTGGAGCCAATATTTTTTGCTCCCCCAACGGATAATAGTATACTGTGGTCATCGTCCAATGGTTCATCTAGATTGACGATTGGGATTCAAATCAGAAACTCTACGAGAAACCAATGTCAAATTTCTATTTGGAATATATAACTACCATCTCAAAAATTATGTCTAACTTTTCTTTTTCTGTAAAGTTTGTAGCATGCCTTCTCGGGTTAGAAGAAAATGTAATTGCGTTATGTGAATTTAATCACCTTTTGAACAAGCTCTTGAAAGCATCTAGCATCTTTTGTACATCAAGAACAATACTACTAGTATCATATGTAAACAACTTGGTGGAAAAACTTCACCAAGAGCAATTCCTAGCATATTCTTACAAATTGGTTACTGCAAGTTCCTGCGAGAAATTTCAATGCAGTTAAATTTCATTGCCCGACTTATGTTGCCGATTTCACTTGAATGTCGCCAATGTTTCTTGACTGGCTGATTTGTGTACCCTATGCTTTGAGATAAAGAAAATCAAGACATTTAAAAACTTCAGAATGCAATGTTGTTTCTGGTTTACTATGACTATTTTGATTCTTTACTTGGTTAGGACATCCTGCTTTAAGCGGACAATATTTTGAATCGATAAATATCGGATTTTGAACGTTTTTCATTTCGACATAATTAGTTTTTCGCAAGATTTTATTCTCCATAAATTTTGAGTCTCGTGAATACGGCACTTTTTCTTTACTATCATAGTTTGCACACCTAATTGACACAATAATGAAGGAAATTAGCCAGTATGAAACACTTTTAACGTTTTCATTGGAGAAGAAAGCATCAAGGATTTGGTCCTTACACCATGTCCAGGATCACATGCAGGGTGCTGAATCCATAAGTTTTGTGTGGTTGCAGGATTTCCTACAACCACACCCCTCCAAGATTATACAATGCTCTAATCAAATTCCATATTCAATTAACAAAGTTTTATTTATTTTTCTGAAGAATCTTATAAGAGTAATAAGAATAAAAGAAAATCAAAATAGCTCTAGACTTTCTCTCCCCAATTTGTTCTCCTCTAACTCTCTAAAAAGATCTCTCTCATCTCGACTCTGCTCGGTCCTTTATATAGGATATTACAAAGTGGATGACAGCTAAGCCGACCTTTATTTTCGGATCTGATCTGTGTCCTTCTCGCAAGCTTACAAGGGTTTTCTTCGCAAGTTAATTTCGATCTTCGCAGAATCTTCATACTTTCGTCATGATTAAGTTGATGTCATTCGCTACATCACTTCTCTAAAACTCTGCGAAAGTCTTCGCAACTATCTTTTAGTTAAAATTTCCACCCAAGTGCTATGTTGAGTTAAGGGCTCCTTCCGTTAGGGTTGGGGTTGATGGACAGATGACCTGATAAAAGTAGGGCATAAAATCTATTTCTCCCTCTCACTCCCAACTAAACTGAACTCTGCGCCGCCTGTCCCCTCTCTCACTCTTCTTCATGGTTTTCTTTCACTCACAAATGGAAGAATGAAGAGTTATGAATCAGATCTTAGTTTTGCATCAATACGATGGATCTATTGTCATAATGAGTTTTCCTCTCAAAACTAACTTGTACTATTAAACTCCGTGGCTATGCTGCAATTTTTAATCAAAAGACCGTAGATGCAAAATAAAGTGCTTCGGATGAGACAGACAAAACTGGTGCTTCATCAAATTTGTAAGGAGTTCCGCCATTCATATTAAGGAGTTCCGCCCTTCATATACCATAAGTGGAAGTATGTTGAGAAAAGGCAGATCTGCTGATTGTTTTAAAAAGAGATTTGAGATCATATTTGTTGATTACATATGTATTGGATTTTTTTTTTTGCTTTAATGTGCAATTTATGTATGTATTTATATTCTCGCATGGTGGTAATATTGTTCATATATTGGTTACAGATTGACACATAACTGTTCATAACGGAGACTGAGATTTAGGAAGAAACACTGGACATTAATGGATGAATGAATGAAACCCCCTAGCTAACAACACATTCCTTCCTTGGCTGCAATCACAGGTTTAACTGATGCCAACAACTCCTAAGTTCCATGTAAACCAGCAGAAAAGAGGCAAGCAATTTTTACATAATACTTTAGTTTTTGCTTGATCTTATTGGAAACATGTAGCCAATGTGACAAAATCCTTGTTGTAATGTAAACCTGTTTTTGTGTCTGTATTATATTCTTATTCTGAGATGTTGTAATCTTCGTATATTATTACAGAAATTTTGCATGGGTAAGAAAAAATAGTAATTCCATTTCCAAGTTCTGCTACAGCACTCTAGCACAAGTGCACACCCTAAAATTTGAACAACTCTTATTCACCTAAAGTCGAGTGTAAACAATGTCTGAGAATACCCTTTTATACTGTTTTCACTCAGTGTTAAATTGAGTTCTTACCTCTTTATAGTCTGGGTTAAGCTTGATGGATGGATGACCTTATATATATATATGGCATAGATCTATGTCTCTCTCACTCCCAACTAAACTGAACTCTGCCGCGTCTCTAGTCTATCTCTTTATCTCTGCTTCATGATTTCCTTTTCACTCACAAATGGGAACCCCTACACATACAGATCAGTTGTTTATCATCAGCAATAGATAAATTGGCATAATGACTTTTCCTCTCAAAATATTTTTTTTTTACAATCCTCGTGACTACTGCTGCTGTGAGAAGTCTGAACAGCAAAATAATGTGCAAGGGATGGGTCAAGCAAACAATGGTACTGCATCAAATTTGTTGATGTGCCATAACAGGAAGTAAATTTAAATAGCAAATTTGCACAAAATCAAGGTGTTAAAATTTCTGCTTACAACTCTGCAGAAAATCAAGATCTATGAAAACCATGCTCTCCTATTATACCATGGACAATTTTTCTGACTCTTTTAAGATGAAAAGAATAGATTACAGACCGTTTATTCAGTTTTAGCTGTTGTATGTTAGCTCATGTTTGTGTTTGTTCATGCCATTGAGATTTGATATCATTGTAACTGTGTAACCATGGATTGATTAAATATCTATTGAAATGTTTTTTATTTAATTTTTCTTTTTTTCTATGCATTTATATTCTCTATGGTTGTGATGTTGGTACATTGGATACATAATGACAACCAAATGTTCATATAGGAGACCGGTATTTAGATTTAGGAACAAACACTGGACATTAATGGATGAATGAAACCCCCCCAGCTAACAACATATTCCTTGGCTGTAACATGTTAAATAGATTCCAACGACTCCTAAATTCTAAGTAAACCAGCAGAAAATAGGCGCAAGGAATTTTACACAATACCTAAGTTTTGTGCTTGATCTCATCTAAAACATGTAGCCAAATGTGACAAAATCCTAAAACGAACATATGACTTGCTCATAGGTACAACGAACCATTTTAAAAAATATTGGAAGAAATTTTGGCAAAAATCGGAAGATGTGAGCACAAGAACACGGCAACCAGAGACAAAGGAGTTCGAAGCCATGTATGTCAATCTATTTCCTTTCTAACAAACATTGGAAGATTTGAGTACAAGAACATGGCCATGGGATAGCAGCAATCATAGACCAAGGAATTGGAAGTCGTGTGCTTACTTACACCTCTAGGAAGATTTTGTTTCTGGCATTCACAAGACTGAAATTCTAAAAAAATGCTAGTTCCACAAGACAAAAAAAAAAGAAAAAAAGCAGGCATTTTACCTCCTCAATCATTTTACCAATCCCATTTCACCCGTCTGGTGATTTTATAACTTATTCGGCTGATGTAAAGTGTACACAAGGTGTGAGAATCCCTTTTTCATGATATTATTTCCTCCGAGTGTTATATTGAGTTGATAAGGGCTCCCTATTAGGGTTAAGCGTGACGGATGACCATATAAAACTAGGGCATTGAGTAGTTTCTCTTTCACTCAATCCCTTCTAAACTGAACTGTGCGCCGTCTCTCATCTCTCTTTCTCTTCTTCATGATTTTCTTCACTGTTACCACCAATATGGAAGAATGAAGATCTATGAATTGAATCTTTGTTCTGTGTTGGAAGCCTTGCACATACCCTGGAGAGACACAATCATCATCGACAATCGCTAAAAATCTGTTGTCATAATGACTTTTCCTCTCAAAGCTAACCTGTCATCTTTATAGTTGCACCGATCAATGCAACTTCCAAGTGCTGAGATCAGGTATAAGATTGTAAGATCTCCATAGAATTGGAAGTCTTAAGCTAGATCTGCGGAAAATAAAGATTGTAAATTGATGCCAACTTGGCCTCCACCTGCCTCACCACCAGAACCAAGAGTTGGACAACCAATGCTCTCTCTCTCTAAGATTGAAAGGAAAGACTACATACAAGTTTGTGGTTATTCATGTCATTCATCAGGAGATCATCATTTTTGTAAATGTGTCTTTGTTATAGATCCACGAATCGATACATCCATTCACGATGTTGGTTGCTTAAAGTGCGTTTCTGTAATTCTCAGCCTTTGTAATGTTTATTATACAAGGAAATCTGAATCCCACACAGAATGTTGTTTGCTCGATAAAGTTTTTCCAATTACTATCTTAATTACAATTCTAGCCATGTATTAAGTCAGAAAATATCACCTTATACCATTGGATCTCTCTTTTCACCTGCAGAGCTATGCAAGAGGTTGAACTGAGTTAGGTACGAGAATCTAACTTGGCCGCCAAATGAAAGATAGTGTTACCCTCTAAGTCTAATGAGGATTCCAAGGAAATTGGTAAATTTGAATTAAACATCAATAGAATCTGAAAACATCAATTCTCTAAATTGATCTAGAAACTGATCAAATAGAAAACAAAAAAATTACTTGTAAAATGCAAAATCTAAAGTGCGTTAATGCATCCCAACAACTTCTCCTATTCTAACACAACGTGGAGCCTTGGGTACAATTTAGCCACCAGAAGTCAAGTGCAATTCCATCTCCCATTAACAATCGACTCGGCTATAGAAGCTTCAATCTTTTTTTGCTTTATAAGCTACCGGAAATATATCTTTTAAACGACCCCTTTGCAATTGCATCCATTTATCCTTCCAAAAACGAGTGCCTCTTCCGTTCCTCACCCTGAAAACAGTTAAGTCATGAATAATAGGAACCAAGTTGACCACATTCTTCCATTGACTCCGGCATTGAGGATTATTGTCAACATCCGGCATTAGCAATTCATTGTTCCTTTTGAATTTTTGATTCAGAATCTTCCTCCAAAGGCTATGCTTATTCCTCCTACAAACATGCTCTTTCATAGACAAATTTCCTGACTTTTTAAGATGATAAGAAAAGTTTTATCTGTTGTAAGTTAGATATATAAGTTTGTGGTTGTTCATGCCATTGAGATTCGAGCTCATATTTGTAACTGTGTCCTTGTTACAGGGTAACATGAATTGATTATGTTGAGATTATTAGTCCCACATGGTTGGGTTATTTAAGATCATGCGGTTTATAATCTATTAGGGCCTCTCCACTCATAGCCAATTGGTTTTGAGTTGGATGCCCGTATTCTAATATGGTATCAGAGCATGCTATTTGTGTCGAGTCAGTTGACCGCACCTTTACTCGCGTCACCCGATTTAATTGTCCACGTGTTTGTAAGACCCGCCGAGGCTACACGTGAGGGGGCGTGTTGAGATTATTAGTCCCACATGGTTGGGTTATTTAAGATCCTGCGGATTATAATCTATTAGGGCCTCTCCACTCATTGCCAATTGGTTTTGAGTTGGATGCCTCTATTCTAATAGATTACATATCTATGGGAATGTTGTTTTCTCATGTAGTTGTGATGTTGATATATTAGTTAGAGAATGACACCCAAATTGTTCATATTAGAGACCGAAACACTGGACATTAATGGATGAATGAAACCCCCAGCTAACAACAAAATACCAAGGTTTTGCTTGGTCTTATTGGAAGCATTTTGCGAATGTGAAAAAATCCAAAAACCAACATATGAGTTGCTCATAGGTGCAACCAACTATTTTGATAAAAATTGGAAGAAATTTTGGAAAACATTGGAAGATGTGAGCACAAGAACACAGCAACCAGAGACAAAGGAATTGGAAGCCATGTGCAGGTCCATTTCTACAAATGTTGGAAGATTTTGAGTACAAAATCATGGCCACAAGGATCGCAGCAACCATAGACATGGGAATTGGAAGCCATGTGCTTTCTTACACCCCTAGGAAGACTTTGTTTCTGGCTCTGCCCCTGAAAAGAACATCATGATTCATGACTACATCCCAAATACACGGTTCTGTAATGAAATTCTTAAAAAAAAATGCTAGCACCGTAAGACCAATTAAATATCAGGCATTTTACGCCCAAAGTCATTTAAACAATCTCATTTCACCATCCCGGTGATTTTATGACTTGGCCACCAAGCTGAATACAAATGATGTTACTTTGCTCCACTGAAGTCAAGTGTAAACCAGGTGTGAGAATCCCTTTTTATGATAGTTCTGTTTCCACCGAGTGTTATATTGAGTTCTCAGCTGTTGATACGGACTCCCCATTAGGGTTACCTTATAAAAGTAGGGCATAGACTAGTTTCTGTTTCACTCACAGTCCCAGTCCCAACTAAAGTTAGATTTGTGCCGCCTGTCATCTCTGTCCCTCTATGCTTCATGATTTTCCTTACCACAAATCTGGTTTTACGAATCAGATCTCAGCTTTATTGGGAAGCCTTGCGCATACCATGGAGATATCATTCAATCATCATCAAAAATGGTTTAATGTCATAATGACTTTTCCTCTCAAAACTAACTTGTCTTCCTGCTGCTTCTTAATTCGCACCTATTTTGCTGCTACTCCGACAGCAAAATAGGTGCGAATTGAACATTACTGCTGAGCACAGGCATCAAATTTGTAAGGAGTTCAAGCCAATTTATGTGCTATGACTGGAAATGTGGGTATATAGAAAAGGCGGATCTGAGCAGAAAATCAAGATCTTATATTAAAGCCAACTTGGACCTCCACCTGCCTCACCATCAGGACCAGGAGTACCACACTCTTAAACAATAAGCTTAAGTTTGTTGATGTTCATGTCATTGAGATTTACGATAAAATATGTATGTGTTCTTGTTAGTGTTAACCATTTTTCCATGTAATGTTAGTTGTTTTAGTATGTGTTCTTGTTAGTGTTAGTATGTTTCTTCTTTAATATATTTGAGATACTCATATAATGGTAGTAACTTTTCATATCATAGCCATGGTATTGATAATTTGAAAGAAAATTGTGCAGTTTTTGGTTTTTCATGCCATTGAGATTCGAAATCAAATTTGTTTATGTGTTCTTGTTAGTAGAGTAAACAATTTTTCCAGGGAATGTTAGTTAATTTATTGTGTTTCTGTATTATATTCAACTTGCCGTTCTATATGCGAGAAAGAAAATCTTTACTTGCCGTTCTTGAACTGCATTCATAACCACTTTGTCGCAATCGTACAAAATTTTGTAGCTGTGCCCAAAATGTTTGTCTTGGTCTAAAAACTTTGAAACTTGATTTGTACCAAGCACAGCATTATGTGCAAATGATGAAGCACTTTCCACCTTAGAAATTTATATATCTGAAAACACCAATCCTCTAATATGATTAGAAACTGATCCAATTAAGACAAATTTTACTTGCCAAATGCAAAACCAGAAGCGCTAATTTGGGCAAAAGACCTGGGTATACATTACATTCCCAACAACTTCTCCCATTCCAGCACAACTAGGGGCCTTGGGGGCAAACAACTTACTTACGGTCACCAGAAGTCAAGTGTAACCAAGGTGGGGTACGTAATACCTTATACCTTGTATGATACTATTTCCACCCCGAGTGCTGTATTGGGTTCTTAGCTTTTGATAAGGGCTGCCATTAGGGTTAAGCATGATAGGCGATGACCTTATAAAGCGGGGGCATAGATATCACTCACAACTAAACTCAACTGTGCGCCGCCTCTCACTTCTCTCTTCCTCTGCTTCATCATCTTCTTCACTGTTACCACCAGTTGAAGAATGAAGAGTTATGAATCAGATCTCAGTTTTGTAAGGGAAGCAAGCCTTGCCCATACCCTGGAGAGACAAAATCATCATCATTCCAATGGATCCATTGCCATAATGACTTTTCCTCTCGAAACTAACTTGTTCCTTGTAGAAGTTTATTGCTGCTTCTATTCTTAATCAGAAGTCCAAGGATGCTGATAAAGTGCTAAGGAATGGACTAAAAACACTGGTATTGCATCAAATTTATGTATGTTGATTATTGAGAAAAGGCACATTTGCAGAAAATCAAGATGTTAAATTGATGCTAGCAACTTGGATTTCCAGCTGAATCATCACCAAAACCAGAAGGTCTAGGACAACCCGTGATCTCTCTTTGGATTACAAACCGTTTTATTTTAGCTGTTGTAAGTTATCTCGAGTTTGTGGTTGTTCATGCTACTATTAATTATTTGGAACTGTGTCGTTGTTAATATGTTGATTTGAAAATAATTCTAAAATAATAAGTAAACCAGCATAAACGAGGTTAGGATTTTTACAAAGTAAAAGGGTTTTGCTTGTCCTTATTTATTTTAAGCCAACATTCAAGAATTGTAACTCCGCAAGGAAATTCGAAGAACATATGACCTACTTCGTATGTGAAAGATGCGGAGTCCAGAAATCTACTCTTAATATCTTGCTTAATGTGTTTGTGTAGGGTATTAATTCTTCTAGGAGCTCATTTCCTTGGAAAAATTTGTGGTTTTAGTCACTGCTTCTCAACAAAGGATAAATTGACAGATTTGTGCAGAATATGGACATTATTTGTCATTTATAATATGATGTGTCTAGTAGCCTTTGGTAGATAAAGGATCTTTTCCACTTTGGTAGACACTGAATAACTCCATCCAGTATTCTGTAGCCAACATCAAATTGGAGGAGTTCACACCAGAAGATCGGAAAAGTTCATTGAAAAGGGAGATCTCCACAAAATTGGAAGTCTGAAGCCAGCTATGCAGAAAATCAAGATGTTAAATTGATGCCAATTTGGGCCTCCACCTGCTTCATCACCAGATCTAGGAGTTCCTGGATAACCCATGCACTCTCTCCCGGCAAAATTTGTTGATGGAAAGGAAAGACCATTTTTAATTTTAGATGTTGTAAGGTTTCTCAAGTTTGTGGTTATTCATGTCATTCATCATACTCGTAACTGTAACCATGATACATTTCATTCAGAATTTTAGTTGCTTAAGTGTGTTTTTGTAATTCTGGGATGTTTATATACATATTGATTAAATAGATTATGATAATAACTGTGACAGAACCTGGTATTCAGATTTTGTAAAGAAAGAATGAAACCTTATTAGTATAATAAACCATTTCTAGGTTCATCAGCGGAAGATGCTGCATCCATATGCACAATAAACCATTTTGATGAACAACAAACGATGCGACCATAAAATGCAGCGATGGAACCAGGAATTCGTGTTAGGGTGGGCTATTTTTATTTTTTTTTGAATACCTAATATCAATCTTCTCAACCTCAACAAAAATAAATACAATGAGCCCAGCAACATGTCATTTTTTTTCTTGAAGCATAGCCGCTAGAATCGAATTTATTCAAACTGTTGGAAAGGCGTTTGAGAAATATCCCACCGATGTGGGTCCGAAATTCATTATCATGGGGACGTGTATTTCTTTCTTTACCTAGGCTTGTAGGTAGCAAACCTCTTTGAGGTTTTTTTTTTTTTTTAGGCTAAATTTATTCACATTATAGTGCACTCTTTCAATTAACAACAACCATTAGTTTAAAAGTAAATCCCACCCGTACAACATAGAGTGGAGGCTTCATTATGTAGACAGAGATGCAATACGTACTTAAGAAAAATGCTAATAAAACACTACTAAACATAAGATGAATTAAGTGAATGAAACACAAAATTTCCGACAAAAATAATATGAAAACATAAATTACCATATGGAACTGTGGTAGGCCGAGAGAATGTCGATAACATTTGATACAATTTTTTTTTTTTTTTTTGAAAAATGTGACTGATCATCAAATAAACGTACTAAATACTTGAAAAGAATGCGCATCCGAAAAAGAAATAAAAATGCAAGTCCTTATTATAGATGCTCACTTATAAGTTGAGAAACACTACATCCTAGCTAGGGACCCCAACAACACACGTCTAGGTATAGTTAATTTATGTGTAGTCAAAACCAAAAGAAGAACTACCTCTACTTTGGTGCATTAATTATAGATTTAATAATATAATCTTCCTATACGTATAGTACAGGTATGTGTTTATCATGTGCCGTTGGATCTTCTACTAGATTACATTTCATTTCCATTTAGTTACCAATAGTCTAATCCAAAGCGTTTCATTTTCATTTAGTTACTAAAGGTCTAATCCAAGTTTACTACCTGGGCTATTTTATTTTTTGCTAGTTATTACAAGGGCCCAAAAAAGCTTTTGTGAATTTTGGGGTGGGCTACAGCCTAGGTAAGCCACCCCTCCCTCCGTCCCCGATAAAATGGAAACCACGGGAGAAGCAGCAACAAACGCTACAAGAACTTGAAGTGATTAGAAACTGGGTTTGAGTAATGTTGGATTTTTTTTTTTTTTTTTGATTGGTCAAGAAAAAATTCATTGATAAGAGAGGTACTTAAGAGGGGTACCTCAACCCAATGAATACAAGAGGGAACAAAAAAGCTAAGTGCAATTCGCCAAACCCAAACCAACAAAAAACAAGTTCACAAAGGCCTTAAATAATGAGTTCCTTAAAGCAATCACTATAATCGCCGTTAGACTTAGCCTTTTTGTGTTCGATTACGCCCAAAATAAGGCTTGTAGTTTAACGTCTCTAATGAGGCTGCAAAAGACCAAACTCTCGTTTTTGGAATTTTTACAAAAACAAAGATATGACTTGCTCATAGGTACAACTAGAGGTGTAAACCGTGCCGCCTCAAAGATGACCACAGACACGAAGTCGCGTGCTTCACGTGCCATGTGCCGTGATGTGTTGTGCCAACGATTTAAACGTGATGTGTCGTGTTGTGCTTTACTAGTCAAAAGCTAAACACAGCACAGCCCACGGGCACAACACACGAATAAACGTGCTGTGCTGTGATGTGTCGTGTTGGTACACGTGTTATAAACAATTTGAAATCACTTAATGTATATATTAAGTCGGACATTATCACGAGAATTTAAATAGACAACATATCATTTGAAATTATTTCAAGTACAATTAACAAGTTTATTCAATAAAAAGAAATAGCCTATCAAATATAAAATTGGATCATTGTCATGTAAATTAATGTTCTAGTCAAATATAGGTAACGCCATTATAACAATGATATCGGAATATATTTTCCAAATATTTAGGTATTATATGTGTTGTTATAAAAATAAGCCAACATAAAATGTCAAAAACTAGCTAGAATTGTGACTCTTTTGTGAAATATACACAAAATGTGATGTATTATGCCTTGTTATATGGTATACTTGTGCATGGTATGACGTGCTGGGCTGGGCTGGGCCACGTGCTTATCCGTGCCGCGTGTTGTGCCGTGCTACTGTGCCGATTAGGCTAACCCAGCACATCCCATGAAACTAACGTGCTGGACTGATTCACGTGCTGGGCTGGGTCGGGTTAAGATTTTAGCGTCTTTGTCTTGTTTGTTGATTCGTGCTCGTCCGGGCACAGCCCAATTTACACCTCTAGGTACAACGAACCATTTTGACAAAAAATGGAAGAAATTTTGGCAAACATAGGAAGATGTGAGCACCAGACCACAACAACCAGAGACAAAAAGAATTGGAAGCCATGTAAATAGGTCCATTTTATCAAACATTGGAAGATTTGAGTACAAGGTCATGGCCACCGGGATCGCAGCAACCATAGACAAAGGAATTGGAAGTCATATGCTTTCTTACACCTGTAGGAAGACTTTATTCGTGGCTTCATGACTACATCCCAAATACAAGTTATGTAATAAGAGTGAAATTCTAAGAAAATGCTAGTACCGGAAGACCAATTAAATATCCTGGTTTGATTGGTGTATATCCAAATTAATTGGGGGCATACCTAATGACACAAAATCTAGGTCATTTTGAAGTAAAAGAAGCCACCCTTTAACCTTGTATTTTCTAAATGGCAAAACTGCCCCTGCAATGATTAACACTAAATTTAATTGAAATGATTAGATTAGTTAAATTAGTAAGTTGATTTATATGAGTGAATTTGGTAATAATTGAGAGTAAGAAAGAGAATGAAGTAGTAGATGAGTTTTTTTTTTTCTCTCGGGGGGTGGGTGGGGGGGAGTCTTCTAACTTTGCTCATGATCAAATGGATTATATGAATGATCCTCACTTTTATTTCCTCAAACTCAAGATGGGTATGGAAGTGATGAATGTCTTGAGCCAAACGTAGAATCCAATGACCAAGAAGAAGAGAATGGAGCTGCAAGTAATCAGGTAGACAACTTACGTGGTGAATATTGTGATTATTCCATGCAAATGATCGATTTTGCTTTTTTTTTTTCCACTTTTGCTGCCCAGTGTCGGCAAGGTCGACGATTGTCGATCATGTCGACTGTAAACTTCGGCGCGGTATATATTACCCAGTGCTCCGACTTTTCATGAGCAGTATTTTATTCGGCAAGGTCGAAAATATGAACCCTGCCGACTACAAGTTCTTTTGCAACACATAAGACGTGATTTGATACATGCTTAAGCCGGCATTGTAGTCGTACGTAGACCCTTCCAACTATAGTTTGGTCGACACTGTTTTATTTTTCGACCAAGCCGGCTGTTATTTAGCCGGCGTTGTTTTATATACCGACCCTGCCGACTACAAGATTTTTTGCAGCACAAGAAGCGAATTTGAAACATGCTTAAGCCGGCATTGTAGAGGATATGGACCTTGCCGACTATAGTTTGGTCGGGACTATTTTATTTTCCGACCATGTCGGCTGTATTTTAGCCGGCATTGTGTTATATATCGGCCCTTCCGACTTTTGTACTACGTATCAACTAATTTGTGTTGTTTTATAGATTGCATTGGTACTGATGACGGATCAGCCTCAAGCTTACAATGTTCGGGGTCCTGATACTTCCGCATATTATGCTAATGATTTGGAATGGAAGGAAAAAGACGACGCGGTAAATTGGATTGTTGAGAAAGAAAAACAGAAGATGTGCGTTTTAGTGAAAAACACCCAACAAAAAGATTCGTGGTGGGAAATGGTATGCGAGTGTAGCGGGTCGCCGGACGCAAGTCACAAGAGAAAGGGTTATGTGTATGATAATAAGATGACTAGGGTGTACAAGACGAAGTCAAAGAAGTGTGGATGCCCATTCAAGATTATTTTTTGGAGGAACAAAAAAACCGATAACATGTGGAGAATGAATAAATTTGATGTTGGTTGGCATAACCATAAAGATCCGGAAAGTCTTGTTGGGCACTCCCAAGTTTCCAAGTTGAAATCGCACGAGTTAGAACAAGTAAGAACAAGTTTGGGAATTAAACCAAGAAAGCTCCTTAGTAAGTCCAAGAGAAGTGACAATAATAACCTCTCTTCATTTACTATAATTTATGCGGCCAAGGCAACTATCAAAAGAATTAAATGGAATGGAAGAAAGGTAATGGAAGAATCACAATGGTTGGCACACAAATACAACCACACGGTGAGACACCATGAGTCATCGGAGGGGAAGGTGGATCGTATTTTTCTTGTGCATCCCGATATGATTCAATTGGCGCGTTGCTTTTACCAAGTTTTGTTCATGGATTGTACTTATAAGACGAATAGGTACAACATGCCTTTTGTTGATGGTGGTTTTTAAACAAGGGGTAAAACCGTAAAACCCCATGACCTAGTGTTACCCGCAACACATTAACTAAGAGCATTTAACTTAGGTGTAAATAATTAATAGGGGTATTTTTTCAAAATACCAGATTAGGGTTTTTCAACATAGAACCCTAATTCCAAAACCAAGCCGCACCCTGCGCATCATGGCAGCAATGCCAAACCAAGCCGCATACTGCGCACCATGGCACCAATGCCAAACCAAGCCGCATATCGCGCACCATGGCAACAATGCCAAACCAAGCCGCACCCCGCCCACCATTGGCAACAATGCCAAACCAAGCCGCATATTGCGCACCATGGCAACAATGCCAAACCAAGCCGCACCCTGCGCACCATGGCAAAGAATGCCAAACCAAGCCGCATACTGCGCACCATGGCAACAATGCCAAACCAAGCCGCACTGCGCACCATGGCAACAATGCCAAACAAAGCCGCATACTGCGCGCCATGGCAACAATGCCAAACCAAGCCGCACTCGCGCACCATGGCAAAGCAATGCCAAGCCGCTATGCCTTTGGCCCACGCCAAATATAGCACCCTAGGCTTGCAAGACTTGCAACTAGGTTAACATGGCCGCACGTGCCATTGGCACATGCCAACACGTGTCGCAAGCCATATTTCAAAGCCGCTATGCCTTTGGCCCACGCCAAATATAGCGCCTAGGCTTGCAAGACCGGGCAACTAGGTTAACATGGCCGCACGTGCCATTGGCACATGCCAACACGTGTCGCAAGCCATATTTCCAAGCCGCTATGCCTTTGGCCCACGCCAACTATAGCGCCCTAGGCTTGCAAGTCTGGCAACTAGGTTAACATGGCCGCACGTGCCATTGGCACATGCCAACACGTGTCGCAAGCCATATTTCCAAGCCGCCATGCCTTTGGCCCACGCCAAATATAGCGCCCTGGGCTTGCAAGACTTGCAACTAGGTCAACATGGCCGTACGTGCCATTGGCACATGCCAACACGTGTCGCAAGCCATATTTCCAAGCCGCTATGCCTTTGGCCCACGCCAAATATAGCGCCCTAGGCTTGCAAGACTTGCAACTAGGTCAACATGGCCGCACGTGCCATTGGCACATGCCAACACGTGTCGCAAGCCATATTTCCAAGCCGCTATTCCTTTGGCCCACGCCAAATATAGCGCCCTAGGCTTGCAAGACTTGCAACTAGGTCAACATGGCCGCACGTGCCATTGGCACATGCCAACACGTGTCGCAAGCCATATTTCCAAGCCGCTATGCCTTTGGCCCACGCCAAATATAGCGCCCTAGGCTTGCAAGACTTGCAACTAGGTCAACATGGCCGCACGTGCCATTGGCACATGCCAACACGTGTCGCAAGCCATATCTCCAAGCCGCTATGCCTTCGTCCCACGCCAAATATAGCGCCCTAGGCTCGCAAAACTTGCAACTAGGTCAACATGGCCGTACGTACCATTGGCACATGCCAACATGCACGCTGGTAACCTAACTTGCAAACCGTGCAACCTACCACCAAGGAATTCCGCACATGCCATTGGCACATGCCAAACATGCACGCTGGTAACCTAACTTGCAAACCGTGCAACCTACCACCAAGGCATTCCGCACATGCCATTGGCACATGCCAAACACACACGCTGGTAACCTAACTTGCAAACCGTGCAACCTACCACCAAGGCATTCCGCACATGCCATTGGCACATGCCAAACACACTTATTGGTAGCCTAACTTGCAAACCGTGCAACCTACCACCAAAGGCATTCCGCACATGCCATTGGCACATGCCACACGCGCCACTAGCAGCGCCACTTGCACTCAAGATGCAACCAACACTCGAGACATCGACACAACCGGGGATGCTTCTTTAGGGTTTTGGTTTGGCGGTCACAAAGATGCGGCGTACACTACGCTCACATTAAGAAAGCGTGAAAAGGAATAAAGCGGTCAAATAAAAGAGGAAATAATGGTGAAAAACGTTTTCACCCATTAAACCATGCGGTTACCACCTCCTCCCATTATTTCACCCTTTACTCTCTTCCTTCATGAGGCCAGGGTACATTTCAATCTCGACTTGTATAAATAGGTCTTACCTATTTCCACCAGACAACAAGTCTCGGTCAGGAGAAAAATACTACACTCTCAGAAAGGCAACTTTGCAAAAATTTGTCCCAAAAAGCTTTCATCTCTTGCAAGCTTCCTAAGCTTTCACTTTCTCGATACAAGTTGAGATACTACTCTCCTCAACACCTTTCTTTGCTTCCCTCCCCAAATCAACCCTTCTCCTCCACTTTGTGACCGAAGCAAAGTCCGGAACGGCCATTTCTTGGTTTAGGTAGGACTTGTACAGATTGATCTCTCGAACCTATAAAGTGCTCACGTGCAGCACATTTGTTTAGGGTTTGAACCAGTTTCTCACTCACCTACCGAATTTACCGAAATCGGCAGAAACGATTTTTACCCATAAACACCTTTGAAGGACAAACCTCGGATAAACAATCGTTCATAGTGGCATAGTTTTATATTGGTTGTGAGAAGGATGATAGCTATATTTGGGCATTGGAAACTTTGAAGCTTCTCTATCACGAAGACGAGACTCACGGGGTTGTAGTGATCGACAATGATCAACCCTGGATGTTCCTCACACATTGTAGTCGACAGGTTTATGAGGACAACCCTGCCGACTATACATTCGCCGGCAGGGATAGTAAATTGTTAAGTGCCGACTGTTAAGCAGCCAACACAATTTGAATTTTGTATAATGCCGACTAAAATCGAATACAATGATTGTTAAAAACATAAAAACTTTTGAAACTTAATTAGAGCATACAAACCTTAAAATCTTAATTAGAGCATACAAACCTTAAAAACTTAATTAGAGCATACAAACCTTAATTAAAGCATACAAACGTTAAAAACTTAACCCTAACACATTTGGGACATAAATAGTATCTTTTTCCGGTACACAATTTTTTAGGAGAGGTAATTAGCTTCATCTTACCGTCGCAACATGGATCTGTGCATCGTAGAAGGTTGATTTTAGTAACTTCATGTTCATACGGAGCTAGGCGCTCATCTATCCAATTGGAAAACCCACAACAAGTGCATTTTGAAGCATACGTCTAATATACATCTCCTATTGCAGCTTTCATGAGAAATAAGAATCCCTTACAACCATCAATAGTGTATTTGCTTCCTTCAAAAGGACAATCATTTGCAAAATGACCACTTAGTATACAAAGAATACAAATATTTGGTTGTGTTGCACTTGAAACTTCCATTCTTTATGCAAGGTTGAAGATGAAGTTGAGAATGCTTTTATAATAACAACACACTTAATGTCTTGATTTTGAAATTTCTAGCCGTTGAGCATTCAATGGGTTGTACTTTGTACCTAAAAAGTAATATTTTTACACTACTAATATTTAAGTCGGCAAGGTCGAGCTTTCCAACCATGCTGACTACCTATCCCTGACAGCACAATAGCATATAGCTTGGGATGGTCGGTAAGGTCGAGCTTACAAACCATGCCGACTTAATAAAACTCTAATATTGTCTAAAACTGCATAAAAAAAATTAAGTTTTCGCTTAATGTAGCAAAATTCTTAAGTTTTCGCCAATGGAAAACCATGCCAGCCACGTCTCCGCGCCAAGGCATGCCAACCATGCCAGCCGCACCACCATGCCAATGGCAAACCATGCCGGGCCACGTCTCCGCGCCAAGGCATGCCAGCCGCACCACCGTGCCAATCATAGTTTATTAACTAGTTCAATCATAGTTTTCGCTTCCTAATTTCTTCTTTTTTGATCGGAAATACTCTTAGCTTATTAATCTCGTTAGTGATTCATGTCGCAGTTCATAATGAGAAGTATGAAACTGTTCAGTTCCATCTCGCAATTTTTAGTTCTAAGACTCCATAAATTGGAAGTCTGTTGAAAAGGCAGTTCTCCGAAAACGCAAGTGTAAGGCCAGATCATGCAGAAAACCAAGATGTTAAATTGATGCCATCTTTGACCTCCACCTGCCTCACCACCAGAAAAAGTGCATGCTCTCTCTAAGACAAAATTTACTGATGGAAATGAAAGACTGCAGACCATTCAATTTTAGTTGTTGTAAGATTGATCGAGTTTGTGGTTATTCTTGTCATTAATCATAAGATCATAGTATTACCATGTTGCTTTAATTCTTGGATGTTGTAATGTTAATTTATGTATTGGTTGTAGATTGATAACAGTTCATATCAGAGCCTGGTGTTAAGATTTTGCAAAGAAAGACAACATTAAAGGATGAATGAAACCTATTAGTATAAACATTGTGCATTAATGTGTGAAAGGAAACCCTGACTAAAAATTGTATGGAAAACTTTGTTGGAAAATTGGGTTAATTACAAGAGGATGAATAAAGAAAAAACAGAAACCAAACAATGGTGTACCCCTAACTTCAAGGCTCTTTCGATTCTTTTAGACAATAATTCGACCTTTCCCAATTAACTTGGCGAGTACAACAGGTCTCTCGAATTATGCCTTCAGGATTCAATGAATCCCTAACACCGTAATCGAATTCAAGGATTGTACATCCTTGACCCGACCAAGAATCACACTGTATAAGATTCTGATGATGCTATTAGAGAAGAAGAAAACAGATTGCTTTTGATATGATGATAAACGAGTTTTGGGAGATGCTATTTATAGAGGTTTTCGCATCTGTTGGGAATAACGTCTCGTTGGAATCGAAATGATGAGTCTCTTCATCATCGAGACATGAATGGCGTCTCGTTGGAATCGAAGATTCTGGCTACGCCCCCCAGGACCCCCCCTTGGATAGCACAGTTGAAAATATTCCAACAAAACCTATCTAAAGTGCAACAAAAAAAAACCGAACAAATAGTAAAACTTATTTCAAAACGACACTGGTTGAAGGGAATTTAAGAAATCCTTGGTGTATTAGATTTCATAAAAACCTTCAAAACTGGAAGTTCAGGGGCTGCTGCCACTCTAAATTTGGTTGTATCTAGCATATGACCAAAATCTGTATAATGGTCGTCTAAGGGAAATGTAAATTCCGCCCACTATGTCATCAAACATTTTTCATCTAGTATGTATTACATTTCCAACTCCCCCCCGAACCCAAAACAACTTATATTTAAAATGACTGGGGGTGGAAAAAACTTTACTCCCCTATGTTATATTGAGTTCTCAGCTCTTGATAAGGGCTCCCATTAGGGTTAAGCAAGATGAATGGATGACTTTATAAAACTAAGGCATACATCTCACTCCCAACTAAACTGAACTCTGCGCCGACTCCTTTCATCTCTCTCTTTCTCTGCTCGATGATTTTCTTCACTTTTACCACAAATGGAAGAATGAAAGGTGGTGAATTGAATCTTAGGTTTGTATGTGAAGCCCTGCACATACCCTGGAGAGACATAAACATCATCAACACAATGGATCTATTGTCATAATGACTTTTCCTCTCAAAACTAACTTGTTCTTCCACCGCTTCTGGATTCCTTCTTCAAAAATCTCATTTTACACTTCTTCTCTGCTAGTGTATGTCCCAACTAGCTCCCAAAGTGAGCTCCAAATCGTGGTGCATCAACACAAATCTCAAGTACAGGTATCACACCAACACGTCCCTGGAAGTATGCTGAAAAGGCAGATCTGTAGAAAATCAAGATGTTATATTGAAGCTAATTAACTCTACCTTCCTCACCACCAGAACCAGGAGTTTCAGGAAAACCCGTCCTCTAATGGAAGGGAATGACTACTGACAGTTCAATTTTATCTGTAATTAGTATTCTAAAGTTTGTTGTTCTTCAGGCCATTCATCATGAGATCATATTTGTAATCGTGTCCTTGTTATAATGCAACCCGTTTTTCGTGTAATTTTACTTACTCAATTTTGTTTCAGTATTATACTCTCAGATGCTGTAATTATTCCAATTTGATACCTAACAGAATGTTATTTGCTCAATAAAGTTCTGCCAATTTGATAAACTTAGTTATTTTCTAGCCATGTATTAAGTCAGAAATTACTTGAAACCACTGGATCTCTCTTTTCATCTGCAGAGCTGCGCAAGACACCGAACTGAGGTGGATATGAGAATCTAACTTGGCCACCAAATTCAAGATACTGCTGTGTTAAGAGTCTAATGAGGCTTCCAACATCTTCTTATTCCCATCGATCTTATATACAAGATTGAAAATTTTTACTTGCCGTTCTTGAACTGCATACATAAATACATTTACATATTGCACTTTCCATTGGAATCCAGGCTAGACCGGGAAAAGTCTCTAAACATTGTGTCGCAATTGTTCCAAATTTTATAGATGTGCTCAAAATATTTGTCTCTGTCTAAAAACTTCTTAACTTGATCGATAACAAGAATAAGTGAAGCACACTTAAAATATATAACCGTAGATCCTTTGAGTCATAAAGAGATCCATTGAAATTATGAACAACATTTTGTACTAGTGATGAAGAAGTTTTCCCTTTTGAAATTTATAAATTGCATTGGACATTATAGAATCTGAAAAAATTAATTCTGTAAAATTGATTAGAAACTTGGAGAGAAATTTGACTTGCAAAAGTAAAACATACTTAGAAAATGAAACAGAAGATGAAGAACAAAAGCAACAATTGAAGGCTGAATCGAAGAAAATCTAGTTGCAGTAGATTACATAAAAACCTTAGTTGCAGCTCCAATGGAAGCCGTTCATATCATAGAATGAAACTCTAGTTTATATGCTGACAATTGTGCAAGTTTCTTATTGTATCCCAGTTCGAAATGTGGATGTCGGAGTCCTAGTTATTCCATTTCCGCCAACTTCTCCTGCTCAACAACTTAAGTTTACACTGACTGAGGGTTAAACAGCTAAATCACCTTAAGTCTAACTGTAAAAAAAAAGGTATGATATTACCTTTGATGATACTATTTCCACCCAAGCGTTAGGGTTACGCACGATGGATCGATGGTCATATAAAAGGAGGGTAGGGAATAGATTTGTGTCTCATCTCTCTGCTTCATGATTTCCTTTTCACTCACAAATCGAATGATGCAGGTTTATGATGAATCTGATCTCAGTATTGTATGGGAATCCTTGCACATACCATGGAGAGATCAGTCATCAACAATATAAATCTATTGTCATAATGACTTTTACTCTCATAACCAACTTCTCAGCCTCAACATCAACAACCTTCATTCATTATCTGTTAGGGTGGTAAAACAATCTTATAATACCAAAATAATCACTTTTCAAGTACAAATTAAACAGCTGTTCTGGTGTAAAATTGATTTGCCAAAGATTTGATTTCAAGATTTCAAAATATCACGAATGTCTGATTAAGCTGCTGGCTAAATTATCAGCGTGTTATGATTTTGGTTGTATTTTGGGAACACATTTCTACACAAATTCAATTATAGCTGTTGTAAGTTATATAAAACTAGAACTTATATCCTTGTGTCTATCACACTCCTAACTAACTACACTTATATAGGTCTGTGCCGTCTCTTCACATCTCTCTGCTTCATGATTTTCTTTCACTCATAAATGTAAAAATGGGTGCTTTGTATGGGAAGCCCTACACATACCATGGAGAGATCAGGCAATCATCATCAACAGTGGATTAATTGTCGTAATGACTTTTCCTCTCAAAAAAACACTTTTCGCCTCTTTAATCTCCTGCTAATAATGCTTGAAACAGTTCATCCGCTGACTGCTACGACAAAGGATGTTGCTGACCGACGGATGACAGATCTGCAGAAAATCAAGATTTTATGTTCAACGAAATTTGGATCTCCACATGCTTCACCACCAGAATCAAGAGAACCACGCTCTTAAACAAATTAGCTTCAGTTTGTGGTTGTGCACGCCATTGAGATTTAAGATCATTTTGTGGTTGTTCATTCCATAGAGATTTGAGATCATATTTGTAACTTGTTACATACAGTCTTACCATTTTCCAATGGAAAACTAGTTACTTTAGTGTGTTTATTTATTTATACAAGCTCCTAACCCGGTACATACGCACCGGCATTACCGAATTATATGATGAGGCGAATCTCATTTTATTATGCAGCTTAGTACAATTGTATGCCTTTTTTACCCGATCCATATTGTTATCATCCGTTGCGGCATTACAGTGAGATGTATCAGTGCTTCCGTCTCGATATTTATTATTTTGAGTAATCGGAATTCCAATGCCTACTGTCTATATCGTTGGTTAACCATTTACTTTTGATAATTTTTGGGAACAACCCGAGTTTTAAGTCATTGTCTTCATCATCTGGCCTATATATCAGAACTCTACTACAAAAAGAGAAATAACATTTAATTGGTAAAAGCGCCTTTTCTATTAGTTTGTCCGTTTCCGGTTTTATGCCTGCACTCAAAATTTTTTTGGATCAAGGGAGTTCGCGGCCGATTTATTACCTAGTTCACTACGTCTTTGGTCATCTGGAATCGGTGGAATGTACGGCTGGACGGGTGCTTGGTCTATTGCACTTTTATTCCTTCTTTTAGGATTATCTGCATACTACGGTCACTTCTTTATGAACCCATCAAAGGTACGTTTTTATACATCATATGCTTAATTTATTCAAGAGGATTACCGTCCCATAGTGCGACTCTGTGAAGAATTTAATTCTTTTTTCTAGACCACATTTTGACCATCGTCAGCCTACCCAATGCGTGGAAGAAGCAATGCAGGTTGCCCTAGAAGCATGAATACCAGAAGAAGATTTAAACACACAGAAAGAGTCTATAGAATAAATGCTGTATGGAGAGGATGGTAAAGGTCATGACTACTACTGAATACGAAGCCGATGATGACCTTGGAAATTTATGGTAAGAACTATTACTACCATTTTGTACAGGCAAACTAATTACGACGACAACACAAAGGCTACTTTAAATTGAATGAGTTAGAAGTCCAAAAATATATTACATCTTGCGATTTTATAAATAGTATGAAAACGATTGGCCAACTCAGTGAACAATGTTTCCATTAATCAAGATCAACCAAATATACGGCAGTTGATAGATGTAAATTTCAAAACCAAATATCAAATCAAAGATAAAGTAACAAATATACTTAATTACAATAGTTTTTTCCATCAGAGATGCGACCTATTGTAGATGTTAATGGACGGAATGGAAACATCTAATCTCTCCCGGTAAATTTAGAAGTTGATATTCTTACCACATTTACATTGTTGGCGACTTTTTACAAATACTTAAAAGAAGAACTGATATCCAAGATTTAGAGATAGAAGATGTGAACCGAAATCAAACCTTTTATTGCATCCGCTCTTGTAGACCTATATCGATCGTATAAGACCTTCAACAAACCCGTTGTCCATTAATTCTAGACCTAATAATCGTAATTATATTCTCGTCTTTGTCACTAAATACACAACAACTTACGGATCGATCAATAAACTCCTCCTTGTTCTCTCTGCTCTAGGTCCTTGTTTCATCAAACCTATGTATCCAAAGGAGGAAGGCATTAGTAATCCGTAGATCATGACAATCACCTGATCTTACTTATAGAAGTTCAAAGGCTTCTTTGTGTGCAAGACTCGTATATATTTGTTTCTTAGCAGTCAATTTAACACTATAAGATCACTTCTCCATAAACAAAAACAAATTAAGTACGAAAAATATTTTTAGACAGAGATGCTTTGGCGAGAGAGATATGCTGAGATTACCCTGAAAAATGGCATAAATTAAGGCACCAGAAAATTCCTTGTGAGCTTCGTCAAAAAAAAAAAAAAAAACAAACTGAAAATGAAAGGTTCCCCTCCATACCACTATGTCTTCTTAACGTGTTTTATTCATCCAACCAAGAAGACTCCTAGGAACGGAGGTGACTTTTCTTTCAGGAGTAACATTACTTCCTGAAAAGGTGTCTCTTTACTAAATGTCCAAGCAACTATTTACTGAAGCCTTTCGATATGAAAAAGAGAAATTTCAAATAGACGTGTTCTATTTGTGAAAGGGGGACTTTTAATAAGTGACTGTTCAAGTTCTGCAATTATGTCCTATAAATTAAGCCAATCAGATAGCAATGACATGGAGTTACTGCTGACATGGCTTCACCAAAATCAAGCGTGATTGTGGCGCCCGACATGTGGCGATTTGGGGTCTCTTATTATAAAGAAAGATTCTCATATCAGATGTTTACATATTGGTTACAGAATACCATGAATGTTCACATCCGAACCTGGTTTTCAGATTTAAAAAGAAAAATTCAGCAATAATGGATGAATGAAAATTCCCTCGGATGAAAATGATCTCCAAAACCATTCTAAATTCAAGGTTATAGCAAATAGTTTAGGATATTACAAAATACGCTAGACCATACTCACCGGAACTGAAGCAACCAGGCAAAGGAACTGGAATCAATGTGAATCTAGGTCCAAGGTAATTATGGAATAAATAGGGTTACGAAGCCTATAATCAATCTTTTAGGTAATTGGACTTAGAATCTGAAAACATTAATTCTCTAAATTGATTAGAAAGTAGAAACCGAACATATTAGAAAGAAACTTTACTTGTAAAATGCAAAAAACAACAACAAAATCTAATAAAACTTACTTGCAAATTAATGAAAATGAAGATAAAAAAGCTAAAATTGAAGGGTGATGTGAAGAAACTCTAGTTCTAGTAGATTGCATAAAAACCATAGTTACAGCTCTAATGGAAGCCATTTCCATCCCTGTGTTAGTTATGTGCGTCTTGTTGTATTTCAGAATGTGGGTGTTGGACTACACTAGCTAGTTACCATTTGTACCACGCCATAGCCATTATATTTACATATAACGACTTGACATATGTATGTAATCAATTACTGGTATGTTTTATCCGAGAAGCAACCTAGCCTGGATCTCTTCTCATATCTAGACGGCTGCAACGAGCAATTCAGTGGACGAAAAAAATCTTGCGTAAGGCGCAGAATGTTAATTTGGCCAAGTATGTGATCTGACATTTTTGATGTAATTAAAATTCGAGGCATCTTGTTTTTACATATCCGAATGCCGTAAAAAAAAAAAAAAAAAAAAAAAAAAAAAAAAAAAAAAACTAGCTATTCCATTTCCAACTTCTCCTACTCAAACACAACTCAAGTTTGCACCTTCGTTTACAGACTCGCCTAAAGTCAAGTCTTAACAAGTTGTGACAAACACCTTGTTTACAATATGTTACAGACCATTAATTCAGATTTAGTTGTTGTAAGTTAGCTCATGTTTGTGATTGTTCATGCAATTGAGATTTGAGATCACTGTAGCTGTTCTATTGGATTTTTTTTTTTTTTTTTTTGTAGTTTATGCATTTATGTTCTCAGAAGGTTGTGATGTAGATATATTGTTAACGGAATGACCCCCAAATGTATTTATATGAAGGACTGGTATTTATATTTTGAAACAAACACTAGGGCTGAATCTACCTAACAACATATTCCTTCCTTGGCTGCAATCACATGTTAACTTGATGCCAACAACTCCTAAATTCTAACCACAAACTGGGTTTACGAATCATCATATCTCTGTTTTATATGGAGAAGCCTTGCACATGCCATGGAGAGATCATACAATCATCATCATCATCAACAATAAAGATCAATTGTCATAATGACTTTTCCTCTCAAAACTAACTTATGTGGCTGAGCTTGTATTCTACCCGGAGCAGATAATGAGATATCTCAAAGATTTTGAATTGCAAAACTGAGAGCCAAGGATAGGTACAGCCACAGGATCTTGTGTTCCAAAAGCAGATCTGGGGAAAATCAAGATCATGGAAGCCATGAAGCAACCAAGAACCTGCACCTGGAAGATCCGGATCATCATTCAAGTTCACTCACATTTTTAAAACAAAAGGAAAGACTACAGACGATCCAATTCAACAGATCAAGTTTGTGGTTCAGCTTTCTTGAATCACCTCACTTCTCACAATGGTTAGTGACGCAGCTGTTGTACCGAGAGAAATATGACGAAAGCTGCTCACAACATTTAGGTGCCATAACTTTCCATTGAAAAGGCAGATTTGCAGAAAATAACATCTTATATCGAAGCCAGCGAGGAAGTCATCCTGCCTCACCACCAGATCCAGGAGCACCACCCTTTGTTGTTGTGCACGACATTGAGATTAAAGATCACATTGTGGTTGTTCATTCCGTGGAGATTTTAGATCATATTTTTATAGCTGTGTCCTTGTTTAGTGTTGAGTGTTGACGATTTTCCCATGTAATGTTGATTACCTTAGTGTGTTTCTTTATTATATTCTCATACCAGATGTTATAATTGTTGATATATTGGTTAAAGAATGACAATAACTTTTCATATTGGTTTTCAGATTTGGAACAGACAATTGATAATCACGATTGAAAATCCCCCACCTAAAACTTGTATCGAAAACCTTTCTAAATTGCAAGTAAACTAGCAGAATAAGAGGGAGAGATCTTACAAAATACAAAGGTCTTCCTTGACCTTATTTACATGTATCCAACATTAAAGAATTGTAAACGAAATCCAAAGAATATATGACCTCTACAGCCTTTTGCATAACAACATACCGATTGAAGCAGACAAGGAATTGGAAGCCATGTGAATCTAGGTCAGAGTAAAGCAGCAGCTGTTGCAGAAAAAGCTAGCATCGTTGAAGTTGTGGAGAAATGGACAGGGTTGGTTATAAGACCTATTATCAATGTTATATTATAAAGACCACAACCCACTTGTGATTCACCACTATTCTTGGTGTTGATAGTTCCGAAGAGATTCAAAAACAGCTAGACAGGGATTTGGGTGGAATATATGTCAATCACGAGTGAAATTCGGAAAAATGTTAGCACCATATGACCAATCAAAAACAAGGCATTTTTACATCCTCTATCATTTTAACAATCTCATTTCATCACCCTGTGATTTTATGACTCAGCTACCAAGTTGAATACAAATGAGTGCAACTTGTGTCCTCCGAGATCTTCTCACCTAAAATCAAGTGTAAACTGTACTGTAATGAGCAATCCAAAACATTTGTGAATTTGAAGCACCTTTTATTAATTATTATTTCCACTAAGCGTTATATTGAGTTCTTAGCTCTTCATAATGACTTTTCCTCTCAATACCAACTTCTCGATTGGTACACTTTGCTTGTTCTACTGTTGCTAACCCTAATGAGAAATCCGCAAAATAAAGTGCTTCTGATGGGACAAACAACACTAGAGCCGCAACAAATTTATGAGGAGTTGAAACCATTGCAAGTAATGTGGAAAGGAAGATTCCCATAAAATTGAACGTCTCGAAGCAGATCTGCAGAAAATCAAGATGTTAAATTGATGCCAAGCAACTTGGAGACCCACTACAAGAACAGCAAATGCTCTTTAGATAAATTTACTGACTTTTGAAGATTAAAAGAAAAGAAAACCGTTCAATTTTAGCTGTTGCCAGTTAGCTCAAGTTTGTGGTTGTTCATGCTATTCATATTACCTTGATATAGTGTAACCATGAATTGATTAAACCTATTCGAATGTCGTTTGCTTCATTCTGCAATTTATGTATTTATATTATATCAGATGGTTGTAATGTGGATATATTTGTTACAGAATGACAACCAACTGTTCAAATCAAGGACTGGTATGTGGAAACATTTTGTTAATATTGCAAAGTTAAGAGCTAAGAACATAAGAAGTAATGAAGTTGAAGAGAATAGAGCCACGACATTAGATAGTTCAAACACAAATAATAAGCATTTGTGTAAAATTAGCTGCGAAAACAACCTTAAGAATGAGTCGTAATTCAATTACTAATACTGGAGTTCAGTTTAGGTTGTTTGTAGACGGTATGGATGGATTACAAGGATTTTCAGGAGTTTAAGCATTCTGATTATTAATGAATTTAGGGAATTGCAAGATGCAGCCGACCATGCTTTGTAACAGCTGATATCTAATACCTTAGCCCAATATGAACTTCTTGAGATTCTTGATGCGAAGGCTTATGTAATTGAAGAGTCAAATACTTCCAGATGCTTCTCAAGGTGAATAGGGGAAGCAAGGAAGAGAATACGAAGGTTGTATAGTGCCCAAAAATGTAGACTGTAAGCTCCATTTGTATTCCGTTTTACACGAACCCCACAACTCTGGTTACTGCCGTAGAAGAAGATTAGTACACTACTATACAAAAACCCAAAATTTGGAAAATGCCGTATCCTTCTCACCCGAGACACTGAGAAATCTTGGGAAAATTCCCCGTGAAAATCTTGGAGTCTATATTTTTAAAATATACTCGTAATATACTTTCACAAGACCAATTTAACAATTTCATATCACCACCCTATGTGATTTATGATTTATATGGAGAACCAAGACTAGCAGGGATAATGCCCTTTGTAAATATTGTTCTGATTCTATGACTCAGGTGCCAATTCTAAGTTCAATTTGTATCCTTACCTAACAGTAGTGTAAACAAGGTGTGAGAATACCTTTTTCTGATAAACGGTCCTCCCATTAGGGTTTATTGTATGGATAACCTTATAGAACTAATAGAACTTATATCCTTGTGTCTATCACACTCCTAACTAAACTTTTAGATCTGTGCCGTCTCCACTCATCTCTCTCTTTCTCTACTTCATGATTTTCATTTCACTCCTTAATGTAAGAATGGGTGTTTATGAATCAGATCCCAGCTTTGTATGGGAAGCCCTACACATATACCATGGAGAGACCAGGCAATCATCATCAACAGTGGATTATCCTCTCAATTTTTTTTAGGCTTCTTGATCTCACTCCCAACTAAATTTAACTCCGCGCGGTCTCCCCTCTATCTCTGATTCGTGATTTTCCTTACTTTTATCATAAATAGAAGAACGAGAGGTTATGAATTGAATCTTAGTTTTGTATGGGAAGCCTTACACATACCATGGATAGATCATTCAATCATCATTCATCCACTATCATAATGACTTTTCCTGTTTAAACCCTAAACAAATGTGCCGCACGTGAGCACTTTATACATTCGACAGATCAATCTGTACAAGTCCGGCCTAAACCAAGAAATGGCCGTTCCCGGACTTGCTTCCTCGGTCACAAAGTGGAGGAGAAGGGTTGATTTGGGGAGGGAAGCAAAGAAAGGTGTTGAGACCGGAGAATAGTGCTGGAGAGTAGTATCTCGACTCGTATCGAAAGTGAAAGCTTAGGAAGCTTGCAAGAGATGAAAGCTTTTTGGAGAGCTTGCAAAGTTGCCTTTTCTGAGAGTGTTGTATTTTTCTCCTGACCGAGACTTGTTGTCTGGTGGAAATAGGTAAGAACTATTTCTACAAGTCGAGATTGAAACGTACCCTGGCCTCATGAAGGAAGAGAGTAAAGGGTGAAATAATGGGAGGAGGTGGTAACCGCATGGTGTTAATGGGTGAAAACGTTTTCACCATTATTTCCTCATTTATTTGACCGCTTTATTCCTTTTCACGCTTTCTTAATGTGAGCGTAGTGTACGTTGCAAGCTGTGACCGCCAAACCAAAACCCTGGAAAGCATCCCCCAGTTTGTGTTGATATCTCGAGTGTTGGTTGCACCTTGAGTGCAAGTGGCGCTGCTAGTGGCGCGTGTGGCATGTGCTATTGGCATGTGCGGAATGCCTTGGTGGTAGGTTGTACGTTGAGTGTAAGTGGCAATGCCAGAGCTGCTAGTGGCGTGTGTGGCATGTGCGAATGCCTTGGTGGTAGGTTGTACGTTGCAGAGCTGCTAGTGGCGTGTGTGGCATGTGCCAATGGCATGTGCGGAATGCCTTGGTGGTAGGTTGTACGTTGAGTGTAAGTGGCAATGCCAGAGCTGCTAGTAGCGTGTGTGGCATGTGCCAATGGCATGTGCGGAATGCCTTGGTGGTAGGTTGCATGATTTGCAAACTAGGCTACCAGCGTGGGCTTTGGCATGTGCCAATGGCGCGTACGGTTGAATTGGCCTAGGTTTCACGACTTGCAAGTTAGGCTACCAGCGCGCATTAGGGCCACGGCTAGGTGATGAAGGCTACCAGCGAGCGTGTTGGCATGTGCCAATGGCGTGCGTGGCCGTTAGGCCGTGGCCTTGGTAGGAAAAGCTACCAGCGAGCATGTTGGCATGTGCCAATGGCATGCGTGGCCGTTAGGGCCGTGGCCTTGGTAGGAAAAGCTACTAGCGAGCATGTTGGCATGTTCCAATGGCGTGCGTGGCCGTGGCCTTGGTAGGAAAAGCTACCAGCGAGCATGTTGGCATGTGCCAATGGCGTGCGTGGTCGTTAGGGCCGTGGCCTTGGTAGGAAAAGCTACCAGCGAGCATGTTGGCATGTGCCAATGGCTTGCGTGGCCGTTAGGGCCGTGGCCTTGGTAGGAAAAGCCACCAGCGAGCATGTTGGCATGTGCCAATGGCATGCGTGGCCTTTAGGGCCGTGGTCTTGGTAGGAAAAGCTACCAGCGAGCATGTTGGCATGTGCCAATGGCGTGCGTGGCCGTTAGGGCCGTGGCCTTGGTAGGAAAAGCTACCAGCGAGCATGTTGGCATGTGCCAATGGCATGCGTGGCCGTTAGGGCCGTGGCCTTGGTAGGAAAAGCCACCGGCCGAGCATGTTGGCATGTGCCAATGGCATGCGTGGCCGTTAGGGCCGTGGCCTTGGTAGGAAAAGCTACCAGCGAGCATGTTGGCATGTGCCAATGGCATGCGTGGCCGACTTGGCCTAGGTTGCATGGTTTGTAAGCCTAGGGCGCTATATTTGGCATGTGCCAATGGCATAGCGGCTTGGAAATATGGCTTGTGGTACGTTTTGGCATGTGCCAATGGCACGTACGGCCATGTTGACCTAGTTGCACGTTTTGCAAGCCTAGGGCGCTATATTTGGTATGTGCCAATGGCATAGCGGCTTGGAAATATGGCTTGTGGTACGTGTTGGCATGTGCCAATGGCACGTACGGCCATGTTGACCTAGTTGCACATTTTGCAAGCCTAGGGCGCTATATTTGGCATGTGCCAATGGCATAGCGGCTTGGAAATATGGCTTGTGGTACGTGTTGGCATGTGCCAATGGCACGTATGGCCATGTTGACCTAGTTGCACGTTTTGCAAGCCTAGGGCGCTATATTTGGCATGTGCTAATGGCATAGCGGCTTAGTTTGGCATGGTTGCCAATGAGTGCGATATGTAGTTTGGTTTTGGAGTTGCTGCCATGGTGCGCAGTGTGCGGCTTGGTTTTGGCGTTGTTGCCACGGTGCGCATGCAGCGGCCTGGTTTGGCATTGTTGCCATGGTGCGCAGATGTGCGGCTTGTTTTGGCATTGTTGCCATGGTGCGCAGTGTGCGGCTTGGTTTGGCATTGTTTCCATGGTGCGCAGTATGCGGCTTGGTTTGGCATCATTGCCTTGGTGCGTAGTGTGCGGCTTGGTTTTGGAATTAGGGTTCTGTGTCGAAAACCCTAATCTGGTATTTTGAAAAAATACCCTATTAATTATTTACACTGAGTTAAATGCTCTTAGTTAATGTGTTGCGGGTAACACTAGGTCATGGGGTTTTACGATTTTACCCCTTGTTTAAAAACCACCATCAACACTCTCAAAACAAACTCATTAGTATTTTATCATCACCTGTCATCTGCAATGCATAATCAATCTTTTGATTAATTTCTTCAAATTTCGGTTTGCGATGCAGCGGGAACTGAAACAGTTCTAGTTCCATCTGCAATGTTTAGGGAGACATACACAAAATTGGTGCTGATCCAGGCATCAATTGGAAGATTTTCATAGAATCGGATTTCTGAAAGCAGATATGCAAAAAATCAAGATGTTAAAGTTGATGTCAACTTGAACCAGGAGTTCCAAGAAAACCTATGCTCTGTCTCTAAGATGGATAGGAAATACTACTGACCATTTAGTTTTAGTTGTTTTATGTTTGCTCAAGTATGTGGTTATTCATGTCATTCATCGTTTTTGTATCTGAATGTCCTTGTTATAGATCCGAGATACATATTCATTCAGAATGTTAGTTGCTTAAGTGTGTTCCTGTAATTCAAAGTCTTTGCAGTGTTTATTATACATATAATGATCATATATCAGCACCCAAAAGTAATGGATATCTTGCGAATTTACCTCCTCCATGTTCTCGGTGGACAGAATACCAAATACACATGAAACGTCTGTAAAATAAACAAGAAACACGTTCTAAGTCTCATTCAAGAATTCTACTAGTAATACGTAATTAAGTACTCATGTTTAACACCATATATCACGAAAGTATCCGTAGCAACTTCGGCACAACCTCCTTAATTAAACCTTGCAACGACACACCAACTCACTATATCAGGATATATCCATTACAACAAGAATTGGAGCGAAACTATTATTAAATTATGATTTCTGGGATAAAACTTCCAAGCCAGCGGCCAGCTTTTGGGATAAAACTTCCAAGCCAGCTTTTGGGTTCAAAAAAAACAAGCTATTTTAGTTTACACCTTGTTTACATTGACTGAGGGGTAAATCAATTTACTTACTCAATGGTGTGAAAATACAAGTCCACCAAGTGCTATATTGAGTTCTTATCTCTAGATAAGGGCTCCTCCAATTAGGGATTAACCCTGATGGATGGATGAGATGACCTTATAAAAGTAAGGCCAAGATAGATCTGTGTCTCTCTCACTCCCAACTAAACTTAGGTCTGTGCCGTCTCTCGTCTCTCTCTTTCTCTGTTTCATGATTTTCTTAACTTCCACCTCAAAATGAAGGGTTATGAATTGAATCTGATTCTTGGTTTTGCATGGGAAGCCTTACACATACCCTGGAAAAATCAGACAATCATCATCAACCATTGTCATAATGACTTTTCCTCTCGAAACTACATTGTTAGCTTTTTAGGAGTATCATTCACTTCTTCGATATTTCTTTTAATCTGCTGATTCTGTTTTATTGATGCAGCTATTGTTCCTAATGAGAAGTCTGAAATAGTTCTACTTGTTAGCTCTTCAATTTCACATGTTCATTCCTATCTTACTTTTAATTTCTTCTAATTTGGGTTTGCAATGTTATAATACAACATCCACAAGATTGGTACTGAGCTCAGGCATCAAATTGGGAGGGAGTACACTCCGTAAAATTGGAAATTAAAGTCTGTTGAAACGTTAAATCCCCATAGAATTGGAAGTCTGAAGCCAGATCTACAAATAATCAAGATGTCAACTTGATGACAATTTGAACCTCCTCTTGCCTCACCACCAGATCTAGGAGTTCCTGGACAACCCATGTCTCTCAGACAAAATTTGTTGATGGAGTAAAGACCATTTAATAGTAGCTGTAGTAAGCATGCACAAGTTTGTGGTTATTCATGTCATTCATTTGTAACTGTACCCTTGTTATAGTGTAACCATGTTTCCATGATACATTCATTCAGAATATTAGTTGCTTGAGTGTGTTTCTGTAATTCTAGATGTTGTAATGTTTATTATATATATTGATTAAATAGATTTTGATAATAACTGTTCATATCAGAACCTGGTGACTCTATGTTGTAAAAGGCGAGCGCCTTTCTCTACGGGTTCGAAACTGCACACGCAGTATTTTCTTCAGGGTTCAAAATTATATACACAGTATTTTATGCGGGCTTAAGTACGTCTGCAGTATCCTTCTTCGGGTTCAAAATTATTTATGGAGCACTTTCCTGCGGGTTGAAATCATATATGCAGTATTTCCCTTGGGTGCATATATACAATATTTTCTACAAGAAGCACGCCAAGAAATCACATGCACAATATCATTGCAAGCGCTTACTCTTAGGGTTTACACCTACGCGAAAGGGAAACAACAAAAGTACTGGCAGGCATGCTTGGAAGCCGTTTCCTCTTTATGACTGTCACATTTGGTATGAAAAGATGAAAGTGCAAGATGGGAGAAAGGGACTTTTATATATAGGCGTGAAGATTCGAAATAGGGAAGGATTTCCCTTTATCAAAATCGTGCGTGTAAGAAACGGGCCCACAAGGCGCCCAACTTCCCAATGTCGCCCAAGTTGCACCGGCCCCACCAATTGCACCGACTTCCCAATGACCGCCCAAGTCACGCCCGCAAGCACGCATGCCTTCCACACCTTGCGCCGGCCCCACTGGCCTAGCACGCTCAGTTGCCCAAGTCACGCCTGCAAGCACTCACAACTTCCACACCTTGCGCCGGTCCCACCAGCTAGCACGCTCAGTTGCCCAAGTCACGCCTGCAAGCACGCACAGCTTCCACACCTTGCGTCGGTCCCACCAGCTAGCACGCTCAGTTTCCCAAGTCACGCCGCAAGCACTCACAGCTTCCACACCTTGTTCCTGGTCCCACCGCCTAGCACGCTCGGTTGCCCAAGTCACGCCCGCAAGCACGCACGACTTCTACACCTTGCGTCGGTCCCACCAGCCTAGCACACTCGGGGTTCCCAACTCACGCCGACTTCCCAATGTCGCCCAAGCCGCACTGGGCCCACCAATTGTGCCGACCTCCCGATTTGTGCAAAACTACGAGGCAAGGATTCCAAATCCTATTTATAAAAGGTCGACAAGCCTCCTCAATTCTCTTTACGGTTTACTATTGATATTTTGTCACCATCTTATGCTTACCTCGCAACAAAGCCCCCTGTTAGAGCTAAGCGGGGACTTAATGTTGATGGTGGTTTTTAAACAAGGGGTAAAATCTTAAATCCCCATGACCTATTGTTACCCGCAACACATTAACTAAGAGCATTTAACTAAGGTGTAAATAATTAATAGGGGTATTTTTTCAAATACCCATTAGGGTTTTTCAACACGTAACCCTAATTCCAAAACCAAGCCGCATATCGCACACCATGGCAACAATGCCAAACCAAGCCGCATATCGCCGCACCATGGCAACAATGCCAAACCAAGCCGCACATCATGCGCACCATGGCAACAATGCCAAACCAAGCCGCATATCGCCCGCACCATGGCAACCATGCCAAACCAAGCCGCAATCTGCGCACCATGGCAACCACGCCAAACCAAGCCGCATACTGCGCACCATGGCAACAATGCCAAACCAAGCCGCATACTGCGCACCATGGCAACAATGCCAAACCAAGCCGCATACTGCGCACCATGGCAACCATGCCAAACCAAGCCGCAATCTGCGCACCATGGCAACCACGCCAACCAAGCCGCACTCTGCGCACCATGGAAACCATGCCAAACCAAGCCGCACTCGCGCACCATGGCAACCATGCCAAACCAAGCCGCACTCTGCGCACCATGGCAACCATGCCAAACCAAGCCGCACTCTGCGCACCATGGCAACCACGCCAAACCAAGCCGCACTCGCCCACCATGGCAACCATCCCAAACCAAGCCGCACTCTGCGCACCATGGCAACCATGCCAAACTAAGCCGCACTCTCGCGCACCATGGCAACCATGCCAAACCAAGCCGCACTCGCGCACCATGGCAACCACGCCAAACCAAGCCGCACTCGCGCACCATGGCAACCATGCCAAACCGAGCCGCACTCTGCGCACCATGGCAACCATGCCAAACCAAGCCGCACTCTGCGCACCGTGGCAACCATGCCAAACCAAGCCGCACTCTGCGCACCATGGGCAACAACGCTAAAACCAAACTCCGTATCACATTCATTGGCAACCATGCCAAACTAAGCCGCTATGCCATTGGCACATGCCAAATATAGCGCCCTAGGCTTGCAAGACGTGCAACTAGGTCAACATGGCCGTACGTGCCAATGGCACATGCCAATATGCTCGCTAGCAGCTTTTTCTACCAAAGCCACGGCCCTAACGGCCCCGCATGCTATTGGCACATGCCAACATGCTCGCTAGCAGCTTTTTCTACCAAAGCCACAGCCCTAACGGCCCCGCATGCTATTGGCACATGCCAACATGCTCGCTAGCAGCTTTTTCTACCAAAGCCACGGCCCTAACGGCCCCGCATGCTATTGGAACATGCCAACATGCTCGCTAGCAGCCTTTTCTACCAAAGCCACGGCCCTAACGGCCCCACATGCTATTGGCACATGCCAACATGCTCGCTAGCTAGTTTCCCTATCAAGGTCACGGCCCTAAAATCCATGCATGCCATTGGCACATGCCAACATGCTCGCTAGCTAGTTTCCCTATCAAAATCACGGCCCTAACATGCCATTGCCACATGCCAACATGCTCCCTAGCTAGTTTCCCTATCAAGGTCACGGCCCTAACGGCCACGCATGCCATTGGCACATGCCAACATGCTCGCTAGCTAGTTTCCCTGTCAAGGTCACGGCCCTAACGGCCACGCATGCCATTGGCACATGCCAACATGCTCGCTAGCTAGTTTCCCTATCAAAATCACGGCCCTAACGGCCACGCATGCCATTGGCACATGCCAACATGCTCGCTAGCTAGTTTCCCTATCAAGGTCACGGCCCTAATGGACACGCATGCCATTGGCACATGCCAAACACACGCGCTGGTAATCTAACTTGCAAACCGTGCAACCTACCACCAAGGCATTCCGCACATGCCATTGGCACATGCCAAACACACGCGCTGGTAACCTAACTTGCAAACCGTGCAACCTACCACCAAGGCATTCCGCACATGCCATTGGCACATGCCAAACACACGCGCTGGTAACCTAACTTGCAAACCGTGCAACCTACCACCAAGGCATTCCGCACATGCCATTGGCACATGCCACACGCGCCACTAGCAGCGCCACTTGCACTCAAGATGCAACCAACACTCGAGACATCAACACAAACTGGGGGATGCTTCTTTAGGGTTTTGGTTTGGCGGTCACAGCATGCAGCGTACACTACGCTCACATTAAGAAAGCGTGAAAAGAAATAAAGCGGTCAAATAAAAGAGGAAATAATGGTGAAAAACGTTTTCACCCATTAAACCATGCGGTTACCACCTCCTCCCATTATTTCACCCTTTACTCTCT
Source organism: Papaver armeniacum (assembly GCA_023531295.1). Lineage (NCBI taxonomy): Eukaryota > Viridiplantae > Streptophyta > Magnoliopsida > Ranunculales > Papaveraceae > Papaver > Papaver armeniacum. Next base: position 317,843 of record JAJJWW010017635.1, read on the forward strand.
TCCTTCATGAGGCCAGGGTACGTTTCAATCTCGACTTGTATAAATAGGTCTTACCTATTTCCACCAGACAACAAGTCTCGGTCAGGATAAATATACTACACTTACACTCTCAGAAAGGCAACTTTGCAAGCTCTCCCAAAAAGCTTTCATCTCTTGCAAGCTTCCTAAGCTTTCACTTTCTGATACAAGTCGAGATACTACTCTCCTCAACACCTTTCTTTGCTTCCCTCCCCAAATCAACCCTTCTCCTCCACTTTGTGACCGAAGCAAGTCCGGAACGGCCATTTCTTGGTTTAGGCCGGACTTGTATGTATTGATCTCTCGAATCTATAAAGTGCTCACGTGCAGCACATTTGTTTAGGGTTTGAACCAGTTTCTCACTCACCTACCGAATTTAACGAAATCGGCAGAAACGATTTTTACCCATAAACACCTGTGTAAAATAAAAATAAGAAAAAATATTTGAAAATGGACATGATGAAACTGGTTACATCCTGCCTATTTTTAAATTTTTGTCCATTTAAACAGTATCTTTTTAATTTTTGGCTATTTAAACAGTATCAAAACCTAAGTGTCTATTTCACCAAGGAATTGTTGATTTTGGTCTTTTTGACCAGCATGGATAGATATGTGTCTCTCTCACTCCCGACTAAACTTAGATCTGCGCCGTCACTCATTTCTCGGCTTCATTATTTTCTTCACTTCTACCTCAAAATAAAGGGTTATGAATTGAATCTAATTATTGGTTTTGTATGGAAACCCTTACACATACCATGGAGAGATACGATCATCATCAACAATGTATCTATTTTCATAATGACTTTTCCTCTCAAAGCTAACTTGTTAAGTCTCCAATTTCATCGATGGATCCATTGTCTTCGTTTATCTCACTTTACACTTTCAGTATGTCCGAACTAGCTCCTAAGGATGGAAACCCCTTACCCAAAAAAAAAAAAAAAAAATCTAAACTGTGGTGTATTATTTGCAGGAACTTCACACCATCGATGTGCCTGGAAGTAGTTACAAAAGACCGATCTGTAGAAAACCAAGATCTTATATTGAAGTTTACTACAGACCATTCAATTTTAGCTGTCATAAATTTGCTTAAGTTTGTTGTCGTTCTAGTGTAACCATTTTTCCATGGGATGTTAGTTACTCTATTGTGTTTTTGCATTATATTCTCAGATGTTGTAATTGTTCACATATTATTTACAGAATGACAATAACTGTTCATATCCGAGCCATGGTGTTAGGTTTTGAAAGAAATATGAATGAATGAACCCTGCTCAGATATGGTCTTTATGACCGGATCTGAGCCAGTTAATTAGTTTATTTATTGTCGAATTGGTGTTGTTTTGTTAGTTTTCTTGCGATTCCATCAATTCTTTTCTTCAACATCTCTTGGAAATCAATGATTTCATCGATCAAAGTATATGTTTATGTATCAAAGTTGGTGTTTGGTTGTAGAAGATGGTCAAGCTTGTGAAGGTGGATTTGGAGGAAGGTTCCGGCGGCGGCGGCAGGGTCAAGAAGAAACAGAGTTGGGGAGAAGTTGGGGTTTGTGAGGTCTTGCTTGAGTTCTTCTGGGCTCGGGTTTATCCATTTGTTTCCGGGTTTTCAACATTTAATTGGATAAGGCCTAAGGGATTTGGTTGTGGTCCTTTCCTTAGGTCCATTGGTTGTCTAGATGTGGTGTAACTTGTATGGTGTTGTCACAACTCTGCTTTATTGTGATCAACTGCATTTCTCTTCGCAAGAACACTAACCCAAATCTTATACCCAAATCAAGTCTTTCAAGCCTGAAAACCAAGTCTTTCAAGCTAGAAAAATGTCCCCCTTAACCCAGAAGGGAGAGAAGTGCTTATCAAATCTGTTAATCACCGAGCCGTCTCTTTAGTCCATTTGCTTATGGTAAATCTACTACACCCGAAGTGATATATTGGGTTCTTAGGTTTTGATAAGGGCTACCATTAGGGTTGAGCATAATAATAGATGACCTTATAAAGCTATGGTATAGATCTCCCTCCAAACTAAATTGAACTGTGCGCCGTCTCTAATCTCTCTTTTTCTCTTTCATGATTTTCTTCATTTCTCCCACAAGAAAAAAAAAAAGAATGAAGGATGGTTATGAGTTGAATCTTCGTTTTGTATGGGAAGTATTACGCATACCATACTCCCGAGAGATGCAAGCAATCATCATCCAATAGATCAATTGTCATAATGACTTTTCCTCTCAAAACTAACTTGTAGCATTTAACTCTTGTGCTGCTGCGTAGATGCAAAATAAAGTGATACGGATGGGACAGACAAAACTGGTGCTTCATCAAATTTGTAAGGAGTTCCGCCATAACTGGAAGTATGTTGAGAAATGGCAGATCTGCTGATTATATTAAAACGAGATTTGAGATCATATTTGTGAGTGTGTCCTTGTTATAGTGTAATCATGAATCGATTACATATCTATCGGAATGTTGTTTGCTTTATTGTGCAATTTATGTATTTATATTCTCGCATGATGCTAATATGGTTGGTATATTGATTACAGATTGACACTCAACTTTTCATAACGGAGAATAGAATTAGATTTAGGAAGAAACACTGGGCATTAATGGATGAATAAAAAACCCCACTAGCTAACAACATATTCCTTCCTTGGCTGCAATCACATGTTAAATTTATGCTAACAACTCCTAGATTTTAAGTAAACCAAGGAATTTTACAAAATACCAAGGTTTTGCGCTTAATCTTATGTGAAACGTGTAGCCAAGATAAAATCCAAAAACGAACATATGACTTGCTCATAGGTACAGCGAACCATTTTTACAGCTCTAGGAAGACTTTTTTTCTGGCTTCATGACTAACATCCCAGATACACGTTGTATGATAAGATTCAAATTCTAAGAAAATGCTAGTACCGGAAGATCAATAAAAAAAAAAAGGCATTCTCAATCAATCCCATTTCACCCGCCCGGTAATTTTATGAATTGGCTACTACCAGGTTGAATATCCACTTGACTTATTCCACTGATTGGCTACTACCAGGCATTCTCAATCAATACCTCATCCCTATAATCATCAACATTATGGGAGTCCAAGTTCTGCAACTAGATGACAAGTACTTAGGCTCTCATTTATTTACTCACAGAAGCAAAATCAAATCTTTTAAGCCAGGAGTTGACAAACTGAAGGTGAGGCTATCTAGTTGGAAGAACACCCCCCTCAATCCTGCTGGTAAGGAAATTCTCATCAAAACTGTTACTTCCACAGCCAGTATCTACCAAATGAACTGCTTTAGAATCCCTAAACAAACTTGCCAAGACCTTAATAAGCTTCAAAGAGAAATCTTTTGTGGCAAAAATCTGGAAAACCCCAAGGGCTATTACCCAAAGGCTTGGACAACTGTTTGCAAACCAAAGGAGCTAGGAGGATTGGGCTTTATGAATATGAAGCTATTCAACAGTTCTATGATCACAAAAATTGGATGGAGACTGTAACAAGATAGAGATTTACTATGGTGTCAACTTATGGATGCAAAGTACATGTTGGGGAGAAATGTGCTAAACATGGATACCAAAGCTAAAGATGGAGACTCTTGGATCTGGAAAGGCATCCTGGAAGGCATACAAAACATTCAACAACACTGTTCTTGGAAAATTAGAAATGAGAATAGAATCAGAATATGGGAAGACATCTGGATCCCAAAATCCACACTTACATCAAACCCGCCCACTTCCCTCATCATATTGAGTTACTGACTCATCTGATGACACCCACTGGGGACTGGAATACAAACCTTATTCATCATATCTTCAGCCCCACCACTGCTCAAGAAATTCTATCTCTCATCAATCACCTAGGGAATGAGGATACAATTCAGTGGAACTTAGATGACACTTGAAAGTTCTCTGTCAAAGCCATTTACAAGTAAAAGATTGACTAATTATATAGGAATGAAACCATTAGAAGAAACTGGGAGGCCATCAGGAAAATGGATATTGCTCCATTTATAAAGATATTCATCTGGAAATATGCTCGTGAAATCCTCCCCACTAATGCAAAGACTGCAAGCATATTACACTACATTGATCCAATATGCCAAATTTGCAAAAGTGGAGAGGAAATTGTCATACATATGTTTCTAAACTGCCCGGTTCCAAATGGGATTTGGCTAGAAACTCTTGGGGCTTCCCATGGAAAATTTGACAGTACCACAAACTTCATGGTTTGGTTCAATTCTTGGTTTACCTCTGGAAGTCATTCTGAACACCACAATACCTATGCTACTATCTGTTGGTTCATTTGAAAGGATCGATGTGATCTAGTTTTCAATCACATAAAGCCTAATGCCAAACATATACATCTATCAGCATAAAGCAACAATTATGTGATTATAATATAATTCACAAGTTACCCAATCATGCTCTAAATTTCTCTGATTACTGAAGAGCATGAAAATCATGAAGATAATACAGTGCCTTATGATCTGAACCAATGTGCTCCACAAGAATTTGGTTATATCATCAAAATTTGTACTATACACGACCCTATAAATCTAAAATATTTCTCTGCTCTAACTATCTTGGATGCTGCAGGAAAAAACATTGATAGCAGAGGAAACTCAGGCCACTTGGGGGAATGGGGAGTAACAGGAGGCGCCGACCTAGCTTTCAACTGGGCAAAAGAGAGGCAACACATGAATATTGAAGTTCAAGCTGAATCCAAGGAAATTCTGTTAAGGTTCCAGTCTCTTTACAATCAAGAAATCAAAGGAAGATTCAAAAAATACTGTTTCTTTTGTTTAAAAATCGATCCGGTTTCTTTTGTTTTAACTAGTTTTACCTATATTCATAGACTACAAAATCTGCAATCTCTAAATATTGATATTATGTGTAAGAACTATGAAAGCAGGCTTGGCATAAGGTGTGCTACTACTTGTTTGCCTCTTCGGCTTGTCTAAATTTTTCTATATAAAAAAAAAAAGACTTATTCTGCTGATGTAAAGTGTACACAAGGTGTGAGAATCCCTTTTTCATGATATTATTTCCATCGAGTATTATATTGAGTTGATAAGGGCTCCCTATTAGGGTTAAGCGTGAAGGATGACCTTATAAAACTAGGGTATTGACTAGTTTCTCTTTCACTCAATCCCTTCTAAACTGAACTGTGCGCCGTCTCTCATATCTTTCTCTACTTCACGATTTTCTTCACTGTTACCACCAATGGAAGAATGAAGATCTATGAATTGAATATTTGTTTTGTATGGGAAGGCTTACACATACCATGGATAGATCATTCAATAGATCAATTTTCATAATGACTTTTCCTCTCAAAACTAACTTGTTAGGTTGTTGTCTTCAGCTGTTAGCTCTAAGATCTTTCTTTTGATTTCTTGAATCTCGGTGAGTGATGTAGCTTCTGTTCCTAATGAGAAGTCTGAAACAGTTCTATTTCACTCCGTAGTGCATGGAGCAATTGATCCCAGACCATAAAATTGGAAGTGTCTGTTGAAAATGAGATCTCAACAAAATTGGAAGTCTTAATGAAGATCAGCAGAAAATCAAGATGTTAAAAAGATGCCAACTTGGACCTCCACCTACGTCACCACCAGATCTTGGAGATCCAGGACAACCCATGCTCTCTCTAAGACAAAATTTACTGATGCAAAGGAAAGACTAGAAATCATTTAGTTTTAGCTATTGTCAAGTTTTTGGTTATTCTTCATGCCATTCATCATCAGATCATCATATTTGTAACTGTGTCCTTGTTATAGTGTTCATGTTTCCATGATACATTTGTTATAGTGTAATTGCATATGGATGAAGGAAACCCTATAACCATAAGAATTACAAAGAAATCTGAAGACCATAGTCCAGAAAACTATCACATGACTAGCTTCTTCTGGTGAAGATGCTGTCTCCGTATGCACAATGAACCATCAGTATCAGCGTTTGAGGTAAGGACTTGAGGAAATCACCATGTTCCTATTAAGAAGTTAAAAGTAAGCACCTACGGAGTGATAACTTTGACGAGAATAGAGCTAAGGCCTATGTTACTGCATACACGATAGATGAGCTTTTGTGTAGGAAAATTCGGATGCCTCTGTTGTTGGTAATGTAAATGTCGCCACAATACAATGGTAACATTGAGTGCTGATCATAAAAATGCAAATGACAGTGCACTTCCAACTGGAATCCTTCCTAGACCCAAAGTCTCTAAAGACTCTTTCGCAATTGTTCCAAATTTCTTAGCTGCGCCCAAAACATTTATCTCAGTCTAAAAACTTTTAGACTTTATTAATTGATAACAAGAATAGGAGAAACAAATTTAAAATATATTACCAGCAAAACGAAGTTCATTTAAGTCAGAAAGAAAAAGCTTAGGCCTAGAAAGAGATCCTTTCAAACAATGAATCATTTTGTGCAAATGATGAACCATTTTTCCACTTCGAAAATTGATAAATTTGCATGCGACTTGGTAGAACATGAAAACATAAATTCTCTCTAAATTAATTAAGAACTGATCACATTACAATGAAATTTTAGTTGCAAAATGCAAAAGTCAAGTGTAAACAAGGTGTGATAACACCTATGATGATAGTATTTCCACCCCAGGTGCTATATTGGATTCTTTAGCTTTTGATAAGGGCTCCCATTAGGGTTAAGCCTGATGGATCGATGGCCTTATATAAAGCTAAAGTATAGATTTCACTTCCAACAAAACTGAACTCTGTGCCGCCTCTCATTTCTCTCCATCTCTCTGCTTCGTCATTTTCGTCGCTGTTACCGCAGAATGAAGGGTTATGAATTGAATCTAAATCTTGGTTTTGTATGGGAAGCCTTACACATACCCTGGATCATTCAATACATCAATTATCATAATGACTTTTCCTCTCAAAACTAATTTGTACCAATGAACTCATGGTAGTGTTTCTGCTGGTGTTCTTAATCAAAATAGTGCAAATACTTAATAAAGTGCTAGGGATGGGACAAACAACACCGGTACCGCGTCAAATTTGTAAGGAGTCTGGAAGTATGTTGGGAAAACGCAGATCTACAGAACATCAAGATGTAAATTGATGCCAACAACTTGGATCTCTACCTGACTCATCACCAGAACCAGCAGGTCTATGATGACAACCTCTCATAGGCAAATTCCTGATTTTTTAATTAAGATGAAAAGAAAAGATTACAAACCATCAATTCAGTTTTAGCTTAATTTTGAGTTTGTTCATCCTATTCATATGTGTAACTTTGTCCTTGTTATAGTGTAACCATGAATCGGTACATATCTGTCCGGATATTGTTTATTTTACTGTGCAATTTATGCATTTATATTCTCAGATGGTTGTAATGTAAAGATCTCATCACTTTGTCAGGTACAAATTTTATGAATTCAAAATGACAAAAAACTAAACTGATAGAAGCTTTTTAGCATGTGGTTTGTATTTTGTTAACAAAATTTCTTTGACATTTGGTTTTAGCTGCTGTAAGTCGGCTCAAGTTTGTTTTTCCTTCATGCTATTCATCATGAGATCATATTTGTAACTGTGTCCTTGTTGTAGTGTAAACCAGTTTTTGTTTCTGTATTATATTCTCATTCTCAGATGTTCTGGTGTTCGTATATTGTTTACAGAATCATAAGATCTTCATTTTTCCAGAGAATTCCCTGGATGCGTTTGAGAAATGAGCTTGGGTAAGAACCCATTTTAGGAAATTCTACTTTTATACTGAATTGTGTTCTCAGGATTCATACCTGTATGAAGCACTATTCAATCAGACCCAAATACTGCGATACAGGATCTTAGGGAAACGCAGAACTCAATTGAACAACATGAAATTTTTTCCAAAACTAAACTGTTTATTCCCACCAAGATCAGTTGGAAAATCATCTGATATAATCATCTACAAATATGATTCATGTTGGAAAATCATCTACAAAAATTCAACTGAATCTCTGAAACTAGAACTTGAGACACCTAATGTTGGATTCATCATAGTATGATTCATGAGGCTGAAAATTCAACCCAGGGAGTGGTAAAACATTGGAAGTGCAGCTACCATAATATGACTTACTACATTGCAGAGTGAATACACAGCCAATGTGCGTCAATTTACCGACCAAAAATTTAAAATAAAAATATATATATATACTAAAACCAAATGCGAGATCGCAATGTCTAGTGCAAAAAATTAAGGCCACTTACAAAACAATCTGCTATGATTAAGCAGTTTGATGGAAAATATCAACAATCTAGCTGGATGCAAAAAAGTAGTACACCTACTAAGACAAAATATCAATCCAGGCCAAAGGTGTATGAAAACGGAAAACCAAGAAATAATTCCCAATCCATTTCGTCATTGTTCCTATTCGAACTTTTCATCGCCAGCGTATCACCAAGAGAAATATTCGAATCAACAAAACTATTACAATCTTTAGGTTCGCCAAGATTATAACCATCCGAGTCTGAGACCAAGTTCCCAAAAGTCTTCTTATTCATTTCCACATCATGAGCTTGATGTTGGATATTTTCAATAACATAGAAAACAAAACGTTTTTTCGTTATTTGGTTTGCCACTATCACGGGGAGCGTCCGGTGCCGAATAGATGCAATGGATTTTTGTTGGAGATGAAAAGGCATCTCCAAAGGGTGTGATGGTTCACAAAAGACACATCCATTCCCATAAGGCACTATTGATGTCTTTTGGTAGTGAAGAGGCATCTCCAATAGGCATGAGTTCCCTATAAGTAGTGATGATTTGTTTTCATTCAAACAATGGAAAAACATAAAATACTTTTTGTTTTCTCTCTTCTAAGCATCATCAGAATCCTATTCTTGTGTGTTCTTGATTGGGTCAAGGGGTGCAAACCTTGAACCTAATTTTCTGTTGTAGGGCTTTCATTGTATCCTGAAGGCATTATTTCGCATACCTGTTGCAATCGCCAATTGATATTGGGAGGGTAGAAATAATCGTCTAAAAGAAATCGTATGAGCCTTGAAAGCTTTTGAGTACAACAATTTCTTTTGTGTTTATTTCATCCTCCGTTTTTACCCAAAATTTCAAACAAAAATAGGATTCTGATGATGCTTAGAAGAGATGGTTCATGGTTGGTTAAATTCATGGAATTTGAAGGGTCCTTTGTTCAAATTAAGGCATCCTTTTGGAAACCAAAAGCGATGTAGTATAATTTATCCCTACTGTGATCTTGTATAGCACCACTTACAGGGTGGTTTTTTAATCATAAAGAAGAAATAAACGGCATGAAGCCATGGACTATTCGGTCGTGATTAGGTCTTTGAATCTCTTTTGAATCCCGATGGATTAAGAGAATAAGAGATATATCACTTTTAGCGATTAAAAGTGACCCAAATCCAAAAGGATGGTACCCATACCGGTCGTTGGATTTGAAGTTTTATATTTCTATTTAGAAATGTTGTGCGCCGTGTTTCGGCAGAAATTGACACATGCGGTATTTGATACAAATAAAGGAAGTGTCGTTTCAATGACACATTTTTGGTCGCGTGACAATAGAGGAGTATTGTCATGAATGCTCTATAATTAGAGAACCAAAATGGAGATCACCAATGATTGTTGAGACTTCAATTTTTGGTATGGGTATAATTCTCGCGGTAGGAATTTTAAATTTAGAAGTCTGAAATCATCGGTAAATGTTGAGAAACATTTAGATGTGAGTATAATTCTTGTAAAAAGAATTATAGGTTCCAAAATCTGGGAATTGGCATGTCTTAAATGACATCGAAAGGAAAATTCCGGTGAATATGTAACGTATTGGAAATTTGGGCGCGCGACCAAATGTCCGATGATGAGGTGTTACGATATTACCGATGCATAAATTATGGACATTTGCATTACATTATGTAAAATGTTAAATAGACATGGTCTATGTTTTTTGGATATAAATTTGTAGAAGATTTGACATGAGTAGAGGAGTTACTCATCGTAATAATGTGCTTGTTGAAATAGCAAGTAAGTTGCCTACAAATTTTCTATGCCTCTAGTGTATGCAAGTCTATAATGACTTCTTGTGAATTAACCGTAAATGTTAATTAGGATCACTAGAGAAGTTACAATTATTTTGTAAAATTTAATAGGAACATTTTTAATAATGTTTTAAGAATTGATTGCATGAGTAGATGCAATTAATGTGGATGAATGGCTTAGAACCTAACTTGTAGAGATCCCATTTTGGAAGAAGCCATCTCAAGCGGTCTTGATTAATTGTGAATCAGGCGATGATCTATAACGTCTCTAACAAAGACTTATAATGAAAGGTCAAGACATACAAGTCTTGTACATTGAATGATAAGTCAATTACTCAAGAAAGAAGTAATTGCAGTTAGCCATTGAAACGGAGAAAAACTTGGCTGACATATTTATGGAAAGTCTCCCAAAGGAAATGTTTTCAATGAAGTTGTTGATGGTGGATTTTAGACAAGGGGTAAAATCGTAAAACCCCATGACCTAGTGTTACCCGCAACACATTAACTAAGAGCATTTAACTCAGGTGTAAATAATTAATAGGGGTATTTTTTCAAAATACCAGATTAGGGTTTTCAACAAAAAACCCTAATTCCAAAACCAAGCCGCATACCGCTGACCATGGCAACCATGCCAAACCAAGCCGCATCTCGCGCACCATGGCAACCATGCCAAACCAAGCCGCATCTTTGCGCACCATGGCAACCATGCCAAACCAAGCCGCACACTGCGCACCATGGCAACCATGCCAAACCAAGCCGCATATCATGCGCACCATGGCAACCATGCCAAACCAAGCCGCATACTGCGCACCATGGCAACCATGCCAAACCAAGCCGCACTCTGCGCACCATGGCAACCATGCCAAATCAAGCCGCATACTGCGCACCATGGCAACCATGCCAAACCAAGCCGCATCTGCGCACCATGGCAACCATGCCAAACCAAGCCGCACTCTGCGCACCATGGCAACCATGCCAAATCAAGCCGCATATCGCGCACCATGGCAACCATGCCAAACCAAGCCGCATCTCGCGCACCATGGCAACCATGCCAAACCAAGCCGCACTCGCGCACCATGGCAACCACGCCAAACCAAGCCGCATATCATGCGCACCATGGCAACCATGCCAAACCAAGCCGCATGCCGCGCACCATGACAACCATGCCAAACCAAGCCGCATACTACGCGCCATGACAACCATGCCAAACCAAGCCGCACTCTGCACACCATGGCAACCATGCCAAACCAAGCCGCACTCTGCGCACCATGGCAGCAAGCCATATTTCTAAGCCGCTATGCCTTGGGCCCACGACAAACATAGCGCCCTAGGTTTGCAAGACTTGCAACTAGGTCAACTTGGCCGCACGTGCCATTGGCACATGCCAACACGTGCCGCAAGCCATATTTCTAAGCCACTATGCCTTGGGCCCACGCCAAACATAGCGCCCTAGGTTTGCAAGACTTGCAACTAGGTCAACTTGGCCGCACGTGCCATTGGCACATGCCAACACGTGCCGCAAGCCATATTTCTAAGCCGCTATGCCTTTGGCCCACGCCAAACATAGCGCCCTAGGTTTGCAAGACTTGCAACTAGGTCAACTTGGCCGCACGTGCCATTGGCACATGCCAACACGTGCCGCAAGACTTATTTCTAAGCCGCTATGCCTTGGGCCCACGCCAAACATAGTGCCCTAGGTTTGCAAGACTTGCAACTAGGTCAACTTGGCCGCACATGCCAACATGTGCCGCAAGCCATATTTCTAAGCCGCTATGCCTTTGGCCCACGCCAAATATAGTGCCCTAGGTTTGCAAGACTTGCAACTAGGTCAACTTGGCCGCACGTGCCATTGGCACATGCCAACACGTGCCGCAAGCCATATTTCTAAGCCGCTATGCCTTGGGCCCACGCCAAACATAGCGCCCTAGGTTTGCAAGACTTGCAACTAGGTCAACTTGGCCGCACGTGCCATTGGCACATGCCAACACGTGCCGCAAGCCATATTTCTAAGCCGCTATGCCTTTGGCCCACGCCAAACATAGCGCCCTAGGTTTGCAAGACTTGCAACTAGGTCAACTTGGCCGCACATGCCAACACGTGCCGCAAGCCATATTTCTAAGCCGCTATGCCTTGGGCCCACGCCAAACATAGCGCCCTAGGTTTGCAAGACTTGCAACTAGGTCAACTTGGCCGCACGTGCCATTGGCACATGCCAACACGTGCCGCAAGCCATATTTCTAAGCCGCTATGCCTTTGGCCCACGCCAAACATAGCGCCCTAGGTTTGCAAGACTTGAAACTAGGTTAACTTGGCCGCACGTGCCATTGGCACATGCCAACACGTGCCGCAAGCCATATTTCTAAGCCGCTATGCCTTTGGCCCACGCTAAACATAGCGCCCTAGGTTTGCAAGACTTGCAACTAGGTCAACCTGGCCGCACGTGCCATTGGCACATGCCAACACGTGCCGCAAGCCATATTTCTAAGCCACTATGCCTTTGGCCCACGCCAAACGTAGCGCCCAAGGTTTGCAAGACTTGCAACTAGGTCAACAAGGCATTCCGCACATACCATTGGCACATGCCAAACACACGCGCTGGTAGCCTAACTTGCAAACCGTGCAACCTACCACCAAGGCATTCCGCACATGCCAAACACACACGCTGGTAGCCTAACTTGCAAACCGTGCAACCTACCACCAAGGCATTCCGCACATGCCATTGGCACATGCCAAGCACACACGCTGGTAACCTAACTTGCAAACCGTGCAACCTACCACCAAGGCATTCCGCACATGCCATTGGCACATGCCACACGCGCCACTAGCAGCGCCACTTGCACTCAAGATGCAACCAACACTCGAGACATCGACACAAACGGGGGGATGCTTTTTTAGGGTTTTGGTTTGGCGGTCACTGAGATGCGGCGTACACTACGCTCACATTAAGAAAGCGTGAAAAGGAATAAAGCGGTCAAATAAAAGAGGAAATAATGGTGAAAAACGTTTTCACCCATTAAACCATGCGGTTACCACCTCCTCCCATTATTTCACCCTTTACTCTCTTCCTTCATGAGGCCAGTGCGTTTCAATCTCGACTTGTATAAATAGGTCTTACCTATTTCCACCGGACAACAAGTCTCGGTCGGGAGAAATATACTACACTTACACTCTCGTAAAGGCAACTTTGCAAGCTCTCCCAAAAGCTTCTATCTCTTGCAAGCTTCCTAAGCTTTCACTTTCGATACAAGTCGAGATACTACTCTCCTCAACACCTTTCTTTGCTTCCCTCCCCAAATCAACCCTTCTCCTCCCCTTTGTGACCGAAGCAAGTCTGGAACGGCCAGTTCTTGGTTTAGGCCGGACTTGTATACATTGATCTCTCGAATCTATAAAGTGCTCACGTGTAGCACATTTGTTTAGGGTTTGAACCAGTTTCTCACTCACCTACCGGATTTCCGAAATCGGTAGAAACGATTTTTACCCATAAACAATTGGCGACCACGGCGGGAGGATTGATCTATCGGCTACAATATCGGATTGTCGATCTCGTTCTTCGACCCAGATGTCAAGATGGTAGGGGAAGGCGACTCAATCCGACTCAACTACCAGACGACCCGGTTACTAGTTGTAAAAACTACACAAGAAAACCGGGGACTTGGTGAAGATGATATTACTCAATCGCCGAAGATGCTACCAGCGATCGGGGACTTGCTGGCGATGCTACCAGCAAAAACCGCCAGCAAAACCGCATTTTACATGGAGAGGGGCGTGTTCGCAAAACCTATGAAGTGAGTAAATTCAAGGCAAGATATACAATCTATTTTTAGGTTCTTAGTAAAACCGTCATACTACCGAGTCTTGTGCCTATTGTTCGCACACACTTTCATAAAAGCAATATTCTTTTCCCAAAACATAATCGAGTCATATTATCAAAACCATTCATCCCGAAATAATCCAATACCCTAAAAAGCTACCAGTTTGTCTATCAAAGATCAAGTTTTGAACCGGACACCCAATATGTCTTTCAAAAAAAAGAGAACCTAAATGAAAGTTTAACAGAGAAACGTTCAAGGAAAATCGTCCAACGTAAGTCCGCTCTTCTTGGAGAAAGTCAACTTTGCGTCTTCAAGAGCCACTCTCTTCATAGTCAACATCTTGGAAAGCTTTTCGAGTTCCATCTCCTGTCGGGCAATCTCCTCGGTGGAAAGGCTTTCGATTGCTGCATTTTTCAACTTTTGGATCTCAGCAAGGCCTTCGACAAACAAAGAAGTGTTGAACTCCTTTTCTACACACACGTCGCGATGGTGCTCCCAGTCGGCAATAACGTCTTCAGAAACGGTGTGACCAGTCACCTCACGCATATCCTCGATGGAAGATAAAGCCTCTTCCACACGCTTAACCAGCGCAAATCGACTAGTGACTTTCTTGGTTGTAGCCATATGTCCGTGCTTCTCCCAGATTCGGTGTACAACGCCTCATGCTTAGCCGGCACGCTAAAGCCGCCAACTTGACACATGACCTGGATAAGGAACCAAGTACGGGGATCAAAAATGGCGCCTACAAGTGGCCCCACGACTCACAAAGGGTCTTCTTCCATGTCTACGGCAACAACCATCGAGAGAGAATCATCCACCGTTTGAACCACGTCTCGTGCCCGACAATTGGCTAACTCCCATCTCAAGTCACCGGCGGTGGTCACCAAAGGCAAGTTTTCGTGTGACTCCACCCTTTAATCGTCCTCCGAACCGGATTCCTCCCGCAAGCTTGAGTTAGACATTTTTTCAAAAGAAGAAACATAAGAAGAAGAAAGAAAAGAAGCGCGAAACTCACCGAACCACTTTGAAGAAGAAGAACCGGTCTTGCCGGAGGAATCACTCTCACTTGTTGAACTTTTTCTTTCTCGACTCATCACCGCTATGAGTAGGCTCGAGTGCCTGGGAATTCCTTAAACAAACTGCCGTCTCCCGGCAACGTGCAAGGGCAGCTAAAGCATTAACACTAATGAAGCCCTGAAGGAAACAAGACACATGTTCTCAGCCCGAAATTCAAGTGTTTTGAGACAAACCAATGAAGAGGCGACACATACCTGGTTATTGGAAGAGCTGAAAGACACAAGACCCGTGGGAGGATCTTGTGAAACCGTCCGAACCCGCCGCACGGTTCTTCGTTCCATGGCCCGGGGGCTTTCCGAATTGCTAGGCAACTTTCGCTTGGGATCTCTCAACATTGGATACTCCTTCATAACTGCTGGGGAAGGTTTGCAACGAACGTTCTCCACCACGTTATTCACAAAATCTCGAATCATAGTAAACTCGTCGCACCAAAACTCGTTATAGCCGAAGGTCGTCGAAGTTACTCTTCCCATTTGAAAGAAGGAAAAACGGATACCCGTCTTAAGGACACTGGCGTCAAGGGAGACACGCAATGAATCCTTAGGGATCACTGGCCGGTAAACAAGAGGCACCCCTTGATCGAAACCCATGTGACGAGCAGCACGGTCAATATTGTAAGCAGCTATCTGGAAAGACCCCACGAAGAAAGACGGCATATAACCGGGCAAGCAGCTTTGGATGAACAGGTTTCACCAACGCTCAAATCGTCATCAGAAGACAAAGACATGAGCGGAGCGAAGCAAAAGTGTCAATTTGAGTCACCGACTTATGGACCGGACCCCATGGACGGAAATTGATTTCATACAACTTATCAAGAAAACTAGCCAAGCTCACGCCAACCCTTGGGCCTTGTTCACCCATCGAAGAATTCGGGAGCCACCCCAACTCACGGAAGCGAAGGCAACGGTTTCGGAGCATACTTCTCAAAGTGCTCCCATAGCCAGACTTGTAGAAAAGCAACGTGCACATATGAATCCACTTTCATGAAACCGTTCGAAACTCGCATGTTTGCAACTAGGTGATCCAGATGCACATAGGGGAACCAAGGAACAGCTTGCCAATGGGAAGAACTTCACCCTTTGCCAACTTCACAGCAATCGCCAACAACTCTGGTCTTATTCCCTTCTTGCCAGAACCGTCATCAAAAATGTCTCTAGACAACCAGAGAGCCAAAAATGCTACGACATGAAGATCACTGCTTTTCTGTTCAGGCTCCAACTCGTCCGGAAACCATTGAGATATCCACCAACCGTAAGGGCACCTTTCATCCTCTCTCCGGGCAGTCCTTCGACTTCGCAATGGAGTCTTTCCGAGCGAAATCCCCCAACTTAGCGGCCAGGTCCTCCCGCATCTTCGCCTCGCTTTCAGATAATTGGATTCTAAGATTCCCGATTCATTGGAAGATTCGACAAGAGAGCCACACTCTCCAAGGAGAAGGTTATCTCACCCCATCTACATATGATTGTATGGGTGTCCGAACACCATTTGGAGATGAAAGCAACCAAGCCTGGGATGTCCTTCCTAATCTGGAGATTTACTGAGGTCTTGACAGCATCAATGACCTGCGCTCGAGTCAAGTTGGTATTTATATGCTCCTTGCTCACCATGAACTCAACCCATCTGTCAAAAGAACGCAATGGACTTTGACACATCCTGAAGTCAATGTTGGAAGAGGAATATACCCCTTTATGAAGACAACCGAATGGTGCTCTGGGCGAACCGAACGTGTCTTCCTGTCATCCTCACCACCGGTTAGCAAAATTGGCACGAAACCTGGGTGATTCTTCCGAGCAGGGGCGAGGGCTCTAGTGAAGAATTCATCATCTATGTTCGGCTTGGAATTATGAGCATCCTTCGACGAAGTGAAATTTGTTTCAGGTAACATCTTATCGAATTCCTTCACAACAATTTGGTAATAAGATATTCGCACAAAACAAACGGAGAAAGGCGAAGTTATTTCCCTGACACATAATCGTACCCAAAAAAAAAAAAAAAAAAAAAGGAAGAGGAAGGAGGACGTATTTTATTCGAGTTCAAGACTATATACGCAGTATTTTCTTCGGGTTCGAGACTATATACGCGGCATTTTTGATGCGTGTCGTACCACAACAAATTAATTCAAGATTTTCCACCTAATTAACAAGTAATATAGTGTAGTCAAGTTCGTTCCCACGAGGAGCAAGAGATTCTAGTTGTAAAAATTGTCACGAAAAGGGGGGATGTATAAAGCAAAAGAAAATAAACAAAGCAATTAAAAGTTAAAGTTGAAATCAATAAGAGAGACAAGATCAAGGAATCCTTCTTCGTTGCAAAACAATGATTAAAGTTATGTTCTTTTCTACTTGTTATTAGTCATGATTATCACCAACCGTAGGATAGCAGGTCCGCTTAGCTAGCCCTAAAATCCCTTATTTCACCGAGTAATGTGTCCGCTTAGTTATCGATTCTATCAAAAGAACCACCTTGAGGTTCGCTTACAAGATGTAATTCCCGAATGTATTAAGATTTATGAATTTAGGTTTAGTACTAGTAGTTAAACTCGGTTCGCTTGGTTCACTTTCTAGCGTTGTTTCTACACACAATTGCTCCACGGAATCCCTCCGCAAGGTCTCGTGTTTGCTACTTATGTAAAGAGTCAAGAAACGATTACTTATCTCCTAACTTTCACTAGCTTTAGATTAAATCGACAAATCAATTTAGTTGGCCACCCAAACAATCTATCAATCAATCATGAATGTCTTTAAGATCATTCCTATTAGTAAAAACAAACGATAATCATGTGAAAAACTCAAGATAGAATTGAAACAAAACTCAAAACATATATTAAGAACTAGGAATTCATCCTCAATCAATAAAATTAGCTACTCATGTTAAAGAGTTCACACAAAGAATAAGAAAATAAAAGTGTTGTGTGTGTAGAGAGGTGTGTAAAAGATGTAGAAAACTTCTCTATTTATAGGCTTCAATATTCTCCAAATCTTCCAAGGATTAGAATCCTTTTCCTTTAGCAATTCAACTTCCAAATCCAAGCTTTTCTCAACTCTTCCACCTTCTCTTTCCAAATTTTAGCCCAATTCTCCATCCAATTCCTAGTCCAAGTCTTCACACCCATGAGAGAAGTCCATAGAAAATTCTGGAATTTTTGGCTCGCCGGAAAACTGGTATTATGGCCGGAATCCGGCCGGAATAGTCGCCGCCGGCCATCTGAAAATTCTGTCCGTCGAGAGAATATTCCGTTAAGATTCCGTTAAAGATAACGGTCAAGACCAACGGTCTCTAACAGTCGATCGGGTCAAGGAAGAAGAATTCAGCCGAGTCGGGGTTAGACATCCGATTGATCTCGAATCGTCTTACTCAACCGAGTCACATGGATAGATCGGTCATCTTGATCTGAGTCAACTCGCCGGAGTATAAAATCGGGCATAGTTCCGTTTGTTTCTGGGTGTTTTCCCGGCCGAATTCAGGCCTCTTCTTTCTTCATGTCCCTGTAACAATCCTACCATACATCTAATTTAGCAGTTCACAAAGCCATTCTGCGCCATCAAAAGCACCTTCTATAACTTCTTGAGTCCATCAATTCCACCACCAATTTCCGACAAAGAAGAACCAACAACACCATTGAGCGTCACCAACACAATCTCTTCTTCCTCGCTACATCTTTTCTTAATTCAATAGCAGCAATTGATCATCACCATCTCGCATCTTCTTTTCGATTTTCTTGGTCCGAATCGAATCAACTCTAACCCACCGCTTCATTCTTCCCATCGAATTAACAACCTCATTTTCTTCTTTGTAGTTAACTGCAAAGCATCTCTTCCTTGTTTTCAACTTCCTTTCACCTCTTTCGGACCACCAACAGAAACTTGCTCCCCAAAGCAATTCCGTCCTCAGACTCTTAGTTACCACCATTCACAGATTCCATGGCAACAAACTTAATCAACAAAGAAGAGCTCGATTTCTCTATCTCGGATTCAAACCAAACCCATTTATCAATTCTTTCGAAACCCATTAAAGCAACATCGAGTCTTGTTCTAGAGAAATTCGAACCCTAACATTCTTTATCTCGCTTTCACAACTCACAAAGTGACTCACCACCAACCCATATGTAATATCATCTCAAACCTTTATCAAATCCATCCACAAACCCAATCTCAGAACCAATCTCCGATTCATTCAACAGCGACACTTTATCATCGAACCCATCTTCGATTTTTCTTCAAATCGGAACCATAATCTCTGTGATTCACTCATCCGAACAGAACCCTAATTTCTCAAGCCCTGGCACAAATTCGTTCTTCCACAGATCCCCGTATCTCAATTTCTTCTCGATTCAACCTCTCACTTTAATTTCCTCGTTTCTGCACCGAAACACCATCAAACCCACTCTACCTGAATCAATTGCAGCATCGATTCTCAATTCCTTCATCTCCTTCTCAATTTCTTGAAATTATCAGCAGCAATGGCTGCTTCTCTCGGCTTCAGGCGTAGGAATGAATGAGAGGCAGACTCCTCTCGATTTAGGGTTAAGACGATACGGATAAGTACACCCCATAGATGAGACCTGATAAATACACCCACTGGCAAATGATAAAGGGTACCCTGATATCAACCCCCCTTAACCTAGACTGGGTCTGGCTTTAGTACTCCACCAAAAGAGTTGCCCCTTAACATTAACTGAGCTCCATATATCAATCGCCTGTAAAATGACCTTTTTGCCCTTTTGGCTCAAATTGAGTGATTTCTTCTTCTTTTCCTCCGTGCGACTCCAAAGTAGCTATAAAACTCAAAACAAGCGTAAAATACAAAATTCACACGAAAAATAGCAAAGAAAGCATAAACTCTAGATAGTAAATACGGTGTATTCTACACCTATCAAATTCCCCCACACTTAGACTTTGCTAGTCCTCGAGCAAATCAAATTAAAACTTACAACTTCAAAGCGTTCAAGCGTCACAAGCATCCAAAGAGTTATGAGGACATAGAGTTTCTGCATGCTAGTAATAAGAAGTTAGAAATACTAAAGAACATATTCTCATTCTTAAATGTTGAGTGAGAAATAACCACACCATAATGAGAGAACGCGTGTTTGAGAAACGATCAATAAGCATTTCGCCTCGACTTCTGCCTCACCAAAAAGGATTTTATGATAATTGCACTCAAAAAGACGGCTTTTTTATGGTTCTCACATGTGTGCAGGTAGGAATGAAGAGAGAATTCCTGCAACACGTTGAATGGTGGGAAGGAAAACTTCCGAAATATTTTTAAAAACCCACATCTTTTAATATTTTGAAAAACCATTTTTCCGACGATCTCTATGAAAGGAAATCAACCATATATTATTGAGGATGAGATTACTTACTCACCTTCACATCCGATCGCCAATTATGATAACACCACTCTCACGGCATCCAATAGAAACGTCTTCCGCTCCTCGTCTTGGTCTTCGTCTTCGTCTTCGGTTTCAACTATTGATGATAAACCCTCGAATTTCATAAATCCTTGACAATTTTTAACTCTTGTACCTTAAAAATCCTTGTCGCTTGAAACTTCCTTATAAATTTTCCTTTCCCACGGCTTATTAAATAAATAAAAACAAAACAAATATTTCTCTTCTTTTTTTTTCTTTTTTTATGAATTTTCAATTTTTTTTTTTTTTTTTTTTTTTTTGAAACAAGAGAAATAAAATACAAAAATAAACCATAGCCGTGGGAGAAGTATTTTACCGCTTGATTCTTCACAACTTGTATCGTCTTGAAATCATAAACTTCAAAAATTCTCACCTTTTAATTTTCTTCGCTCTTGTGAATAAGTCTTCATACTTGAATATAAAATTACTTCATTGTTTTGTAAGTCCTCAACATATATGTAAAAATCTGCTCTTTTGTATGTTGCTTTACTTGTATTTGAAATTTGCTCTTTTTCTCGTTCCGTTGCTTGTAAACCTTGAACTTTTCCAACTTTCCTTGTAGATTTTGGTGTCGCTCCTTGTTGATGATGATGGTGTTTCTATGGACCCGTTGTTGTTGCGAGAGAGAATGGTGCTAACTGCAAATCGAACTACAAGAAGGCGGCTTTCATCTATAGACGTCACCCTTATGATTGACAAAATTAGCACTCAAGAGATCAAAGAATAGTGCTTCTATTGGTGGGAGGTTGGGTAGCTCACCATTCTACCCGGAATTAACGTATGGTGACACACACTCAAAAGAAGCTCTTTAGTAGATGGAAGATTTCTGGTCGGTGCCTCTCATGATATGAATACGGGTAGTCTCCACTAATGATTGATCAGCAACTCTAATAATGCACTTCTCCCGCACCAAATTCGCATCACCGGCATGATTAAATCCATTATTTAACACTCTAACAAGCAAGAAATCCGAATGTAGTTCTCTAACATTTCCAAGTTCAATTATGTCGGTCAAAATCTCTATGTAAACATACCTAGAAGTATGCTAGTGACTCTAAAATCTTTAAAAGTTGGAGTTTTTAAGTAAAACTTTTTTTTTTTTTTTTTAAAAAAAAAATTTTAATTTTTTAATTTTTTTTTTTTAAATACATGCTTAACCACTCCCCTACACTTAAACCTTACATTGTCCTCAATGTAATTGAATCCTCCTAGTAAAGTCAAGGTGGGAAATTTTAACATGATATGGAACAAGAAAAAGAAATAACAAAAAGCAAAAGGATAAGAAATACAAAACCGATGGGTTGCCTCCCATGAAGCGCTTGTTTTAAAGTCGACGGCCCGACTTATCTCTTGCACGATTCATTCCCCATATACTAACAATCTGAAAATTTGAGGATCCACCCATAATACCTGTTTTGCAAACAATAACTCCATACAAATGTTAGCACAAGAAAACAATAGTGATGTTATCGCTCGATAGAAATTTCCCCCACACTTATTCTCGTCCACACTCGGAAGTGTATAAAGAACATAGAATTTGGGAATTTCCATGTGTTCCTCTTGGCAAACCTGCATAGTGTTAGCATCAAGTGTTTCCAATGGTGGATATTTAGAAACAAAAAATACTTTCGAAGCACAAACATTCAAACCAGTAAGAGGTAAAGGAGAAGAATCAATATGCAAAGGGTTAGACAAACCTTGCATAATCTCTTGTATTATAGAATCCTCGTCATCCTTAAAAAATTCAAGTGAATTACTTACCTCTTGTATATTGTGGTCCTCTATTAAACCTTGCAACCATTCTTCGTCCTTTTCTACCTTAACTAAAGTCTTGGCATCATTAAAATCATTGGCAAGTTCAATTGGGTCTTCCACGAATCCAATCAATTTGGTTTCATCCTCTAGCATCATCTCTTCAACATTTTCATCATCGGAATCGGGCCATTCACTAAAATGATTCTCGTCGGTATAAATTGTAAGATCTTCATGTGCGGGTGTTACACCGTTAATAACAATAGGTAAGTCACACCCAATCTCCTCCTTTTGAATAGGCGAAGGATCGTTATTATGATCCGGAGTTGGAATAACTTTATCCTTGTTACAATAATTTTCATAAGGTTCATAATCATCATCGTAACCCATATAATAACGTCTTTCACGCTCTATTCTTAAAGCTCTTTTAGCTTCAAAAATTTCTTCATCCGATGCTAGGCCTTCATCGATCAATTGATAGAACCTTCTCTCAAGTTCCCTCAAACTAGGTTGTCTTGCACTAATGAGATCACACATATATTTAGAAGCATAACTATCCTCCCCTCCTATTGATTGTTCACTTACATACCCGTCATAAGGTTGTTGATATGTATGAGAATATCCATAAAGTATGTATCCTAAGGATGGTTGGAAGTTGCCATAATGTTGAGGTTGAAAACTGTATTGATTGTTTTAATATGCTTCCTCTTGTCCACCATACATGGAAAATCGATACCTGAAATAAGATTCTCAAAAACTAAGTTAGATACGGTATAGAATCTAACAAAGCAAGAATAAAGCAAAAAGAAAAATAAAAACAACTAAAATCGTCCGATGCTCCCCGGCAACGGCGCCAAAATTTGATGCGTGTCGTACCACAACAAATTAATTCAAGATTTTCCACCTAATTAACAAGTAATATAGTGTAGTCAAGTTCGTTCCCACGAGGAGCAAGAGATTCTAGTTGTAAAAATTGTCACGAAAAGGGGGGATGTATAAAGCAAAAGAAAATAAACAAAGCAATTAAAAGTTAAAGTTGAAATCAATAAGAGAGACAAGATCAAGGAATCCTTCTTCGTTGCAAAACAATGATTAAAGTTATGTTCTTTTCTACTTGTTATTAGTCACAGATTATCACCAACCGTAGGATAGCAGGTCCGCTTAGCTAGCCCCAAAATCCCTTATTTCACCGAGTAACAGTCCGCTTAGTTATCAGATTCTATTCAAAAGAACCACCTTGAGGTTCGCTTACAAGATGTAATTCCCCGAATGCATTAAGATTTATGAATTTAGGTTTAGTACTAGTAGTTAAACTCGGTTCGCTTGGTTCACTTTCTAGCGTTGTTTCTACACACAATTGCTCCACGGAATCCCTCCGCAAGGTCTCGTGTTTGCTACTTATGTAAAGAGTCAAGAAACGATTACTTATCTCCTAACTTTCACTAGCTTTAGATTAAATTGACAAATCAATTTAGTTGGCCACCCAAACAATCTATCAATCAATCATGAATGTCTTTAAGATCATTCCTATTAGTAAAAACAAACGATAATCATGTGAAAAACTCAAGATAGAATTGAAACAAAACTCAAAACATATATTAAGAACTAGGAATTCATCCTCAATCAATAATTAGCTACTCATGTTAAAGAGTTCACACAAAGAATAAGAAAATAAAAGTGTTGTGTGTGTAGAGAGGTGTGTAAAAGATGTAGAAAACTTCTCTATTTATAGGCTTCAATATTCTCCAAATCTTCCAAGGATTAGAATCCTTTTCCTTTAGCAATTCAACTTCCAAATCCAAGCTTTTCTCAACTCTTCCACCTTCTCTTTCCAAATTTTAGCCCAATTCTCCATCCAATTCCTAGTCCAAGTCTTCACACCCATGAGAGAAGTCCATAGAAAATTTCTGGAATTTTTGGCTCGCCGGAAAACTGGTATTATGGCCGGAATCCGGCCGGAATAGTCGCTGCCGGCCACCTGAAAATTCTGTCCGTCGAGAGAATATTCCGTTAAGATTCCGTTAAAGATAACGGTCAAGACCAACGGTCTCTAACAGTCGACTGGGTCAAGGAAGAAGAATTCAGCCGAGTCAGTTAGACATCTGACTGATCTGAATCGTCTTACTCAACTGAGTCACATGGATAGATCGGTCATCGGACGGTACGAGTCAACTCGTCTGAGTATAAAATCGGGCATAGTTCCGTTTGTTTCTGGGTGTTTTCCCGGCCGAATTCAGGCCTCTTCTTTCTTCATGTCCCTGTAACAATCCTACCATACATCTAATTTAGCAGTTCACAAAGCCATTCTGCGCCATCAAAAGCACCTTCTATAACTTCTTGAGTCCATCAATTCCACCACCAATTTCCGACAGCAGCAACCAACAACACCATTGAGCGTCACCAACACAATCTCTTCTTCCCTGCTACATCTTTTCTTAATTCAATAGCAGCAATTGATCATCACCATCTGCATCTTCTTTTCTGATTTTCTTGGTCCGAACTGAATCAACTCTAACCCACTGCTTCATTCTTCCCATCGAATTAACAACCTCATTTTCTTCTTTGTAGTTAACTGCAGCATCTCTTCCTTGTTTTCAACTTCCTTTCACCTCTTTCAGACCACCAACAGCAGCTGCTCCCCCAGCAATTCCGTTCTGCAGCTCTTAGTTACCACCATTCACAGATTCCATGGCAGCAAACTTAATCAACAGCAAGAGCTCGATTTCTCTATCTCGGATTCAAACCAAACCCATTTATCAATTCTTTCGAAACCCATTACAGCAACATCGAGTCTTGTTCTAGAGAAATTCGAACCCTAACATTCTTTATCTGCTTCACAACTCACAGCAGCAGCTCACCACCAACCCATATGTAATATCATCTCAAACCTTTATCAAATCGATCCACAAACCCAATCTCAGAACCAATCTCCAATTCATTCAACAGCGACACTTTATCATCGAACCCATCTTCGATTTTTCTTCAAATCGGAACCATAATCTCTGTGATTCACTCATCCGAACAGAACCCTAATTTCTCAAGCCCTGGCACAAATTCGTTCTTCCACAGATCCCCGTATCTCAATTTCTTCTCGATTCAACCTCTCACTTTAATTTCCTCGTTTCTGCACCGAAACACCATCAAACCCACTCTACCTGAATCAATTGCAAAGATCGATTCTCGATTCCTTCATCTCCTTCTCAATTTCTTGAAATTATCAGCAGCAATGGTCGCTTCTCTCGGCTTCAGCGTAGGAATGAATGAGAGGCAGACTCCTCTCGATTTAGGGTTAAGACGATACGGATAAGTACACCCCATAGATGAGACACGATAAATACACCCTTTGCAAATGATAAAGGGTACCCCGATATCAACCCCCTTAACCTAGACTGGGTCTGGCTTTAGTACTCCACCAAAAGAGTTGCCCCTTAACATTAACTGAGCTCCATATATCAATCGCCTGTAAAATGACCTTTTTGCCCTTTTGGCTCAAATTGAGTGATTTCTTCTTCTTTTCCTCTGTGCGACTCCAAAGTAGCTATAAAACTCAAAACAAGCGTAAAATACAAAATTCACATAAAAAAATAGCAAAGAAAGCATAAACTCTAGATAGTAAATACGGTGTATTCTACACCTATCAAATTCCTCCACACTTAGACTTTGCTAGTCCTCGAGCAAATCAAACTAAAACTTACAACTTCAAAGCGTTCAAGCGTCACAAGCATCCAAAGAGTTATGAGGACATAGAGTTTCTGCATGCTAGTAATAAGAAGTTAGAAATACTAAAGAACATATTCTCATTCTTAAATGTTGAGTGAGAAATAACCACACCATAATGAGAGAACGCGTGTTTGAGAAACGATCAATAAGCATTTCGCCTCGACTTCTCGCCTCACCAAAAAGGATTTTATGATAATTGCACTCAAAAAGACGGCTTTTTTATGGTTCTCGTTAAGGAGTGTGCACGAATTCGTTAAGGAGTGTGCACCAAAAAGGATTTTGTGAAATATACACTCGTTAAGGAGTGTGCACGAATTCGCACTCTAAATGGACCGAGCATGTGGGTCCGTCTCGCCTAAAAATGTGCAAGTATTACTAGGAGTGAGTTTCTGCCTCGCAATCACAACACTCTCTCCCCTAGTTAGCAATTTGGGGTACATCATACCAGTATTATTCGTTTTGGCGGGATTTAAATTCGGTTAACCGTTCAGTCAATAACTCGTAATTCGGGGATAATTCGACATATATATGTTTAATTCGGCGCATAAAAGTTTATGGTTAGCATTCTTTCCGACAGGGTGATTATGGTTAGCTTCCCAAAGCCACCGCGTGACCAGGTTTAAGATCAACCATACGTATAGCAAGTATTGTTGAGACTATTAGCCCCACTTTGTTTGGGTAATCTAAGATCCTGAGGTTTATAATCCTTAGGGCCTCTCCACTCATTACCAATTGGTTTTGAATTGGATGCCCATATTTTAACATGGTATCAGAGCAGGCTATTTGTGTGAGTCATTTGATCGCCCCTTTACTCCGCGTCACCCAATTTATTGTCCACGTGTTAGACTCAACGAGGCTATACGTGAGGGGGCATGTTGAGACTATTAGTCCCACATTGTTTGGGTAATCTAAGATCCTGCGGTTTATAATCCTTAGGGACTCATTGCCAATTGGTTTTGAGTTGGATGCCCATATTCTAACAAGTATGTGGGAATGAGTAGTACTAATTTTTTTGAGTTTGTTATTCAAACCATTATCGGTGCTATTCTCATGGTTGGTTTGATAAAGCTAAATGAAAAAAAAAAATTGGTTAATTAGCCCTTTACTAGATAAACGATTGGGTAGAATACCCAAGTTTGGTTACTAGAACAATATTTCTATACTCATGGATATTAAAATATTGTCTATATTTTGTTTGTCTTTTAGACTCATGAATGAAGATCTATGACAAACATGCTCTCTCATAGATAAATTCCCGACTTTTTAAGATTTATTCAAACCATTATCAGTACTATTCTCATGGTTGGTTTGATAAAGCTAAAGGGAAAATCGATAGTTTTTTCCACTAGAAGATTTATGACAAACATGCTCCCTCATAGATAAATTCCCGACTTTTTAAGATGAATAGAAAAGATTATATATACCATTTAGCTGTTGTAAGTTATCACATGTTTGTGTTTGTTCATGCCATTGAGATTTGAGATCATTGTAACTGTGTCTTGTAACCAGTAACCATGAATTGATTAAATATCTATTGAGCTGTTGTTTTCGTTTTTGTGTTGATGTATTTTATGGTGTATACAGAATGACACCCAAATGTTGATATCACAAACTGGTATTTATATTTTGAAACAAACACTGGGCATTAATGTATGAATGAAAACCCCGTAGCTAACAACATATTCCTTCATTAGATGCAATCACATGTTAAACTGATGCCAACAACTCCTAAATTCCAAGTACAACAGCAGAAAAGAGGCAAGGAATTTTACAAAAAATGCCAAGGTTCTGCTTGGTCTTTTTTTTTTTTATTGGAAACTCTTGGATTTGATGATAATTTCCTTGAGGAGAAATGTTCTCCTTGGCTAGAATATATATAAAACCATATAATATCTTTTGTGTTTCCAACCCAAGTAAATGGAGATAATCTCCTAAAGGTAAATAAGGCAAGAGGATAATATAAAGTCTATTACACCTCCTTAGTCTGAGCGGGAGAGGAACAAACGCTAAGACTAGAACGAAAGCGAACAAATAGCTGTCGAGGAAGCCCCTTGGTAAAGATGTCAGCATATTGGTTCTCAGAGGGAACATGTAAGACTTGAATGGCACCAATACGAACTCGTTCACGAACAAAATGTATATCAATCTCCACATGTTTGGTGCGTTGATGTTGAACAGGATCTCTAGACATATATATCGCACTTACATTGTCACGGTAAACAATAGTAGGACGTCGTAGAGGTAGTCGGAGCTCTAGAAAAAGATTGCAAAGCCATGTTGTTTCAGCAACCACATTTGCTACTCCCCGGTATTCAACTTCAGCACTGGATCAAGAGATTATGGCTTGACGCTTGGAGGACCAGGAGATGAGATTTTCACCAATAAAGACACAAAAACCAGATGTGGATCGTCGAGAATCAGGACAACACTGCCCGGTCAAGATCGAGTATCTTTGTTAAGACAGAGATAGAGGGGACCGAGAGAAACAGTCCGTGGTTGATGGTGCCCTGAAGATAGCGAAGGATTCGCTTGAGGTCATGCATGTGAGGCTCACGGGGATCATGCATAAATAGACATACCTGCTGAACTGCATATGCAATATCTAGCCGAGTAAAAGTGAGGTCTTGAAGAGCACCCGCTAGGCTTCGTATAGAGTGGGATCCGAAATTGCCTGGCCAGAAGTAGCACTGAGCTTTGAATCTGTGTCGACCGGAGTAGTCACTGGATTACATTTTGTCATGGAGGCATGCGCGATGATGTCATGTGCATATAATGACTGAGACAAAAATAATCCTGAGGACGAACGAGTAACAGTGATGCCCAGAAAATGATGTAGTGGAACAAGGTCAGACGTAGCAAACTCTCTCTTCATCAAATCAATGAAGCGGCATAGGAGAGCATCAGTAGAGGCAGTCAAAATAATGTCATCAACATATAAAAGTAAGTATGCCGTTTCGGATCCTGATTGATAAACAAAGTATGCTCTGATACCATCTTGGATTTGATGATAATTTCCTTGAGGAGAAATGTTCCCCTTGGCTAGAATATATATAAAACCATATAATATATTTTGTGTTTACAACCCAAGTAAATGGAGATAATCTCCTAAAGGTAAATAAGGCAAGAGGATAATATAAAGTCTATTAGAAACATGTAGCCAATGTGACAAAATCCAAAAACGAACATGACTTGCTCATAGGTACAACGAACCATTTTGACAAATATTGGAAGAAATTTTGGCAAACATCGGAAGATGTGAGCACAAGAACACAACAACCGAGAGACAACGGAATTTGAAGCCATGTGAATATAGGTCGTTTTTGACAAACATTGGAAGATTTGAGTACAAGAACATGGCAACAGGAATCGCAGCAACCATAGACAGAGGAATTGGAAGCCATGTGCTTTCTTATTGTGCAAGAACTTCATATGATTCGTCATTCATGACTACAACCCAATTACACGAACCTGTAATAAGACTGAAATTCTAATGAAATAGTAGTACCGTAAGACCAATTACAAATCATGCAATTTACCTCCTCAATCATTTTGACAATCTCATTTCACCCGCCAGGTAATTTTATGACTCGGCTGCCAATCCGGAATACAATATGATTCTTGTGCAACCCTTCTTTTCATCTCATTTAGTGATTACATTGAAGTCACCTCCCAAGCACCATGGGAGATTCCAATATCTGCATATGTTGTCTAACTCATTCCAAAAATCATTTCTTTCATGAGGTTTATTTGGCCCATAAACATTAGTGAGCACCCATTCGAAGCCATCCATCTTGTTAATGCAAGATATTGAAAGAGTGTAATCTCCCACAATAGAATTCGTAACTTCTAAGAAATTTTTATTCCAGAAAAAATTAGCAAAGTAGATATATGATTTTACTTTGCTCCCCGGAAGTAAGTGTAAACCAGGTGTGACAACCCCCCTTTTATGATGATACTATTTCCACCGAGTGTTATATTGAGTTCTCAGCTCTTGATAAGGGCTCTCATTAGGGTTATGGATGGATGACCCTATAAAAGTAGGGCATAGACTGTTTCTGTTTCACTCACACCCAACAAATCTGGTTATGTGCCGCCTCTCATCCTTCTTTCTCTGCTTCGTGATTTTCCTTACCACAAATCTGGTTCACGAATCAGATCTATGGGGAGAGACAAAATCATTATTAACACAATGGATCAATTAATTGTCATAATGGCTTTTCCTCTCAAAACTAACTTGTACTCCTGCTCTATTTTGGTTTGTGAAGCTGCTGTTGTTTTTCTGATGTGAAAGTTCTGCAGCTGAATAGGTGCGAAGGAGGGACAATCAACACGACCTGCAAATATACTGAAAAGAAAGATCTGAGCAGAAAATCAATAAGTTATATTGAAGCCAACTTGGACCTCCACCTGCCGCACCACCAAAACCAGGAACAACACCCTCTTAAACAATTAGCTTCAGTTTTTGGTTGAGATTTGAGATCAAATTTGTTTTTGTGTTCTTAGTAGTGTAAGAATTTCCATGGAATGTGAGTTAATTTATTGCGTTTCAGTTTTATATTCTCAGATGGTTGATAATGTTCATACATTTTTTATTGAATGACAATAACTATTCATATGATATGAGTGACATGGTATTGAGAATTTGAAAGTAACATTGTGCACTAGTGGATGAACGAAAACCCCTGGCTTCTTAAGTTCTAAGTAGAAACAACAGAACATAGGATGGGATTTTACAAAATTTAAAGGTTTTGCTTGAGTCCCTTCCCTTATTATAAACATGCCTGGCGAGATTGGGGTATACTCAAACTAATTGGGGTATACCCAATGAGACAAAATAGGGTCATTTTGAAGTAAAAGAGGTCACCCCTTAACCAAATATTTTCAAAATGGCAAAATTGCCTCGTTTAATTAACACTAAAAGTTTGATTAGATTAATTAATTAAGTTTAAATTGATTGAATAGATTAAAACTTATGAATTTTAAGTTATGAAATTTTGTTTTTGATTGACTTTTGTGGGATGATTTTTGATGATTTTTTTTTTTTTTGAGAATATCTCTTGCAACGAAAATGAAGCACACAACCGAAATACTTCTAAAAAGGGGATTGCAAATCTGTTATATGAAATCATACTCAAAATCAAAGAATAAATCAACACTTTTAGTTCTGAAAGTATGAAAAGTCGGCAAAGTCGACTAATGAAGATCATGCTTGGCCAAAAGTGGCCTAAAGCAAGATCTTCATCGTCGACTCGCCGGCCAAAAGTGGCCGCAAGGTCTTCATCGCTGACCTCAGGCCAAAAGTGGCCGGCATGATCTTCATCGTCGACCTTGCCGACTTTTGTTTTTTGACATACGGAGATGACATAAAAATTTATTGGCCGGCAAGGTATTCAAAAATACCCTTCCGGCTGTTTTTGGCCGGTGAGGTATTAAAAAAATACCCTTCCGGCTGTATTTGGCCGGCAAGGTATTCAAACAATACCCTGCCGGCCGTTGAAAAATTTACAGTCGCCGCCATGGCTGTTATGAAAAGTCGGCAAGATATGTATGTCACGACCTTGCCGGCCGAAGACACAGAAATCATAAATTTCGATTTCTAACCTGATATAACAATCAAATCACACAACACAATGATGGGTTTAAGTTTAAACATCATTTATAGTCTTCTTTTCGCTAGTAGAGTCAACATTTTTTTGGAAAATCAAAGTTGAGATTTTTATATGGGTTTGGTTGATGGAAGATGAAGATGAAGAAGAAGAGAAGATTAAGAGTTGGTTAGTTTTTTAATTTTATGGTTAATGAAATTAAGAAATGAATTTATTTTTAAGATTTAATTATTTCAAGGGTATTAAAGTAAAATCACACATTTTAATAATGACACACCATGTCCCCTTCTCATTGGGTATACCCCAATTAGTTTGGGTATACCCCAATCTCGCCAGGTAAACATGTAGCCAACATTTTTTTTTTTTTGAAGAAGATTAAGATTGATAACAGAGTGCCAAGAAGGCACAAGAAAACAACAATCCTCGGGACTTAAAAACCTGAAGAGCAAGAGCTACAACAGGGCAAAAAAACAAACAAAAGATTACATACTATGAAAATTGTATACTTTCCCATCCCATATCGCTACTAGATCATCAAAGAATAATCCCTTGAAATTTTGCGAGGGGAGCCCCCATTGATATAAGAAATCTTTAAATGACTATGATGATCTCGGCTGGGTTGGTCCTTGTTGTGGAAGGTTCTTCTATTCCGTTCCAGCCACAACGCCCACCACACCGCGTAAGGGGGTAATTCCATATGAAGTTATGCATGTCATTTGGTAATCTTTTCTTCCATGCTTTAATGCATCCTTCCATCGTTCCCTGGCATCGCAAAGTGAATACCACAGAATTTGAGAAAATAGCCCCACACCACAGTAGAGAATTTACAATGAATGAGGACATGATGAATCGTCTCATCCTCTAGTCTACACAAAACACACTGCTTCTTTGTGAGGATAACCGAACTCCTCTTCTAGCTAGATTATCCGAGTTGGAGTGGAGTTCCAAAGGGCAGACCATAAGAGAAATGAAACCTTGGCTGGAACTACTTCATTCCAAATTAGTTTGGGTCTGGTGAAGTCGATACATCGAGTCTTAGTCCACCATCCGAATCTCGTAGCACGATTTGGTGGAGAAGTTGCTCGAAATCGTAGGTAACCAAGACCTGTCATCTTCTTGTCCCTCTATTAGATCTGGATTGCCAATATCCTCCAACAAATTAATTGCCTGCGAAGTTCGAATCTGTAAGATGACGCTTGAAATTTAAATTCCAAGCGAGTTAGAATTTGCCCACTCGATAGCTTGATTGATAGTTATTTCTTTCGCTCTACTAAGCTTCCGAGTTGAGGATATTTGTCCTTCAAAGGAGTCTGAGTGCACCAACTTTCCCCCAAAACTTGTGTTCTTCCGTTGTTGACTGTGAACTTTGTATTGGCTTGGATTAATGATTTTGATTTCATGATTCCTTTCCACAATCCCGTACCTTGAACCGTATTGACCTCTCTCCGGAGCCAGACTTCTGCGTTACCCCCATATTTATCATGTATTAGCCTTCTCCATAAATGATTTTTTTCCTTGCCATATCTCCATACCCACTTTGCTAAAAGAGACTTGTTAGTTTTCTTCACTTTTTGATCCCTCCCCCCCTTTTCTTAGATCTACAAACTTTTTTCCATCCAATCTAGCGCATAACTTTCTTTTCAGTTGTATCCCCCCACAAAAAGTTCTGGCAGATCTTTTCAATTTTGTTTGCGACTGAGACAGGAATAGAGAACAAAGAAAGCAAATAAATTGAATGCTAGCCAAAGTACTCTTGATGAGCACAAGTCTACCTCCTCTTGAGATATATTTCTTCTTCCATGGCGGTAATATCTTTTCAAGTTTCTCCAAAATTGGGTCCCAAATTTGATTTTGACGAGCTTTAGTACCTAGGGGCAAGCCTAAGTAAGAGAAAGGAAGCTCCCCGAAGGCACAAGACAATATCTCTGCAGCTTGGATTCCTAACTCCTTGTCTTGAGGATTATTGCTTATGACCATAAGGCTACTTTTCGAAAGATTGACCTTCAACCCTGTGATTGCTTCGAAGCACAAAAGAATGATTTTCAATTGTTGAACCTCTTCCAAGCTTGCATCCACAAATAACAATGTGTCGTCTGCAAATTGTAGGTGCGCAATACTCTCACCATTGGGGCTAACTTGAAAACCTTATATGAGTCCTTCGTCTTTCGCCTTTTCCAACATCTTTGCCAAAATTTCAGCTATCAACAGAAGCAGGAAGGGAGATAGGGGGTCTCCTGTCGCAGTCCGCGAGAGCTTTTGAATTTTTCGGTGGAGATACCATTAACGAGAACTGAGAAATGAGTTGAATTCAGACAACCCTTGATCCATCTTCTCCAAATCCCTCCAAACCCAAATCTTCCCAACATATAATCTAAACAGCCCCAATTGACTCTATCATACGCCTTTTCAATATCTATCTTACAAATAAACCCAGCGCGCCTCTGTTTCAATCTTGAATCGATGAGCTCATTCGCAATTAGAACACTGTCTAGAATCTGTTTGTCTTTAACAAAAGCACCCAGACAATTAGATATAAGCTTTGGAATTACTACCTTAAGACGGTTGGCCAGAATTTTGGCGATGATCTTGTACACCCCACCGATCAAGCTAATGGGTCTGAACTCTTTGAAGGATGATGCTCCCACTTTCTTCGGAATTAAACATGTAGCCAACATACAAGAACCACTTTGGCAAACAAAGGAAGATGCGAGCATACAAACATACCCACGGCAATTGAAGCAACCAGAGAGGGAATTTAGGTCCCATCTGCGTAGCACAGAAAGCTACCATCAGTGAGATTATGGAGATGAAGAGGGTTACGTGACCTATGATCAATCTTTCAGGTAAAGACAGGAGAGAATTTCCATGTTCATAATGAGTATACTGTGTAAGAAAGTTGATTCCTTTGTTGTGGATATGACTGTCACTGAAAGTCCCACCGGTTATACTAAATTAAAGTAGCTGCAGAAAGAAATATGTCAACAAGATTGATATTTCTGAAAGAGATGCACGAAGAGCTAAAACCAAATGCAAGAGAAAAATACTCAACGGGGACGGGGAGCCAGTTGAAAGCATGCATGGTGGTAATTGTACACCAAGCCCAGCTGACTTCGAATCTTATATTTCTAAGCCGAATGTTGCATAGAATTTCTAGCTCAGCTTCGAATTCTCGACCATTTGTGTGGATGATAGTATTAGCATTAGCCCGTTTTACTGCAACTTGCCGTCCATCAGGAAGAACGGCTTTATAAACAAACCCGTAACTTCCTCTACCATTTCGTTGAATTCCTTGAATCCATTGGTGGCATCTTTCAGCTCTGACAAACGGAAAATTTGAGTTGCACCGACACTTAGAGCTGCAGAAAGAGTAGGCTGTAGTTCATCATTGGTGTCAGCTTCAACTTCTGGCTTTCTCAAGCATGATTTAAACTGCTTTTTTTCTTTGTTCTTCATTTCTAACGGTGACTAACCGGGGAAGAAGACACCAACCAAGCAAAACCAATATGAAACCTGCTACAGAAGACCCAATTATGATCCCAAGTTTCTTCACTTGGTGCATTTTCTCCCGGTGAGAGAAGTAAGTTTACAATCATCCCAACAAGAAATATTCTGACAGAGCGAACACACCGTGCAAACTCTATCAGCATTTGCGCTACAAGGACTAGACGCAAAGAAGCCTTTGCTGCAATTTGAACCACATGGAGCACAAATATTCAAATTCTTCCGAAGTTAGCTTGTTATCTTTAAATTCGGTAAGTACTCAAAACAAGAAAAAGGAACATAGAAGAAAAGATGGTTAAACCGTCTATCTTTCTTTCTCTGCTTCATGATTTTCTTTACCACAAATCGGGTTTATGAACTGAATCATAGTTTTGTATCGGAATCCTTAAAATACCCTGGATATATAGATCATCAACATGGATCCATTGTCATCATGAATTTTCCTCTCAAAAGTAACTTGTTGTGTCTTAGCTGGTACACCAGCCTGAGCTGATAACGAAATCTCTGAAACAGTTCCAACTACAAAATTGAGTGCGAAGGATGGGTACAGCCACACAGAACTCCTGTTCCAAAACCAGACCTGCAGAAAATCAACCTGCACCTTGAAGGTCTGGACCATGCTCTCTCTTAACAAGTTTACTCTCATTTTAAAAACAAAAGGAAAGGCTACAGTCCATTCAATTCAACAGAACAACATTGTGGTTCAGTTTTTGTTGTTATATGTTTGCTTAAGTTTGTGGTTGTTCATGCTATATTTATCATGAGATTGTATGTATAACTGTGTCCTTGTTATAATGTAACCATTTTTCCATGGAATGGTTACAGAATCACAATAACTGTTCATACAGAGCTTGGCATTAAGATTTCAGAATTTGAAGCAAACATTGTGCAGAAAACTGCCCCAGCTAAATTTATATGGAAAACCTTTCCAAATTCTTAGTAAAACCAACAGAAAGAGTTTTAAGGAATTTACAAAATACAAAGATTTTGCTTGACGTTATTGTAATGATGGAGCCAACATTCAAGGACTGTAACTCTGTAAGGAGTAAGGAAATGTAAAAACGAGCATATGCCCTGCTTCATCTGCGGAAGATTCCGCGACCATATGTGCAACGAACCATTTTGACAAACATTGGGAGATGGGTGCATAAGAACATACACACAGGAACTGAAGCAACCATAGACAAGGGAATTGGAATCCAGGTGAATCTAGGTCCGAGGTAAGTAGCAAGTGTAGCACAGAAAGCTACCATCATCGTAATTATGGAGATAAAGAGGGTTACCAGACCTATAATCAATCTTTTGGGTAAAGACCGGAGAAAATCGCCATGCTCATACTGCGAAGTTAAGAGAGCTAAGAACATAAGAAGTGATGAAGTTGAAGAGAATAGTGCCACGGCATTAGATACTGCAAACAATAAGAATGAGTTTTTGTGTAAGAAAATTGGGATTCCTCTGTTAATATTACTGTCATCACTGAATGTCCCGCCGGGTACCGTAAACGTAGCAGCAAAAACAACGGTAAGAATAAGTGCGGATACAAAGGCTAATGCTTGAGAAGTGTCTGTCATCCATCTTTTTCCATCAAAAAATAGTTTCTTGTGCTCCTTATCTTCAAATATATCTTGAGCAGTATCTCCCTCACGGTTTCTCAGTAATCCATGTGATGGTGGCACAATACTCTCCACCTCCTGCACAAAACGTTGTCTGTCAGTTAAAATCATCAAAAGCCAGTGCAGTTTATCATGAGATTAGCTCTGAAAGTTACCTTGAACCACTGGATCTCTCTTTGCACCTTCAGAGCAATACAAGACACTGAACTCAGTTTGGAACGAGATTCTAATTTCGCAGCCAGATGCAATATAGTGTTATTACTGAAGTCTATTGAGGCTTCCAGCTTCTTCCTATACCCGCTGATTTTATACACGAGATTGAATATCTTTTCTTGTCGTTCTTGAACTGCACTCATAAACACATTGTGCCCCTCTTCTCCCATTCGAACCCAAACTAGATCAGGAAAGTTTTCTAAACACTCAGTTACAAGTTCAACTGTTCCAGATTTCGTTGCCGTGCCCAAGATGTTTGTACGCTGGAAAAACTCTTCGACTTCTGCGCTACTCATTGAGGAGACGATTTTTTCGCAAATACATTTAACCAATGCTACAGCTTCTTCGTTCATCAATTTTTTATTGTGTAACTGTTTGATAAAAGGGACTGAACAAGGGAAAACAATAAATATGCGGCTGATTATATATGCATCATTCTGTCACAAATGATTCTTAACTGCATTGGTGTGTATGAAATATTGAGAAGGCATTATTAACTATACCTCTTGAAGGAATTCCTGGCTTCAAACTTTCCCCAGCTTTCTCTATGTCTGCTGGTTTGCCAACCCAATAATTTCCCATGTCTGTTTCGTAGGCATTGAATCACAATTGCACATGGACAGGCAAAAGTAAAGAAAGTTAAATTAGAAAATAAATGATAACAGGTAAACAAAATCGGATGATGTAAACTAGAGTCACACACAGACATGGATAGATGCGACGTTCCCAGAATGTCAGTTGAGTTCCACTTAGAAATGCATGGGGACTTCCTGCCATCAGTTCTAATGCACTGACACCATTATTGTCTGTTACTGTAGCCAACTCTGGATACCTTTGGACCATATCATGGGCAATATCTACAATGGATACAAGACATTAAAGTGTCAACAGGTTTTCAATTACATATATAAACATTACAAAATCTGACTGAAATTTATCATGATGAAATTTCTTACGGCCACTTACCGTAGAATCCAGCTCCAATTACACTGCATATTGCTTGAGCACCAAAATTTCCGGAGAAGGCACTCGGCCGGTTGTCCACATCATTCTCTCTAGTAACTGAATAAAGATAATCGATCATCTCTTTTTTTCTTCCTTCACTGATGCGTACTTTGATGCATTTACCAAAGGAATCCATCCATAATTATCAGGTATCAGGGTCAATTTTGGGTTCTTTTCCACCATTGCTTTTACAGCTTCGAAGTTTCCAGCAATCACAGCATTTTGAAGTGCTGTTTCACCCTCTTTGTTCTTTATTTCAAGCTGCTTTGGTTTCAGGAGTCTCATAAGATTCTTCATGAACATCAAGTGTCCTGCACCTGCAGCTACATGTAATGCTGTCTCCGAGGAGAAGGTGATCCTCGCTGCAACAGCTTTCTTATCAACATTATCAAAGAAATCTTTAGCCTTTTCCCAATTACCTTCAAGTGCTGCTTTGTATAGCGGCAGGTACTTGTTAAGTTCTTCCCTGGCATTGCCTCGCCAATCATCAAAGTCACTCTGTTCAGAACCATGATCTCTGTCGCCATTTGATTCAGAACCCATTTAAATCACTGGAAATTTTAATGAGCACAGTATCTGACTCCCTGGAGCTCTTTGCAGAAGAGACAAAAATCAATGGATCTTAACTTACTTTATGTAGTGACTGAGGGTTTTTAAAGAGGCTGAACTCATTCTGCAATGTTGGTGTGAACCAGTTTGATAAAGAAAGAGAAGCCAGGATACTTTAACTTTTCTTTATCTTTTTCATTTTTTTGAAAGAATAAAGACTTTGCCTTATGCTCAAGGAAGAGCCTTTACCTTAAGCCCAAGGAAGCACATAATCTTAAGGACTCCTCTGGGGTGTTGAATCCAATATTCAGAGGTCCAACTTTTTGCTTTTAAGGATAAAGCACCAAAATGCAGCTAATATTAAAATTATTACCATATAACACAGCAAAAATAAGAATCAGTCATCTAAAACTTTATTTGAAATTATTCTAAATTCGAACTGGATAAAGTGAACAGTGAAGGTACTGCAGGCACCAACAAAACTTCTCTCACTTCCTAAGGATATTGAACATGACACCAATGTGTTGCCGTCAATAAAAGAAAAAGAAAAAGTTGTCACCAATGAAAAGGAAAAGGTCACATGGTTCTTGGAAACGATTCCTGCTGATGTGGGTTTGGCAGAGGTGCAGTCTTGGGTTCTTGATACCTTAGCTAAGATAGAGCCCCTAGTGCTTTAGCTTTAAGTCGTACTTGAACAATGATGCCATTTCAATCTGTAGGAAAAGAAAGTAAACCATGATCATAATGGGACTCGTTAACACAAATCCAAGATCCAAGAATATGTAGCTCCTAAAAGAAACTTTTAATTAGACAAACCAACAAGAATTTTCCCTCTAAAAATAAAAACACCCACAATTGAAATATCAACTTACGGCGGTCAGCGCAGTCTCAGATCCTTTATTTCCAGACTTACCACCAGCTCGATTTAATGCCTGTAAATATCAACAAATTCTTAAGACTGGCTCAGACAATTAGGTAATACGAGATTGAAGGACAACTTCAGCATGATTGAAATGTCACATGCAATTCAACCCCGTATTTAATCAGCAAAATATCCTGATGTGGGGGTCAATAGCCTCGCAGAACTGCTGTAAACAGTAAACTATTTATCTAGACTCTTAAGCAGAAT
Source organism: Papaver armeniacum (assembly GCA_023531295.1). Lineage (NCBI taxonomy): Eukaryota > Viridiplantae > Streptophyta > Magnoliopsida > Ranunculales > Papaveraceae > Papaver > Papaver armeniacum. The sequence continues at coordinate 357,230 of JAJJWW010017635.1, forward strand.
AAAATCGATTAACTGGGAACCCATTGTTTCTGTTGAAGACATTCACAACCATCAGTTTGAACTTTGATTCAGATAATTTCAGATTGATCAGTGAGCATCCAACACCACCCGAAAGTAAGAAATATTTTGCGAGCGTACCTGATCCATGTTCTCAGTTGTCAAAACACCAAATACACATGGAACCCCTGTAATTTAAACAAGAAAGGCGCATAAGTGTCAATTAAAAGAAAATGATTGCTTCATCAGTAATAACAAATTGTAGCAGTGGAGGGGAAATTCAAGATGACTCCCTCATATCTGACAGCCTATATATCTTTGAAGCTTGATGATGGTTTCCGTAGATAGTTGATAAAATCCAACCTTAATCTAGTAATTTAGGGTGCTTAATTGTGACACCTAATTGAAACTCGTCATTCAAACATGTTTTTGAAGTACATTGACCAGATACAGCTTTGGAGCCCATGAAGTTTTTGCTCATCCATGATAATGGCATAAAGGTCAAGCTACTATATACAATGATTACAATTAGGATCTGGTACTGTGTATCGGAAAAATAAATGACAAAATAAACTACTATGTGCCAGCTAATATGCAATGAACTGCGCAACTTGAACATAACTGGCTGGAGCTTAGCTGTTTCTCTGGTATCAAGAAAAACTCAAAAGGAATTCAGGATGTGTTGATGGCAACAAAAAGGTGGGAACTATGAAACCCACCTGAGTTCAATCCAGCAGAAAGTACTCCCCCAGCAGCAGAATTAGCAACCGCATCATAGTGGGTAGTATCGCCCCTTACCTACCGACAGTAGATATGAGATTAGGCGCACAGGTTAGAGCATAATCAACAAGTACAACGTTCATTACCAAGTGTTCCACAATAAAATTAAAAATACAAGCTCTGATAAGAGACAGCACTAGGTGTGTGTCAAATTGCTAAACAGAGTATTTCTACTTGTCTGATAACAGACTAGGAACAGGACCTAATACACTATAAAATGAAGTAAGCTTGCAAAGAAGAATCATACCACGGCTCCAATACATAAAACTGCATCGTATTTTTTCAGTTTCCCAAGTCTTTCAGCAACCAAAGGAATTTCAAAGCTGCCAGGAACCCAGACAACCTGAAAGTCATAAGAGAAAAACATTAAGATTACGAAACATAAGTTGGGCACATTACAATATTGAGGCTCTTAAATGATGCCCTTATTGAACTGATTCGTGTTTACAAATTGGTCGAAATGATCTCAGTGAATCGGTTGACCTCAAGCTATCTAAGCTGTTAGACATTAAGCATATCCTCCTGTTTATAAATCCAACAGTAAACTAGGCTATGAAAGTAGTTTTCGACCAAAAGTGACAACAGTGGCTATCTGTAAATGCAAGAAATCCAATCAAATTTAAATTCTTTATACGATACAAAACAAACTCATCATATTATCATTCAAAGAGATTACATACATCAATATCTTCCTCTTTAACACCATATCTCTTGAAAGTGTCCAAAGCTCCATCCAACAGCAACCTTGTCACAACTTCATTAAATCTCGCTACAACCTGATACACCAATCAGTTACATAAGAATACAGGACAAAAGACAGAAAAACTACAACATTACTTTAAATTACTTCCAATAAATTAGAAAAAGAATCCAAATCCAGTTTGACCAAACCAACATCCACAAAATCTCACAGTTTAATACAAATCCAAAAAGATAAGCCAATCCAGAACAATAAAGCATCAATAATAAGATACAAAAGAACAAAGAAACCAATTTTCTTACCACAGCAAAACGAAGTCCTTCACATTTAGTAAGAGACCCAACTAAATGACGCACAGCAGCTTTTTGTACAAATGCCGAACGTCGTTTCCCCTCAGAAACCGATAAATTCGAACTCAATTTGTTCGAATCTGAAACAAAAAATCAAAACCCACATTCAAAACCATCTCAATTTCATCAATCGACACATTCATACATCGAAATCACCCGAAATCATATGAAACTGAAGCATACCAATCTGAGCAAAATAATGAGTAAAAAAATAACTTACTTGGAAATGAAATTGAAGAAGACGGAAGATGAATTGAAGGACGGATTGAAGAACCCTTTGTAACAGATTGTGTAAAAACCTTAGATACAGCTCCAATTGAAGTCATCTCTGTAGATGGAATCTCACTGTACGCAACTTAACAGTCTCAGGAATGAAACCCTAGTTTATATACTAGTCATTCCCACCCACCCCCAAACGGTCCCTAAATTCCCGTTCTGTACTCGTTGAGGAGTAGAGGTGTCAAAGAGGCCAGGCCAGCCTGATCTGTATAACAATTTTGCCAGCTTAAGCCTGAGCCTGTATTGGGCCTGCTCAGGCCGGCCTGTGAAGATAGAACAATAGCATAAAAATGTTATCAAAGGGGTTCGAACTTGGGATCTCTAGATCATATACGATTATTGTTGCCATCGTGAACTATCTCATCTTATGTTCAATTTTGATCTGGAAAATTACTAACCAATAATAATTAAGTTAATTCCCTTATTAACGTTAACTTCTTCATTAATTATTACCATTACCGTTTTTCTTTAATTTCCTTATAAGAACATTTATTCATTAACAATATATTCTTCATTAATAAGTTTCCTAATTATTAATTAAAACATACTATTAATTTTCCTAAGTTTCCTAATTATTAATTAAAACATATTAAGTTTCCTAAGTTTCCTAATAATTAATTAAAACATATTTACGTAAAATATTCTTCATTAATATGTTTCCTAAGTTTCGTAATAATTAATTAAAACATATTTAGGTAAAATATTCTTCATTAATATGTTTCCTAAGTTTCCATAATAATGAAATTCTAATTTGCAATATGATTTCGTAAACTAAATTAAGTAGATAATGTCGACATTTTAGCAAAAGGAATACCTAGTAATTACATGACAATATTATTATATTTGACGAATCACAACAAACCAAGAAACTCTTGTAGCTCAGTTGGTTTCCAGATTGTTGAGTGAGTTAATGGTCTCAACCTCAAGTCTTGATGGCCATAACAAATTTTTTAGATTAAATTCTTCGTGGAGAAGACAGGCTAGCCTTGGCCTGGTCCGGCCTGGCCAGTAAAAGCAAACCAGGCTCAGGCTGGGCTTAGCTGTAGTCACAACAGGCCAGGCCGGCCAAGCCCGTCTATTATGCAGGCTTATTCAGGCCAGGCCACAGGCCAGGCTAGGCTGACAAAAACCAGGCCAGGTCGGCCTGTTTGACACCTCTATTGAGGAGGCTGGATGGTTAATGTACACCCAAGGTTGACGTTATCAATTTTGCTTAGAACAGAAAGGAATATCTTATTTCCACGAGAATCACGCGCACGTGTAGCGCACAATCTTTCAAAGACAGGCAACTTGCTTGTAAATAATCGGAAGTTATGGAATTTGGGTTGTCCCATTTTCTGCACACTCTTTTACTATCGATTTTGAAATTCCAAAATGATAGGGTGAGAGGGAAAACTCAGAGGCCAATCAATTCCCTATGAGAGCGACTCAGCCTCACTTTAGTCATTATTCCCTCCGTATCAAAATAATATGTAAACCAACCTACTGTGTTAAAATAAAAAGAATACTTATCTCACTAATGTATTCCATTAAGAACAATGTGGGATCTCTTCATCAATTTTTTTAGGGAATTTTCTTGATTAATCTTTATCGAAGTGAAAAGAAAAAAAAATACAAGCTAGTCCGTATATTTTGTGATTCAAATGCTAAAAAAGCAACAACAAAAAAACACATATAAACCACCTACTCCCCTAGAAGGGGAATGATGAACCCCGGGTAAGAATAGAAGGTTCTACATGAATAACCAACATTCCCATGTTAGAGTAAATTGTTTTAATGTTCTTTTCTGATGTTCCTTTGGAATTTTTGTTCAAAACCAACGCGTCTGATTAATGGTGAAAGGCTAGGGTTTATGCTTCAAAAAAAAAAGGCTAGGGTTAGGCCTATTCCTATGCACCATGGAAAATTTTTGTATTTCACGTACCAGATGGCATGGAAAATGAGTTGTGTCACTATGGTAAATGAGTGAAGCGATTTAATTCCTAACGAGCGATATTGTCAATAGTGCAAGCGATAAAGACATTATTGTCAGTAGTACTTGAAGGTGTTTTTAAGAAGATATATGATAGTTATAAAGAAATAAGTAAAAAAAAAAAAAAAAAAAGTCTTCAAGATTCTGATATTAACCAACTCAAACTTGCAGCTAAGAAAAGGCAAAGAAGTATTCAAGACAAGGAAAACAACGCAAAGCCAATTTGAAGTCAAAGAAGAAAATAAACAAAGAAAACTCCGTTCATGAGCATGTTGATTGGAAGTTATGTGAAATAAATAAGATAAACAATATGATGAACATTGACCCATATTTTTATTTTTAAAATCTATAGTTTAAATTATTATTGTCTAGTTTTATGTTTTGTAAAATGATTATTAATGATTAATTTGAAGTTTATCAAAAAAAAAAAACTCACTTGTTTATAAATTCGAAAATTTAACTCATATTGTTGATAATTAAGCATGTACTCTATTCTTAATTCATTCTTACATTATAATTAGACTTACACTTACATTTTAATAATCTAAGAAAAATATTAAACTTCTACTTAGGCTTCCGTTGACAATTAAGAATTTAAAACATGAACTTTGGATTAGGTATCGACTAAATACAACCCGACTCTAGTGGCCAACATGTTCGAGCTTGGAAGAGCTAGAAAGGGTTGGAGCGGAAGCAGCTTTCCAATAGGCAACATGTTGGAGTGGCTACGGAATTTCCTTTAAGAGTGATTCGGAACCGACTCTGGTGCTGCTGGTGGGAATGTATGCGGAAGCTCGCATACAAAGATACCTGATCAGTGAAGATTTTGGGAACACAAAGAAATTTGAAATGAATTTTGTAGCCCAGGATTTCATGCTAGTTAACACAATATATAGACATAATATGGGCAGTAAAACTATCTTTATTTTATAATAAATTTAACATTATGCATTGCTGGATTGATAATATCATGTGGGCTTTACTAAATTATTTGAACATGCAACATTGGAACCATAATGTAATGTCAATCCGTAACTCGGTTTATATATGGAACTTTAATATCAATGTAACGAGGTACTTCAACCTCTTTTCCTAAAAAAAAAAAAAAAAAAAAATTACAACCCGACAAAAGTTAAATACAACCCTTCTACAATGTTCTAAACCTTAGTGACATGGGTTAACGACACTCACTCATCTGTTAGAGTATAAGAGGGATAAGAATATCTTTCCACAAAAAAAGAGGGATGCAAAAAGTTTTACATATCATATTAAAGGGGAGATGTTCTTGAATTGTTTACTCCAACGATTTAGTCCAACAAAGTATCATTGATGGAAGAGGAAATCAATTGCTTCATAAAGAAATTGCAGTAATTCTTCATTCAATATTAGTGAAAAAACAACGCAGTCTCTGTTTTTTGATATAATGAATAACTTTCATGTCACAAGATCGATAAAAAAAGGATTTGTGTCACATGATTGTTTTTGAAATTTATTAATAATCATAATTATATGACGAAAAGAAAGTTTTGTTCAGTCACGTAAACATGGGTTTAATTATATTAAAAAAAGTTGCATTTAGTAATTGGGTTGCATTTAGTCATTGCCTTGGATTATATCTAGGCAATACTTTTAAAACATCAAAACAACTTCCATATTGGAACTGTTTTCCGTTGACGTGATACCACTCCTCCTTATATCTTGCTTCAATGTCCATCACGGTTTCACCACTCATCATGTTTTGCTGTTTGACATGTGCATATATGTGAATATACCTTAGAGAGCCAAACAGTTGCCTATGCAGTAATTGAAACTATATGGTCCACACTTCTCGGTATCAACGACAATTATATATTCAAATAGTTATAGATCCAATTGAAGTCATATCTTTGATGATAGAATCTCGTTGCGTGGAACTTAACAGTTCTAAAATAGAGATAGAATTAAACCTTAATTTATATACTAGTCCTTACCACCAAGCTCCAAATGGTCTATAAATTTATTTTTTGTACTCCTTGAGAAGATAGTATGGGTAAGTACGTATCTTCTTACACGAGAATCGCGGCGCACGTGCTCCGCACAATCTTTTGAGAAAGGAAATTTCTAATAATCTTCTATTACAAGAGCAACAATTTCTTTGAACACAATAGATTTGTGGAAGGCATTGGTAGAATTTGCACTGTCGGAATTTGTGCACACTTTATATCTTTTATATGTTGTGCACACAATAGATTCGTGGAAGGCACTCGAGAATGCTAGATTGACTGAGGGAATACACAAGAGAGAGCGATTGAGTTCCACTTACTCGTAATTTATGTTCTAGCTAGGCTGCATTCAGCTGAGTTTCTGTCTAATAAAATGATGAAATAATGTTTCGTATCTAACTTTTTTATGTAACAGCTAATTTACCCTCGATTTAATTAGTGTTGGTTATGGTGATTGACTAACTTATATAATTAGTGAATGGATAAGATTCACTCAACATTGATTCAATAACCCTCAAAAACATTTTCCTGAGTGTTAAAGACGAGTAAATTTTGATATGGTTTAAGGCTTAGATTGGTATTGATGTGGATTTTGTTAAAGCGCTTTTCTGTTGTGTTGTGCTGTGTAAAAAAAATAGTTGAATGTTTGGAAAAATATAAATTAAAGTTAAAGTTGATTAAAAAAAACGATCAAATTGTGTTTGGTAATATATCAGGTTCAACTATTGTTGTACCAAATGACAAAACAAACATGTTTTTGAAAATATTTTAATTTAATATTTTCACCGATGTTTGCACATACAGAGAAACAAGAAGAATCTTCACCATATAAAAGCTGAGTTTCTTCAATGGAAAACCCACAAGAGCTTAGAAAAAAGGAACGAAACTAAGATCCCATGCTCCCTGGAGATCTCGGCCCCAAGGGGAAGGAGCAACCACCACCACTTGCTCCGTCCTTGAACGGAGAAGAAGTCAAGAGCTTACCCTCCCAGGAAAACCCGGCCCCAAGGGGAAGGAACACTTAAGATTGTCCGTCCTTGGACGACGGAGAAGTCAGGAGATTAAGGGGAAAAAGAGAAGAGAGTGAAAAGATGATCGAAAAAAAAACACCGGAATTTCCATAGTTTCAATTCTCAAAAAAGAGGAGAGAGAACAGAGCAAGTTGGAATGTTGGATTATCCAAAGTTAACCAAGTCAATGATGAATGACCAGTCATGTAGGTGTTTACGGAATTAATAAAGTGAGTGCATTATATAACAAAAGCACTTTCTTATATCGGATATAGAAGGTGTGGTATTTTCTTAAAATTCCCTCAAAACCAAACCATATAATTTCTTGTGCTCATTATTGATTTAGAATTTGGATTAATAATGTGTGATATCGTTGATACCATCATTATATTCGATCTTGTGGATCGCTAATTGGATTATGCCGGGGATGATTGCTATATTTTTTGTAGTTACTAAGGGACGTCTAGGATTCCATCCACAGTTATGACAGCGAAAGTTTGGAACAGTCGAACCTCGATAAACAAATGTTCGATAAATGAATAACCTCGTCAAATGAATAATTTTCTCCGGTTCCGACTTTGGCCAAGGTGATAAATGAAGAACCTCGCTTAATCCATTAATGAATAAAAAAAAATAGATCCTTAAAGGCCCTATTAAAATATAAACGAATAATCATTGAATCTCTGTTATAAAAAAAGGTGGTGTTTGACTCTGAGATTTGAGAGTCATTAGATGGTCAGGATTGGCCGAAAAGGATCATCTCGCGGTTCTTATCGTCCTGATTTCGTTTGACTTGGACGGCCAGGAAGATTTCCGCTGTTGTTACGAGGTGGGAATGTGGGCCAACAATTTTCTTTTTCTTATTGAGTTCTTCTTCTTCGTGAGTTGAGTTCCTGGAGGTGTGGTTAGCGATGGATGGAGAGGCGGACAAAGCGAGAGAGGTTTTCTCTTCTTCTTCTTCGTTTCCTTGGCTGAGTTACCCACAATCCCATATTGAGAAAAAAATTAAATTTAAAACAGGTGTATTTGATCTAAAGCGAGAGAGGTTTCTTCTTCTTCTTCGTTTCCGCTGAGTTACCCGCAATCCCATACTGAGAAGAAATTCAAAACAGGTGTATTTGGTAAGCAATTGCAGGTGTATTTGATCTAGGTTTTGCTCTCTTGATCTTTAGATTATCTCCTGTTCTTATTTTGATATTTTTTTTTCTCATCAAGACCAAATTAATCAAACCCATATTTTTTTCAGGAGAAAGAAACCCTAGATTATTTCTTGGCGGTTACAAGAATCAATCTCTAAACCAAAATCCCGATTTCTCCTTCTCTCATTGTTCTTTATATCTCAGATTTGGTTCCAATTTTCATATTTGTAATGCAATACACATCAACATATTGATGCTATGAAAAATTATGATCTCCTACTTTGGAATTCCTATTTCCACTATTAGATTAGGTTTAAATGGTATATAAATCAACACCATATTTAACCAAAGGTAATAAACTTGTAAGTTTATTGATTTGATACAGGTAATGGCCTAGATCTTTTTGATATAACAACTATGAATTGTGTAGTAAAGCTTATTCTGACTGTAGTAGTTCTAAAAATCTCTTCCTTTCATAGATTTCTTTTGGTCTTCATCAGGTACAAATTTGTTAGACAATTTAAGTCAATTTACAGAACAAAGATTTTATTATGCTGCATGCCGTCACTCTAACACAAGCCAGAGATTGGTAAAATGTATAATGTTATCTATAGCTATTCACTTGATTATTCCGCTTTAGTTATTCCTCTTTTGATAAGCATTGCTCTATTTTCAGATTGCCTGTTGGAAATCTAGCACTGAATTATGATTCCGTAAGCAATCATCAGTGTATCATTCGGATGTCTTATTAGTCATTTCTCATTGCTTCTTTTTCTTCTTCTTCCCTCGCGTTAAATAGGACAAAGATGAAACCAAAAAAGCCTGGATAAAGGTTTCCTGTTGGGTCTATCTTAAGTGGTGTATGATCTTCTCTGTGAAGAACAAGGATAAGAAGAAAGATGAAAACTTGGTTAGTAAACACGAGTCCTAGGGTTTGCTCTTTAATTTTTAGCCTTTTTCCTGTTATAATTTTCAATTAATGTTCACATATGTTTGAAGTTTATATAGTGTTTACAATTGTTTGATTTAGTTTCTATTTCATTACTTTAGTCACCGCTTTAATTTTGTATTTGATTCTGCATCAGTCAGTATTTCTATTTGATCAAGTTTCTTGAAGGTGCTAGGCCAAAAAGAAAAAAGAAAAATTGATCGTTGGCCTTATGAAATTCAGTGATCTAATTGAGGTATGTTCTTATACTTTTTCCCTGTCTCACAGTTTTGTTATTTATTCATTATTTGGTTTGTTGGTTTGATTTTGATTATGAGAATATTTACAGGTTTTAGGTTGGTAACTATAGTGTTTTAATAGTTTATTTTACTTTTGTGAATCGATTCTTGCTATTTTAGCAATTTGGTCGTTGGTTTTATTTTTATTATGGATTTCTTTATTGTACTTTCAAGGATGAAGGTACTCTTTGTGACAAGCTATTGCACTTAGGGTTTTGTAGGTTATTATGCAGTTTTAATTACTACTTTTTTAGTTTTTTTTTGTATTGATTGTTGGCCTTATGAAATTTAGTGATCTAATGAATTTCAGTTATCTTTGAAGGCCATATTTGATTGTACCGCAAGAGTATTGAGAAGGACACCACATGCTCGGACTTCTGTCTGAAAGTTTTATCCATCTACCGAGGTTCTCAAGGTATTCTTTCTGATAAGTTACTCGAACTTTTGTTTTATCATGTCCATGTTTCAGTTATATTATGCTCATTGTTCCATAGTTTGCGCAATAAAAACAGTTATCTATTGTCTTCTTTATCTGTTAATATGGATGATTGAGTAATATATGTTTACATGCCTGTTGTAGTTGAGTTGAGATTGTTAAGTGTCTCTTAGGGTTATGATTGTCTGAAGTTCATCGAGGTTCATTATAGAAATGAATAAAGGAATAAACTTACACTATTAAAATTGTCGATGACATGCATTTTGAGAAAGAGATGCATATCCTCTATGCTGAATCGGATATATCCCTGCGTATGAAGTAAGTGCCAGGTGAGTGTTCTTGGTTTTGATATATGTTGATTTGAGCTTGAAGTAACCTTTTGTATGCTTACTATCAGTTACCACGATGAGTAAACTACAATACAAAAATTCAGTAAGCAGTTTACCACAATGATTTTTGCGGAGATATGTTTTTTAAACACTTGAACAATTCAAACTTTAGGAGGAAATACTCTTACATTTTTGTATCTTAGTTTCTAGAATGTCACCAACCAGAAGCTTTTAAACCATCTAGGAAAGGCTAGGTCCATGATGGCTCGGTACTAGATTTTAAGGATATCTCTTTGACAAAGATGTGCTAATAATGTCACTTTCTGCCTAGGATGTGAATGAGTCCCAAGTTCATTTGGTCCGTAAAACATTTTGAGGAAGACTCCGTTTACTTAGCGAGAAAATGTTAGTGTAGACCTCCGATATAGAGTAGAATACACCTAGGATTCATATAAACAAGTATTCAACTTGGTTCACTATAAATGAGCTGGGTCATCATCAAATTTGCACCTAAGTGAATGAAACATTTCGTTTTGCAGAGCGGTCGTAGGATGAGTTTTGTGCTCAGCTACCCCAGCTTACCAAAAGCTTTCAGAATGATCATTATTTGGTTCACATGACTTCACCTACCAACTGGCCCCAGCACCTGACCATAAGACTCCCAACCTTTTTGTGAAAAGATTATATGCAAGTCTATTGAATGTTTCCTCATGATGGACGAGAAACAACTTATAGAAGGAGAAATTGCTGAGATCATCAACAGGTTGGTGACTTAATTTGTCGTTTCTTTCATTAATCATCTTAGATGAAGTAAGAATCAACGATAGGATACTTGAAAGGCTAGCTTTTAAAATAATTCTCAAGAACGAGGAACCAATTGCGCTGCACTTTCTGTTACTTACTACATGCAGGCCTTACACTTACGGTGGACCATTTTCGTCGATCTCCTGTAAGTGACCACAAATTCCATTTATATCCAGTCTGATCGTGTGATCTGTTTTGACATTTTCACTACTAGGCCACTTGGGTTATTTATAGAAGTAGAAACACATTATGTTCACTCTATATAAATACATGACCGATTCACAAAGATGTAAAATTACGGCGACTATTTAGGTTACCTATAGATAATTGATCATGCTTTGTCAACAACTTAGGTAGAATTCAATCCAAATATATGGGATGGTAACAGCAGTTTCCAACAAGGTGTGTTTGGTACGCCCTTTTGTTCAGTCCATCATTGGGAAATATTACTCATCCATGTGAGTTGATGACTCGCACAATCCAATTTTTTATTTTTCTGACTGTTAAAGAGTGTCCAAGAAATAACTCATTGCAGCGACTTATTATCCTACCATGTACATTTTCTCAGCATTAGCATTCAGTCTTTTAGCTTTGTCATAAATGATCATGTTTTATTTTGTCGGAGTTTTAGTTGCATATTAGTGTATGGCTGCAAATTTTACTTCCTCGATGTTAACGGTCTGATTTGGGAAGATGCCGGGTTGCCAGGGGATTTATCTAAGCAGGGAAATCAGTCATGATCACTAGCTAAAAGAAGACTTATGCTAGTCCTTATGTCTTCAAGCCCATTGCCAGTGGATCCATAGGGTATAGAATTACAATCTAATCAAAAGCTATGGGCTTGAATACATGCAGGTCTGCATGAATCTGCCATTTGTTCGTGAAATTGTTGAAATACAGGCACCACCGATAAATTCAGATGTTGCAGGCCATTGGAAAAGAGAATGATTCCTCGGTGTACTCACAGAGTGAACTACTTCCTGGGCCACTTGCATGAGTACGGTTAGTCTTCCAATAAACTTTGCTTTATGTGTTTTAAAAAGAGTGAACCTTAGTACATTGGGATTGTCATTGAGATAAAATCAATGTCATTTAGTAGTTTGAGACTCAGAGCCGTTGTCAAATGCAATTTTATTAGTTGGTAATAATTTATGGAAGCAGTGGTTATTTAGTCCGGGTAGTAATGAATGTTACCACTTGGGGTTAGGTGTTTCTGTAAATTAACGTCAAATATCATGTTGGGTAGTAATGAATGTTACCACTTGGGGTTAGGTTTTTCTGTAAGTTAACATCGAATATCATGTGGTCTGCGAAATGTATATGTCGTGATCATACCTATCAAACATCATACCCATCAAACGCTATGAGTTGTATCTTAGGATATGTGTGTTACTGATATATCTTGGTGTTGTTTTTGGTTCTTACTTTCGATATTTTATGCTTTGTGTTTCTTTATCTTAGGTCTCTTCCTTGCTCATTTTTGAATTTTGTGTTCTTATATGTTCTTTCTTTTACACTATGGACAGGAGCACTACGCCGATGGCAAGGGTTGACAAGCAAAAAGGATGGGTAGATGGTTAGTTTGATGACGATAAAGACTACTAAACTTGGCAATGTGTCTCAAGTGGTCTTGAGCCGATGACAATTTTCTCTGAGGACTTCCTATGCATGTCTCATGGAAAATAACAGCGCACAAAGTCTTTATAATGTGGATACTGAAAAGTTTTCTCCCGTCCAATTTTACCGGTGAACGCCACTAGCAAACAACCCATGGAGATGGTCATTATAACGCACACGGAAGAAGATGATGGTCATTATAATGAACAAGGGTGACAAAGATGACCATACAAAGATCAGCTTTACCCAAGAAATTTATGACAACATGCCATTGCTTACTATCCAGGACGTAGACGAGCATTCACAAATAGATTAAAACCACTAAGATTCAATGTTATTTTTGTTAAGAGTGTCTCTGTTGGATATCAAGAATATCTTTGTTTGATCTTTCTTTTTGTTCTTTGGACCATGTTTTGGTATTCTATTTTTTACCTGACACATCTATTTTTTAGGTAAATCGATCCCATTATTTTCGTGCCTTCAGATGTGTTGTATTCGGTGAAGATAATATCGACGAAATATTTGATAAATGTGAAATAAATGAAGGTTCTTATAGATAACCATCTAACAAATGAGATCCATGGAAACTTGATTTGAGAAAATAATTCCAGGATGACATTTATCACAATTTGATTTCGCCAGGACTCTTTGGAGTAACTCATTTCCTAGAATTCCTGGAAATGCAGTTCTTTACCGTGGACGTGACTTTTACGGTGTAACCATATCACTTTTATGGCTACAACACAGGAAATGCAAAAACTGTGGCCAAAACTTTTCCAAAGATTTATGCCCATGAATCATCCATGCGGCTATGCTCCTAAGCAGTGTAGTTAATATCGGATATCGTTTTTTCTTGGCCAGGACCGATATACTGTTACAACTTTGTATCGAGGATGTTATGTTGAATTATAAGAGCAATATCGGTTTCAAAATTTATACCGATGATTTTTATAAAAGCATATTTTTCACACGTTGGCATTATCGGTTCTAAATTGGTTATACCGTCGATATATCGATCGTATCGGTGTATACCAGCCGAGATTATCGGTCGTATTTTGTATCACCAATATAATGGTTTTTATCTCGCTCAAGTGCTGAAATCGATAATATCGGTGATATATCGGCCGAGATCAGACTACATTGCTCTTGAGTAATATAGATGCTTTGCTCCGTGTTTCGGTAGCGGATATGCTTCCAAAACATGATCATCTTTACGCGGATATGTTTCCAAATCATGATCATCTTAACCCCACTGATTAAAGAACAACACGACTGTAGATACATCGCGAGAGAGAGGGCCGAGAAAGGCGCACATGAAGTGATTGGCATCATGCGCAACAGTTAAATGAACCTTTTGCATGAAGAAGAACATCCAATTATGCATGTCTCATCTTCCCAACGTACTATATAAAATTATAATTGTGGAGCAAGAGTCTCTTAATCACATGTATGTATGAAATTAGTGCGACATCTTTGTACTAAAAGTGTTAGATTATTAGTCCCACATTGTCTGGGAAATCTAAGATCCCACGCTTTATAATCCTAAGGGCCTCTCTACTCATTGCCATTTGGTTTTGATTTGGATTCCCATATTCTAACATGGTATCAGAGCATGCTATTTGCGACGAGTCATCATTTGATTGACCGTGCCTTTACTCATCTCACCCAATTTGATTGTCCACGTGTTAGACTCAATGAGGCTACACATGACCGCGCCTTTACTCACGTCACCTGATTTAATTGTCCACGTGTTAGACTTAGACCCAATGAGGCTACACATTAGGGGGTTTAATTGTCCACGTGTTAGACTTAGACCCAATGAGGCTACACATGAGGGGGCATGTTGAGATTATTAGTCCCACATTGTTTGGGGCCTCTAAGATCCTGCGGTTTATAATCCCTAAAGGCCTCTCCACTTATTTCCAATTGGTTTTGAGTTGGATGCCTGTATTCTAATATGGTATCAAAGCAGGCTATTTGCGACGAGTCATTTGATCACGCCTTTACTCCGCATCACCCGATTTAATTGTCCATGTGTTAGGCCCAACGAGGCTACACGTGAAGGGGAGTGTTGAGATTATTAGTCCCACATTGTCTGGGAAATCTAAGATCCTGCGATCTATAATCCTAAGGGCCTCTCCACTCATTGCAAATTGGTTTTGAGTTGGATGCACATATTCTAATAAAAAGGCATCATGCGCAATAATTAAATGCACCCTTTGAATGAAGAAGAACATCCAATTATGCATGTCTCATCTTCCCGACATACTATATAAAATTATAATTGTGGAGAAAGAGTCTCTTAATCACATGTATGTATGAAATTAGTGTGGCATCTTTGTACTAAAATGTTTGCACCAAATGTTTGGTATTATCCCAACATATTATATATGTTTGTCATAGTTTCAGAATCTACGACTTTCCTCACAAGTTTGTGTCGTGGGAAATAGACCTTGCAGTGAAAAATATGTTTGTCATTGTTTCAGAATCTACGACTTTCCTCACAAGTTTGTGTCGTGGGAAATAGACCTTGCAGTGAAAAGATGTGGCCTTGCAAGAACTATCGAGATGCATTAGCTTCCATGCCTGGCAAAATTTAGCCTTCCCGACATACTATATAAAATTATAATTGTGGAGCAAGAGTCTCTTAATCACATATATGTATGAAATTAGTGCGGCATCTTTGTACTAAAATGTTTGCACCAAATGTTTGGTATTATCATAACATATTATATATGTTTGTCATTGTTTCAGAATCTACGACTTTCCTCGCAAACACGTCGTGGGAAATAGACCTTGCAGTAAAAAAGATGTGTCCTTGCAAGAACTACCGAGATGCATTAGCTTCTATGCTTGCCTTACAAAATTTAGCTGCATTTATTACAGATTCCGGGGACTAAACAGACATATACATATTATTTAAAGTATTGACATACAACAAAACTAAAAAAAAAAAAAACATAAAAAAGAGATACAAACCAAGTTACAAAATCATACCATTAATCCAACTAATCTATTGGGATCTTACTATTGGCATTACGTTAATACGAAATATAGTTATGCGACTCATCGTTGTCTTGGTCGGATCTGTATATTTACGGTGACAGTGTAACTAATTATAAAGGTTGAAAAATGCTGGATACCCAACAGGTAAAGATAACAAGATAGAGAATTCATCAAAGATAAGATAACATATGGACATAACGTTGTTCAAATAACTTATAAAGTGAGGGCACGATTCTATACATATATCACATCATTTAAAATTTTGTTGTACAAAGGAGGATACTTTCCAATCAATATCTTCAATTCCAACTATCATATTCCCATAGTAAGCCCTAAAAACGAATTGTGTGATTTTCATATTATGTGATCCAGTGTAGATAAACCAAAAAAAAAGGTATAGTGCTGGATATGTGAAGGATGTATCCAAGCATCTTCTTCATGGCCTTATAAGTTATAACAATATACAAACGAAAAATTAACATGGAGGGTGGGGAGTAGGAAAATTAATGATGTTTGAGAACTTCTCTTAGATGTGATTTTGAGAGTTTATGACATGAAAGAATTGAAGGTCCTTGCTTTACTAATATTTTGGTGTATGGATGTGAAGAAGGTGTTGTCATATTAGTTGTACACGAAATAAATGTTACGGAAACTTTGATCAATTCACCATTTTATGTTTGTTTGGGCATTAAATGGATCGTTACTTACTTTAGTGTGTATGTAGTTGACTTCCATTGCACAACAAACTTTTGTTTGCATTTATTTTCGCTCAAGATTACTGCCAATGAGGATTTCAAGAAGATTTCTAATTAATTATCAATAAATTTTTCTTATTCAAATACAACACGCCCAAATTCAAGTTAACTCAGATGTATTAGTTTAGGTTCTTTAGGAAGTCGACTGATAATAAATAACAAAATTGAGTTAGGATGGGTATATGAAACCTAATACAAGTTTGGTTATTTTTGAACAATGATTTCCTTATTTGGAAATTAATACAAGACCTTATTATATGGAAACACTGATTTCCTCAGTAAGGTCTTTTTGGAATCTATACATAAGACACACGATCACGTACTCGGAACATATACCGGAGACTCTTTTGTTAAACCGAAAACATGCTTCTCCAGGTACGCTTCTCTTTAATTCTTTGTATGTCTCATAAAATCGTCACCTAACATGATTTTAATAAGACTTAATATAAAGTTTATGCTTATATTAAAAAAAAAAAAAAAACGCTGATACAAGTAAACATGGAAGGGGCAAATACTCGGACCAACAACAAAAGTTTGGGATCATCTTTTGCAAAAGCATTCTTATGCATATAAATATAATATTTTAACCAATGGTCTAAAGATTTATAGATTACGTTTCTACCTACGATAATTTAAGCAGATAAAATAGTAGGAAACATGACTTGTATAAACTTTGTTTGATTACCTAGATCCTTACCAAGTTGTTAGAAAGTGGCCAGGGCAAGGACTTTAAATATTAAGAAATTGGGGATTGAAAGACAAAGGAAATGTATCGCTGGAACTGCACTTAATGGATGAAAAGGTAAGAAAATCCCCTCTTTGGATGCATATCTCTTGAATTGTGTAGGGTGTTTAATGAATTGTGTTTAATGATTATGTTTATTGCAAAGGTAAAAAACAACTGATATAAATATTCGAAACCCAATTGGTGGAGGGAATTTATATTCCATCGAAAGGTTTAATCTCTATGCATCAAAGGGAAGTTTCCGAATTGTTGACTATGAACACGTTCAATGGTTTAACAAGTTCAGTAAAATGAAGCAACTATATTGTAATGACCCGTCCTTCCACCTCTTAGCCAATGCGGTTATCCGGAAGTGTGGGGTTTCAACGGGCATCGCTGCGGTAATCCAGCAGAAATTTGAAGCAACTATACTGTAACCCGTCCTTCCACTGATATTGTCCCCACTTAGCCACTGCGGTTATACGGAAGTGTGGGGTTTCAACGGGCATCGTTGTGGTAATCCAGAAGAAACTTCTAGGGAGGTCACCCATCCCTGGATTGCTCCCGCCCGAGCACGCTTAACTGTAGAGTTTTCTGCCAACTCTGTAACCAATTGTGCTGAAAGGCCTCGGTGTTAGGAAAGGAAAAACCATTACTTACATTCCATTCGGCCAACCAATGCCGGATATCGGGGTATTATATATACATTGATGAATCAGACTTTCTCGAACACAAATTTAATTCCATAAATTTCAAAAGGACACCACATTATCTAAGTGAGAACCGAGCTACCTTTGTATTTTTCCATGTGACATATATAAGATACATATAATTGAGAACATTGTTACTTGCATATATCATTGGGAGATTGATTTTCGTTTCAGGTATTATTATGATTGCATTCGATGTTCAAAAAAGGTCTGGTGAAGTTCAGAAGAGAGAGATAGGCATCGAAGATACAAATTAAGGAAGTAGCTTTGATTTAAAAGGTGTATTAATTATTTCTAAATTATGAACGGAGATCCTTAATCGATTGATTAATGTTATGATTTTGTTGTTAAAACGGAGGGGGTCTCTATGAAGGTCACTCTGTGAGTTGAATGGTGCAAATAAGTAGAAGAGGGTGTTGTAGAGGAACACACGAATACTCCGATAATTTTTATTATTACTGGAACGTTTGTAAGCGAGTTCCCAGGTTAGTGGCCCGTTAGTAATTAACCACGACAAGTGCTGACATTAGCATTTATTCACCTAATAGACAACTATACCTAGCAAGAAATGCACTTGCATTAGATACTACCACTGCCTATAGAGTGTTGATTAATCGGAATATACCAGAAGTCAATAAATTCAAGAAAAAATAAATGTGCGGAATAAAATTATGACTATATGACTTTTATTACATATACTAAAACTAAAAAATTAATTTATGCAAGCTTAAATCAGAACATAATGAAATCATTACGATTGGCTTGCCACAACCAGAAAATTACAACGAAATTAAAAGACTATACATAAAGCAAATGGCATGATACAATACAATGAAAATATAATAAGCGCGTATTTGGTTGAATTTTTTTAACTGCTAGAATTAAACATAACTAAATGTGTGCTGCTTCGAGTAAATGACAGGGTAAAACATTCAATTGCGAGGAGACATTAGTGGATTGATTGAGAACAAAGAATGGTACTAGCATGCAACATGCGCAATAAAAAAGTTGAGTAAGTGCAAAAACAAATTTCAAGATGATATACCATGGTGAGAGCAAACGATATTTTTGAATTAGTGAATAGACAGTACTTCGAGACTTACTAACGCCTTATACACATGTAAAAATTGAATTAAGGATGACAGAATATTCACAGTGATGGGAAAGTTGACATAGAAGTTGAAAATACACTGCCAAAGAACATGTAGATTACCTGGAAAGGTGCAATGAGGTAACGACATATTAGTATCGACAATTAACTTGATTATAGATAGATGTATTGTGGACTTATGCATACCATGTTATTTATTTCAAAATATAGATCAATAAGGGAGATAAGGCAAACATGGTGTTCAACCGAATTAAGGACCACACCTTTGTTTTCAAATTGGTGATCTAGGAGTATCATATAGACATCCCATCTGAAAATTTTACGGTCCAAGGAGACATTTAACAAGGCTAGGAATCGTGCATTAAGTAACAACAAGGAAGCAAAGCATCTAACTACACTGGCCATAAAGACTCGGTGCAGATTGAAAAAGAAAGGATACTTCAATGATGAACAGTAGGCAGCCAATGACTTTTTGAAAACTAATCTGAAAAAATAATGATTGGTCTATAGTTATTTATTCTAAAAATATGATTATTAAAAGATTTGATTAGTCTTTTCAAAGACAGGCTTCTACGTTAAGGTTCGATTACATAGTTTTATTTTTTTTCAAAGTTAATGTTGTTGGTTATTGTTCTAGGAAGTTTTATGGTTTACTCATTGGACTAAACATATGTTTATCCTTTTTAAGGATTATTGATGCTCTTCCACAGAAACCTGAAGTGTGGTATGTATAATAAAGTTTCTTATGGGAAATCAAGCAATTAACCTTTTTCGTTTTTGGATGGTGCTTATTAAATATTGTTGGTCTAATCAGTTCCTTGACAATTTAGCTTAAGACAATGTTCTACTGTTTACCATAGTGTCCAGAGTTCGACGACATGTTTAACAACTATTGTGTCAAAATCAATATTATATTGTGGCAGAGTTTTTTGCTTAACAACTATGTTACATAGGTTCAGGTGTGATCCCAGCAAATTAGACCACAAGTTGTCGCAGTTCAGTTGAGATCCAACTTCTCGCTACAACCATCACTTGACATTTAATATAAGGTAGGGTAGTCAAGTTAATATCCTCAAGTGTTAGGGATGTTCATGGTCGGTTTTGGTTCGGTTTCTAGCCAAACCAAAACCGAAACCAATACTATCGGTTTCTAAAAATCTAAACCAAACCAATCCATTAACCATTGGTTTGGTTTCTTAATGGTTTTAGCCGGTTTCGGTTTGTTCCATTGGGTTAATGAAAAACCGAATGTATGTCGGTTTTCTGAAACTGACAGTTCAAATCTTAAAAAAAAAAAAAACACCTGCAAATTGTAATTAACACACAAGCGTAGTTCATAACTCAAGTTTATAAGCATAGTTCAAAACATAAACATTACAGATTCAAAATACATAAACTCTAAGTTCTGCATGCTCCAAATTCCATTCAAAGTGTGAGATGGACGGGGTAGATTAAATCTATCTGATTTAATCAATGGCCTATACTTATTGGTTTTCCATTGGTTTTTGGTTCGGTTTTCAGTTCAAACCAAAACCGAACCAATAATGTCGGTTTTTAAATTTTTTTACCATAACCAATCCATTAGTAAATGGTTTGGTTCGGTTTCTTCCTTATCGGTCTGGTTCGTTTCGGTTCCAGCGGAAAACCGAAACCATGTTCAGCCCTACCAAGTGTTAGTGAATTTGTAATGTAGAAATGTATTCATATCTGAGTAACTGTTTATCAAGTTATAGGTTCAGTACTTCAAACTACAAACCATACTTAATGAGATGGAAAAGCAAAGTTCACAATAACTAGATATAGTTTCTCAACATGCTTGAATAATTATTAATGCAATAGAGGATAAGTTGTTGCATTAACTAAACTCAGACATGAACATGTGGAGAATTAACAATGGAATTAGGGTTGTCAATGGGTACCCAAATACCCGAAACCGAACCGGACCCGGTTGAAACGGGTCCGGTTCTGGATCATAATATTAGACCCATTAGTAGTTTTGATACCCGACGGGTAGACCGATAAGGAACCGGTTAGTTCCGGTCTTTACTGGTCTACCCGTCGGGTACCCGACACAATTTTAAATAAAGACCTAAAACGAGACTACATTCGTTCCAAACCTATATGACAAGGCAACAACTCTCCACTGCTGCCTCTAAATTTCCCTGTCAACTGTCTTTTTTTCTTTGTCTTAGGGTAAGACTGTTTAGATTTTTCATTTCTTCTCTTTGTTCAAAACAACAATGGATAAAGAAAAGGTTATTGTTGTTACCGAAATTATTACTCAATCGGTCTTCTTAATTAATGGATCTTCTTCAACTGTGAGTATTACTACTACTGCTGCTAAAAATGATACTAGTGTAACAAGATTCAAAACTAATTGAGCTATTCTGATCTTTCAAATTACTTTTGATATGAGAGAATTAAAGAGTGGGTCTTCATATTAAACATAAATTAAATCAAGCTCTCATCTTGTTATTAGTGCTGAACTCAAACTTGATTCTTGTCTTTTTTGGTCTCTCTAACCGATTGATAGAACATTATTCCATTTGTTAATCATTTCTCTGTATATGTAGTTTATATACGTTAATTTCTATTTTTAGTCTATGAACTTTGAACTCTCTTCTTGGTTTTAACAGGAGACTCCAAAGAACTCAGTATATGCAGGAAAAAAATAGATCTAGTGGATTCCATAATTAGGATTTTTATCGGATATGTGTGTTTTAATATCTTCTTTTTTACATCGTCCGTATGGGTTTTGATATCTAGACTCCAAATTGATTTCAGAATGGATCGAGTCATCGAGAAATACTTGATTTTTAGCGATGAAAAACTGATTTTAGAAAACTTTGCGGAATACCCATTAATTACCCGGACCCGACAGTTACCCGTGATTTTTTACGGGTCCGGTTCTGGGCCTACAAATTTAGGAACCGGACCCGGAACCGTTAATACCCGGAACCGGCTATAATAATCGGGTCCGGTTCTGGGCCATGTGATACCCGGAGGGACCCGGACCCATTGACACCCCTAAATGGAATAGATAGTTGCAGTACTAGTATCTATCACATATCTGTAATTTTTTTATTTTTTTTTTAAGTTCTGACACTTGCAGGGCTCAAGAATTACAGACTAAAGGTGAGGAGATAATTCACAACCAACACAACTAGATTAATCTATAATTTTTTTACCCCAAGAAAAATAATGTATGGGTTTTGGTGAATAACTTTTTAAAATGTGACTTTGTGAGATTTGTTAAATTTCAATGGTTAAAATCAAGTTACAGGATTAGTACTTAAAAATGAAAATCAACGTTCACTATAACACACGTACATAACCAAAATGAGGGGACATCTACAAATGAATACAAAGATATCTTTCCAACATTAAAAAAATGGACAATTTCTGTTTTCCAAATATTATTTTGAAAAAGAAAATATTAAAATAAATAAACGGAGAAGTGATTACATTATTAGGAAAACAAGTAACAGAACATAACAAACAGAAGAATTTGGGAAATATTATTACAAAGATGAACAAAAAGTAAAAAAAAAAAAAAAAAAAAAACTTCAAGAACATAGGATGTTAACGTTCAAAGAACTAAAACAAAAATACAGCGCAAACATGAATGGAATTAGGGATCGAGAAAACAAAATGCAAAGAAGGTCTCATATGTGTATAAAACTGAAGAAACAATATGGGAAGTCACACGTAATTCAAAGACATGTAGATTTGGTTTCTAGTTAAATAACTAGCAGAAGTCAAATATGTTTAAAAGGTAATGTTATGCTATGTTTTATGTTAAACTTTATGGTTATCTTCGTGTCGTTTTTTTATTGTTTTCTTATTTTGGTTGAACATAATATGTACCAATATAGAACTAGGCATGAATATGTACAATCCTGAGCTTATCTAGGACTTATAATTTTTTTTTTTTTTTTTTTTTAAGATTATTGATTTAATTTTTTATAAGGGTTTCTGCAAATTTCTATGTAGAATCATATTACTAAGTGAGTTTTTTTGTTGGTTATTTGTTGTCAAATTAATTTGTTAATACTAATCCATTTAATTAACACATATTTGTTTGTTGAAAGAATATGATTTATTTTTTGACATTAGTTCAAAACGAAGTGCTATCATTTTTTCTGTTAATGTTAATACACTTTTAATTATGCAATTATCTGCTATTCTCCTGTAAAAAAGTGACCTAATTCCTTTTGTTTGAAAAACTAATCATTTTTTTCTTGAAGCATTATAGCAATCTTTGGATGATATAATATCTGCTTTTTATTCCTTTAGTGTATATGTAATTTGGGTTTTTAGTGAAACAGTATTACTTTATTTTTTCATATCAACATATTTCATGAAATATATCACATCGCATCATTAAACATGTGAAGATAATCGAGGGTCTAAGTAATTGCGTCCTCTTTTAACCAATGACAGTTGGTTATAAATTGAAATATTGTTTAAGTTCCAAATTGATTTTAATTAAAGTGTTTTGACGTGTTGATGCATTTTGTGACTAAATATAGACCGATTCTATTAGTGTTGTTAATAGGTGGTGATGCCATCTAATGATGTACCCTAGAATTGACTAAAAGTATATACACTAAGGAGCGAAAGGAGGGGTTGATACGGGGCCGTAAGGCCCCGGTGATACCTAGTTATATATAAAAAATATATAAAAATAAACCAAAATACATAATCAGAAAAATTTACATAAAAATATACGTAGGAATGAACTCAAAAAAATTCATCTATGATTACTTGTCTTTTTCTTCCACCCAAACCAAACCAAAATGCACCGTATCCTTAATTTTATGCAATGCTTGCACACTTTAACTACAAGAAAAACCCTTAGTAACAACATAGAAAAACCATTGTCGAATTGGTATGTCAACCGTTTTGCAGACGTTGTCTACCTGTGTGTTGTGAAAAGCCTCACCATTTCCACAACGGTTTTGTTCCATTGTCATTTATGACCATAATGACAACAATTATATTCCATTGCAGGAACCGTTGTAAGATGCAGCCTCAACAATATTTTAAACTCGTTGTGGAAATATTTTTAAGATTAAGAAAATATATATAAATAGCTAGAGAAATAATAGCAAAACTTGAAAATTTAGTATATTTGATTTCCTCAAAATGTATTTGCTTCTTTACATTAAATCTATAATGTATTTGCTTCTTTACATAAAATCTATCTATGATACAAAGAACATAAAATGTAATTTCGTTCTTTGCATTACGCTTTAGACCTGGTTTTATATGCAACTTCAAAATTCAAACATATGTGTCGAGCTGGTCCTTGTTGATCTTTCGAAGTGAAAATAGTCTCCCTGGACAAAACTCGGAAAATGCAGAAAGATCAAATCTTGGTCATGGCAGGGACTCGTATACTGCAGACAGAATAACAATGCCCATAAAAAGATTCATCTTAAAAATATTTATTACACCCACTCCACGCTTGACGCATAGCCACAAATTGCACAATGTCCCTTGTAGTCATAATCTTTGGTAAACTTGATCTTTTTTAGAAAAACTTGGAAACTACCCACCTGTAAAAACAAAGTCAGCTACATGTAAGAAAACACCTATTGCCGAAATGGAGAACTAAATACACTGAATGAAGTGGTGATCAATAGGTTACTTCACTAAACTAAATATACTGATCAAGCACACTTGAGATTACAGAACTAGAAATTACCAAAATGAATGTTTCTATAACGATTTTGACATAAGTTGCTGAGATTGGAAGTTAAAATTTTGAGAAAGAACAAAGTCAAGCAATCAAAGGTCACTAGAGGCAAGTCTAAAATATATCAATCCACCACGCAACCGGAAAATATAGTACTAGATCTATGAAGTAACCTTTCGATCTATTAATTCATATGAAAAGCAAAAATAGAGAAATAAAATAGCAGGGCAGATAATATATTTCTTACAATTTCTGGGTAATCGTAATCAATATACCAGTAGCCTCTATCTTCAGTCGTCGCTTCTTGTTTCGCTTCACAATTCCCTATGCCAATTTAGTAGGAATTCTGCTTTAGTTGTGTAAAGCTTGGTGAAAGAACATGTAAAGGTACACGCCTCATGCTCAACATCAGTGCATGTACTTGTGTATCTATTATACATCATTTTGTACCTCATTTGGATGTTTAATATAAACGAATTGATGAGGCAACATTTTTTTTTATTTATTGAGTCTTAAGTATGTAACCTTGTTCATGAATAAGAACAACAAGGTCCCTATAGAGATCATGTATTTTCCCAATATCTGATTGAGCGCCTCTTATGGATTTGTCAAAAACAATATCATTTTCCAGCATTAGGACCTACTGTCTGTATTTTTGATTCCCGGAGAGAGAGGGCCAGAGAAACATGTCATTATAGGTTCCATAAGGCAAAACCTAAGTCTACCATCCGTGATTACCAGAATATTCATGTGCTTGGTTTATAGAATACACTTTTTATGGTTACAGTAAAAAAATCAGATGAAATAGAGAATAGTCTATGCACATGACTTAAAAAGAAGCTGCCTTACGCTCAATAAAAACCCTTGAATTATTTGATAATCCTGTAATATTGCCAGAAAATCCCTTGCACTTTTTGTTTCTATCATCTCATTTGTCTGCAACATTCCAAAAAAAAAGTTTGTCATCAGAGTTACTCTATTCCAGTACATCTAATAGTAGACTTTATGTAAATAAAGAGGTATTTATCTCTAAGAGTCAAAGCATACATGCAACGAATTTCTCAACCATATATGTCTAAATAAAGGAAGAAATTAATTCTTTGAGATTGGATATCGAATTTTACGACATAAGGTCAAGCAATCAATACCAGCAGCCTCTATCTTCAGTCACAGTTTCTTGTTTCGCTTCACATTTCCCTCTGCCAATTTTGTATGTTCTTCCAATGTCATGTCCTGTAAACAAATCATGATGGAGTGTTAAGAGTGACATGAAAATGTAGTAGGAATTATGCTTTGGTTGTGTAAAGCTTGTGGAAGAACGCTATTACTTGTTGTCAACAATGTGTAGTAATAGGACTCGATGAATCCCATGGTAAACACTTCATATCTAGTACGAGATCTTGAATTATAGCAAATACTAAGAAAATGGAAAGATCTGCTTATAGTTTCATATGATCTTTCTCTACTAGAACAATATGAACTTTGCAACAAGTGCTCAAAGAGAAGGTGATTATGTATACGGCCTGCAACAATCTTTGTAACCTACATCTCAAAATTACATTCAATTAAAACAACACAAACTTAAAACAAGTTACAAATTGAATCAAAACACAATGATTTAGTATAAGTACAAACCTCGGGAGATTCAAAATAAATAAACCCAAAATGCTTAGACTTTCATGTCTGTAAACCACCCAAAACGTAACAATCAAAACAAAAACAAACATACCCAAACAATCAAAATCCAAACAAACCTTATTATTCCTATCAATTCTTAACCGCTGAATAGAACCAAATTGCTTAATGTAATCTACAAAAAAAAAAAAAAAAAAAAGTTGAAAATCACTAATTTCATTCCAAAAAGGCAAAGAAATGACAAAAGGTAAAACAACCAGTTATGGCAACATCTAACATTACCAATTTCTTCGATCTACTTGTAGAGGCTGAATAACATCCATACCCAAAGCAAATCGAAAGTAGAGTTCAAACCAAAACCAAATCTGATCATTGCCCATCCTTCAATGATCTTCTTAGCTTCAATTCCCCTAATACAACCAGCACTTCCATCACAAACTCACAAGAACCATTTCCTCCTTTCTTGGTTTTCAAATCTCAGATCGACTCAAACTTAAATTCAATGTTCCTAATCTTTTAAGAACCCTAATTCTTCCATTCATCTTCAATTCGAGAGATAGAAATTAGAAATTCTTAAGCTATTTCTTCATCCATAACGTTGTCCACCGAAAATAAAAACTAGGGTTTCTGTAGTAAATCGAAACTCACTTCTTCGATTTGGATCGATCTCTCCTCCTACACAATCATCACCGTTTTTGCTTTATCTTGAGTACAAAGAGATAATAGATCTGGAGAATTTTAATGAGGAAAAGCATATATCGAGTGGGGATTTTTTAGATCATCATTTTTATTTTCTGTAAAAGAGAAAGAAAGATGGAGAGAAGGAGAGAGCATCCAAAAATGAGAATAGATTTAGGTTTAGATTGGTTTATAACACAGAAGGAAGATCGAAAGGTTAATTAGCACTTGTACCACGTGTAAAAACCAACACTAATCTAACGGTTCTAGTTGCTTTTATTATATGCATGATATTCAACAACGTTTTTAAGGTGAAAACATTGTGAAAGGCTAACCTATCTACAACGTTTGGTGTAACATTGTAATATGTCCGTTGTAAATGGACGCTTTTCTTGTAGTGTTTCTGGAATATTTTTATCGTGTTGTAGCAAGTAATTTTTTAAAGTGACCATCGCTTGAATCATTTCTCCAGATATATTCACTTTGTCTTGTTTTCGTAGAAACCATCCATACAAAGCTTTCTCTAAATTAGGGTACTTAGCCGACTTGTGTCTCTTAACATCGCTATTTTTCATCTCATCCGACAAGTATTCAGACGATCTTTTGAAAGTATTTGATATTGTGGTTTGGCTAGTAACCAAATCAAACTTTTGTTTCACTGATGTTTGCACATCTTTTTGGCTAATATTTGGATGTTCCTTCTTGTGCTCACATATATCCCTCCTTATATGGTCGGTCAAAGTTGTTTTTGATGTTTTTTTCAATTGTTGAATGGAAGCCATTGAATTGAAGATTAAAAAAAGATAAAGTAGTATGGATTTTTTAATTGAACTATGAGTAGTCTGTATATATAGTTTGCAATGGTACATGTATTTTCTTAAACTCTACGTATTCAATTCATATAATCGGATAAGTGGTCTTGATACAGAGTTCCATATGTACTTATTCTACATGTATATTAACGATCGAACTTTGAATGTACACTAATATAAAATCAAAAGAGAATGAATGTTAATTGAATAATTAATAAGAATTTTGACTGATATTTCCTAGGCATACTTGTACATTTTCTCCTATACAATTTAACTTCTTAATTAAGAAAATATTGTCTAAATGAATAAATATTCGTTTATCGTTTATCGATAAATAATAACCCGCTAAATAAATAATTTTTTTTTTTAGTTTCGAGGGCATTTATTTATCGAGGTTCGACTTTGCCTACTCATTTCCTTCAAATGAACTCCTTGCTTAGTTCTCAACCTCGTTGAGAAAGCAAAACAACGTTCACAAAGCGTGAACATCTTATGCAATTCGACACCGATGAAAGCCGGAAAAAATAAAAACCACACGAAGAAAACAGACAATATATAGCACAGTACCAATTACAGTTGCATAATTAAAAGTTAAGACAACGTGATTAGTATGAAATCATCGCCTATTATTTGTTAATTTTACAATAATTCTTTTCAGCCCACCTAAAATCCCACAGTCATTAACTATTTAGGACGGCTGAAAAGAATTATTGCTAAATTTATTATTTGGATTACTAGGTTGTACCCTAGTTAGCAATTCGGGATTCGGCAAATGTACGGAACGACAAACGTACGAGTATTATATGGTTTTGTAAAACCCAAATTCGGTTAACGGGACATGATTCGTCAGTAATTCGCGAATTTTTCTATATCACGGATTTTACCGTCTTATTCGCGTACGTTTACAACTCCGAACCCAAGACGCGTATTATATGGCATTCCCGGAACATGTAGTCTTTTCTCTGGCATTGACTATTAGGTGCGCAATTAAGTGCCCTGATGATCCATACCAATAAGCTTAAAATATTTTTAACTTGGACTATTAAATTTTGAATTAAGTTGTTTATTAACGTTATTCGAGCAAATAATGCAAGTTAAATATATAAATGAACTGAGCGACTACTCTTGCTCACGTTGATGAGTACTAATTAAAACAAAATCTACTGGCTGGCTGTACCATTTGCCTCGTCGCAGCAATGAATGTTCCTCGATCTGCACCGTGAAGAAATTTAAGGGCTATTAGGACAGCCCAGCTGGAGATTTGCACGAGTGGGGCCAAGAATGGGGTCCATCATTTTTTTTTTCGCTCTAACACGGTATACGCTGCTGGATTACCTCAAGGTACACCAATCATTTCTGCTTCAAATATCCTTTAAAAAGTTTAAAAAAAATACTCCCTCTGATTTTTGAAAAGTGATACTTTCATTTTTTCATTTTAGCCTAAAAATAGGCCAAACTGAAAAAGTGAAAATATCACTTTTCCAAAAACGGAGGGAGTATCATTTTCTTTTGTAATTAATATAAACACGAGCATCGATCGTGATCATAGATTCTTTGAAAGTTCAGTGCACTTGCCATTCCAACAACCTCTGACATTGCTTTCAATTTATTTATTATATGCTCAAATATCAGCAGATCAGTCCATACTCCCAGCAAGACAATTTGAAGATTTTAACGTTAAATAAATACTGTATGATCAGATTTAGTGGGACCCAGTGATCTTGTCTTGGAATCACATCTGATCTGAAAGATTTCTTTCAGCAAAATTTCTTTGTAATCATTCTCATCCTCCTCCTTAACCTTCCCTAACGACTTTTCTCTGCTCTTCTATTTCTTTTACTTGATAACAAGGAACCGACTGTTTCCATTTCTCTGCTGCAACTTTTTGTAGTGATCAAGCTTTTTTGATTATATACATGGCGTCTTCTCTCAACCCATCTTGCTCTATGATTACCACTCTCTCCCATTCACAGTAAATCTCTCTCTCTCTCTCCCTGTCTCTGCATCTGAATTTATTGATTTTTATAGGATTTATTTACTTATTGTTCTTCATTAATCTATATCTCGGTCTATCGGTGTCCTTAGGCATGTATAAATTTGATTAATTTGGGTGTGAGTATGTAAAATTCTGTTTGGTCTCTTTTCGGAACCCATATATTATAGGCAATTGTTATCCTGTATACCGGGATATATGATAAGAAGCAATTAATGATTCACTTTTTATTTTGGAATTCGTTATTTTTATTAGAGTTATAATTAACTTTCTTGTGTGAATGCCAGAAAATATTTATCCCACTATTTCCCTTTATCTTCTAAGGTAGATTGGAAACCAGCTTTTCTTACTAGTTAACAAGACCTTATATTAGAGCATCTCCAATGAGACATTGGAAATATCCTAAACATAAGGCCACATAGGATTTTTAAGGATTTAACCAAAAAATCATCTCCAATGAAAATGTGAAGGGAGAAAGTAAAGATGACTTGTCTGGTAGTTATGTAGACATCCTCAAAGCTATCATCTAGTTTTAGAGGTTCTCTTAGAGGATGTGAAGCCTACTCATCATTGTTAATGGTTATGATTAGTTATATAATTTGGATCAATGGTTTAAAAAGTTCCAAATTAAAGAAATACAACCGTGGTTGGAGATGTTTTTCTTTCATCTCCTCAAATTAAGGAAATATAGGTCTTAACATAAGAAAAACAACTTCCACGAAAGGTGCAAACCAAGTTATCATTGGAGATGCTCTTATAGGACTACTTTTTTCTTTCTGTGGTTATTAAGAAAATCGCAAGTGTAGTTTCATTATTGTATATTCACTGAGATAATTATACTTCGTCTATTTCAAAAAGATAGACATATTTGGTTTTTGACGAGTATGAAGTGTGATTAATATAGTGTTTTTTCCATATTTCCATCGTTAGACACTTTTTTCGTCTTTTTATATTGTTGTTGGAAGTTGCCAACATTCTCACCTATCCCAATAACGAAGGTATTCCGAAATGAGAAGTTTCACCATCCATAAATTTTAATTTTAACTGTTACTTTTCAATGATTGATATTCAAAATGATAGATGGTAATTTTACATTTCTTGGAATCCACCCATTTTCTGTTGGAATGTAAAGACTTATAAAAGGAACAACTCACCGAAAAACTAGCTTCAAATTCATCGATATTTAAGTTTTGTAGAAAAAATGCCGTCATCATGTCATGATAATGTCATTTTGACTATGTCATCCTACCCCTGGTTGGAAACTATGTAGATGGGTAAACATTCTTAAAATAAAAACAAGCCTATTTAAAAGGTGCCTTTGTGTATTATGAAATTGATGTAGTTTATTGCGATAACAAAGTTGCTGACTGATCATAATAGTTAAAATAGTTTTGGGTATGTTTCGAATTTGTTTATTTTGGGAACTAATCTGATTACCTTTTATTGTTATGAAGAGGGAAAAAATATGATAACTGGTTCAATGGGCTAAGATGTGAGAACTCAATCAGAACAAATGCAACCACGTCGAATTTTTCCATGATTAGACTGAGTAATTCACGCAAAGGCGACAGTACAGTTAGAGCTGTAGTTGTTTCTGGGGATGAACACACTAAATTATCTGGTGCAATTGATACACTGGCAGCAGATATGATTCCCACAACTGATGATTTCTTTATGCACAAGGATGAGCCTGATTGGGATACGCCAACGTGCGGATTTGCTTCCGTAGATGAGGCCATTGAAGATATTCGTCAAGGAAAGGTTTGTTCTCTCCTTGGCACTCCCTTTCTCTTATCCAAAATTAGTGAAAGTTGTATCCATAGCTCGAAGCTGGGTTTGATGATCAAGCTGTCATTGTTTGATTCAATTCTTCCTCTGGGTCTATATTGTAGATGGTCATTGTGGTGGATGATGAAGACAGAGAAAATGAAGGAGATCTAATAATGGCAGCAGAACTAGCAACGCCTGAAGCTATGGCGTTTATTGTAAAGCATGGAACTGGAATTGTATGTGTCAGCATGCAAGGAGATGACTTGGATAGGTTAGAGCTTCCTCTAATGGTTCAGAAAAAAGAGAATGAGGAGAAGCTTTGTACAGCATTCACAGTAACAGTGGTACGTAGGTATCTCCCTTCTTAATACTTGCAAGTTGGAATTATGATTGATTCCTAACACTTCATATAATGTGGTGTTTTAGGATGCAAAACATGGTACAACCACGGGAGTGTCCGCTGAAGATAGAGCAAAGACGGTCTTGACACTTGCATCAAGAGATTATAAACCCGAGGATTTCAACCGTCCAGGACATATCTTCCCTTTGAGGTATAGGGAAGGAGGTGTTCTTCGAAGAGCTGGGCATACTGAAGCATCTGTTGATCTTGCAGTCTTGGCTGGGTTTGACCCTGTTGCAGTTATATGTGAGATCGTTGATGATGACGATGGTTCCATGGCAAGATTACCAAAGCTTCGTGAATTCACACAGAGAGAAAACTTGAAAATTATATCGATTGCAGATTTAATCAGGTAAATACCTCTTCAAATCAGCAAGTATGTCTTGTTATTTTCTAATTTGTTTGATAATATATTCTTTTAAGTTGATTATTCGTATTGCTAATATCTTGTAGATATAGAAGGAAGTCAGATAAATTGGTCGAACGATCTTCTGTGGCACGAATACCAACCACGTGGGGACCTTTCGACGCCTACTGTTACAAGTCAGTGCAAGATGGAATTGAGCATATAGCCATGGTGAAAGTAAGCAAGCAAGATTCTTAAATTTGAGAAGGAACTATAATGTTATGAAAATTTTAATGTGATTTTTGTTGTAAACAGGGTGATATTGGGGATGGTGAAAACATTCTTGTAAGAGTACACTCCGAGTGCCTTACTGGAGACATATTTAGGTCGGCAAGGTGTGATTGCGGGGATCAGCTTGCACTTGCCATGAAACAAATTGAGGCAGCTGGAAAGGGTGTGCTGGTCTATCTTCGTGGACATGAAGGAAGAGGAATTGGTCTTGGCCTGAAGCTTCGTGCGTACAACTTGCAGGATGATGGGAGGGATACAGTAGAAGCTAATGAAGAGCTTGGATTACCTGTTGATGCACGAGAATACGACATCGGTGCACAGGTACTTGTCTTCTTAAATAAAACTTTGATTAATAAGCTTTCTAAGAGACTAAGATATTAAAGAAACCATAGCTAGCTCAAGTCCAGAATTCGTCATCTAACTGCTTATTTGCAGATATTACGAGATGTCGGCGTACAGTCGATGAAGTTGATGACAAATAACCCAACAAAGTATGTTGGGCTCAAAGGTTACGGTTTGTCAATTGTAGGCAGAGTTCCATTGTTGACTCCAATTACAAAGGATAACCACAGATATTTGGAGACAAAACGGAGAAGAATGGGGCATGTATACAATTTTGAATTTAATGGTCGGCTTAACATTGATCTCATTACTGGTAATGAGAAGAAGTAACATTTCGATTGTGATAAACCAGACGAGGATTACGTGCTTCAACTCCTGATCCTACAAAGTAATGGGTATATCACATGTAGAAGCTCAACTACGTTTTCAGTATATATTGTTTCAGTTGAGGTTTAGCATACCGTGTGTAGTAACTACTTCCATTTTCCAGATCATTTTGATATACATATGAACAAGGGACGGCTCAATGTTTTAATTTTACCTTTAAAAAATAAACTATTTTTTAAGTTTAAGCGGGATGAATCAGCTTCATCCTTGCTATTTTTTTGTCCATTTCACCCATAAAATTTTTTACTCATCCATTTGAACCGTGTTTTAAATTTTTTGGACAAATGACCCATTTTCCGAAAAATAAATTGATGGTAGAGAAAAGTAATGGGTTAGGAGAAGTAATTCTATATTCTCTGTTCATTTTGACTCGTTAGCATGGGTTGATAAAGTCAATAGGGTTGTGAAATACAATTTCAGCACTTCTGTACGTGTTGAGATTATTAGTCCCACATTGTCTGGGCCTCTCCACTCATTGCCAATTGGTTTTGAGTTGGATGCCCATATTCTAATAGTACGTAACATATAATTGAAAATGTACATTGCTAACGCTGAGTTCGGTAGTTGAAATTGAAAATGAAGGAAGATGGGAACCATCATTTGTTAATGGTATCCCATCGACCTCTCAAATTGACCGAGCGGTACCACCATTTGATGCGGGTGGATTAACTATAATGAGTTAGGTATGTGCCTAGCATGCAGGTAGTAAAATATGGGCACTCCATAGTCTATACTTTCTTTTCGTTCTTCTCTGAATAGTCGGTGTCTTGCATTTAATGTGGTCTTGAATAGTTCGTTCTTCTTTTCATGTACCCCCATTATTCTTGGTGCAACCGATCTTGCATTAGCAAGAGGAATAGTCGTTTGTAGAAGATCTCTTTGTAGAAACACAACAACATTTCTTTTTCCTCCTAGTACAACACAAATGCAAAAGATCAAATCTCATATCAAAACGAATGAAAAGAAGAGGATAAAGTTCCACTAGAGGTACAACGTTGTTTACTTAGCAGTCAATCCTAGAATATTAGGTTGTCACAGTGCCACAAAATACAAAGAGTACTCATAGGCCATAATTCCTAAGATTTACAAGTTACATTAGCTCTTAATGAAACTTCATCAATAGCGTGGTCTAAATCAAGTGAAGATTATATGTTAAGATGGATGGATGGACACACCTTTTATTGAAACTTCATCAATAGAGCCGAAAGTGTTGTCATTTTCTGGATTTGACTCATGTTATCTTAAGTCTCATGTTAGGTAGATGTCATAAACTACCATTTACTTTGTTCACTGATAAACTAACTCCTGCAGAGCAGACACCCAAGACTATTCACTCGATGTTAGTTGCTGGTGCTTTTTTGATATTTCATTTATTTAATCCTCAACTAGTCAGAGGTTTGACGAAATACAAGAAGGAGGGTCATGTTTAGAGCAATAAGGAAACTTAAAACGCCATTAGTATTACCAAATGACATTTACTTCTCGACCTTCATATGATTAGAACAACAACAATGTACATTATCTTGTTGATTTTTGTATTCTCTTTATATAACCTGCGTTTGGGAACATCAGTAGATCCACCAGTGCCTGGATAGTATACGCCAATCCTACACGCAACAAAATCAATAGGAAAATCAGGTATCTCATAAGCATATCTCATAAAGTTATTCAAAAGCAGCAGAAAATTTGATAGGTGCATTTGCGAGTGTGACGCCACTCCAGCCAATATGCGGATAGCTTATATCACGCAAGCATTTCAACGGCACCTCCTTTGGATGCATGCCTATACTCGGAAGCTACACAGTGCCAAACCTGTGAGTAGAAAATTTCATCCATGATCTCTGTTGCTTTAATAAGTAGGATAAGAGCTTCTTTGTCTGCTTCAGTAAGAACAGACAACTGCACCCAATTAAATGAAGCCAATAGACAAGGCACAATGCCAATATTAGAACTAACAGCCACACAAACAAATTTATCAAACAAAACCTGTAAGTGTTACTGTGTTAGACGTACATCAAACAATAAGACAAAGTAACCCAAGCTTAGCCTTGAATCATACATTACAAGGAGCTGGTTTCCAGAAATCACACTTTAACTTGAAAAAACTTGGTTATCAAAATAGACTGTTTAGCTGTGGACAAGAAAACTGTTAGAATGCTGATGAATTCTGAAAACTTAGGCCTTATGGTCTTGGTGGGTATTGACCGAATAGAATTAGTACTTTTTTTTTTTCTTTCCTTTCAGTTTTCAGAATTCATCAGCAGTTTCAGTACAAATGAAGACAATATTTACAGACTAAAACTTGAAACTTCAAAGCAAATGATCCGTTTTTGCTGGACTTCTCTAGAATTAGCTGTTCTCTAGGCTTTGTCTAGATGTTTCTAGACACTTATAAGTAAATTACATTTCCCACGTTTTTTATTTTTAATTTGCACAATTACAAATTACATGTTCTAACAACCGAGTCTCTTCTCTTGATCAATCTTAGTACCCAAATATATTGTCTTATACTCATCATTACTCAGATCAGCAAAACTATTCAAACCAAGTTGATAAGAATGATTCTCAGAATTATGTTGATCAATAAACTTAAGATTATCTTTAAATGTCTCAAACCTCCTTTCCTTTTCACCTAAAGCATTATAATTCTTGCCGGTGTCCATGATTCATACAGATCTAATAACTGTTTATCTGTTCTCTCATCACTAGACACAACACCATGTTTTTCATTGTAACTGATAATAGACATATCTAATGCTGTAGACACAGCCATGAAAGTAAACAAAAGAGCAACAACAATTGCAGCAGAAGAAGAAAAAAAAACTGATGGTTTGGGGTTCTTGGATTGAATAAAGAAAAAAACTGATGCTTCAGGTTTTTATAGGAAAAAAAGCGAGAGTAATTTTCTTTCCAGAATCAGAATGGGATATCTACAGAAGATGTTTAGTAAACCGTCAACCCGTAATTTTTCTTGTTTAATTTGTCTCCTTTTAGGATATCGTTTTCTAGTTCAGCTTTGTTTCCTAGTTTTATATGATTTTCTTTCCTTAGTCTCGGTGTTGCTTTAGGAATCCTTGAAGGCTAAGTGTAACTCTCGCAATTTCAGCCCGAAAGCTTTCTTCGATTTCAAATTGTAACTAGATTTGTGCCCGTGCTACGCATCGGGCATTTTTTCTCTTTTAACTTGGTGTGCACAGGCTTCACCTCACCCGTGACGGTGCATCTTTGATTTTGTCGTGTGTGGGGCTTGCCCCACCTGTGGGCTGCATTTTTTTTGATTTAGTGTGTAACGGGAATTTGCCCCGTTGTGTGGCGATCTACTATAAAAGATAAGCTATCATCGGTTGCCGCCGACCTAAATTCATCCCATTGCACAACTCCAGCTCCGCAAGAAATTTTCTTCCTCTATTTAGTACATAAGCCGCCAGGGACTGGTAACTCCACCTGAAGTATATAGATATTGCACAGTTATGCAGATAAAGTTAATCGATCAAGTATCGCAAAAGCATTGCAGCAGAAAAACCCTGAAGTTATATTTACAAGCATTATAAGCCCATTTAGCTCGTACCTAGAAGAAGTCGCGTATAACCAAACAAAGTCCTTAATCTTTCACATAAAGCCATTTTTTTTATTTTTTTTTAGCATTCCAGTTTCTCATTAGATCGAATGCAATGGTGCGAGTATAACCAAAGACAAAAGAGGGAAAAAAGACCAAAATTTGGGTTTAATCTGGTGTGTGACGCTACGGGTGGAAGACTAAATTTGGTGGAGCGTGGATTATACATTCGCCTGGTGTGGGGCGTGAAGTATACGTTCGCCTGGTGGTGGGGCGTGGATATACGTTCGCATGGTGTGGGGGAGATTCAAAAAAAAAAATTTAAAAAAAAAAAAAAAAAACAATGGGGCGGAGGTATAAACCACGCCCCATTCAAAAGGAAAAAAAATTGGGGCGGACGTATAAACCACGCCTGGTGTGGGGCGTAGATTATACGTTCGCCTGGTGTGGGGCGTACATTATATACCCGCCTGGTGGTGGGGCGTGGATTATAAGTTCGCTCGACTATATTTGGGTTTGTAGGAAATACCATATGGTCCTAGAAATAATATATTAGGATGAGTCTAGTCCTATTGACCCAGTCAATTATCCGTTTGGTCCTTTTAGTGAAAATAAATTATAGTTTGGTCCTACAAATTATGGTTTGGTCCTAGGCTGATGTGATGGATGATGTAAATGTCATCATGTAGTGGCAGAAATACCCTTTTGGATAAGGACTATATATATAGTCAATTGGTAAGAGAAAAAAATCATTTCTCAGATTTACATTCTCTCTCCTCTATGGTTTCTTCTCTTCTCTCTGGTTTCTAGGGTTTTTTTGCCTCCACTGATGAAGATGACAGAGAAGGTTTGAAGATGAAGATGAAGATGAGTTCATCTGTTGTTGTTGTTGTTGTTCGTGAAGATGATTTCATCTACGATTTTTAGGGTTTTTTTTTTCTTCTGCCGTTGCTGCTGTTCGTCTTGCGGTTAAAGATGAAGACGAAACAATAATTTGCTGCTGCGATGAACACGATGAAGAAGAAATCAACCGCAGCTTTTGTTTTGATTTCAGAGTTCATCATCATCCTGCTGCTGCTTGATTATAGATCTGAAAATAAATTTTTTTTTAAATTCGTTTTTGATAATGAAATCAGTTGTTTGTGTGTAGATTTATGTGTTTGTTTAAAGACGATGAAGACTTTTAATTAGATTATTTCTTGTTTCTTTGTTTTTGACTACAGATCTGAACTGTTGATGTTGAAGACGATCTGAACCGATGCGAAGAAGAAGAAGAAATGAATCGTGTTGAGATTAAGATGAAGATCTTGTTTCTTAATGTATAAGATCTTGATTTTGTTGAGTATCTTGAATCAGTTTCTGTTGCTGCTGGTGTTGAAGACGTCTAAGAAAATGTTGTTGTTGAAGATGAAGATGAAGATGTTGATGTTTTTATATGGAATTCATTCCAGAAATGAAGTCTGTTTTTTAGGCTTTTTATATGGACTTCATTTCCGGAATGAAGTCTGTTTTTTTCATGTTTTTATATGGAATTCATTCCATAAATGAAGTCTGTTTGTATATGTTTTATATGGACTTCATTTCTGGATTGAAGTCTGTTTTTTTTCAGGTTTTTATATGGACTTCATTCAAGAAATGAAGTCTGTTTGTATATGTTTTATATGGACTTCATTCCAGAAATGAAGTCTATTTTAGGATTTTTATATGGACTTCATTTCTGGAATGAAGTCTATTTTTTTAGGCTTTTTATATGGACTTCATTCCAGAAATGAAGTCTGTTTTTTTAGGCTTTTTATATGGACTTCATTTCTGGAATGAAGTCTGTTTTTTAGGTTTTTATATGGACTTCATTTCTAGAATAAAGTCTGTTTTTTAGGTTTTTATATGGACTTCATATCTTGAATGAAGTCTGTGTTTTTAGGCTTTTATATGGACTTCATTTCTGTTTATTTATGTTTTTATATGGACTTCATTTTCTGGAATGAACTGCTACAAGAAAATAAGTAAAAATTAACACAGAATGGTATTTTGTCTGTTTTATATTTTTAGATAATTATGGACCAAACAGTAAAGGCGTTTGACCAAAGGACTAAACAGACATGGGCCCACCATCAAAAGGACCAAGTGATATTTTTCCCTTTGGGTTTACTCTTTGGTCCAGACCATATAAAGTCTGGGATTTAGTCGATGGTCGGGGTTTAGTTGATAGTACGTCCCATTACGTCTCGTTCATTTACCATATATTTGGGTTTAGTCACCCACTGTGGTTGCTCTTAGCCACTACACCCACTGTTTCATATGGACCAAGCTTAATTTTCTTACCAGGACCATTATAATTTAGTGCCCACAGTATGGGGATTATTCTCATTGTGTCTAGCATGTATGGTAATGCTAAAATTAATATTTCCAATGGTAATAACGTGAGCCTAAGCAGGAAAATCTTACCTCCTCTAGTAGGTAGGTAACACAATGCTACTATAAATATTATGAAATCCCATGTTTTTGTTTTATAACGTTTTCTATAATGATGAACAACGAAACAAAACCCACTGCACCTACGTACACGAAGAAAAATCAATCAACGTTAGAACCCAAAACAAAGACAAAAACAAAAAGTGAAAGACATTTGACTGGGGGAATGTATATCATCGTATATTCTATTCTTGAATTCTTTTTCAAGAAGTTGGGCAAATTTTGT
Source organism: Papaver armeniacum (assembly GCA_023531295.1). Lineage (NCBI taxonomy): Eukaryota > Viridiplantae > Streptophyta > Magnoliopsida > Ranunculales > Papaveraceae > Papaver > Papaver armeniacum. Next base: position 396,767 of record JAJJWW010017635.1, read on the forward strand.
AAAACAAAGAACATCTAAGAAACGGGATTCATGTTTAGAGGAGAGATTAAGAATAGATGAAAACATAATTGCAATGATCCGAGGAAACAATACACTGCAACAAAAACAAAGTCAATTACGTCGAAGATAAATTCTTTCATAGTTAGCAAGATCTATTTCAGAAGGACTGTAGTTGGACATCAATTTAATATCAGAAAATAGGAAAATAAAAGAGAATTTTATAAAAAATAAAAAATCATTAACATTGCACTGGTTACTTGAGATAATGATGACCTCAATGTTGCAATCCAATCTAAGAAAGTTGTAAACCCTAAACCGCCTTTGTTAGCGATTTACCTCCGAATTGAAGTGGGTCGTCATTGGAAAACAAAAGCATGGGATAATGATGATCCAACAATGCTTCTTCTTCTGCGGATGAGAAAATCGGGTTAACGCGTTAAAAAAGAGAAGTTTGTACAAAATTACCCGATTTTCAATGGCAATTTTGACGGATGTATTGTCCCCACGTGACGCTGTTACTAAGGCAGAGTTAAGTATTGGTGTAAAAGCAGTGTAATAAAATTATTTAGGGTAAAACTCTAACAAAAGTGTTGTCCACCTTCTTTGTTGTAGACGGCTTAAGTACTTAATATAAATAAAGTGTAACCTTATAAATAAAGTGTAACCTAATTTTTGATATTCCAACCAATAGAGTTATGCAAGTGTCCTCACCATAGCTTCTACATTAGAAAAGGCCTATTTCGACCAATAGGAAGCGAGGATTTCATCACCGTTCAAGGCCTTTAAGGAGGAAGATCCGCTACCAACTTGGATGTGCCTGTTCAACAATAAAACCATCCTGATTTACAACGAAACAGCTTTTGGTTTATTGTTTCATTCATATTTTATCGTATTGTATTAAATAGGGAGCGAAATAATAAAACCAAAAGCACCGTTTCGTCTATAGCCGAGAACAACATAACTATCTATAATAGACAAGCTCCTAACCCGGTGCATACGCACCGGCGTTACTGATTTGTATGGATGAGACGAATATCATTTTATTATGCGGCTTAGTTGAAATTTAAACCATTTCTCAAAGTTAACTGATTAATTTTGTCAGCCAACTGTCATCATCCGCTGCAGTGAGATATTTCCGTATGGATATTTGAATTGTACAGGTAAGTTACTATCTGTAGATGAGTAATCAGGCTGCCTTGCATCCACATATGAATTATCTCAGAGGATGTATCCTTGTTAAATAGATTATAGTTTGTACGCTTTTGTAGTTTGAATCACCCGTTCCCTCTTCAAAGCAATATATCAGAACTCCATTGTTTGGAACAACCCAAGTGCATTTTTTGGATTAGGAGTTAAGGCTGACATGGCTTCACCAAAATAAAAAAAGATTGTGGTGTTGACATGTGGCGATTTGGATCTCTTATTATAAGAAAAGATAATTTTACCAACAACATCTCACTTGCTGACATGTTCTTAAATCACTGATTTAGAAAGGAAAAAACTAAGAAAAATGTTTATCGCGCCCATATATGAATCATAAGTTTTTTTATATCTGTCGGTATGATCTAGCCAAATATGTCCACTAATTAAACCAAGGGCACATGCTTCGTCTGCAATTTTTTCCTTTTATCAGTCGGGAAACAACATGTGTTCATGCAGATGCCTTATTCCTAATGAATAAGTCTAGATTCACCGTGATAAAATCACGGTGATATCACAACCGCTCACAAAAAAAGGTGGGGCCCACCAAACACAAAAAACCAACCCCTCTTTCTCCTGATGGGGTCCCCAGTGGATGTGTGTCCAAAAAGGTCGGATATCTAAAGACACTTCATAACGGTGATATCACCGTGGTAATATCACGGTGTGTGTAGCACCGTTGATTCCTAATACAGTGACAATAATTCTGAAATCTCATCTATGCATTATTAAAAGTTAAATCTCGAACTCTCAACTTAATTTATCTCAACTGCAAGAATGACAAGAATCCATTGTAATCATGAGAGTTTATCATTTTTATCGATTGAATTCAACTAGTATTACCAACAAATTGAACCTAAAACAACAACATCAGATAATAACAACAATCTAAACGTACACAGATTCAAACTCATTGATTCGGAAAAATTATATTGTTACGCTCGATCTGAATGAACAATCAGAACCTAATAAAACTAAATAAGAAAATAGAACTACTAAATGAGTCAATCATATTGAATATCAGTAGCTTCAAAACAACAAATTGGAATAAATTGATTGATTGGTGGAGTCAACAATATGTGAAACACAATCATTCAAATTGGAGTTATTATACAAGATGATAAGTACTACCTAGGTTTAATTATGAATAAGTTGTTTCAAGCATTAACAATGATGTTGTTACAAAGTATTTGAGATAAGATTGATGAAGAACCAAAATTAGGAAAAAATCAATCAAATTCTTTTCGAAACTCTAAAATCGATAAATAGATTAGAACATTTTTATCGTGATTCTCGAATATGAAGATCGAACGACAAAGTGTTTTCATGATTAGTTAAATAAAGTTGCTAGGTTTTAAAATAGTAAAATCTTCTTGAAAATTCCACGAAGAAAACAAATAACTAAGATTAGAGATAAACTTATCTTTCCAATCGTTTTTGTTGATGAATCTCTGTATATATTTGCCGATATTCATTCTCAACATGTCTTATTTGCGTTTCATAAATTCCTTCAAAAAAGAGCGAATATACTTAAACTCTAGATTCGTGATAAAATCACGGTGATATCCTAACCGCTCACAAAAAAAGGTGGGGCCCACCAAACACAAAAAACCAGCCCCCTCTTTCTCTGATGGGGTCCCCGGGGATGTGTGTAATAGGTGATATCAAGTGATAATATCACGGTGTGTGTATGCCGTTGATTCCTAATAATGACAATAATTCTGAAATCTCATCTATGCATTATTAAAAGTTAAATCTCGAACTCTCAACTTAATTTATCTCAACTGCAAGAATGACAACTGCGGTAATATACTTAAAGCTGAATATATGTATGCAACACGATCTCTTTTCCTTGGAGCATAAAGCTTTGAATCAAATTTCTTCACCTTGTAACTAATATTAGGGAGGAATAATTTGCGTATCGAAAATAATAATCCTAATTTATTTAGTGGGCGAAGGCCGCCCAATTTTTTTCTAGTTTTAAAGGTTATTATAGGGATGCAAAAATATTTGGAGTTTGTACATATAAGCATAATAAGTCATGACATATTGTATTTTTGTCTCATGAATACACTGCATTTTTTGATTATACATATAGATGTACATAAAATTGTAGTCACTTCATAGAAGAAAAATGAATTTTTGGACAAACACTTACTTTTTTTCTTTTATTAAAGGTGGACAAACGCTTGCTTAGTTAAGGACAAGACATCCCCATTTGACACACAGTTTTATTTTATCAAACTGACACGTAACAGGTGAGCCCATTCAATACCTGATTTTAAGAAACATCATGAATACTTGTTTTTCCCTATAGCCTTTGAACAGTTGAGATGTTATTCAAAAATTAATCCATGCGGACCGGGTTCCAAAATCTTCTGATTTCTTCCACGCAAAATCATATCTAAACAATTAATGGACTAATTAAAATTTACGCCTAGACTAAATTTTACAAATGTTAAAAATTACACTAACAAAACATCTTTTTAGAAATTTTGGGGTTGGCTCCAGCCTGGGTAAGCCACCCCTAATCGTCCCTGGGGAAAAGAGAGTCTTTTTAGTCATAAAAAAGGTGGGTGCTTTATTGACTCACAAAAATCTTGTTCCATCGTGTGTGAAGAAACTTTTTTTTTTTTGGAAACAAAGAAACTTCAGTATATTGATAGATTTGAGCCGATGATCCTCGGAAAGGCCATTCGGTAAGTCATTACAATTTCGTTCCAGTTCTGAGTACTAAAATAAGTAAGAAGAGCCCATAAATTATAGTCTACCCAGTTATGACTAATCATAAATTTATTACAAAAAGTTGCTAGTTTGTCAGCCCAAAAGACACCTTCCGTCATAACTAAAGTAAAGTCTTGAGCTATAAAATTTATATCAAACTTGAGGTTATTTCCAAAGTCTTCACTGATTTTGTATCTCTGCTTGCGTGCTTTTGCGTACATTCCTATCAACAACAGCAAGGTTGGCTCCGAATCACTCGTAAAGGAAATTCTGTGGCCGCTCCACTGAGTTGCCCATTGGAAAGCAGCTTCAGCCCCCGCTCGTTCTAGATCTTCTCTGTTTGTGCAGACATCATAGGTTCCCCTGGCTTCTCTAACTGCACCTGTATAATCATTCAGAGTTAGCCCAATTCCCATTTTTGATGTACTATCCAACATACTCAGAGCAATATTTATTGTAATGGCCATATTTATTTTTTTCCCTACAGGTTCATTCGGTATAGCCCAACTTCTAAGATTAGTACTAATCTGTAGAGTTTCATCTAGTTTTGGGTTGTAATATAGATCATTCATTATATTATGGTCTGGTTTGTTTATAGTGTTGTAGCTGTTAATAAACTGAATTATGTTGTTAGCTATTTCTGCACTATTTTGTCTTTCGTGTGTGAAGAAACTAAAACTAGAAAAACACACGGGACACCACCACCAAACAAATACCATCAAAACTAAGAGTAAATCCAAAAGTAAACTGCTTATACCAAGAAAACTTAGCTGCAAGTCTACCATACAGGATACAGCTAATAAATCGAAATTAACTTTCAACCCTCCAGGCAGTACACAACACAAGGATGGAGATGTCTACTTCCCTTGGAAAAAGTAATACGCATTTTTTTATCACCAAAAAAAATCAGTTACGGCATAATCTAATCTCTGAATTATGTCCATGAGACGATACACTTCGGGAAATGGATTACAAATGTGAACACAAAGGATAGATGTTTAGCTACCACTGCTAGATTTCAAAATATTTTCCGATCTAGCATTTGCTTATTTTTTCTTTCTTTTTTCTTAGGGCTATATTTTTTGTCTTATTACTGATAACGACAGCATTTGCTGAATACAAAAAAATTGCACTCATAAGGAAATTGAGATACCAAGAAAACTTAGCTGCAAGTCTACCATACAGGATACAGCAGATAGCATTTGACGGGAAATGGATTAAAAATGTGTATTAGAGCAGGGCTAAAAATTGCACTCATAAGGAAATTGAGCAGATACAGACGTAGCATTTGCGACTAAAAATATTTTCCGAGCAACCGCAGTGGGCGACTAAACCCATTTATTTGGTAAAAGAACCAGACATAGGGGGACGAACCATCGACCAAATACCAGACGGAGCCCAAATTCGCGACTATATTTCGTCTGGGACCAAATACCATACCCAAAATTTAGTCGAGCGGTGATATAGTGTTCGCCCCAGACCAGGCGTTGATATACTCCACGCCCTTCACCAGACGAACGTAAAGTCTACGCCCCAAACCAGGCGAACGTAAAGTCTACGCCCCAATTTTTTTTTTTTTTTTTTTTTTTCTCTAATGTGGGGCGTGGTTTATACCTCTGCCCCACTCATTTTTTTAAAAAGTTTATATGGGGCGTGGATTATACCAACGCCCCATTGTTTTGTTTTGTTTTTTTTTTTTTTTTTTCTTTTTTACATTTTCGGAACCAGGCGAACGTATACTTCACGCCCCACACCAGGCGAACATATACTTCACGCCCCACACCAGGCGTTGGTATAGTTTACGCTCTACCAAAATTCAGTCTTCCACCCGTAGCGTCACACACCAGACTAAACCCAAATGTTGGTCTTTTTTTCCCTTTTTGGTTTTACTCGCACCACTGCAGTTGCTTTTAGTCATATCAAATACCCTATATCTCAAACATATTACAGCACTAAGGGATGGAGTTCACAGACTATTACACATCGTCAGATGTATAAGACCTGTAATTATTGCTGGCGATGTATCAATCTCAGAGTTATGGGAAACTGGAATTCAAATTCAAAACAAGATGGGACTCAACATCACATAAATACTAATCTCAGTATTATTCAAAGCCATCCCAACAACCTAATGGCTCAGCCAAACCCCTTCGGAACACCAGCGAAAGATACCGGAAACAGTAAAGATATTCTTCTTGAAAAAACCATAGAAAACTTAACAAATCAATTGAAGAACACCCTAAACATACCACCAAATTTTACTCCAAAGGTCTACCTAAAACCACAAAATCTAATTTTTCCACAAAAAATATATTGGAAAAATACGGTTATAGGAAGGTACTGCAATAAAATTTCTTACGACATCAATAAAATAATTGAGGAAGTAAAAATCAGCTGGGATCTTAGAGGGGGAGTTCAAATCAAACTATATGATAAAAGAAGGAATTTTTATGAATTTCATCTAAGAAACTTGGAGGATTTTAACCTGCTAAAACAGGGAGGAGCATGGGTGATTTAATGGTGTTGGTAGAATGCCCTATCCAAGGCCCTAATTCATAGAGGAGGAGCAGTTCTACAAGACAAAAATATGGATGCACCTAAAAAAACCTGGCTTGATTGGGGTATACTCAAACTAATTGGGGTATACCCAATTTTATAGGGACTCTTTTTTAAGGGCAAAGGGGGAGGTCAATGGGTAAAGTTACAAAATTACCCTTTCCCATTATAACTCTAATTACTACCTAAATCAATTTTTATTATCTTCATTTCATCTTCTTCTCTTCTTCTTCTCCTCCACAACCTTACCGGCTCCATCACCCCCACCACCACCAAAACTCGTCGATCAATTCGATTAAAATCGTCGATTCGAAAACTCCGATTAATCTTCATCAATGGATCCACCACGGAAGAAGGCAACTCGTATGAAAGAAACTAATCGAAAACCAATGAATATAACCATGGAATTGCAAATTTGGTTGCTAAGAAAGTGAAGAGAAAAACGGTTGAAGAAGAAGGAATTGAACCCACAATAAAAACACGTGAAATTTAATCTAAGAAAGTAAGGGCTTGTTTAAACTCACTCTAGTACTTCGATTTCATGTTTGCATGTCAAATTAGGAAAATTCGAATTTGTGAATTGGCAAAGGTTATGGTGAATGATGATTTTTGCGACGGAGGTGATGGTGGTGGCTTTTGTTGTAGTAATTCATGGTGTGTATGCTACTAATTGGATTTAGCTTTTAATTTGCAAGGATATTTTTGTTTCATTTTTTTTTTATCGACCAACTATAGAGGTGCTTTTCCGGGATTTCATAGTTAGTGTTTGGCCTATGGTTGGAAGGGTATAAGGTTGAAGAACTTGCATGTCGGATGATGCGTGTTCGACTCACGCCAAGTTCACTCCATTTTAGAATTGTTGATTTCTCATGATCCCTTTTTCTTGGAAGGTTGACGGTTTTGTTGGTGGCTAATAGTATTTTTCCATTAGCATGGGGGTTATTCACTTGTATACGGTGGTGGTGGTGGAATGGTAGTTGAATGTTGTTGGTGGTGGTGGTGGTGAAGTGGTAGAGGAAGAAATTTGTTGTATTTTGAAATAAAGAAAAATATTATATGAGTGAGGGTATTAAGGTAATCCTTCATATTTATTGTTGCATAAGGATATATTTGTAGGGAGTTAAAAGTAGGGACATATAATTAATATACCCTTTACTATTTTGCTAATAGCGGAGGCGACGGAGTTATTCACTTGTATACCCTTAGGCTTCGTTTTTTTAATGAAGCCGGCAACTTTTTGTTTTTTACCCTGCTGGCAGCTTCTTTTGAATGTTTCCTGATGCCTAAAGTTTTTTAATCTGGAAGGGTATTTGTATAAAACCATGCCGGCGTTTTGTCAGCCGGTGATGTATGTGTAATGGACCTTGCCGACCTGTTTAGTGAAAAATCCTATATTTTTTTGTGCGCCGGAAGGCTATTTTGATGATACACTCGCCGGCTTTGTCTTAGCCGGCACTCATCTTTTGGTCGACCTTTAGACCATTTTTTTCACGGATATGTTGTATATGTCTAACTCGCGACTGTAATGTTTTTTTTCTGAATTGTTATTGTTCAGATTGCGAATGGCAAAGAAGAAAGCATCTCTGAAAGCAACTCTTAGTCCTCCTTCAAACCCTCCTCGTGTTGGTGATAAACTCTTGTCTTCAAAACATCGAGGGGTATATGTTGTGCCGAGAACGACAAAGGTCTTAGAACCACTATCTGAACCCAATGATTCAGACGAGACTCCAGATGAAGACCAATCAATTCCATCTGGTAGAAGAGGTGATGATGATGATGTTGATGAAACCAATCCATTCTTTGGAGGAGGTAACAATGATGATGATGGTGATCAAGACATGCCTGAGGCTGGAGGAGGTAATGATGATGGTGATGATGATGATGGTAATGGAGATAAAGGTAAGAATATCATCGAAGATGAAATTGTTGAAGAGGAACAAGAAGAAGAAGGAGATGGAGAAGGAGAACAAACTCTAGCTATTGTTCAAGCCACCGAAGCTTCGGCTTCAACTTCAACCGGAACGAAGAAGAGGGTGATCACTAAACCGGTTGATTCTCACATGCCTCCCAAACACTTGATGGTTGCACTGAAAGAAGGTGAGCCTCCAAAAGGGACCCCAAAGAGATGGTGGAGCTATTCTTTTGGATACAAACACTCATGGGCATGTACGGTCCATAATACTATCGTAAGTAATCTTAATCCGTCTTTGTTATTTATTCAAGTGTGTAACTATCTTAATTAAATTTGCATCAAGTGTTTGCATTTCTTTTCATTTTCTTTTTTTTTGGTATTTAGGATCACAAGCATGCCATCCGTCTCATGAGGCGCCAAGCTTCGTGTTCAGTGATGCATACTTGGAATCTTGACTTGGAATGTGAGGAGGTGAAAGTGATTGTGAGGAACTCCGGGTTGTTGCCTGCGGTGGAGAGTTCGAATATTAATCATGATAAAGTTACCATCTCTGCATTCTGTGAGCGGTTCTACGGAGAGATTGATACTATGTTATTCCCATTCGGTGAGATGGCGATAACTTCCGATGATGCTCAACAAATTCTAGGCCTCGAGGTTGATGGAAAAGCAGTCACCGAGGGATTCGATAATGCCATTTCTTTCGAGAAGATTTACGAATTGAGCAAGAAATTGTTCGGTTGGAGTCAGGTTCAGACGGATGATGTTCTTGACAAGAAGGATGGTCGACTAACCAAGAAGTTTAATGTGAAGAAGTTGAGGGATGGATTATGGAAGACTCGGGAAATCCTTGTTAGGGAAGGAATGGTGCACCGGTGCGAATCAATGCTACCGCGGCCGCTTATTTGCTATACACCCCTGGGCAGATGTATCTTCCGACGATTAGGAAACCAAGTCGAGGCCAGTTACTTGCAACTATTGGATCCCTTACATGAGATGCGTGGGTATTCTTGGGGTACCGCGGTGGTCGCCTTCTTGAACAATGAGTTGACAAAATCTTCTAGGGCACTCACTAAGCAAGTTAACGAAAACACATGTCTCTTCCAGGTAATTTTATTGTCTATAACATTTATATTCGCAAAATTCTCGTAAGATAAGGTTCTTACTAAACTTTTTTTTTCTTTTTGCATAGGTTTGGATATATGAACGCTTCCCTTCTTTGTTCAAAGACAACTCTTACGTCAAAGTGGATAACAGTGTTCCGGTTCATTTGCCAAGAGCGCAAAGGTACAGTTTTAAGGGTACTCAGGATAAGGAAATGCCGCAAAATCTTATGAAACTCCGAGCCGCCATCGACAATTTGATCGGAAGAGGTGATATTTGATCCGTATCGAGAGGATAGAAATCAAGGTTTAATCCCAAGGAGAAATGAAGTTGTTGCATTATACTATGGACCCTTGATGACTGTGTTTGAAGGATTTTCAATGTACGATCCACATCGGGTAATGCGACAATTGGGTTACGTACAAGAAGAACCTCATTTCGATGCAGCAAATCCGGCCTTTACTGTGGATATGACTGATTGCACCACCTCCCAAAAAGGTATGAACGTCTCTTACCTTCCAAAGACCAACTCAAGAACATTGGGCTGATAGGCGTCGCGGTCAAATCGATGTGAGTCTTTTGGACGAGGTGACCACCGGTCATGAAGCTACTGAGAAATATATGGCGTGGTACTTGAGTTGGGCTCGTCCTACTATGATTAGGCCAATGACTACTAAAGAACTGGCTCGTAAGAATAAGATGGAATCGAAAGACCCAGCAACATTGCTTAAGATATTTGTAAGTATTTTAGAGTTGCTCTTACTATTTTAAGATTGATTGCATTACTGAATCATTCTATTAATTGTTTGTTGTTTAATTGAATATAGAAGGATCAGTTGAAGACCTTTGTGAGGGTGTTGTGTTGCGCGAAAGACAGAGGAGAACCTGTGCAAAGCAAGCACATTGACTATGCTTGCAATGTTGACAATGAGGATGCCCAGCTATTGTTCAAGCAACTTCAGGCTGAAGTAAAGGCGGAATAAAAAGCTATTAAGGATGCACAAGCCAAGATAAAGGCTGATAAAAAAGAGGACTCGTAGTGCTCGTGGTGGTGAAGGTGGCAGCAGTGGTCCTGGTGGTGAAGGTAGCAGCAGTGGTCGTCGCCAATGAATGCTTTCCTAGTTCATTTGTTTATGTTGTAGTGGACAAATTTTTAAGTTAATGGTGTGGACAAATGTTTTTTTACGGTTTATGGGACATGTTTCGTATTTTGGACAAAAAATGTTGGATTTCTAGTTGTTGAATGAATGGTTTGTTTAGCTATATAAAGTGTCGTATTACCTTGCCGGCATGCTTTTTTTTAACTACCCTGTCGGCTATTCCAGGGCCGGCAAGGTTGTGAAATGTCATACTGCCGGCCCTGTCAACAAAAAATTGTGTAGTTACAGGGCCGGCAAGGTTATACGATTCCTACTAAGCCGGCGTTTTTGTAGCCGGAAGGGTACGAAAATAGAGACCCTGCCGGCCATATCTTGAAAAAAAAACATACATTTCCGGCCGTTTTACGACCCCAAGTAAATTACATCTTCCATATTATGTCAGCCGGCAAGGTTGTATTCTTTTGGCATGCCGAGATTGATATAGCCGGAAGGGTAGGAAATATTTACATGCCGACCGCAAGATTGCTGCCCAAGATAGTCGGCGTGTTCTTCATCCGAGGACCATTCCGGCGGATATCTGGTCGGCAGCTTATTCAAAGTTGAACCTTCCGGCGGAAGAGCGATCGACAGCTTATTCAAAGTTGACCATTCCGGCGGATGTTTGGTCAGAAGCTTATTCAAACCACGACCTTGCCGGCTTTATGCATTTTCATAACCAAATTTTTTGGCTCGAAATCGAACTCATAAGACGGATCAAAAGGTTAATCTACTGAATTCATAATTTGAAAATTTTAATCTAAACTCAATTAATTAACCTAATCAGAATTTTAGTGTTAATTACCCAAGGGCATATTAGCCATTTAGAAAAAGGCTGGTTAAGGGGTGGCTTGGTTTTACTTCATAATGACCAGATTTTGTCTTATTGGGTATACCCCAATTAGTTTGAGTATACCCCAATCAAGCCATGCTAAAAAAACACTCCGATAGGTTTCATAAATGATGCTAATCTATTTGATATTTGTGTACCTGCTGGAAAATACTTCAAACACAAAACCCCTTATGGGAGACAACAAGATGAAAAAAATGTTGAATGTTTAGTGGAAATAAATGTTACAAACTCTCTTCCATATGGATCTGAAGTCTTTCCAAACTTATTCAATTCTGAATGGATTGAATTCTCTTACAAACTTTTCAACCTCAAGCTGTGCAAAATTTGTAGGTGTATGGATCATTCAAAGAAGAACTGAGAATCTGAAAAGAAAGATCAGGACCAAGTACAGAGCTTAAGAGGTAAACAAGTGAATCAGGAAGTAAATGCTGAAAAAGTAGCTGAAGAGGAACAAAGAAACCTGGTACCATGGCATGCACCATCCATGTCATTTAAAGCAGGGGAAACAAGTGCAACAAACAAGCTGCTCAACCCTTTGAACAAGAACGACTCGGATTCGGAGTCAAGTCACAAAAACCTGTGTGGCCTGAGCAAACAACCTACCACCAGCAAATCAACCAAAGAAAAATCCACAAAAGCCCAACCACAACCCATAAACAAACAAAGAAAAACACAATCTAATGTCACAATTCAACATCAGAAGAGATCGAGAAATACAAAGAAAGAAGAGGAAAAAAACCCTATAGACCCTCTTGTGAATCTGGTAGATATTCAACCAATCTATTACAAACAAAACCTAACTGCCTATGGAAATGAACCAGTTCATCCTGGTTTTCTCCCATATCAAAACCTAAAGCTGACTGCTTTTCTCCCAAATCAACTCCACCATTTACTCAAATCCCTTGAAAAGGAAAAATCAAAACCAGGGCATTGGAAGAGAGATAAAGAAGAAGGAAGAAATTTAAACAAGGTAATTGAGAGTCACAAAGATACAGACATGATCATGGTTCAAGCTCAGAAGAAAAAAAAGGATGGGGCACAGATCCAAACTCAAAAGAAAATGAAGAACAAAGAAACCCCAATTGAGGAGAAGAAGAACACAACACCTTTGAAAGCTAATTTTGCTGAGAAACCAATACTTACACCTCAGGAAAACAACAAGGAAACTGGGAATTTCGAATCTGAGGTAAGTAACAACTCAATGCTCTTAATTAGAAATTTTTAAATCATGATGGTACAAATCTCCCAAAAGCATGAGCAAACCTTAGGTTTAAATTGTGAAACACATATCTACATTGTATTAGGGAAATTCATATACCCAATAATCTCCTACTTCTGGCAATTTATTAGTATCATATCCTGGAACTGCCAGGGATTAGGTAACATAGCCACTAGAAACAGCCTATTGGATATTCTAAATATAAAAAATCCTGAAATATTGTTCCTTTCTGAAACAAAGCAAAAGAATAAAGAAATGCATGATATAATGAAAAAAAATAGGAGTTTCTAACTATTATCTTTTTCCCCATAGAGGTATTGCTGGTGGTATGTATCTTATTTGGAAAGACAATGTAGTAATAACGGTAAATGATAGTGCTTATAACCATATACATGCCACCATAAAAAATCAACATGACAATAGCATTTGGCTACTAACCTGTTTCTACGGAAGTCCCTATAGAAAACTCAAACGTAACTCCTGGAACATTATAAAGAAATTATCTCACACTATAAACGTACCATGGATAGTTATAAGAGACTTGAATGTTGTTCTGCATGAATAAGAAAAACATAGTAGATTTAAGTTCAACAAAACTGAAGCCAAATCTTTTAATAATTGATAAATGACTGTAGTCTGATGGATCTTGGATTCATTGGATATACCTTTACTTGGAATAATCATAGAACCGATAACAATGTTATAGAGCAGAGATTGGATAGAGCCATTGTTAACTCCAAATGGAATAAGAAATTCCCAAACTCAAGCTTAAGGCATTTGGGACCTCTGGCTTCGGACCATGTCCCAATAAGACTTAATTCTCACAACCACTGGAATGATGGTGCAAAACCCTTTAAGTACTTTGGGGAATGGATTAAACATGATCAATGTAAACCATTGATCCAAGAGTGTTGGAATAAACATGTCCAGGGGTCTAATGCCTATAAAATAAATAAGAGACTTTCAGGACTTAAACAAACCCTAAGCAGATGGAATCGCCATACTTTTGGAAACATACAAACAAATATTGAGAACATAAAAAAAAGAGATTGAAAAATTAAACAAAAGATCCACTTACCCAGATAAAGCAACTGATTATGCTAGGCTAAGGAAAGATTTAGCTAGCTGGTACACAATAAAAGAAAAATTCTGGAAAGGTAAGAGTCGTGACCAAAACATTTCCCTGGGAGACAGAAATACTAAGTATTTTCACAATAAAGCTAAACAAAGGTATAGAAGAAATAGAATAGAAACATTAAAAGATAAAAACAATGATTGGATAAATAGTAGAGAAGAAATAGCTGATTGTATAACTAATCACTTTCAAAGTGTCGCCACATCTGTTAACCCGAAAATTGACCATGGTCTGATTGATCTGATACCCAGCTGCATAACAGCAACTGAGAATGATATGTTATGTATTACTCCCTTGTATAGTGAAATAAAGAAAATAATTTTCGCCATGGAACCTGACAAAAGCCCGGGTCCTGATGGTTTCCCTCCCAATTTTTTTCAACAAAATTGGGAGATAGTAGGAACTGACATAACTAAAATGGTCCAAAATTTCTTTGAAACAAGAAACATATCCAAGGAAATGAATGCGACTTTTATATCTCTAATCCCTAAGACCCTAAATCCTACTACGCCTGCTGAATTCGGACCCATAGCCCTAGCAAATACAACATACAAAATTTTATCTAAACTAATGGCAAGTAGGATGAAAGGTTTACTTGAAAAAGATAGTCTCACCGTACCAGTCTGCCTTCATTCCAGGTAGGCAGATATCGGATAACATCACTTTGGCGCATGAAATAATTCACAAGATGAAAAACTCCAAATCAGAAAAAGGCTTCATGAGAATTAAAATCGACATGTCAAAAGCTTTTGACCATGTCGAATGGGAATTTCTAATTCAGGTAATGAGAAAAATGGGATTCAACAGTAAGTGGTGCAACCTTGTTTACCAGTGTATATCTACTACAATAATATCAGTCTTATTAAATGGTTCCCCAACTCATTTCTTTAAACCTTCTAGGGGTTTACGTCAGGGAGACCCAATCTCCCCTTACTTGTTCTTACTATGTATGGAAGCTTTATCTCGGAAAATATCACATGCTCAAAACTCTGGACCAATAAAAGGGATAAAAATAGCCTATCAATCAAGCACCACCTATTAGTCATTTACTCTTCGCAGACGACTGCTTAGTGTTCTGCAAGGTAAATGACAAAGCTTGTCACAGCCTTGTTAAGCTTTTCACTGAATTTGGTGATTCTTCAGGTCAATTAATCAACCTGAACAAATCGGGTGTGTTTTTCAGCCCCAAAACTGAAACAAATCGGGAGGTCTTGGGTTAAAAGACATACAAAACTTCAATGTAGCAATGATTGCTAAAATGGGTTGGAGGCTAAAAGAGAATCAGGATTCTCTTTGCGCCAAAACCCTTAAAGCTAAATACTACCCTATTAGTGACATACTTCACATAAACAATATCCCCAACATGAGAGATAGTTGGATTTGGAAAGGCATGTTAACAGGGATCCACCAAATCAAAAACGGATGTTGTCGGGAACTAGGAAATGGTGAAACTATTGATATTTGGGAAGATGCTTGGATACTAGGAACAAACATCCCGATTCATAAACATACAACTGATACTTATGGCTTAACAAAAGTCAAAGGATCTGATTACTTCAAACAACACCTGGGAATTAGAGAAACTTGAAAAATGTTTCGATAAACAGACAGTTGAATCAGTTAAGAAAATAAATATACCTTCTGATAATAGGAAGGACATACCTCATTGGAGACTAAATGAAAAAGGGATATTCTCACTAAAATCTCTTTATAATCACATAAACTCTTGTGGGGAAATAAATCAAAACTGGATGAAAATATGAAACTTGAACACCTCTCCTTCTGTTAAACACTTTATATGGAAGGCAGGTCATGCCATCCTTCCAAATAGCATGCGTATGGCAGCAATTCTGCCTGACACTGATACGACTTGCATGCTTTGTGGGGAGGGTCAAGAATCCCTAACTCACATGTTCATGAAATGTAACTATACCACACAGGTTTGGCAACATTTAAATTTCGATATGAACTTCATTATAAATGGTACAACTGACTTTCATGAATGGCTGAATGACTAATTGGGAACTAACAATAGAGATGGTTATGATGTAGAATGGAATGTTCTATGTAGTGTTACCATATGAAATATTTGGAAGATACGATGCGATGTATCCTTCAAAAATAAAAGTAAAGACAGTGCAACCACAGCTGATGAGATAATGAAATTCATAAACAACTATAAAATGGCAACAATACCTAGTTATAATGTGCTTCAATCCCTATACTACAACTCAACAATCGATGAAAATCTTACAGTGACAAACATGGAATCTGCTGACTATTCAGATCTGGAAAGGATGACAGGCTACATGAATCTAAAATTAAACATAGCACTGACAATAATGAATGATGGATCAAATGCTGCCATTGCTCTAACTTTATGTGATTATTCAGGTAACATTATAGAAGCTCGAGGCATCAGCACTGATTGCACCACCACAAAACAATTAGAGCTTCAAGGAGCAGAAGCGGCTTTCCAATGGGCAATAGATTGGAGTGGGCACACAATTACTTTCCGAAGCGATTCTCGCCAGACTCTCGTGCTGCTGATAGGAATGTACGCCAAAGCCAGGGAGAGAAGATACAAAATTAGCAAGGATTTGGGAAATACCACTAAGTTTGATATAAACTTTAGAGTGAATACCTTTGTTTTGGTAAAGAGAATAGACATAATATGGGCAGCTAAACTAGTAGTCTTTTGTAATAAGTTTGATATAAAAAAATACTTGGAATGGAAATAGCTTACAGGCAATCCTAACCTATCTAAATATCCAATCTTGGAACCATGATGAATCATAAGTTTTTTTATATCGCGCCTATATATGAATCATAAGTTTTTTTATATCTTTCGGTATGATCTATATTGGGGATTTGGCTCGACCCAAGCCCATAAGATTAGTCCCACATGGGATATGCGGAGTTCTAGGTGGAGACTAATAAGGTGTGGAATCTCCCTACATAGTACCGAGGCCTTTTCGATTAAAACCCCACACCTGTCTGGCCAAAGGTGGTGAAAGTGCGGACAATATCGTTACTATGTAACGTCCGTAGGATCCATCAAATGGTATCAGAGCTAGGGCTACTAAGAGATCGAATGGTTATGGATGTCAACCCTAAGGAAGGATGAGTTGCGCAAGGTGGATTTAGGTGGTACAGAACACTTTAACTCGGGTGGAGTATGGCAAGCCGAAGCTAGGGCTCATGGTGGGGTTAGATGATCTCCTCCATGTCTAACTCAGGTGGAGCAAGCTCGAAGTGGCGCCCAAGGCTCAAGGGCGCATATTGACTGTAACCAAGTTCGACGGTAGTATACGGATGATGATCGTGTACGGTAGATTGAGTTGGCATGCTATACACCTAAGTGGTGCCAAGCAATGTGGAGTTGTGGACATGAAGGAGCATGGTGTACCTCAAGATGTTGCGTAAGGGTGATCGTATGACGATAGTTGGTGAGATAGCTTGGATCTCGCCAAGGTGGAGATTGTTGGGGATTTGGCTCGACCCAAGCCCATGAGATTAGTCCCACATGGGATATGCGGAGTTCTAGGTGGAGATTAATAAGGTGTGGAATCTCCCTACATAGTACCGAGGCCTTTCCGATTAAAACCCCACACCATTCTGGCCAAAGGTGGTGAAAGTGGGGACAATAACGTTACTATGTAACCTCCTTAGGATCCATCAATCTAGCTAGCAAGTACTATGTCCACTAATTAAACCAAGGGCACATGCTTCGTCTGCAATTTTTTCCTTTTATCAGTCGGGAAACAACATGTGTTCATGCAGATGCCTTATTCCTAATACAGTGACAGTAATTCTGAAATCTCATCCATACATTATTAAAAGCTAAAGCTCAGTGGTTATAAATCCACACTCTTAATTTTCTGACAAGCATCAAACTACATTTTCCATATAGAGAGAGTTTCATTTGAGTTTTCGCACAATGTGTGTGGTACCTCCATATATGCAGAGGGTACAATAAATACTGCCATTTTCCTTGCATCTTCTTTTAACTGGTCCCAAAAGTTGCATCTTTAATTATTTCTTTTATGATGAAAATACCCATAGACTTCGGCTGCAGGTCCAGTCCAAGACAGAATATTTGTCCTTGTTTATGTAACACATTCCCGCATGCAGTAGTACGGCCTTGGGCGCACTACTGTATTTTTAATCCAAAATCGGATTATGTTAAACCAGCCCGTTGCAGTTAAAAAACAGAAATATAATAGAGGTAAAGGTAATCAACCCCTGCTTTCATCGAACTCCATTCTCTTCCTTTCCGATCAGCATCCTTAGCTGTCCTCATCTTTTAAAGCCGTATTCTTGACCATCTTCATTTTTACGACTCTTTTGTTGGATTTTGTCACACATTTTCTTTCCTAGACGTCCTGACTTTATCTTTTCGTACTTCTACTAAATCATCATTTAATTATATACACCTAATATCTAAATGTGGTCGCAGATAGAGGTGTAAATTGGGCTGTGCCAAAGACGAGCACACGACCTTGACCAAAGACAACTAAAATTTGAGCAATTTGACCAAAGACGTGACTTAGCCAACCCCGGCACAACACGTTAGTTAAATGGGACGTCTTTGGGTTTGACTAATTGGCACAGAGACAAAGACAAAGACGCGGCAAGGATAAGCACGCTAGCAAATTTTCAAAGACAAAGACGTTAAGAGAGCACGTCATAACATGTACAAATACACCATATAACAAGGCACAATACATCACATTTTTTGAATATTTCACAAAAGAGTCACTATTCTAGCTAGTTTTTAACATTTTATGGTGGCTTATTTATAACAACACATATAATACCTTAATATTTGGAAAATATATTTCAATATCGTTGTTATAATGTCGTCACCTATATTTAACTAGAACATTAATTTACATGACAATAATCCAATTTTATATTTGATGGGCTATTTCTTTTTATTGAATAAAGTTGTTAATTTTACTTGAAATAATTTCAAATGATATGTTGTCTAATTAAATTCTTGTGATAATGTCCGACTTAATGTATACATTAAGTGATTTCAAATTGTTTATAGCACGTGTGCCGCAAGCCAAGACAAAGACACGGCATGTTTATTCGTTCGTGTAATTTATCTTGCGCCCATGGGTTGTCTTTGTGCCTAGCTTTTGACTAGTAAAGCACAAAGCACGGCACAAAGACGTTTAAATCGTTGGCACAAAGACAAAGACGGCACATGACACGTGAAGCACGCGACTTCGTGTCTTAGGTCTGTCTTGGCCGCACACGTTTTACACCTCTAGTCACAGATCCTTAACGAATCTCGAACTGAACTTGTAGTAACAAACTACTAAATTATATATACTGGGAATTAATACAGCAATTACAGTACTGTTTATTCTTTCAAAACAAATGAGTGGTTTAGTCTTTCAAAACAAATGAGTACTAAATTAAAGGTGCATGTATATATACTCATCAAATATTTCACTTTGGCTCTAAGCTTAAAGAGGAAGATATATGCAGGCAGAAGCTGCTTTTTCCTTTTCTTTTCCATCCTGAATCAAGTAATTTCTGAAAATTTCCTGGGGGTTTGCTTACTCGCGTTTCTTATGATGTGTTATTTTAATCATGACCTATATAAGTGTGATTGCAGGTTTTCCTACAATCACACCCTAATGAGTTTACACAAATATTTGCTCAAATTTCAAGAACAATCACCAAATCTTTATTATTATTATTTTTGTGAATCTTACAAGAATGGTAAGAATACAAGGAAAATAAGAATTATTCTGGACTTTCTCTCTCCTATTTGTTTTCTCACCCTTCTAAAAAGATCCCCTTCTAGTCTGCTTGGTCCTTTATATAGGATATTACATAGTGGATGACACCTAAATCAACCCTTATTTTCGGATCTGACCTGCGTCATTGTCGCAAGCTTACAAAGGTTTTCTTCGCACATGTTCTACAATCTCGCAAAGTCTTCATACTTTCCTCGTGATTAGGCTGATGTCACCTGCTACGTCATTCCTCAAATAATCTGTACTGGTCTTCGCGAACATTTGTTGGTTTAATCTTCGCTGGAACACTGCTGTTGCGAGATTCTACTCATACATCTTGCCTCTTCTGATGTCTTCTCTGCGAAGAAGAGAAAGATAAGAGAACCTCTATTTCGCCACATTGCATCTATTCACCTTTCTATATTTTCCTTTACCGACAACCTTCCGTAAATTTGGTGTAACCATCTACACGTTTTTATTATTCCCCTTATTTACCGACACGTTCATTTCTAACCGGTTATCTCTTTTTGTCTATTTAAGGAGAGAGTTAGTGGAAAAATAATTTTCTTCTTTTACTTCATCTTCCTCTTCTCCAAACTCTCTGTAAATCTTTATCCTCTACAATTTTCTTCATCCTTGATTTTCATAAATTTATCTACCTGCTGCTGCTTTCATGGAGTCACCATGGTTAGTTTAGCTTTTTTTCTTTGATTTTGCTGGAACTGGTCTTATTTTGTTGATTTCCCTAATTAATTTTATTATTTTATATGATTCCCATACTGATTCTGTTTCAGAAAAAGCACCTCTATCACCAAATTCACAGTCCCATACCCTAACGTTTCCAAAAGCTCGCATCACAAGATTGTTGCAGCAAAAAGGAAGCCTGCGAATAGCAAGGTAGTAAGTAACATCACTTCTTTAATAACAATATTGTTTCCTCTGTTTCTTATCTGAGTTGATATTCGCAGGATGCTGAAGATGGTAATAAACCCATCAAGAAGCTTCTCCCAATAAAGATTATTAAATCTTCCATTACATTTCCTGATTTTAAATCTCTAGTAATGCCTACCATTCCTTCGCTAACTGAGCCTTTATTACTTTTCTCTCTTGTTCATGAAGACATCACTAAGGATGTCACCTCCTCAATTTACTCTATTGCGAAGGAAACCCCCTCTTCTCCCATTGTTGATGCCTCAAGAATTGATTTGCCTTCATCCTCAGTATTAATCTTCCTCATCCTTCGCCTGTAAAAGATAATTTAATTCCCACGTCTTCAATCCTTGCTACTTCCTCATCTGAATCCTTCCCTATTGATAAGGGAATCTTGGAAGAAGTAGACATTTCCTTTAAGATTTTGTCTGATGCTCTTGATGATGCTCGGGGATCTTCCACTGACCCCATCAAAATTAGTATCTGCGAGACTCTGAGCAAGTATTTTAGTTCTGAAAAAGCAGCTTCGCAAGCAAGTATCTGCGAGGCTCTGAGCATGTTCTCGCGATCGTGCAGAAAGAATATTTGACTACCTTCAATATCTCAAGGATATTGAAAATAGAAATTGTCAAAGAGAACTTCTTCGCCAAGTTCACCTCAAAGCTGAAGTCCTTGTAAATAACATCTTACTGGATAAGGCTCTTCCTCCTATAACAGTTTTGCCTCTTGAAGTAGATGCTGATGAAGTTCCTCGCGATCCTGACAGTGACTATGAACTCGAAAGTGATGATGAAACTATTCTTGAGAACGATGAAGAAGATGAATCCGCTAAGGAAGTAAATGCTGGCAGTAACCAAGATGGCGAAGAGACCAGAATAAATCAGGAAAAGGAGAATACTTGCGAAAGTGAGAAAGCTGGAGAAGATCTTCCATCAACTCTTCTTCGCGAAGCTAATGGTGAAATCTGAAACTCCTTTGGCTACTTAGCTTTAGTTTCTTGAATTGTTTTATTTCCGCTTTTCTACTCTTGCGAATGATGTACTTCAATGAATCTTGAAATTCATTTACTTATTGGCGAGAAAGATAATGCATCTTCTTTATTAATTCCCATACTTGCCTCTCATTATCTTTCTCGTGAGAAGTGGATCTTTTACCTGCATAATATTTAAATATTTAATTTTTATAAATTTATTTTTGTTTCATGTGCATCAAGATCGCAATCATGTTTGCTGGATTTCGCTATTATATATGTTATCATATATATCTTGGTATTTTCCAAGAATTCTTTCATTATTATCTCTTATGTGGTCTTATTTTGCCTTCCTAAGTAAAGGTCTTATTTCGCCACCCCTTGTCTTTGCGACAAAATTGCAAACCGTCTTTACACTTTCATGTAATGACCCATTGATATTGTCTTATCATTTTCTTGTATTATTGCCTCAGCGGGATATTTTTCATGCGACAAATATGATAGGCCTAAATATTCTTGCGAATATAAAGCCCCATGACATTGCCGTCTTGCGACAAAATCGCAGGACGTCTTTACACTTTCGTGTACCGACCCATTGACCTCGTCTTATATTTTTCTAGTATTATTGCCTCTGCAGGATCATTACACAAATATGACAAGCCTTAATACTCCCGTGAGTAAAAAGCCTCATGACATTTGCGTCTTTGACACTTATCAGCTCCCTAATAGAGGGTGTCGTCCTTATCATCCCCCTGGTTTCCCCTTCAAGGAGGCGTACCTCTACCATACAAGGTTGGCTCCTCCCATCCGGTCTTAACAACAACCAGTTGTTTTAGCGGCCTCTTATCCCTTCGCCGATATGGCTCATGGTTACAAGACCGCACCCTAAGTGGGGTTTTCTCCGGACCGAGTGCATCATAGTCAAGACTTGACAAGATTGTCCAGGTACGCTCCAGACGCCCCAGGCTCTCTTGGCTCAATCGTGTACCTTGGCGCCTTGATCGAATTTTGCACTCCTTAGGAGAGACCTTCTCACCTTAGTCGTCCAACCTAAGTCATAAGCATAGGCTGAAAATCCAAGACGCCTCCTGGATGGGCTTTATTGACCCCAAATCTCCATGACCCAGGTTCCGTGGGCGGTGTAACCTTTCCTTGAGCCATGCAATAGGTTCTCCCCTTCTATGACGCAGTTTAGGTCTTACATTTGCCTCTTGCGAGATTTTCTCGCGAACTAGGGTGTACGCCATAGTTGGGTGCCTCTTTCATTTAGTCTTTTGATTTTCTTTTGTATAATTTCTGCGAAATTATCGCATGTTTTCAATCTGTTTTGATAAATATAACTTCGCAATAAAATTTTTCACTTTGATCTTCATTTCATTTTTCTGATTTCCATCAACTTTTGCTACACTTTTTATGGATAATATTTCTGTAGGTATAGTCTATTCCATGGTCGATCAATCTTGCGACCCGTAACCTTTCCCTCAGGATCCATCAGTTTATATGCCCCTGTTCCGACTATTTATTTAATGATGTATGGTCCGTCCCATTTCTTTTATAATTTTCCATCATTTTCTCTCTGATACACTGGTATTTCTCGCAACACCAAATCACCCAGCTGAAATTCTCTTATTTTTACACGCTTATTGTATTCTCGGGCTAACCTTCGCTGATAGTTCTCCATATGTTATAGGGCTATTTCTCTTTTTTCTTCTAATTCATCAAGCTTTGTTAAAATCATACCCGCACTTAAATTTTTCTCCCATGCTTCTCTCTTTGTTGTGGGAATAATGACTTCAGTTGGTAGTACCACTTCAACCCCATATGTTAAACAGAAAGGTGACATTCCTGTAGCTTCTCGCGTGGTTGTGTTATAGGCCCAGACTGCATTATGCACCTGTTTGCACCATGCTTTATTATGCCCCTCCAGCTTATTCTTCAATGTATCTGCAATTGTCTTATTTTTTGCTTCCGCTTGTCCATTGCTTTGCAGATATAAAGTAGTGGACTTCCCACATTTTATCTTAAATGCATTAAGCAATATTTCTATATTCTGCCCCTCGAACTGTTTTCCATTATCAGACACCAATTGTGAAGGAATTCCAAATCTACAAATGATATTTTTGAATATAAATGTGAAGACATCTTTATCGCGAATATGTTGTACTGCCTTTACTTCAGCCCACTTTGTGAAATAATCTGTTGCGACTATCAAATATCTTCTTTATCCAGATCCTGGTAAAAATGGTCCCACAATGTCTAAACCCCACTTTCTAAAGGGCCACACACTTGTTGAAGATGATAAAGGTGCTCCAGGTGCATGTATCCTCCTACCATGCCGCTGACATTCTTCGCAACGCCTTGACACTTCTTTCGCATCCTCGTGTATATACGACCAATAATAACCTTGCATTTTTGTTTTGTATGCCAAAGATCTTCCTTCATTATGATTACCAACATCTTCATAATGTAATGCTTTTAGTACTTCTTCTCATTCTTTTCGTGTCAAGCATCTAAGTGGTGGCCCATTAAATGATCTTCTATACAACACCCCATCTCTGAGATCGTAATTTGTCGCACGACTCTTCAATTTATGTGCCTCCAATCTATTCCTTGGTACTTCTCCTTTGTCTAGATATGCATGAAGTTCGATTCTCCAATCTGCGACATTGTTCCCCTTCTCCTCTTTCCCATCTTCTATTATCATCACATCTGCATCTTCCTCCTCTTCTTTGTTGATTGAAGGCGAAAGAAGTGTTTGTATCTTCATGCATCTCGCAGTTGGATCTACCGTCATACTTGGGATAAAAGCAAAGGCGTCTGCTAATCTGTTATCCTTCCTTGATATGTGTCTCCATCTTATTTTTGGGATTCTCGCTGATAATTCCTTAACAAGCTTCTTGTATTTCTTTAATGATGGTTCATTCGTAGTGTATTCTTCTTTTATTTGGCAAATGACTAGCTGCGAGTCACTGGCGATTCTTGCATTTTCTAACTTCATTTCTATTGCGAGTTTTAAGGCATGTACCACTGGTTCATACTCTGTTTTATTATTATTGCATGCGAACTGCAACCTGAAGTAAAAAGCCATTTACGCTCCTTCTGGCAAAATTAAGACAATTCCAACTCCGTTACCATCCCCATTTGATGATCCATCCACCAATATTTCCCATCTATTGGGCTCTGTCAGCAAGTCTCTTGGATTCCCATGTTCTTCTTCTACATCCATCATCTCCTCCACATCTTCATCGTCTTCTAATGGAAATTCTGCTAGGAAATCTGCAACAACTTGTGATTTTGGTGAAGACAGTACTTCATACTTGATCTCAAAATGTCCCACTTGCGTGTTCCACCTCTCCACTCTGCCTGATATTTTTGAATTTTTCATTACTGATTCAATTAGCACCTTTGTCAATACCTTAATTTTATGAGCCTGAAAATATATGCGAAGCTTAAATGCTGGATAAACTAATGCCAGTATTAATTTTTCAATCTTCGAATAAATTTTCTCTACCGCATTGAATGTCTTGTTGATGTAGTAGATCGGTTTTTCCACCCCTGCGTCTATTCGCAATAACACAACACTTAATGCATGTGAAGTTGTCGCAAGATAGATTAGCATATCTTCCCCTGGCTCTGCTTTTTGTAAGATAGATATATTCATCAAATGGTCTTTTATTCCTTGCAATGCTTTTTCGCATTCTTCTGTCCATCTAAATTTCACTCCCTTCTTTAGTATGTTGAAGAAATGCTTGCATTTGTCTGATGATCGTGAAATGAATCTTCCTAGAGAAGCCAAGAGTCCGTTTAATTTTTTTACATCTTTCACCGTCGTTGGCATTGGCATGTCGCGAACTTCTTGTACTTTCTCTGGGTAAACTTGTGTTCCTTCTTTTGACACGATGTATCCTAAGAATTTTCCTGACGCAACACCGAAAATGCACTTTTCAGGATTTACCTTGATGTTAAATTGCCGTATTTGCTCAAAAATTTCCTTCAAATCTTGCACATGATCTTTAGCTTCCTTACTCTTCACCAACATGTCGTCCACATACACTTCTAATGTCTTATGTATCCATTTCGCAAACACCTCCTCTACCATTCTCTGATATGTCGCTCCGGCATTTCGCAATCCAAATGTTATTTTCCCGTAACAATATAATCTTCAGGGTGCGAAAAAGGCAGTGTGTTCTTGATCTTCTTCAGCCAGAGGGATTTGATTATAACCTTTTGATGAGCACGAAAGTGCGACGCATTTTCACCCATAAATACATTAGCTAGGACTCATTTTATCACTAATAAACTTGTTTGTAGGTGTTTTGGTGAAATAAGCTCTTATGGAGAAAGTTGGTCGAAAAGTGGTTTTTTTACCCCAAAGGACAAGTGTTATTCGGACTCTCACTATTGGTTAAGGGGCACCTAGATTGTTAAGGGGCACCCACTGCTATTCGCACCCCATCAGTTGGATAAGGGGCACCCCTTTTCTTCTTCGTTTAAAGATGCATTTTTGGCGGGAATTTTTCTTTAAAAGCCGAGAAGATTTGTGAAGATTATTGCTCGAGATTTCCAGGGATTTATTGTCGTATTAGGATTGATATTGACCTGTTAGCATGAAACAGGGTTGGTAATCAAGTTATTTTTGGAAATCAATAAGATTTTGTCGCAATCTCGAGAAAACATGGAAGAGGAAAGTATCGGATTTTCAGTGAATATTCTGGGAATTTTTGTGCAGTTAAGGGAAGATATTGTCTCTGGATTTTGAGATATATTTTGGCAGCTCAAATACGTGTGAAGAAAAGAAACTACAACACACAACATCTCGGGTTTCTGCTAATCACGAGTCAGTTGAGTTATTGCATGAGGAGGCACCATATTTTTCCCATTACAGATCGTGCTGGTGATGATTTTGGAGTACGCTGAGCAACAACGGGAGCGTGAAGGAGATAAAAAAGGATACTTGACGGCTGGCAGAGGCGTGAAGAAGTTAATAATGGAAAATACTCCCGTGGAAAATAAGAGAAGATTTGGAGTAATTATTGTCGGATTTGGGAGTGCTATTGGATATAAATATGTTTGCTGGAGGTATAAAAAGGGATATTGAGAGTTGGGAGCGGTTACAAGAGCCGGCAGATCATCAACAGAGTGATTAACGAGCGGCCAGAAGAAGAAGATTGAAGAACACGAAGAACAGACCCTCCAAGACAATCGTAAAAACACCGCCATCGTTGACGCTTGAAAAAGATAAGACTGAGTTCTCGCGACGGTTCACTATTATTCTTCGTAAGAGTGGGTTTGCAACGCTTATAAACGTTGCAAATTCCGGTTTATTGTATTTTCTCTTCTTTTCTTCATTGTAAACACCATTTGGGCAATAAAAATGAATTTTGAGTGTGTCTACATCATGAGTAGCTAAGCCCCTACACTGGGTCGACGGAGGAAGCCGAATTTCATACGTGGGTAATTTATTCTATTTTCTATTTGACTTTTGCACTAATTTATAATGGAATTATGATTTGATAAAATTAGTTGTGATTCAATTAGATAGGTTATGCTTTGAATTAAGATAATCTATGCTTAGGGGATACAATTAATGTTTTGACGATCTACTTTGGCAAAACAAGAGTTGATGTTTTATTTATTCACTGAGCGATAATTGTTGAGAATGAATAATGAACCTCGTGTTGTGAATTCGGTGGAATTTAAGACCCAGTGACTCTCTTTTATTTATTATTTTATTTAAACCTTTTAATTTAATCTTAACAACATCCGAGAGAACGAATCTCATATTACTACTACGGAAACTAAGAAAAATCTTAAATCACCTTTATATCCATCTAAAGAAGATATTCTATCATTCCCTGCCGCTGATTCTACCATTTGCGGGATATCTGGTAAAGGGAAACTGTCCTTTGGACATGCTTTGTTTAGATCACTGAAATCTATGCAGATTCTTATCCCATTGTTTTCCTTAGGCACCACGACCATGTTCGCTATCCACTCCGAGTATTTAGCTTGTCATATAATTCCTGTGTCGAGCATCTTTTGTAATTCTTCTTCTATTTGGGGATGATATGTTGTTGCTATCTTTCTTATTCTCTGCTTGAATGGTTTTTCACTCGTGTTAATTTTCAAACGATGACACACGATAGAAGGATATATTCCGGGCATCTCCTCCATGCTCCACGCGAAGATGTCTTTATATTCTCACACTAGATTGATTGTTCTTTCTTCCTCATCTGCGTCCATTTTGGTTCCAATTCTTAATATTTTTGGTTCTCCTTCATTTCCAACATTTACTTCTTTTGTTGGTTCTGCTGCAGTGTAGATCATCGTTGATACTCCTATTGGGGTTGGCTCTTTTATTGTTTTTATCGGTTTGTTTCCTTCTTCCGAAATTTCGCTCGGTATTCCTTTTCCTTCCTATGCTTTTATCATGTAAATTCTAAATTCTTCTTCTTTCCCTGCCTCCTTCGCCATTCTCCGGAGAATTTTTCTCCTCTTTGCACGCCCCTCATAACTCTCCACTTCTTTTTGATAGGACATTTTCGCAGCGTTGACCTCCCCTATGATTTCACCTACTCCACTTGGCATAGGAAATTTGATACATTGATGCAATGTTGATGCTACGACTTTAATCGCATGTATCCACGGCCTTCCCAATAGCATGTTGTAAGGTGATTCCATATCCACCACGCATAATGTCACTTGTGTTTCAATTTCTCCGAATAATATTCACACCACTATTTCTCCTTTAGGTTTTGTTGTAGATTTTCCAAAGCCGTGAATATGATATGTTGAATTAGTCATCTCTTCATCTTTGTATCCCATTCCTCTGAATGCATGGTAAAACATTATGTCAACCGAACTTCCTATATCTACTAAAGTTTTGTTTATCGCCCATTCTTCTATAGATTTCGCTGAATCATCCATCTCTTTTCGCGCCGCAGTTATTGTGACTACCAACGGAGCTGTGTGCCTTAAATTTTCTTCTGGTATTTCTGCTGCTATGAATGTAATTTTTTGATTTTCCCAATCTTTCAATGGTGACACCTTTTCCACTGTCATAATTTTCTTTCCTTCAAAATCTCGTTTATGTATTCTTCCTTTGATATTTTCATGGAACTCATTAATCATTGTCTTTGTTATTAAACTACACTCCAATCTCCCACTTCCTTTTTTGGTTTTCAAAATCTTTTCCTTGATCGGTTTTCCGACTTTTTTCATCATCTTTTGATTTCAATAATCCACTAAAAACTACACAAGTTATTCACTTTTTATCAGCGACGGATCCAGGATTTTATGTCTGGGTGGGCTAATTTTTTTTTTTTTAGCCAATACTCTATTTTACTTTTTCGATTTCAATATTGATAGTTGCGGTTATAATACCTGATGCGACATGCTATTTTTTCTTTTCAACATATCGGGTTTCAGCTTTGAGAGTTGTTTCCAAGCAAAATGCTCGGAAGTGGTTGCGGGTTTTGCTATCACGCGTCTCTTTTTGTCTTTCTAGAATGTTGCTTTGGGCTTACACTATGTAATCTTCGTCAATATACTTACATTTGCCGAGGAAGAAAAGGAAAAATGAACCGATGCAACAATGATATATCTAGGAAGTTATGTTATTCTTAAGTAGACACGAGGAAGTTATGTTATTCTTCACACCCTTTGCTTTTTTATTTTCATAGCATGGTGAAACATGAGGAGTTAAAAGAAAAAGAAGAAGTAGAACAAGAACTAACACACGTGGTGCTATCCTAATAAGATTTGACCATATCAAACGAAGACACTTAAAATGGTAGTATTGTTATTAAAATTATAGATTTTAAGATCTTTCCTAACTTTCGGTCTTTCTTACACAAAAAAATTAAAAAATATAATCATTTTTTTCTTTTTAATCATATCAAATAATTAACAAATAATCAAATTTGATAAAGAAATAAAAAAGAATATGTATTTTAATCAATAAAATGAAAACAACTATGTTTTATTCCTCTTCTTAGTCTTTGAAGGGCTAAGATCACCTAATTGATGATTTATTTTTGTGGGACCGTGTTACTAATTCTTTGAACGGATACCGTATGGTATAAGAACGTAAGATTCTATGACTAGAAACACCAAAACGAATCAAAATTGTAGTTGGGCTATGTGAATACTTGTAAAATTGTAGTTGGGATAAGTCAATACTTGGGCTAATTTTAATTCTCACCTGGGCTATTTTTTCAAAATCCAAAAATTACAAGGGCCAAATCAGTTCTTACAAAGTTTTTTTGGGGGTGCTGTAGCCTGGGTAAGCCACCCCCCAATACCATCCCTGCTTTTTATTCACACATGTTAAAAACAATCCCTGTTTCTAGCGCCAATATGTGATTGCAGGTTTTCCTACAATCACACCCTAATGAGTTTACACAAATATATGCTCAAATTTCAAGAACAATCACCAAATCTTCATTAATTTCTTTTGTGAATCTTACAAGAATGGTAAGAATACAAGGAAAATAAGAATTATTCTGGACTTTCTCTCTCCTATTTGTTTTCTCACCCTTCTAAAATGATCCCCCTCTAGTCTGGTTGGTCCTTTGTATAGGATATTACATAGTGGATGACAGCTAAATCAACCTTTATTTTCGGATCTGACCTGCATCATTCTCGCAAGCTTACGAAGGTTTTCTTCGCACATGTTCTACAATCTCGCAAAGTCTTCTCACTTTCCTCGTGATTAGGCTGATGTCACCTGCTGCGTCATTCCTCAAATAATCTGTACTGGTCCTCGCGAACATTTATTGGTTAAATCTTCCCTGGAACACTGTTGTTGCGGTAGGATCTAGGCTATAGCTTATAAGTGGGAGGTTTTCAGCCTTGCACCTGTCATGGACCCATTCTGTACAGCCTTATTCCTCTTTCACTCCACTAAAGGACACAAAAAATCTTCACCCCCAAATTTTCTGCCATTAACTTTTATCATTAAAAGGGAAAGGGAAATGTACTGTATATAGTGTTACTCTTTTACCTGCCGTAAATCTAACTAATAATGGTAGAGGATTAGAGCCCAATTGATGGTTGTGGGTCTCCCTCGGCTGTCTAGTTAATTTTTTTTTTTATCGATAAAAACTCCGGTGCTAATGAGTTTGGTCAAAATAAAATAAAATGAAAGATGCTAAATTATATTTGAGGAAGGATCCCCTCACACTTTATCATGACACTATCTTACATGTTGGGCATCATTTTTGAGAATAAAAACCAAATCGCAACGGATTTGAAGCTAATATTTTGGGGATATATTTCTCTTACCACGTTCTACATGCCTACCAAAAATGAGCACATTCTCAAATATAAAACCTCACAATCTACCAGTCTTAATTTCGACGGCCAGAAATTCGTTAATTTTCAACGGCTCATTTTCAAAGGAATAGATGGTTGTGTTATATGTCTCGGAATACACTCATTTTTGGTAGATATGTAGAACTTGGTAAGAGGAACATATGCCAAAAATATTAACTTCACACCTGTTGCGGTTTGGTTTTTATTCGCAAAAATGATGCCCAATGTGTGAGATAGTGTCATGATAAAAGTGTGAGGGGATCCCTCCTCATTATATTTTGTTATAAGATCAATTGACTATAGATGTGATTTATAACCTGGCTTGATTGGGGTATACCCAGATTAATTGGGGTATACCCAATAAGACAAAATAGGGTCATTTTGAAGTAAAAGAAGCCACCCTTAGCAATATATTTTTCTAAATGGCTAATATACCCTTGTTTAATTAACACTAAAAAATCTGATTAGCTTAATTAATTGAGTTTAGATTGATTAATTGAGTGGATTAAAACTTATGAATTGAAATTTTGTTTTCGATTGAACTTATTTGGGAAGATTTTTTATGAAAAAAAATTGTTTTGAGAAAATCTTTTGCAACGGAAATGAAAGCACACAACCCAAACACTTCTAAAAGGATTGCAAAGTCTGTTGTATGAAATCATACTCAAAATTAGATCAAAAATCAACACTTTCAGTTCTGAAAGTATGAAAAGTCGGCGAGGTCGACGATGAAGATCTTGTCGGCCAGGCATGATCTTCATCGTCGACCTTGCCGGCATGATCTTCATTAGTCGACCTCGCCGGCCAAAAGTGGCCGGCATGATCTTCATCGTCGACCTTGCCGACTTTTGTTTTTTGACATACATGAGATGACATAAAAAATTTATTGGCCGGCAAGGTATTCAAAAAATAACCTTAAATTTGTTTTTGGCCGACAAGATATTCAAAAATACCCTTAAATTTGTTGTTTGGCCGGCAAGGTATTTTCAAAAATAATACCCCGCTTTGTATTTGGCCAGCAAGGTATTCAAAAATACCCTTCCTAGCTGTTGAAAAATTTATGATCATCGCCATGGTTGTTATGAAAAGTCGGCAAGATATGCATGTTACGACCTTGCCGGCCAAAAAACAGAAATCATAATTTTCGATTTCTAACCTAATATAACAATCAAATCACACAACACAATGATGGGCTTGAGTTTAAACATCATTTATAGTCTTCTTTTCGCCGGTAGAGTCAACGATTTTTTTGGAAAATCAAAGTTCAAGATTTTCGTTTGATGTAAGAAATGGAAGAAGATGAAGGGGAAGAGCAGAGAGATTAGAGAAGAGAGATTAGGGAAGATTATGAGATTTTTAATTTTAGGGTTTAATTTTAAGTTAATTAGTTCAAGGGTATTGAAGTAAAATCAACATATTTTGTCTTATTGGGTATACCCCAATTAATCTGGGTATACCCCAATCAAGCCAGGATTTATAAGATCGCTTGGTAAATGTGTTTCATCACAATAATTAATTGGCTAAATTGGGGCCTATACAGATTAATTTGGGCCCATCATTATGTGACCAAAGTGTTTGAAAATACTAAATTACCCTCTACACTAACCTTAATAATTCTAATACTAAATATTTAAAACAGAAGCAAAACTTAAATCATTTCTATAACATCAAAAAATCAAAACTCTTTTTTTCCCCAATTTCCATGATAATCAAAAACTACAACCTAATCCCAAACAACAATTTTTTTTTATTTTTTTTTGGTTTTTCAAACCATACTTTGGCCAAAATAATTCGAATGATTGAACCATCTCTTTAATCAATATCTTGAGTATAAAATTTTTAAATTTTCGTCATCAAATTTTTCTAAAATCAACCAGGATCGGTTTATATATGCACTAACGTATACCGATTGTTCTTGATGTTCATCAAAGGTGAAGAAAATTCCCAGAATCGGTCAATACAATACACATTCACCGACCGATTCTGATTGGTGTTCTTTGTGTTTGATCACCATCAACCAGAATCGATATATATATATAAAGGAACTTGTATGCGGATTCTGGTTTTGGTTCATCATTTTTCATTGAGCACTAAACCCAGAATCGGTATATAGGAAGGTGTATATATATAATCCGATTATGACTTAAAATGTATACAGAAAAATATACTGTAGAATCGGTGCATATATGGCAACACTTAAACCGATTTTCATTTTCATTATTCTCCATTAATTGTTCTTCAACCTCACGTTGGATTTTGAGTAGCCAATTAATTCCTTTATCTCTATAGTCTTCATTCAACATAAAATGGAAACAATAATTCTAGATTCACCGTGAAAAAATCACGGTGATATCCCCGAGACACAAAATTTGATGGGGCCCACAGAAAAACAAAAACCCACCCTCTTTTTTTTTTTTTTTTTCCTGTTGGTGGGTCCTGAGACTGTGAGTGTCGATGAATTCTCGGTGGAGAATTCACGGTGTGTGTAGCATCGTTGAAATGGAAATGGTCGTGACTACGTAACAACAGTGAATGTTTCGCTTTCCAATATTCTCCATTAATTATCATCTTGTATTAATGAATGCTTGTGCCCCGACAAAGTACATTGGTTGACGTGCAGTGTGCATAAAACACGTAATTGTGACCAAACTTTATGAGTCAACGTGGATTGGTCTAGTAAAGACTTATACCAGAATCAATAGCCTAATGAAACAATTCCTCCATAAACTCATAGTATGCGAAACAACTGATCAAAAAAAAAAACTCATAGTATGCGAAACAAAACCAGAATCGGTTCACATGTTGTGAAACATATACCGATTCTTCTACAAACGGTCTATATGTTAATTTATGTTTGCCGATTTTGGGTGTTCTCCGAGAATAAAATTATCAACCCAGAATCGGTCGATGAATATATGAACATCTACCGATTATGGGTCGAGTTTTTTCAAAAAAAAAAAAAAATTATCGTGTTTTGGTGATAAATCAACATTAGTTGATTTCTAGATTAACAGGATAAAATATCTATTATAAACCAAATTAATACTAATTAATCAAGAGTAAATTAGTCATTAAAAAAATAATTGGTTAAGGGATATTTTATTTTACTTCAGAATGACTTTTTCTTTGTCACGTAGTGATAGGTCCAAAATAAATCTATATAGGCCCCAATTTAGCGTGGAAAAATTAAGGCACTTGAAGAATAACGCCTATGCTCTGATATTTGGAAAACTTATAACAATTACTTGTCTGAGTTTGAAACTTGTTGGCACCAAAATCCTTTATCTGTAAAAAAAAAACAAAGGTCACGACAGCTGGTATACATATATAGTTGGAAAGGAGAAAGAAAACCAAGCGTTAATTTTGATCCTATATTTCTGTTATTAGTCATGTCCATGAGTCGTCGAAGACTTGAAAGACAAGTCGTTTTCAAAGTTATCCATATCCTCTCTACATCACATCACCTATCCCACTTTAATTGGCCCTAACAATCGAATCCAAACCTACTTTAGACAACAATGATTTCTTCTTTTTTTGTTACAGGTGTATCCGATGTTGTATTGGTTCCAGTTGTTTCACACACCTGAGATAATCTTTTATATTTTCTTTCTATATCTGTGATTCTATGCCAAAAATGTTCAGGCAAGTCTATAATTTAACCGGTAAATCCAACTTTTCTTGTTTTTATTAGGATACAATATTTTTAAATTATTTGGTATGACATGAGCAGACAGAAAGATATGGAGATCAATACTAGTCCCACTCATAATAACGAAGAGAGTTCATCATCAACAATGAAAACTGAACGAAAAATAGTTGAGAGAAACAGAAGAAATCACATGAAATCACTATACGCGCAACTTAGTTCTCTTCTCATCCCACCGGAAAACTCCTCAAAGGTACTATACGTACTCTCTCTCTGTTGGGATTCGTCCCATCAACTTGTGTTAGGTCATGTGTGCTTTGGGTTAATAAGCAATTTGCTCATCATTTTATAGAATTGCATGTACACCATGGAAAGTAATTTTCGAATGTAATTTTCGGAATCCAAAGGGTGCAACGTTTTTGGTTTATACATGCGTTGATCGGCCGAAACGTAATAGTATATGTACGTACTAATCATTTTTCTCCATTCTTTTGAAAAAAATGTACAAATCTTTTTGGCAGAAGCTAATGTCAGTACCGGATCAACTCCTCAGAGCTACAAATTATATCGAAAAATTGCAGAAAAGAGTTGAGAGGATGAAACAAAAAAAGGAAAGTGTATTGGTTATGTCATCCAGGATGAACATCGATAATAATGTCAAACCCCCAACTGAAGTTGGTTTAATATCACCTATAATCGAGATTAATATTGTTGGTTTCACTCTTAAAGTGGTACTAATAGCAAGTCGGATTTATAATCATCAATCCTTGTTTAATGAGCTTATTCGGGTTCTCCAAGAAGAAGAAAGAGCTGAAATTGTGAATGCTAATTTTTCTATCATCGACAGTGTAGGAATGCATACTATACATTCACAAGTAAGTTTTTTTTTCGTAAGTTTCTAATGGTTTTCAACGATGATTATTTATATTTATCGTCTTTATTATCAATGGTTTTTTGAGTTTTAATATTTATGTTAGCATTTTCTTATAAACTTTCTCTTTTCGGAAAAAAAAATGTTTATATTCGTTAGCATTATCAACAAAATAAATAGGCGGAAAATGGTCATTTGTCCAAATATTTTTAAAATTTGGTTCAAAAAAAAAATAGCAAGAACGAAAACCGGATTAAAATTAAATTTAAAAATGGTGAAACTGGATGCATCCTGATGTAAATTAAAAAAAAAAAAAGTATTTGAAAATAGGTAGGGTGAAACTGTTTACATCCTGGATATATTTGTATTTTTGTCCATTTAAACAGTATCAAAATCTAGATGTATTTTTCACCCAGGATTTGTTGATTTTGGTCTTTTTAACCAATTTTGTGATAAATAGGATATTGAGAGTTGACATATATTTACATGTGCATATTAATTATTGTGTGTTCCAGGTTGGTGATTCTGAACTCAGCTTTGGAGTCGAAAGAGTGAGAAGAAGATTAACAACGCTCGTGCATGAATTTGTTATACTTTAAGTTAGAATACGTTCCGATGTTATTGCAGTACAATGATATCTTTTTAAATGATGATACCAATGATCTGTCTTCAAAACTTCTCAGCGTCAAATTCTCTGCCGATCAAAGAGAAGTTAGAATGTGATTCGTTCATGAGTATAAAATTTTAAGGCAACCCAATGAAGAAATCCAAATATTGTGTTGTCAATGATTTTTCTTTGATTCCTTTCTTGTTGCATCTTATATATTTAATTCGTAACTCAAAGAATCAGATTTTCGGGTCAAATTTTGTGCACCCTCTATGAGGAGCTGTTCATGTGAAATTTTAATTTCATCCTATAATCAAATTCTAAGTCATGTAATAAGATGAGATTTTTAGTAGCAATATCTAACCAATTAAATTGTCAAATTAACACTTAAAAAACCTGGCTTGATTGAGGTATACCCAATAAGATAAAATAGGGTCATTTTGAAGTAAAAGAGGTCACCCCTTAACCACATATTTTCTAAATGGCTAATATACCCTTGTTTAATTAACACTAAAAAATCTGATTAGCTTAATTAATTGAGTTTAGATCGATTAATTGATTAGATTAAAACTTATGAAATGAAATTTTGTTTTTGATTGAACTTATTTGGGAAGATTTTTGAGGAAAAAAAATTGTTTTGAGAAAATCTTTTGCAACGGAAATGAAAGCACACTACCCAAACACTTCTAAAAGGGGATTGCAAAGTCATGTTGTATGAAATCATACTCAAAATTAGATCGAAATCAACACTTTCGAGTTACGAAAGTATGAAAGATCGGCAGGTCGACGGATGAAGAACATGCCGATTATATCTTCTTGAAGCAAAGTCTGTGGATGAAGAACATGCCGACAACTTATGGAAGCAAGGTCGGTGAATGAAGAAGATGCCGACTTTATTATTTTTGACACACAGAGACTCGTTGTAAATGCTTCACTAGTCGGCATCTTATTGATTTCTTACCTTAGGCTACCTTATAGTCGGCAAGATCGATAAAAAAATACCCCGCCGACTATAGGATTTTGACATACGAGAGAGGTGTTACAAATGCATGATTAGTCGGCAGGTATTAATTTCATAACCTGCCGACTAAACTATAGTCGGCAAGGTATAATGATGAATATCGTGCCGACTAAAATATAATCGGCAGGGTATAAGGTTGAATACCGTGCCAACCCTGTAACTACTAATTTAAGAGATGAAAAGTCGG
This sequence comes from Papaver armeniacum, assembly GCA_023531295.1. Taxonomy (NCBI): domain Eukaryota; kingdom Viridiplantae; phylum Streptophyta; class Magnoliopsida; order Ranunculales; family Papaveraceae; genus Papaver; species Papaver armeniacum. Next base: position 433,906 of record JAJJWW010017635.1, read on the forward strand.
CACGGTATTCAACCTTATACCCTGCCGACTATATTTTAGCCAGCAAGGTCGACAAAAAAAACCTTACCGACTTTCAATCCGTTTTGATTCTTCGTTTTTTTTTTTTTTTTTTTTTTTTTTTTGATCTCATCATGTATGGTTTTTTTTTTTTTTGATCTCATCATGTATGGTTAGAGTTTTGAAGAAAGATTTTGAATTTTTTTTTGAATATGTTTTAGTCGGCATGGTTTTTTAGTATGGGCAATTTGGTCTTTTGACACTTTTTAGACACCCCTTAGCACACTAGTTTGGATGGGAATAAAATGGGTATACCCTAATCTCGGCAGGTTAACAAAAAGGTGCGGGTTCCAATAATTTTTCCCATGAAATTAGTAATGGGCATTAAACCGGTGCAGTGTCCGGTAGAAGGTAGCTCAAAATTTGGTTATTTAAAAATATACGATTCATAATTGAAAACACCTATTAGGTTATCTTCTATTGTATTTGTCCATCATATGAGACATCACAGTGAATGCAGCAGTTTCATCTGGACAAACATTATTATATCATAACCGGCTGAATCATCGGTGTTGCCCTCAAGATTGCCATTAAACTATTCTTCTACATTTATTTTAGTGTTGCATCATCATGCTTGGGTGGCAAGTAGTTGACTCCTCATGCTTGGATCGCAAGTAGAGGATTGAGTCCAAGTAGAGAAATATTAAAAAAATACAAAGAGGAATTCACGTTCTAATATTCAAATTTTCTTTATAGTGCTTGAATTTTCTTGTAGTTCTTCTATCTTCATATTACCCTGAAAATAACAGACAGTTTTAGAGACAGTGAGATAGAGAGAATGGAAAACCTCGATAGTTTGAATTCGATTCTACCATTTTTACCAATAGTATCTTCATCATCATCATCTTATGATATTTCATGGCCGAATCAAATCATTGAAGCATTAAAATCTCTGAGTGAAGGTCCTGATCATAGTGGAGTTGACTCCGGTAAAGTTTTGTTTCATACAATTTCAAATCTCAGAAATTATCTTGATTACCCTTCTTCTGAGCTCTCTCATGGTACTGAAGAAGGTTACACTCTTTTCTTCAATGAGGTATTGAGAAATTTCTTACCCTTTTCTCTGTCTCTCTATATTGATGGTTTAAGATATTTTCCTTAGAAAATACTCCCTCCGTTTCTGGAAAAGAAATACTGAATTAGTGATTTCTATTATTTTTGTAAGTTATATTATATGTTAATTCTATTGTTTTCGTAGTTGATATCTCCTGTTGAATCGAGGAAATGGTTTGGAGAGACTGTACCAGCGTTAGCAACTTTGTTGTTAAAGCTACCATCTCTATTGGAAGCTCATTATAGAGATGCAGATGAAATTCATCGTGGAGAGAAAGAAGGTTATCCTAAAATCAGAACTGGACTTCGTATGTTGAGTCCGCAGGAGTCGGGAAAGGTGTTTCTCAGCCAGGTACACTCTCCTTTTAGCTTTTGGTTTTGATTATAACCTGTAGTTACTGGTGAAAAGGCTAGAGAAAGAAGGCTGTTGACAACTTGTAGAACAGATCTTGACTTTGTCAATGATGTACTAATACAGAAGAAATAGTTCCTCTTAACATAAACACCTGTTACTTTTGGGTGTTCTTCAGGAATTGATTGGTGCTCTTCTCGCTTGCTCTTTCTTTTGCTTGTTTCCGACCGTTGATAGGCGTGCCAAACTTCTTCGAAGAATCAATTTTGATTTTTTGTTTGCGTATGTCACCTTCACTTTAAACTGTAATTGGATATTATATGTTTCCTTCTAGTTAAAGACTTATCCTTGTATTGATATGTTTTTTTTTTTTAGGTATATTTGTAGCAGGCAAATGAGCTTTTTATTTTGTTTTCTGCAGAAACCTTCATCCCAGCTACAAGCAGCACATAGAACATAAAATAAGGTGTCTGGTACACTACTTTGAAAGAATATCAGAATGCATGCCAATAAACTGCGTCTCATTTGATCGAAAGGTTATTCCTATGGCTGTAGAAGGTAGTTCATTTGGTGTATCATATCCTGAAGCTGAGTTTTGGAGCAAATCTACCACTTCACTCTGTCAATTTGAGGTAATTACTGTTTCTGACCATCCATAACTCTCAACTGCTAGTAATCGCCATCTATGTTATGGATACTGGGATCTTTGTCCTTGACTCTATTTAACATGGACATGTATATTGGGCGTAAAATAATCTAGCTAGGGGTTGACTGACATTGTGCCGTTTGCCATGCTCCGCTTGGTAGTAGTTGGAAACAATGTCACTCTTTCTGTACGAAATACTGCAGATATGATTTTTTTGAATAGTAGATTTACTTTAGTACGTTATTAGTTATATTAAAAGTCATTTAACCTAATAAGTTCTTTCTTACTACCTACAGCCTCACAAGTACGTAGGAAAATATTTGTTCTTCTGTGTGAAGTATTAATTAAAATCCATTTACAGTAGGAAAATGTTCGGTCTTTATATTTGTTGCTAGACTTTATCTTGCTAGACTTTATCTTGAAATATTTCAAGCAGTATAGACTATGATTCTTACTTATTTACTGATGTGCATTTTGTAGGAAGAGATCCGTTTCATGATTAATCCAGAGTTAATTATTGGCATACTCTTCTTGCCTTGTATGGATGCCAACGAAGCTATTGAAATTGTTGGCACGGAGAGATTTTCAAATTACACAGGGTTAGTTGATTCATCTTTTGTTTCTTTTATTTTGTAATCACATGGAGAAGAATGCATTTTTCTCCTTTATTTTTGTTATTTTTCATAAAAAGCAAGTGGGACTGCACTATATATAGATTATCATGTGAGAAGTGCTAAGCTGGCCTGGATTGAAATAATACTCTAAGATTATTATGTACTCCTTACAGACAAACTTTTATGCACCCCTTCGATGACAAGACTCTCCGTTAGATTCCAAAATTTTTCTTGCTCACTCTCATGTTGTCATCTTTGCTATATGCAGATACGGAAACGCATTCCTCTTTTCGGGTGAATACTCAGATAACAAGTTAATAGATTGCATGGGAAGACGCAAAACCAGGATAATTGCAATCGACGCAGCTCCAAGACTAGGAATAAAACAATTTAGGCTCGAAAACCTTGTTCGGTATGATAATTTTTCTAAAACATTTCTCCCCAACTCTCTCTCTCTCTCTCTCTCTCTCTCTCTCTCTCTCTCTCTCTCTCTCTCATCCCCCTTTTTTTGTGTGTCTTTTGCTTTCCCTGAGCCCATCCTATTTGAATTGCTTGGTTACCAACAGGGAGGTAAATAAAGCGTGGTGCGGATTTTTTGATCATGATGAACATGGTCACCAAGATTCTGATTTCAAAGATGATATTGGAATTGCAACGGGGAATTGGGGATGTGGTGCTTTTGCAGGAGATCCTGAACTTAAGGCTATGCTTCAGTGGCTTGCTGCTTCTCAGGTTACCTCCCTTCCCTTTCCCTCCCATTTTCGCACCATGTCTACTTTTATTGTATTTGTACAATGGGGGTAACTCAATTTGTATATGCAGGCCTTAAGACCTTTTATTTCGTACTACACATTTGGGCATGAAGCCCTGCAGAATTTAGAGCAGGTATTATTCTCTTTTGCTGTCTAAACTTTACAAATGGCTTTGATAGATAATGGCTTTAAATTTATGCTTTTATAAAGTTTTTCATTGTGCATATGTGAACATATTTTTTTTTCGATTTGGACAGGTGACTTGTTTGATTCAGTCGTACGGATGGACAGTCGGAGATCTTTGGGATATGTTGGCGGAGTACTCATCTCAGAGAGTAAATGGTAAAACTCGTGTCGGCTTTTTTAGTTGGCTCCTTCCATCTTCGGCGCCACCTCATATGACCAAAAAGGAGAAATGGAAAAAGAAGAAGAAAGAAAAACGTTAGCTTAGTTGTTTCTCCACCTGTGTATGTATGTGGTGTTATTTGAGGTGCCGAAGAGTGTTCAATTGTTATACTAGCACATTGCTCACATGCTTGGAACTTTGATCTAGAACTGGAACATGATAATGAAATTGGGTTAATTGGTGTTTGATACTTACATTTTGTCCAATGTTAGTGTTTGGTCTAACATTTGTCCAACTTAGGGGTTGGTACTTGAAATTGACGTTGACTTGCATTGACTCGGTTAAATCTTGACTACTGTTTAGTAATTATTAAAAAATTAAAATAAAATTTAAATACAAGGCGAAATTACTATTGTATGCTTCATTTTACCATTATTTACATAATAACCTAAATTTATATTTACACCCTTAAGGATTCAATACCACCACCAATAGAAAATGTACATCCTAGCCACCACCGCACGGTAAAGAAGAAGAAGATGCAAATGGTATCATCAACTTCATGCAACTTCTGATGAACTTGTAATTACTTAATGAAGATCACATACACGGTTTTTTTTCCTTTTCTTTGAATAAAGCAAATTTCCCAACACAATCCCTTCACCCTAAAACCAATTCACCTCCTGAAAATCAAATCATCGGGTAACAGTTTAATATATATATATATATGTACATTGAAAGTGATAATTGAACTGTGTATTAAGGATTTAATACGGTAACATCCCATTAAAGCAATGCAAGAGAACGAATTTTCCCCAACTGCTGAATAATTTAGGAATAGTTCTATTTGAGGTGAAGTTATTAGATACATAAAACCCAAAAACAAATTTCCCATGAACATACAAAACATAGCAATTCAATGATGATTCTTGACAAGAAAGCCTTCAATTTCCGCCGATTTTCTCCCTAATTCATAAATCCCTAAATTCTTATCATCTTCTTCAAAGTTCAAAATTTAAGGGAAATCGATCATTAATAATTGAAGTAGAAGTCCTTCTGGATCCAAACCCAGTATCAAGTTTAAGCTCTTTCTTCTTAGTTTCTGATATCTTACTGAGTTGTGATGGTCGGAAATGAAAAGGGAAGAATCAGGTATCTCTCTTTCACTTCTCTCGGATTTGGAGGAGTTTTTTTTCCCGAAGATTTCTTTTTTGGGGTGCTGATATCTTCCTAATCGAGTGAGACATAGAGCAGAGGAAGGGAAATTAATTGGATTCAGGGATCCTTCTTCTTCAATTGGGTTTTTGATTGGATCTGTTCATGGGGTTATGGAGGCGGAAAAAGATAAAGTAGGAATTGAACGCGAAGGTTTGCTCTCTGTACTTTACGGATGGAAAGGCAAGAGTTATTTTTTTTTTTTTTTTTTTTTTGGTGAAGATGAAAGGGCAAAATAGTAAGTTTGTTAATAATTAGATTTTATATATAATTTTAATAAATATTAAAGAGAAGTAGATAGTCAACGCGGGTCAACGTTAATTTCAAGTACCAACCCCTAAGTTGGACAAATATTAGACCAAACACTAATATTGGACAAAATGTAAGTACCAAAAACCAATTAACCCTAATGAAATCACTCTAAGCTGTGAGACAAGTTGGAGGGAAATCTTCAAATTTCCAACTGTTTTACGAGTCATTGTCTATTATTGTATTTGTGTGTCACATACTGAAACATGTGGTTCGTGCACCGTGTAAGTGTCAGTTCCCTTTGAATAAATTACTCTTTACTGTTTGATTTCAATATCTCGCAATTGCTACTAAGAAGAAAAAGAAAGGTGTTGGGAAACCAACACTATTAAGAATTCTAGTTCAGCAATAATTGGCAACACAAAATTGGTCAAAAAGACCAAAATCAACAATTCCTGGGTGAAAAAGACACTTAGGTTTTGATCTTTTGTTTAAATAATAAAAAAATTAAAAGATACTGTTTAAATGGACAAAAATTTAAAAATAGGCAGGATGTAAGCCAGGATGCATCCAGTTTCATCCTTGTTATTTTTTAAGTATAAGCCAGGATGAATCTAGTTTCATCCTTGCTATTTTTTTTTGGCTATTTCACCCGTACTTTTTTTTACTCGTCCATTTGAACCGTGTTTTAAATTTTTTCGGACAAATGACCCATTTTCTCTAATTGCAAATTCTGTTTATCTAAGGAGTTTCTATATATTGTAGGAATTGGTTTATGTTTCAGTAATTGCTTAGAATTAGGACTTTTAGTTTATGTTCCAGTATTTCCTTTTTAAGTCTAGGACTTCATATCTTGCTCTATAAATACTCTGCTGCCTCATGTTTATTAATTATTCATTCAATACAATGGCGAGCCTTCCTGAAGATATGATGATGGTTATACTTTCCAAGCTACCCGTCAAATCGATCTCTCGTTTCAGGTGTGTATGTAAACCTTGGTATGAATTGTTGAAAGGCCCGAAGTTCATTAAGATGCATCTTCACGATGCCATTGAGAAGAACAAGTTTAGTGTCCTACTTAGATCATTCAAGGATGAGGGTTGTGCTTATTATCATACCGTAGATTTCGATGTAACATCCTCATCGTACCATATGCCTGTTCAAGTTAATCTCCCAGGTAATACATATACACAACTATTTCGACGTATTGATTCGTCTGATGGCCTAGTAGGCTTATGTTATAATAATTGGGATGACATTTGTCTGTGGAATCCATTAACTGGAGAATACAAGAAAACATCAATACCAGGATCAATCAGTATTGACAGATATGACGATCGCGCCTTATCAGGATGTGGATTTTGTTATGATTGGAAAAATGATGAATACAAGTTGTTCGTAATAGTGGACAATGATCCATATGATGAAGAGCATGATTCTTGTGGCGTTTGGGTTTCTAGATTAGGTTCAAATTTATGGAAAAATATTGGAAACATACGTTATGATATATGTGGTACTGTTCCTACGCCTTTAAATGGAATCATTCGTTGGATAGGAAAAAGTAAAGTTATATTTTCGTTCGATATAGTTGAAGAAGCGCATACAAAAGAGATCCAAATACCAAGTTGCTATCTAGATGGAAAATCGTACTCGTATGAAGTTATGGAAGTGGGTGTTTTAGGAGAGGATTTTTACCTATCTGTTGATGCTACATCACACAAGGGCAAGTTTGATCTATGGGTGATGACAGATTATGGAGTTAAAGATTCTTGGACCAAAATTTTCAGTCTTTCAAAAGATGAAACAAGTTTTGATTCATTCCGGCCCCTGCATTATCTCGATAAGAATGGCAAGATTTTATTGCTCGGAAACCGATATGAAACCTTAGAAGATGAAGATTTGGGCAAGAATGATACGCCCATGTCAGCATTGGATAAGCTAGTATGGTTTGGATGGTATTATATAGTTAGGCAGTTATTTGTACGGTTGTGTATTTAGGAACCTATATATATGCATCTATGTACGTAAGAATGGGATGTTGAATGAATGGAAATGTATGTCAATGTTCTAGTACGTATCTTCTTTACTGTTTCTAAGTATTCTTCTTCCTCTCCTAATCGACTTTCTTCCTCTCCTTATCTGAATATTTCTCTCTTATTTCACTAAGTTACACCCTTAATAAGTTTGGGCCTATCAATTGGTATCTAGAGCCAGTCATGGTAGATGGTACTCGTTTGAAGACATTGGATGACAATTTGAAAGGATTAGTAGAAAGGATGGAGAAACAAGAAAAACAATCGGATGATATCAAAGGTTTGTGAAGTCCTTGGAAAATTGGTGGAGAAATATGAACGAGCAAATGGAAAAGCAAGATAAGCAAGGTGAAACAATATCCAACTCTTTGTGAAATCCTCAATAGAATGTCGGTTTCACCCATCAATGTTCTTACGGAAAAAAACACTGAAATGCCGAGTTCACACCAATATTACCTAGTGGTGGATCTGTTCCCCCTAAAAAATCTGTTGGTGAATCCTTATATCAGAATCCAGCACCTCCTCATAGATCGTCTGGGATTGTTGAATTTCCAAAATTTTAGGGGCTGATCCTAATGGTTGGGTTTATCGTGCGAGAACAATTTTTTTGCTAATCGCATTGAAACAAACAGATGGGTTGTCATTGCTTCAATTCACTTTGAAGGAGAAGCACTTCAATTTTACCGTTGGCTTCATAAGGCTCGTGGTGTTCTCACATGGAATGATCTTACTACGGGGATTTTTCGACGCTTTGGCCCTTCTTCTTATGAGGATCCGGCGAGTTCTCTCGTCAAACTTACTGAGGTTGGTCATTTCTGATTATCAAAATGAGTTTGAAAAATTATCTAATCGTGTGCATGGATTATCAGAAGAATTTCTAGTGAGTTGTTTTATCGGTGGGTTGCGAGAAGAAATTCAACCGGGGTTCGTATGTTCAATCCTAAGGATCTTCTTCTTGTTATGGGACTTGCTCGTTTACAAGAAGAGCAACTATTGTCCACGGGCAGATTTCATGCACTCAAGAAGGTACTTCTCAAAAGAAGTTTCCTACAACCACCCATCACACTCACAAACCATCACCAGAACATTCGGGAGGTTTATTAGGGACACCCCCTCGGTCCTTACCTCCAATACAAAGGATTTCTGTTGCAGAGATGAAGGACAGGCGAGCGAAGGGATTATGTTATCACTGCAATGATAAGTACTTCCAAGGCCATACTTGCAAGAACCCTCAGCTTTTCATGATAGAAGGCACTTGGCTAGAGATTGAACAAGAGCAAAATCAACCTAAAGAATTGCCTACGAGTGACGTCGGAAAAGAATCATCTCTTGCAATCTCATATGCACATTCTTTTGGATATCCTTATTCACAACCTTGAGGACAAGGTTGCTTTCAAGGAGGTGGGAATGATACGCCCATGTCGGCATTGGATAAGCTAGTATGGTTTGGATGGTATTATATAGTTAGGCAGTTATTTGTACGGTTGTGTATTTAGGAACCTATATATATGCATCTATGTACGTAAGAATGGGATGTTGAATGAATGGAAATGTATGTCAATGTTCTAGTCTGTATCTTCTTTCTGTTTCTAAGTATTCTTCTTCCTCTCCTAATCTGACTTTCTTCCTCTCCTTATCTGAATATTTCTCTCTTATTTCACTAAGTTACACCCTTAATAAGTTTGGGCCTATCAAAGAATGCTTTAGTCTCGTATGATCCCAAAAGCGAACGACTTGTGACTCTTGATATCCCCTGCATTCCAAGATTTTCTAATGCGACTACTTTTGTTGGAAGCCTAGTTTCACTGAATTCAGGTAAATTCGTAAAGGTGGAGCGAGCGAAATCTTGGTATTTGGTGTTACGAAGGTATTTTGTTTTCTTGCTTGTGCTTCTTGGTATTTATCTGGCATTTGGATCTAGAAAGTTTGATTATCCTGAAATGGTCGAAGAAGATAGTATACGGTGGCTTGTCTATTTTTTACTGCGAGAAAACTAAAATTGGTGATAGCAGCGTATGTGGTCATCCACGGAAGCGACAAATATATTTGCTGGTTTATCCTTAGCGGGCATTGAAATGCAAATTTCTTGATTACAGTTTTTTCTCTTCTTTCATCTATATGATTGTAGTTTTTTCACAAAATTGGTTAAAAAGACCAAAATCAACCATTCCTGGGTGAAAAGGACATTTAGATTTTGATATTGTTTAAATGGACAAAAATGTAAAAATAGTCAGGATATAAACAGTTTTATCTTACACATTTTCAAATACTTTTTCTTATTTTTAATTTACATCAGGATGCATCTTGTTTCATCCTTAATATTTTTTAAGTTTAAGTCAGGATGAATCTAGTTTCATCCTTGCTATTTTTTTTGTGTCCATTTCACCCATACTAATTTTTACTCGTCTATTTGAACCATGTCCATTTCACCCCATACTAATTGTATTTGTTGATCTATATGCTGTTGTATCATGGGGGTAAGTATATGCAGGCCTTAAGACCTTTTATTTCGTACTACACATTTGGACATGAAGCTCTGCAGAATTTAGAGCAGGTATTATTCTCTTTTGCTGTCTAAACTTTACAAATGGTTTAGATAGATAATGCCTCCAAGTTCCATTTATGGTTTTATATCAAGTTTTTCATTGTGCATATGTGAACGTATTTTTTTCGATTTGGACAGGTGACTTGTTTGAATCAGTCGTACGGTTGGACAGTCGGAGAGATCTTTGGGATAGTACTCATCTCAGAGAGTAAATGGTAAAACCCGTCTTGGCTTTTTCAGTTGTCTCTTTCCATCTTCGGCGCCACCTCATATGACTAAGAAGGAGAAATGGAAAAAGAAGAAGAAACAAAATGCTAGCTGTTTCTCCACTTGTGTATATATGTCGCATTACTTGAGGTGCCGAAGAGTGTTCAATTGTGTTATACTAGAATTTCTCACATGCTTGGTACTTTGATTTAGAACTGGAACATGATAATAAAATCACTCTAAGCTGTGAGACAAGTTGGAGGGAAATCTTCAAATTTCCAACTGTTTTACGAGTCATTGTCTATTATTGTATTTGTGTGTCACATACTGAAGAGTAAATTAGTGTTTGGGTCGTAAATTTTGGTATGTCTTTGAGTTTGGGTCTTAAGTTTGTCCGTTTTAGTGTTTGGGTCGTTGACTTAGTTAGTTAAACAAAGTTAACTGGCGATTTGGTCAAATTGTTTATTGTACTACTGTATTGAGATTTTGATTCCTCAATCTCATCAAAACCTGGTTCTTCTCACAATCTCCTCGTCATATCTATCACAATCGAGTTTTGCAGGCTAGGTGTTCATTTTTATTCTTGCAAAACCATTTCCATCTTTTCCTTCATATTCATACTGCTCCATATTTAAACCTCGATCCGAACAAAAACCCCAGTTTCCTCGATCCACATAAGTTCAGCTTTAGCTCATGCCAATCAACTCGCTGACTCTCTCGCTTCAGCTGGCCACCCTATTTCTGATATGGAACTTCGCCATATTCTGCTTGATGGCCTTGATTCATCTTTTGAAACTATTTATGCATCTCTTCAAACTTCTATGGATCATCTCATTGTTGAAACTTTTGAAGCTCATCTTTTATCTTATGAACGTCGTGTTGAAAAACAGAATAAGCCTCTTGTAGAGCCTCAAGCTAATGCCGCCAGATCTGCTCCAACTCGTGGCAAGCCCTCTTCTCCCAATGATGGTGCGAACTCTGTCATTTGTCAACTTTGTGACAAACCTTATCACCTTGCTCAGGATTGTTGGAAGCGTTTTGATCGCAACTTTAAGCCTCCACACAAGCAACCACCTAATAGGAACTCGCGATCTACTTCCTCACAAGGATCTGCACCAAAAGCTTATGCAACCACACCCTCCAGTGTGTACACTTATGACTGGCTCCCTGATAGTGGTGCATCCCATCACATGACAAACAACATTTCCAACCTCCATGCTCCCGTTGAATACGACGGTCCGGATCAGGTAAAGGTGGCCAGTGGCTCAAATTTAGGAATTTCACACACAGGTTCGGCCCTATTACCTACCCCAACCCGTAATTTTCGTCTTCCTAATACCTTGTACGTTCCTCATTTATCCCATAATCTACTCTCTGTCTCTCAATTCTGCCGTGATAATAATGTTCAATTTGAATTTAATGATTCTTGTTGTCTCGTGAAGGAACGACATACGGGGAAGGTAGTTCTGCAGGGCAAACTTAAGGATGGCCTTTACACGTTGAGTCCAGTTTCTCCTTCCATTACTGCTCTTGTCGGAGAACGAACTACATTACAATGCTGGCATAATCGTCTAGGCCACCCTATGTTACGGACTGTCAAGTCGGTCGTGTCTCATCATAAGCTTCCAGTATCTAATTCTAGAATCTCTTTTTGTCAATCATGTTTAGAAAATAAGAGTCATAAACTCCCTTTTAGCTCCAGTAATACTGTTTATTCCAAACCTTTGGATTTAGTTATTTCTGATGTTTGGGGTGTTGCACCTATTCTATCTAATGAAGGTTATCGATATTATGTTATCTTTGTTGATTCCTTTAGTCGCTTCACATGGATTTACCCGATGCATGCTAAAACCGATGTTGTCTCTATTTTCCTATTATTCTCTAAGCATGTGGAGAACCTTTTCAACACCAAAATCAAAATGTTTCAAACTGATAATGGAACCGAGTACAACCGTATCAAACCAATTCTTCGTGAAAATGGAACTCTTCATCGCTTATCTTGTCCACACACATCAGCTCAAAATGGCTTAGTAGAGAGACGTCACCGGCATATTGTAGAAACTGGCCTAACCTTGTTATCTATGGCGTCTATCCCTGGCAAGTTCTGGTATGATGCATTTTTTACGGCATGTTTTCTTATGAATAGGGTTCCTTCCTCACCAACCGGGTCTCGCTCTCCATATGAGCTTCTTTTCAATAGAGTTCCAGATTATATTATCTCTAAAAACCTTTGGTTGTTTGTGTTTTCCTCATTTACGAGATTATCGTTCTACAAAACTTGAATCTCGTTCTTCCGCTTGTGTTTTTCTTGGATATGATGCTGCTAGAAAAGGATATAAATGCCTCCATCGTCCTACTGGTAAAATATATTGGTCTCGACATGTTGTTTTTGTAGAGGATTCATTCCCATATGCCGCTGCTGAACTACCTTCATCTGTGCAATCTAAACAGGTACATTCTCCTACCTCTTCTTTTTTTCCTTTATTCTCTTCTACCACTAAGTCTGTTCCAGTTCCTATAAATCCACCCCCAAAAAGTCCCACTGAATCTCCTATGTGTCAGTCTACCACTTCAAGTTCACCTCTTCCATACGGATTTCATCCACACCAGTACCTAGGCTAAGTCCTCAATCTAATTTCCATATACAACCTTCACCTACCTCTCCTATAAACTCCACGTGTACTTTACCAGATTCTCACATTAATTCAACTCCCACTTCGTCCGATCATACCATCCCCCTACCAGATATATCACCATCCCTCACCACTCTACTATCACCCAAACCTAAGGCTCCTAGATCTCATCGTCCACTGTACCTAATCCCAATCCTTCACAGATTACCTTACCTCCACCGGTTGTTTCTAACGAGCATGGCATGGTCACCAGCAGCAAAGATGGAATTTTTAAACCAAAGGCCCTTGTAGCTTCTAAACATGCTAAGCTGACTGATGATGTGTTTGAACCTAGCTGTTATACACAGGCAAAATCAAATCTTAATTGGAAGCAATCCATGGATAAAGAGTACTACGCACTTATGAAGAATGGTACCTGGTCAAAGGTTCCTTATGTTGCTGGTATGAATTTAATCGGTTGTAAGTGGGTTTTCCGGATAAAGAGAAACGCTGATGGCACCATTGAGCGATATAAGGCTCGTTTAGTCGCAAAAGGATTCAATCAACGGGAGGGCATAGACTATGGAGAGACATTCAGCCCTGTAATCAAGCCTTGCACAATTCGTGTTGTTCTCACACTTGCATTGACATATAACTGGCCAGTACGGCAACTTGACATTCAAAATGCATTTTTGAATGGCTTTCTTGATGAAGAGGTTTATATGAAGCAACCACCGGGTTACACAGATCCTCAATTCCCTAATCATGTATGCAAGCTCCACCGATCTCTATACGGATTAAAACAAGCTCCTAGGGCGTGGTACCATCGCCTAAGTCTTTTCTTGCAAAATTTGGGCTTTACAACCTCTAAAGCTGATGTATCTCTATTCATCCGACGTTCCTCCGAGGGTATCATCTATCTTTTGGTCTATGTCGATGACATGATTCTTACCGGCTCTTCCATGTCTTGTTTGCAGTCGCTTATCTCAACTCTACATAATGAGTTCGCTCTTAAGGATATGGGTCAGTTGTCATTTTTTCTTGGCATAGAAGCTACCTGGACTCCTCTTGATACTGTTTTTGTCCCAACGGCGTTATATTGAAGACCTTCTTCGTCGCGATAATACGGATGGTGCTAAGCACTGTCGTGACTCCTCTTAGTACCTCTACTTGATCTACATCCTACGGGTGGTTCTACACACTTGCGATCCTACGACTTATCGGTCTTGTCGGTGGTGCTGCAATATTTACTCCTCACAAGACACGAAGTTGCCTTTGCCGTTAACAAAGTGTGTCGGTTTATGCATGCTCCGGCATTGCATATCTCCAACTTGTGAAGCGAATTCTACTTTACTTACTTGAGGACACCTCTTCTATGGAATATTTCTTAGACCAGCACCTTCTTTGCGAGATCAACTTCACGGCATACACCGATTCAAAGCTGGGCTGGTGATCCCTGGCTGACCGTCGATCAACAAGTGGGTAATGTGTCTTCCTTGGCCCTAATATCATATCTGGAGGTGCTAGGAAACAAAGAAGCTGTTTGAAATCAAGTACCGAAAGCGAATACCGTGGATTGGCAATCACCTTCTGGTGAACTTATGTGGATTGAGTCTCTTCTTCGTGAACTACGGGCTCTATACGCACTCCTCCAATTCTTTGGTGCGACAACTTGGTCTTGCTTACTTGACTATGAATCCAATTTTCCATGACAGAACTAAACATATCGAAATAGACTACCATTTTGTTCGAGAACGTGTTGGAGAAAATTTGCTCACTTTATTCGTTTTGTTTGCTCTAAAGATCAGCTATGCAGATATATTTACCAAAGCGCTGCCTAAAGATCGCTTTGTATCAACTGCGTTCCTTTTGACTATTTGTCAACACCCGCATGGAACGAGGGGGAGTGTTAGAGCATATGCACATACACCTCTGTCTGGCTGTATCCTCTAAGGATTAGAGTTTCCATATGAGATTGTATCCTGTTTCTATATTTATCTTATACTTAACTTGTAATCTAAGAATGTAACCCTATTACTCTGATATAAATAGAAAAGCTCTTAGGGTTTATCTCCATCGATAGAGAACCCTTCAATACCTTGTTCTAACTAAACCAAATTGATTATGAACACCTTAATGGTTACAATATGAAAGCCCTAAATAGAAAACGATAATGGCGATGTTATTCATTTTCAATATGAAAGCCATAAGAAGATAGGTGATGCTAATGGTTTTGAGTTTAGGCGTGATTCTGAATCACGGTTCAAGTTCTTGCCTTAGGAATCAATTTTCTCGTATCAAATTTCTCTCGTCGTGTTTATCTTTTGCTGGGTCCGATTGACCTTATATCACTTTGAATGCGTTTACAATTTCTTTATCATATCCAGTAACACTTCACGTCTTCACCCAACTTTGAATCACTTTTCTTGACTCTTGGTAAGTACGTTAATCAAAAAGTTAATCAACCCAAATCCTCCCTTACAGTAAACAAGCTAGTTAATGGTGGTGGCCGGTGCTAATGAAGTAGAGAAACTCACGACCCGCTGCTAACTGAGATGAGTGGGGACACTTCTTTACTTTTTCGATCTAGACCGTTAAAATCTAAAATCTTATACAGAGTTTGGGAATGGTCAACATGTTTGACTTTGACTATATGTTAGTCAACGACCCAAACACTAAAACGGACAAACTTACGAGTTAGGACCCAAACTCAAAGACATGCCAAAATCAACGACCCAAACACTAATTTACTAACATGTGGTTCGTGACCCGTATAACTGTCAGTTCCGTTTGAATAAATTACTCTTTATTGTTCGATTTGCAAATTCTAGTTATCTTAGGAGTTTCTATATATTGTTGGATTTGGTTTATGTTTCAGTAGTTGCTTAGAATTAGGACTTTTAGTTTATGTTCCAGTATTTCCTTTTTAAGTCTGCGACTTCATATCTTGCTCTATAAATACTCTGCTGCCTCATGTTTATTAATTATTCATTCAATACAATGGCGAGCCTTCCAGAAGATATGATGACGGTTATACTTTCAAAACTACCAGTCAAATCGATCTCTCGTTTCAGGTGTGTATGCAAACCTTGGTATGAATTGTTGAAAGACCCTAAGTTCATTAAGATGCATCTTTACCATGCCACTGAAAACAACAAGTTCAGTGTCCTACTTAAATCATTCACGGATGACGGTGTTCATTATTATCATACCATAGATTTTGACGTAACATCCTCATCGTATCATATGGCTCTACAAATTAATCTCCCAAGTGATACATATACACAACATTTTCGACGTATTAATTCGTGTGATGGCCTAATCGGCTTATGTTATAATTGGGATGACATCTGTTTGTGGAATCCATTAACTCGTGAATACATGAAAACATCAATACCAAGATCAATCAGTATTAACAGACATAACAAGCGCGCCTTATCCAAATGCGGATTTTGTTACGATTGGAAAAATGATGATTACAAGTTGTTCATAATAGTGGACAGTGATCCATATGTCGACGATCATTCTTGTGACGTTTGGGTTTCTAGGTTAGGTTCAAATTCATGGAAAAATATTGGCAACATACGTTATGATATATTTGATACTCTTCCTACGCCTTTATATGGAATTGTTCGTTGGATTGGAAAAAGTAAAGTTATATTTTCGTTCGATATAGTTGAAGAGACGCAAACCAAAGAGATCCAAATACCAAGTTTCTATGTAGACGACGAATCATACTCGTACAAAGATATGGAAGTGGGTGTATTAGGAGAAGATCTTTACCTATCAGTTGAGGCTACATCCCGCAAGGACAATTTTGATCTATGGGTGATGACAGATTATCACTACGGGAAAAATCATCATTTACAACACTGTATTAGGGTTGTAGTACCCCTACTACAACGCTTTTTTGTGTATTGTGTAGGTGGGGTATTGTAGAAAGTCCAAGCTATTCTACAATACTTGACTAAGTGTTGTTAAGGGTGATGTTATTCATGGTTCGACAATATTTTGCCAAAGTTGTGATTCTCTTTCGATTTTTTTGAAAGCCTAACACAACCCTTTCTTGTTGTTGTATGAGTATCTTGGACAACACAAGTAGTGTATCGTAAAAATATGTAACACAACACTTGTATAAGTTGAAGGTCTATCTTAGACAGCCTAGGATGTGTATCGTAGAAATATGTAACACAACACTTCTATAAGTTGAAGGACTATCTTAGACAACCTAGGATGTGTATTGTAGAAATATGTAACACAACACTTGTATAAGTTGAAGAACTATCTTAGACAACCTAGGATGTGTATCGTAGAAATATCTAACACAACACTTGTATAAGTTGAAGGACTATCTTAGACAACCCAGGATGTGTATTGTAGAAATATGTAACACCTCTTATTACTATGATGAATAAGATTTGCACGACACTTGTTAGTGTTGTAGAACTATGTTGAACAACACCTAATTATGTCGTAAAGACATTCTTTCACAACCATTGGTTTGTGTAGTTGGAATATGGAACACAACTCTTGTTAGAGGTTGTGTGCATATAACTATTTTGAAAAAAAAATTTATATTTGAAACCAAATTGCCGAAAGTATTTGACATTAACCTGCTAGTGTAACACATTTACATTCATTCTAACATTATACGAGTTCACAAAGAAAGTTAAGTTCCCAATTCTTTACCCACCAATGAATACATGCCTACAATACCACACTTTGCAATTATTCCTATAACATTACATTTCTAGAACTAGATAAAGAGCAAAGTTTTCATTTTTTTTTTTTCACTTTTCCCCCTTCCCAATTCTTTTGATTGATAACCCACATTACAGAACCCCTGAAATAGTTCAAAAACTAGTTTAGAAACAAATTTAGAGATTCGAAATGCAAGCTCGATTTCTGTTTGAATAGAAATATTAGAGAGTATCTTTCTATTTACCTAGATGGCGAATTTCAAATCTGTAAGGGTTGTCCATATTCATTGAGCAAAGCCTCTGTTGCAAATACAACACATTGTCCGGTGGCAGCTTCTCTAGCTAGTGATCCGCCGAGTTCCTACATCATCAAACAATAACGTAGGTGAACATTTACGAACACAAACGCCTCATTCAAATCTCAATAAACCGTTTACGTTTTTCCAAATCCTGAATAGGTACTTACAATTGGCTTTCCAGTAACAATAGCCGGAGAGTAACCATGAAATTTAGAGTACTCATCCAAAATCCATGCCATTGTCTGCGTAAAACCCAATTAGGATTACAAATTTCAGAACTAACGATGTGAAAATACCACAGAATTATTGTAAATTATATGACTAACAAGTAGTTTTCATACACGGATATACACATGCATTAGTTCCCATGTCGGGTGCAGGAATGTCCGTGTGAACCCCAATTAGATCATGAATCTTTTGAGTTAAAACACGCGTAAGACGTTCCAATTCACTCTCAATTCCTTTGGTGAACAACCAATTCTACCTACTTGTTGCTTGCTAAACCAAACCTTCCTGCTTGCACTCGGGAGGTCCCTTCCCTTGTTGTCCTTCAGCAGCTGGAACTCTACTTCTCTGCAACTCAGAAAGTAGATAACTTCAGATACAGTTATCTAACATACAAACCACAACAGTGAATAAATTGAATCGACATGAACTCAATAAAAAGGAAATGAGCAAATAGAGAGAGAGAGAGTGAATAAATTGAATCGACATGAACCAACATTCACTAAAACACTCAAAAAAAAATCTACAATCTAAACATTGAACTCCATAAACCCATCTTAACATACAGTTCCAGCTCAACCCATCACTGAAATTCACATTCACCTTTATCGGCACCGGTCTGTCGGTCCGGCTTCTGTTTCACTGTAGTATATATTAATTTATTACAAGCAATCCCGGATTGACATTTCACAACAATGGATTAAACATAAATCAGATAACATGCCTATGGTAAAATTTGCCATAAACCAAAAAAGATATGCAAAACCAATAAGAATTCTCTATGTTAACTAAATCTCATGTTCACGATGCAAAACCTAAATGTAACAAAGAAACCCAGATCCATGGTGGTTCACGAGATAGTTCTCTAATTTTGAGAATCGAACTTAAGAAGCAAGATGAATTCATACCTAAGGAAGGTAACTTCTGTAACACTCATAAACTGAAGCCGAGTGCTCTCTTTATCATTAGATTCAGGAAATTATCATATGAAGCTATATGCGCTCTATTTGATATCAAAAGTTCAGTTCAAATAACGATGAAAGATAAAGAGTAAGCTATGCTGGCATGTATATGCACAATTAATTTAAGTTAGGCGATTATCATGTAAGAGGGTAAATAAAGATATCAAAAGTTCGATTCTGCACTACCTTCCCTTTCCCTAACAAGGGCTCCTATTCTTCTTCTTGTCGGGACTCCTACTTCGTCCCCTTCTCCTTAGGGACTTCGGCTCCTAGTCCTCCTAATACCCCAGACCACTAGACCTTATATCATAACCACGACCACCATATGAAAGCTCTTCATAACTTCGATGCTGTGAGGACTGCTGGCACTTCGCTTCTACGTGGCTACGCCTTGAAGGATACCTACCAAATAATTGCCGCCTCAATTCCCTGGCATTGAGCAAATAAAATACATCAATTGCAAAATAACTTACCAAGCCAAGAAATCACAAAAGCATAAAAAAACTGTAAAATCTATCTCTACAATCAATTAACACCTGCTAACATCACATGCAATATAATAAAAACTAAAACGAGACTAACCGGCTAATCTTCTTCAAATGCATAAAGTTACAATATCCATCTTGATTACAAGTATTCTCTTCATACGCCTACGGGAAGCTTCACGAAGAAAATCCGTCACATGAGAGAAATCAACAATAATGTAGGACGCCACGAAAACATAAAACCAAATTAGTACACACAAAAACAAGCATCCAACATTCACACAAACCAAAGAATTCTACCAAGACGAAACAAACTAATCAAAGCTCGGAAAATGGTTACTGAATAAAACCTTCAGTCAAATTCTTAAGAGCATTAGCGGCATGTTCTTCCTCAATTGCGAAAGGGACTTAACGACAGCAGTTATGGGGGTTTTGTATGCGATGCAAATTCGGAGATAATGGAGCAGATTTGGGGCTTGGATGTTCGTTGGCTATTCAATTCGCTTATCGATTCATGGTGTTTGGAGCTCGGTTACGAGATGGTTGGCGGATTCGCTTGATTGCGGTCGATGGAGGTGTTGTAGAAAGGGAATCGATTCACTTGCAGTCAAGGAACGAGAGATATGGAGTAAATTGCACAGCAACAAAGAAGGAAGATACTTGGTTGAACTGATTGAACCGGAGTGGTGCTGTAGCCGAGTTTGGAGAAAAGTGAACTGAGATTTTGAGAAGAATTAGAAGGCTTGAAGTGGAATTGATTGGCAGCAGCGAAGCAAGGTATGAATATGGGTTTAAATGGAATTTACTCAATTGTGGTACTAGCACAAAAACAACAGGTGAAGATGTCTGTTTACTGGGTGTTTTGAAGGGTCTTGTTTGGTGTTGGCGGAGGAGACAAAGAAGTTGCTATTGAATTGAGTATAACTAGTCGTCATGAACTCTTGGTTCTGTTGATTATTGCACAACAATGATGATTCACATCCATTACTCCATTGCTTACTCCATCTGCCCTCAACACCATACATTTCAAGACTCCATTCACATCTCAACCATTCTGGCTTCCCAGCATCAACCAGTAGCACCATCTTGAACCAGCACTAACATTTCCACCTCACAGATCTATCTCAGTCAAGACCCTACCCTATAAACCGAAAGCAACACAGACCCATCTATCTATTCTCCAAGCAACAACACCAGCTCTTCCCAGATTTGAAATCGAAACCCTAGATTCTCAAAACATCGATTTATAATCCTCAAATCACCAAACCCAATCTTTAATTTCTTCTTGTTTATCACTAAATTGAAACTTCAATAAAATTCAAAACCCTGACTTTTCAAATTAAACTCCCCATCTCTACGTCTTCTCGAAGCCTGTTTCCTCTATCAGCATCACCTCCACGAACTAATTCCTAATCTCGATTATAAGGGTGAGGAATTGGAAGAAAAATCAAAAGAAAGAGTAAAGCTTCGGTGGTGGAAGTACGGAAGATGAGGAATCGAGGCTGCATGAGCAAAATCTTTACTTTTGTCTCGTAACCTAAACTCAAAAAGAAAAACGCTAACCCCAATATATAGATCGAGATTGTATAAAAAAAAAAAAAATGCGAGATTACTTTGTGAAAGTGAAAGAGAAACACAAAGAGATAGTTGAGATGATATGAAATAACTATCCCTCTCTTCAATTTCATGTTTCAATCGAACGAAAATGAAGGTGGAGGCGTTATAAGTTAGGGTTTTTCAGCGCGGAAGGGAAAAGGTGGAGGCGTTTAGAGAGACAGAGATGAGCGAAAGGGAAGAGGAGATGAGCGAAAGGGAAGAGGAGTGAGAGAGAAAATTTTCGTTTTTTATATAAATAAATTTGGACGTTGATTAGATAGTCATACGGATTCTTGAAAATATTTGGACGGTAATGATTTGATTTAAGAAATTCATACGGATCAAGAAAGTGTGTTTTCTTTGTGCTTTCTCTTTGTGTTTTTGTGCTTTCTCTTTGTGCTTTCAGATTGAATTTAAACTAGTCACATAGGTCATGAAGTAATTTCGACAAGTTATACAGGTCATGAAGTACCTTTAGTTCACAATGGTAGACTCAGGTTAGTAGGATACCTCATCGAAATCGATAAATATGAAGCTCATTGTCGATTTGAACTTCAAATGTGGTATACCGTCATACAAACTATTTCTGCATATTGTATGCATACCAGGCTCAGAGATCGAAACCTGGCCATGAGTTGACTACTATAAGTTATAAAATTGGTAAGAACGACGAATTCATCCATTTACAGGTAAGATTCCTTCGAGATATTCTACGAAATCTTAAAAAAAAAAAAAACTTATTTCTGCAAATTGTATGCGTATCAGGATCTGAGATCGAAACCTGGCCGTGAGTTGACTACTCTAAGTCAGAAACTTGGTAAGAACGACGAATTCATCCATTTAAAGGTAAGATTCCTTCAAGATATTCCACGAAACCTTAAAAAAACCTTATTTCTGCATATTGTATGCGTACCAGGATCCGAGATCGAAACCTGGCCGTGAGTTGACTACTATAAGTCGGAAACTTGGTAAGAACGACGAATCCATCC
The DNA here is from genome assembly GCA_023531295.1 of Papaver armeniacum. NCBI lineage: Eukaryota > Viridiplantae > Streptophyta > Magnoliopsida > Ranunculales > Papaveraceae > Papaver > Papaver armeniacum. The sequence goes on from JAJJWW010017635.1 coordinate 455,843, forward strand.
ATTTACAGGTAAAGACTCCTTCGGTATATTCGACGAAACATTATACAAACCTTATTTTTGCATATTTTATGCATACCATGCTCCTAGATCGAAACCTGGTCGTGAGTTGACTACTCTAAATAAGAAACTTGGTAAGAACGACGAATCTATCCATTTACAGGTAAGATTCCTTCGGAATATTCTACGAAACCTCAAACAAACCTATTTTTGCATATTGTATGCATACCAGGCTCAGAGGTTGAAACCTGGCCCCGAGTTGACTATTATAAGTCAGAAACTTGGTAAGAACGAAGAAACCATCCATTTACAGGTAAGATTCCTTCGAAATATTCTACGAAACCTTAAAAAAAACTATTTCTGCATATTGTATGCATACCAGGCTCAGAGATCAAAACCTGGCCGTGAGTTAACTACTATAAGTCAGAAACTTGGTAAGAACGACGAATTCATCCATTTACAGGTAAGATTCCTTCGAGATATTCTAAGAAACCTTTAAAAAAAAACCTATTTCGCATATTGTATGCGTACCGGGATCCGAGATCGAAACTTGACCAGTGAGTTGACTACTCTAAGTCGAAACTTGGTAAGAACAGCGAATTCATCCATTTGAGGTAAGATTCCTTCAAGATATTCTACGAAACCTTAAAAAAACCCTATTTACGCATATTGTATGCGTACTAGGATCGAGATCGAAACACGGCCGCGAGTTGACTACTCTAATTCGGAAACTTGGTAAGAACGACGAATCCATCTATTTGAGGTAAGATTTATTCTAGATATTCTACGAAACCTTAAACAAACCCTATTTCGCATAAATGTATGCATACCGGGCTCTTAAATCGAAACCTTTTCCGTGAGTTGACTACTCTAAGTCGAAACTTGGTAAGAACGAAGAAACCATCCATTTACGGAGTAAGATTCCTTGAAATATTCTAGGAAACCTTAAACAAACCTTATTTATACATATTGTATGCATACCAGGCTCGAGAGATCGAAACGACCGCGAGTTGACTACTCTAAGTCAAAAATTTGGTAAAAGCAGCCGAATCCATCCATTTACGGGTAAGATTCCTTTGGTATATTCTATGAAACCTTAAACAAACCTTATTTATGCATATTCTATGCATAACATGCTCCGAGATCGAAACCTGGCCGCGAGTTGACTACTCTAAGTCAGAAACTTGGTAAGAACGACGAATCCATCCATTTACAGGTAATATTTCTTCGAGATATTCTACGAAACCTTAAAAAAACCTTATTTATGCATATTGTATGCGTACCAGGATCCGAGATCGAAACATGGCCTTGAGTTGACTACTCTAAGTCGGAAACTTGGTAAGAACGACGAATCCATTCATTTACAGGTAAGATTCCTTCGGAATATTCTACAAAACCTTAAATAAACCCTATTTTGCATATTGTATGCAAAACAGGCTTCGAGATTGAAACCTGGATGTGAGTTACTACTCTAAGTCAGAAACTACTTGGTAAGAACGACGAATCCATCCATTACATGTTAGATTCTTTCGGAATATTCTACGAAACCTTAAAGAAATCCTATTTCTGCATATTGTATGCAAACCAGGCTCCGAGATCGAAATCTGGCCGTGAGTTGACTACTCTAAGTCAGAAACTTGGTAAGAACGACGAATCCATCCATTTACAGGTAAGATTCCTTCGAGATATTCTACGAAACCTTAAAAAAAAACCTATTTCTGCATATTGTATGCGTACCAGGATCCGAGATCGAAACCTAGCCGCGAGTTGACTACTGTAAGTCAGAAACTTGGTAAGAATGACGAATCCATCCATTTACAGGTAAGATTCCTTCGAGATTTTCTACGAAACCTTAAAAAAACCCTATTTCTGCATATTGTATGCGTACCAGAATCCGAGATCGAAGGTCGTGAGTTGACTACTCTAAGTCAGAAACTACTTGATAAGAGCAGCGAATTTATCCATTTGAGGTAAGATTCCTTCGAGATATTCTACGAAACCTTAAAAAAATCCTATTTCGCATATTGTATGCGTACCAGGATCCGAGATCGAAACTAAAGATTCCTTCAAGTAGGGAGTTGACTACTCTAAGTCAGAAACTTGGTAAGAACGGCGAATTCATCCATTTACAGGTAAGATTCCTTCGAGATATTCTACGAAACCTTAAACAAACCTTATTTATGCATATTCTAGGCATACCATGCTCCGAGATCGAAAACACGGCCGCGAGTTGACTATTCTAAGTCGAAACTTGGTAATAACGACTTGGTAAAAATCCATCCATTTACGAGGTAATATTTCTTGAGATATTCTCACGAAACCTTAAAAAACCTTATTTATGCATATTGTATGCGTGCCAGGATCGAGATCGAAACATGGCCTTGAGTTGACTACTTTAAGTCGGAAACTTGGTAAGAACGACGAATCCATTCATTTACGAGTAAGATTCCTTCGGAATATTCTACAAAACCTTAAATAAACCCTATTTTGCATATTGTATGCAAAACAAGCCGAGATTGAAACCCGGATGTGAGTTACTACTCTAAGTCGAAACTACTTAGTAAGAACGACGAATCCATCCATTACATGTTAGATTCTTTCGGAATATTCTACGAAACCTTAAAGAAATCCTATTTCTGCATATTGTATGCAAACCAGGCTCCGAGATCGAAATCTGGCCGTGAGTTGACTACTCTAAGTCAGAAACTTGGTAAGAACGACGAATTCATCCATTTCTGGTAAGATTCCTTCGAGATATTCTACGAAACCTTAAAAAAAAACCCCTATTTCGCATATTGTATGCGTACCGGGATCCGAGATCGAAACCTAGCCGCGAGTTGACTCGTAAGTCGAAACTTGGTAAGAATGACGAATCCATCCATTTACAAGGGTAAGATTCCTTGAGATTTTCTACGAAACCTTAAAAAACCCTATTTACGCATATTGTATGCGTACGGAATCCGAGATCGAAGGTCGTGAGTTGACTACTCTAAGTCGAAACTACTTGATAAGAACGCGAATTTATCCATTTCTGAGGTAAGATTCCTTGAGATATTCTACGAAACCTTAAAAAACCCTATTTACGCATATTGTATGCGTACCAGGATCCGAGATCGAAACTCCGGCCAGGAGTTGACTACTCTAAGTCGAAACTTGGTAAGAACGGCGAATTCATCCATTTACGGAGTAAGATTCCTTCGAGATATTCTACGAAACCTTAAACAAACCTTATTTATGCATATTCTAGGCATACCATGCTTCGAGATCGAAACCCGGCCGCGAGTTGACTACTCTAAGTCGGAAACTTGGTAATAACGACGAATCCATCCATTTTACGGGTAAGAAATATATCGTAATTGGATAAGAAATATATCGAATTGAACATCCCAGGTTCGAAGATTACGAGTTAAAATGACCATATTACCCTTACGAGAAATAAAGGTAATAAATATTACGAAGATTGTGAAAATTACTAAACTATCCTTATCTGAAATAAGTAAAGTAAATATTACAGAGATAGTGAAAATGATCATATTACCCTTCATGGAAATTTGTGCAATAAATATTATAGAGATTGTGAAAGTGACCTGACTACCCTTATCGAAAAAAATTAAAGTAAATATTATTGCTTGTGAAAATGACCATATTACCCTTCTTGGAAATTAATGCAATAAATATTATGAAGACTATGAAAATGACCGAGACCACGCTTATCGGAAAATAAGTAAATTAAATATTATAAATTTTTAAAATCACCATATTACCCTTACTAGAAATAAAGGTAATAAATATTATGGAGGCTGAAAATTACAGGACTACCCTTATACGAAGTGAGTAAAGTAAATATTACGAGATAGTGAAAAATGTATGTAATTATTTACGGAGAAGGAGTGTATGTGATTGTTTACGAGAGAAGGCTTCGTGTTGTTTGCGTCTCGATCACACGAGCATTATTTTTGAGCATTACATTTTGATTTACAACTCTTATGAAGGGTTGTCATAAAGTTAGTGTATTAAAGAACCACAAACTTGATAGAACATGTAATAGTGTAGGTATGGTTAGTGGTGTAGACTTCCATACGGAGGTTGAGGATCAAATCCCCCCATCCTCATTTCTTCTAATGTTCTATATTTTTACTTCAACAACACTTATAAGTGTTGTTATACATTTTATTAAAAAAAAAAAAAAAAAGCCAAAACTTGTGAACGGTAAGGATGGTTGATGAGCTAGACGTCCATGCAATAGATTCATGTTCGAATCTCCCCTATAACCACATTTTTTCCAACATTATATATTTTTATTATAAGTGTTGTTGTAGGTTTCTATTTAAAAAAAAAAGAAAAAAACCGAAACTTGTGGTAGAAAGGGTGGTTGATGAGCTAGACTTCCATGCGGTAGGTTCATGTTCGAATCTCCCCTCTAACATTTTTTCATTATCATATTTTTGTGTTCTTCAACAACACTTGTCGAGAATTGTGATAGGCTAAGTCACTACATATATGGAACATTATATATTTTTACTTCAACAACACTTATAAGTGTTGTTGTAGGTTTCTATTTAAAAAAAAGAAAAAAAATCAAAACTTGTGAAGTGAAAGGGTGGTTGATGAGCTAGACTTCCATGTAGTAGGTTCATGTTCGAATGTCCCCTCTAACATATTTTTCATTATCATATTTTTGTGTTCTTCAACAACACTTGTGAGTATTGTGATAGGCTAAGTCACTACATATATGGAACAACGTTGTTATAGCTAAATGTCGTCACAAGTTGTTTTGCTTAAGGAGTTGTCGTTTGTTTTCTTAGCACAACCCCTTGTTTCCTAAGGGTTGGCAGTGATGATATACGACAACTCTTCCTTTGAAACCAGTTGTAAAACATAGGACTTTCTACAATACTTAGAGAAGCGTTGTAAATCTCCAGTTGTAGATGTATATTTTTCCTGTAGTGTATGGAGTCATAGATTCTTGGACCAAAATTTTTAGTCTTTCCAAAGATGAAACAAGTTTTGATTCATTCCGGCCCCTGCATTATCTCGATAAGAATGGCAAGATTTTATTGCTCGGAATCCGATATGAAACCTTTGAAGATGAAGATTTGGGCAAGAATGCTTTAGTCTCATATGATCCCAAAAGCGGACGACTTGTGACTCTTGATATCCCCTGCATTCCAAGATTTTCTAATGCGATTACTTTTGTTGGAAGCCTAGTTTCACTGAATTCAGGTAAATTCGTGAAGGTGGAGCGACCGAAATCTTGGTATTTGGAGTTACGAAGGTATTTACCGTATTTTGTTTTCTTGCTTGTGCTTCTTGGCATTTATCTGGCATTGGGTTCTAGAAATTTTGATTATCCTGAAATGGTCGAAGAAGAGAGTATACGGTGGCTTGTCTATTTTTTACTGCGACAAAACTAAAATTGGTGATAGCCGCGTATGTGGTCATCCACGGAAGCGACAAATATATTTGCTGGTTTATCCTTAGGGGGCATTGAAATGCAAATTTCGCCATTACTTTTTTTTTTTTCCTCGTTCTCATGAAATTTTTGGTGCTGTTATAGCTCACCAACTATCTTTGTAAGAATTGTCTTTACCATATGCAACTAAAAGTCTCTCCTCAGTTGACATCGCTCCCAAGTTTGCCTGAGCAATATTAATACCTCACATCATTACAAGATATCTAAATAGGCACATGTTTACTTCGTTTGATCTCTTCCAGAGTGGTTTGGCAACTTATCTTCCTTTTAAGGAGTTGTTTTTATATGATTGCGTAACTGGAACACTGAAAGAAGTCTAGTATTATTAATTTGTTTCTTTTACTGTGCAAAATTTTCATTTGAAAATTTAGATTTCAAAAGGTTGTGTCCATTGCTTTATATGATGTGTTTGTTTGTTTAATATTGGCATGAACAACTTGCACACTACAATGGAATAACCTGTAATCAAATAGGGATGCCAACGGGTACCCAATTACCCGAAATCCAACTAGACCCGGGTGTATCGGGTCGGTTCTGGGTCCTAAGATTGGACCCATTAACAAAATCACCACCCGACGGGTAGATCCGTTAGGAACCAATAAGTTTTCGGGTCCTAACGGATATTACCAGACGGGTATCGGGTATCCGAATATTCATCTTTTGATTGTTAATTTTACTTAAAATGAAAATATTTTGTATGGTTTCGCTTGATTTTTTTCAATTTTCGTTTATTTTCTTACTTTTAATGTTAATTAAAACATTTATATAGATATAATAATAATTTTATATGAAAAAAATATAAAATTCAAGCTAACATAACAATTATCAAAAATATAGTTGAATTTAGAGGCCCGATAAATACCCGGACCCAACGGGTAATTAAGGTTTTTAACGGGTCCGGTTACGGGTCCATCAATTTAGGAACCGGACCCGGAACCGATTAAAATTAACGGTTCCGATTCCAGGTAATATACTACCCAGACCCGATAGGACCTGTTGGCACCCCTAACCTGCATAGGTAAATGAGGTACTCTTCTTACCCTTTTGTTTCTTAGATGAATTGATAAAATCTAGAGTTTAACTGTTAATTAGGGCAAAATACGGATGGTGATCATTATGGAGGAAATAAGATTACCATATAATTAGTCACTGAGCATGTTGCATGTCGTTAAGTTTTTTCTTTATGATTAGGAGATCATCAAAATTCATAGAATGTAGATATAATTTTTGTGAATAAATTTTACTCCTTCGGTTTTTGAAAAATAGGTGCTTTTATTTTTTTCATTTTAGCCTAAAAATAGGTCAAATTAAAAAAGTTAAAGTATCTCTAGAAGTTAAGCATAGAGGATAGATATATTGGTCACTCATGCATCATAGTGGTTGTTACTGAGCCAAGCCGAGTAGCCCACATGCGGTGCTCCAATTTGGCCTCATCTAGACCGCAGGAAGAGGTTAGAGGGGTAGGAACACAAATATAGTTAAATGTTGTTCTTTGAATTTTTCGAGTATCAAACATGGGCTATGACCAAAATTAGGAGTAGAAAAATATTTTTAGGCCGAGACAAAAGGTTCAAGGATTTGGGTGAAGACAAATCGCTAGCGCAGATGGTATTCTCTAATATTCCTCTCAAAGTGCTGGAATTTCTTAAAATCTGACATCATGGTTACAATTTAAGAATATCCTGAAAAATATACTATTTATGTGAAACACAGCTACCTTTGCTTGTGGACCGGGAGGATGACCGGAGCTAACGCCCCGGTTTGCCCTCTCATAAGTCTTTTTGTACATTTGAGTCGGACATAAGATTCCTGAGTGGGAATCAGATTAAACAGATCCTTAACTGATGGACCAAAATCCGTGTCGTGGCCCGAAATTTCCCACGGACCCAAATGGCACGGAAGCAGGTGCGTTTCTCTCGATAAGAACAAATTCTAGATCAAACCCGATAACACATTTTTCCTCCCGCCAAATTCCAGAGAGAGACGCAGAGGTAGAGAATGGAAAACCTAGAAAATTTGAACTCGATTCTTCCATTCTTACCACTTATACTCCAATCATCATCACCATCTCCTTCTCTTTCATGGCCGATTCAAATCATCGAAGCGTTGAAATCACTAAGTAAAGGTCCAGACCACAGTCGAGTTGAATCTGGTGAAGTTTTATTCCTTGCGATTTCTGATCTCAGAAATTCTCTTGGTTTATCTTCTTATGAAATCAATTCTTATGCTGAACAAGGTTATTCTCTCTTCTTCGATGAGGTAATTTTGCATCTCTACCCTCTTTCTTACTTCTTTAGGGTTTTAAGTTTATTAGGTCAAAATTATTTTGGGGTTTTGTAATTTTAGATGTTTTTGGAAATGTAATTAATCAATTAGTACAGTGATGTTCAATTATGTACTATTATTAGATTCAATTTGAGTAACATTGGACCTGATTAGCTTGAGATTGTTGTTTTTTTGGTTAGTTGTTGTCTCGTGTTGAATCGGGGAAGTGGTTTGGAGAGGTTGTACCAGCATTAGCGAGATTGCTGTTGAAGTTACCGTCTCTATTGGAAGATCATTATAAGAATGCGGATGAAATTTATCATGGAAGGAAAGAAGGATATCCTAGAATTAACACTGGACTTCGTTTATTGAGGCCGCAGGAATCAGGCATTGTTTTTCTCAGTCAGGTATACTTTCGTTCATGATTTTGATTGCTAATTGGGTGGAGACTGGAGAGAGAAATTTTGTTAATGGAATTGAAATCCGATTTATTCTATTTGGGCATTGAACATTTTGTTGGTTATGGTGAGAATATTTGTAGTTTTGATAGTAGGCTAGGTATCAATGATGATTGTGGTGGTCATATGAAATTGGAGGGATCATGGTGATGACATAGCAATGTTAGTGGTAACACCAAGTTGTGGTGTTTGATCTGTTATATGCATTACAGATTTGTTTGGATTTTTTGCTAAATATCTACGAATTTTTGTTGCTTTTCAGGAATTAATTGGGGCTCTCCTTGCTTGCTCTTTCTTTTGTTTGTATCCGACATTTGATAGAGGTGCCAAACATCTTCCAGATATCAACTTTGATCATTTATTTGCGTATGTCACCTTCAGCTACATTTAATACAAACAATATAATCATTGACTTATTGAGTTCCGGGTAGAATTATATGTTCCTTAAATCTTAGTTGTGTTTATCCTTTGCTATCGATTTAGATAATGACTTTCATTTGAATTGATCAATACTCTGTTTTCTCCAGGAGCCTTCACCCCAGCTACAAAGAAAATCAAGAACATAAAATAAGGTGCCTTGTGCACTACTTTGAAAGGATATCATTATGCATGCCAATGTATTGTGTCTCATTTGAACGAAAGGTTATTCCTATGGAAAATAGTCCACTTTGTGTTTCATATCCTGAAGCTGATTTTTGGAGCAAATCTACCATTTCACTCTGCCATTTGGAGGTAAGAACTAATCCCAATCTTTCCATGATTATCAACTGTTAGTAATAGTCAACCAAGTTATGGATACTTTGACTTCTCTGTCCCTCACTCTACTTTATATGGATAATGTATTAATGTTTATTTTATAGTTTTCTAGCATTAGAATTAACAAAATGTTGGTAATTAATTTTGGTTATTGGAGTATATGAGAGGTAGTGTAATGGTTAACGCCATCTCATGTGGGTAAAGATTGAGGCTTTCTTGAAACAGATCACCAAGGCATATGCCCAATTGATCAACTCAATAGATGCTTGTTGTCAAGCCTATCTCGTTTCAGACCTGTTTTTGAAAAAAGCCTGTCTGTTTTCACTAAAAAGTTTATTCTCAATTCCTGGCTCAAACAGACAGTGGTGTCTAACAGGCTTAATTTTGGACAAAATGTGCCATGTGTAATGTTTTAAATTGGGTATAGAGTGATCCCCCAGTTGACGTTATGCTTGCTGCATACTCGGTTTTCAAGTGGGTGCTAATTGATTACGGTGTTTGCATTTCCATGTGGAATTCTGCAGGTTTGGGTAGTTGGTTATCTTTATTGGTTTTCGATTATTCGCGCTTCTAAGCTCAGTAGATTTTATTTTTTTAAAATTTTCCCACTGGGCATGTTTTTGTGTTAAAATCTAGAGAGTAATTACAACTAGCACTGAGACCAGTTTAGTATTTTAAATATAGTATCTCCAATTGTTGACGTCTCTCTAGGTTTTGACATCTGGCTTAATAGAGGAGCAGAATCGTGAAGCTCTTGAAGTGGACTTTGCCAACAAATATATTGGTGGTGGTGCTATTGGTAGAGGCTGCGTACAGGTGTGTAGAGTTTTTTCTTTATATGATAAGTGGATATGTCATTTGTGAATAATCCAAGCCCATACATCACTGAAGTCAACTTTGGCATTTCTTATAAGTAGGATGATCTTCAAGCTTAAGCTTGGCGTATCTGTTGTTGTGTTTGTGCAAACTCAACGGAAGAAGCATTGTCAGAACTTCTGAATAATATCTTTTCATGAAATTAGCATGGGCAATTTCACAAAGTAACCTCACTTTTTTACCGAGGCTTTTCATATATAATCAATTTGTAAATGGTTGCTAATATTTTAACTTTGTCTGATAATAACTTATGAACTTCTCACCACCTCATATTATCATGTGTGCAGAACTGAGAAGTGGTCTTTGTTTTTTCTGACATATATTATGGTAGACCATTTTTACGAGCTGCTTATGTTAATATGTTCTTCATGTTTGTTGCCACTTCATCATTTATTTTGTGCTAATTCAGCTTTTTCTTGAAATTTTTCCAACCAGTGGAGACTACAATTCTTACTTTTTTTCTGGTGTACATTCTGTAGGAAGAGATCCGTTTCATGATTAATCCAGAGTTAATTGTTGGCATGCTTTTCTTGCCCTGTATGGATGACAACGAAGCTATTGAAATTGTTGGCGTGGAAAGGTTTTCAACTTATACTGGGTTAGTTGATCCTTTTAAATGCTGTTTGTTTTGTTTCCTGAACAAAAACAATATACTGTTTTCTTCTTAATTTTCTCTTAGAAGGAAGTGGGATGGTAATAAATAAATTCCCTGTTATCGTTAAGGGAATAACGCAAGGTTAAATTTTATGTTTGCCCACATATTAGTTGTATTTAGCTAACACTGATGAAAGAGACAAGGATCTGGTCTCTGTTAAGATTCACTGTTTTTAGCAAACATTGAACATTAAGTTGTACTGAACTTTCTCCATATGATGTACACCGTACTTCATTCTGGTATGGCCTTTCTTTTGTTCACAGACTGAACAAACGAACCCAACGCCTCCTTTATTTGTGGTATATTAACAGCCAACACACAATGCCTGACCTTTCTACCCTTTTGTCATTGTAACAGATAACTACATAGATCTTGCTAATACCACACTGATGACATTAAATTTGGGGTTATTTGTATGAAAACAGGAATTCTCTTTTCTTTTGAACCGTAGAAATTGTTTCAGAAATCCAATTCCTTTGACAAACCCTTCACTTGTTCCTTAGATAACTGATGCTACGTGGTGTTATTCATTCTCTTTAGGAGCAATTGTGCATACCCTATTAGGAGCAAGAGTAAGATGTTTCAGACTTGCACTTAGATCGTTCAAATGTTTTTTTCTCAGTCTTTTGTTATTTTCTTTGATATCTGCAGATATGGCTCCAGTTTCCGTTATTCGGGTGATTATTCAGATAAGAAGTTAATAGATTGCATGGGAAGACGTAAAACCAGGATAGTCGCAATAGATGCGTTGCATAGACCAGGAATGAGACAATTCAGGGTCAAATACCTTCTCCGGTAAATATTTGTCGGTTTCTCCCTTACTCTTTCTCATCCTTTTTTCCCCTCATTCCCGAGTCATTCTCTTTATTAATTGAATCTTGTGTGCGTTCTGGCTTTGAATACTTATTATTGTCCAGCTTGATGAGTTGATTCACAGTGTAGTTTGTGCTATATCATTTGTATAACTACTATAAGTTGAATATTTGGTTACCATAGGGAGATCAATAAGGCGTGGTGCGGATTTTTTGATCAAATAAAATATCAAAACCACCAAAAAGCTCTTCAAGGGGATGAGTTTTCCAGAGATAGGCTCCATTGGGATCACAAAGCCTCCAGTAATAAGGTTGTCAACCAATTAAGTACTAAATGTAGCATTCCCTTTATTTGAAAAGTGCCTTTGCTGTCTTCTGAGTTTTCTATTTGGACTACCCTGCTTGTGTCATTTTTGGAATACCAATTTGGTAACCTTCACTTCCTTGTTGTATGAACAGCCTTCCACTTGCTATGGACTTCGTGGAGGAGAAAATGAGGCTCAAGTGATTGGGAATTCTCTTGCTGAACACAGCAATCAAGATTCGGACGTCCAAGATGATATTGGAATTGCAACAGGGAATTGGGGATGTGGTGCATTTGGAGGAGACCCTGAAATTAAGGCTATAACTCAGTGGCTTGCTGCTTCTCAGGTTATTTCCTCCCAGTCTGTGTTGTTGTGCCCTTGATTGCACAAACAAATCTTGACCTATATCTATATTATTAGTACAATGGCATCATTGTTGGAATAGTTTCTATGTTAATGGCCTTTCTTTACCTTTTTCTTTTTTAGTATCATTGGGGATAATTTAGAATGTACTTGCAGGCACTAAGACCTTTCATTTTGTATTATACGTTTGGCGAGGAACCTCTGCAGAGTTTGGAGCAGGTACATCCTCATTTTCTCTCAAAATATTGTAAAGTTGTTGCCTATTTTGTTAGCTATCCTACTTTCCATCTCTAGAATAGTTTTGGTTCAGAACACTGAGATTAACTCCTATTGAAAAGCTACTGGTGATACTCCCACTAAATCGATAAAGCTGCAAACATAGCCTTGAAGGAAAAAAAAACACATGCCTCGTGTTTGCCACCAATAAAAAGCTAGAATTTTACATTCTGTGCTGTATCATAGGTCTGTTGTGCTGTCCTCTTTTCAGTCTCAAACTAAAAGAGCTACACATTTTTTGTTAAATGGTTTGAAGTTCCATTTTCAGATTACCACTTTCAGACTTTCAGTTTTTTATATACTTTTGTTGTTGAGCAGGTGAGTCGTTGGATTCTGTCGCATGGATGGACAGTTGGGGAACTCTGGAATATGTTAGTGGAGTACTCAACTCAGAGAGTAAATGGTGAAACTCGTATGGGATTTCTCAGTTGGCTCCTTCCTATTTTACCATCACCGCTGGAACAGTCTGCACTTTCATCATAACCAGGAACAAATTTTGCAGTGCCCGTAATCATTCTAGCTACCTGAATGTTAGCCGTTTTTAAATCACCCAACCGATAAGAATTACGTTACCTAGTGGGCTGGCACAGGAGCCTGGAAGTAAGATCAAGTGGGATAAGTTGCCTCTATTTACCCCAGTGCTGTCCATGCCTATCTAAGCTTTTTCCACCTTAAATTTGTGTTTTTATTCTTTCCAATCTTGGCTACGCCATTGGCCTGCCATGTAGAAGGTGAGATACTCCCATAGGTTGTCTCACGCACGCATCATTAGAAATTAGAAAACACACTGCACATTTACAAAATTGTGACAAGGCATGTTATATAGATTTTTATGGAAGTAGTTATGCTTAATTTATTTTTTCTGTAAATGGCCTCTGGAGGTTCCATTTTCTTATTGTCATTCAAAATTTTCGTGTACGCCAAATTTTTTCTCTCCGTTACTCCTCGGCTCTCTTTCTTCTATAAAGAATTCATCTAGCAGTTTCATTTCTTTCTTCAAATCTTTAAAATTTAGAAAACTACTTTATGAGGATTCTCCAAGTACATGGTCCTAAGATGGACCAAAAGGTGAGACTTCTTTGCAGCAAACTCAAAAGCAAAGGTCACCACTATAAATGTTCTCCGGAAATGCTCCCTTTATTTTTTTCATAAAATGCGACAGAGATGAAGTTATCTTGAGGATTTCTACATGATTCTGGCAGGTAGCGATCTAGCTAACTACATATGAATATGATGATCCTTTATACCGACCCCTGAAGTTCCTTTTTTTCTTTTCTTACATTCCGTTTCTCCAAGATCTTTCAGTGAAACAAAGCTGTTCATATGAGGAATTACTTCGAGACAATTATTGAAACCACCAAAAGACGTTACAGATTTCGTTGTGGGATCATAGTAACAGAGCGTTTTTGCTCCGGAAAGAGTACGGCAATGCCACATTAAAACTAAACCTCTCTTTGTGACAGCAAATGGTGAGTATCCCAACGATTGAGCTATACTGAACTCCTTGCACCAGTTCCAAGATTCATACTCATTGTAGGTAGTTGTTGCGGTATTATTAGCAATTCCCTCTGATGACGAGGTACTCTTCAAAGACCATACATCCAAATATCCATTTCTGAATCCGGCACCATATAACGGCTCTCCCCATGATCTGAGAAACATAAACTGGTAACAACTAGGATAAAAAAAGGGTCCTGATGGGAGAACATGGAAATTTTCATCTGACAAATCGAAAGCCATTATCTTCTTTTGTGATGAATCTAACCAATGCAGAGCTCCATTAGCAAACACACCAAATATTGAACTAAAATAACTGTTGACTATCCCCTTGTTTCTCCACCCATCTCCACTGCCAAGAGTGTACACTTGAATGTGTCCAAGGTTGTAAACTGTATACACGATTCTAACAACCTTGTACTCGTCAGTTTGAGGATTGTAACCGAAACCACTACGAACTGTATGGACAGATTTGAACTGACTATTTTCGTTAAACCCTGGAAGGTACAAACATTCTCTAGTAATGGGATTACAAACATGGACTGGATCTCTTATCTCACACTTTCTAGATTCAGCTAAACAAATCAAACCATTGCAAGAACCAAGAAGCAATTTTGTGTCGCAGTCCTGTTTGGTTCGAATGAGAGGATGATTTATCAATCTAGGTTTATTATCAACATTACTACTACCATCATTCTCATCATATCCTCTATAATAAAGTGGGTGACCATTAGGGTTTTGGTTTTCTGACTTTAATAAGAAAATAAAACCTAGACTTACCTTAGAACCTGCAGCCCCATTGTAAAGATTCTTGTCGTCATGCCGGTGGTGATTGAGTTGCCGCTGCAATTGGGTCTTTGCAAAATCCGCTTTTTCAATGGATAAGTAGTTATCCCATGTTTTGCAAACTTGTTTGCAGATTATGACGGTTTCAGCTGATAATCGAGACAATATGTTCAGAACAATTTCTACTGGGAGGTTGGTAGCCATTGAAAACATTCCTAAACCCTAAGAGTAGCCGCAGCGGCACGGAGGTTTTGAAGATGATGATTGAGATTCGAGGAACAAGACGGGATATAAGGATTTAATTCATGCGGCGTGGAACAAACCCTAAAGTGGAATCGTTTTTCTTTCTTTTCTTACACGGATAAAATGCTTGCCCCTTCTCCTTAACTATCGCATCCAAGGGTGGAATTGGGCCGGACCGGACTGCCCGGCCTAATTAATAACGGGATGGGCTAGAATATCTCTTACCCAAATTAAAATGACCTGGCGGCAGGGTCTATTTGTCTAAATAAGAATTTTTTGAGGGGACCATGATTTGCTTGGGCCATTTGCCCTGTAGTTATAAAGCAACGATAGATTGGGGGCTATAGATTTTAATTGGGGGCCTCACCAATTTTGTTTGCACCCAAAATTTTCAGGGCGTATCAATAGTAAAGTGAAAATACTATTTTACCTTTTATTTTTTAAATTCTTTTTAAAATCAAAATCAAATTTTTTTTCTATTTACCCTTTATACTATTTTTTGATTTTGTCTAAAATCAAAATCAATTTTACCCTTTATGTTTGAAAAGAGTCATCATTGTTCCAGTGACGACTCTAAACAGTCAGTATTGTTAAAAAAATGACCCTCAAGAATCGTCATTGTATCATTGACGACTCTAAACGGTCAGTATTGTTAAAAAAACGACCCTCAAGAATCGTCATTGTATCAGTGACGACTCTAAACAGTCGTTATTGTTTCAAAAACGACCCACAGGAGTCGTCATTGTTTCAGTGATGACTCAAAACGGTCGTTATTGCTTATAAAAGAGTCGTTATCTTCTTTGAAGAGTCATTAATGGAGGAAATACATTAAAGGAAATACATTAAAGGATCGTCATGGTCGTATTTAAACATTAACGACTGTATAGAGTCGTCACATAAACAATGATCACTCTTGAGCGTCGTTTTTTTAACATTACCCGAAATTTCACAGCCGTCGAAGCAAAAAACTCCATCCGCAGCTTCCGGATCGAGGTCCTCGTTAAATCATGTCTATTCTTTGACTCATTGATCATAGAGTCAAAGTGCATATCTTTTTATAACAATGATAAGTTTTACCCCAGATTATTGTACAATTATCATTACATTTTTATTTTTTATTTTGAAATAATAAATTTTTTTTTTTCTTGAAGCAATTAATTATAAAATTCTTATATTAAATGATAAAACTAGTTATAAAATTACTTATTATTTTTTTTTCTTTTATAAATGCCCTTGGTGGTGCTTTTTATTTTCTAAAAAAATTTAAAATGATATGTAAATAAATATTACTTACATTTTATTAAATATATTGAAAGTTAAAATATAATTTATTGTAATTACAATGTATTTAAAACTAATTTTTAAAATATGTTTATTTTCTTCATTAGATACATTACCAACACTTTAAAATAGAGAAATTGGGTCAATTGCCCAAATATTTTTAAAGCATGGATCTGATGGACGAGTAAAAATTAGTATGGCTGAAATGGACACAAAAAAATAGCAAGAATGAATATGGATTCATCCTGGCTTAAACTTAAAAAATAACTAGGGTGAAATTGGATGGAGTCCAACTTTGTGCACCCCCTCAAAACCGGGGTGCACATTTCGGCCATCCCTATTCGTCGAAAGAATTTCTAAAACCGCTAAACTTTTTTTTTTATCTGCTTCCGCTAACCTATTCGTCTCTTCACCGCTCCATATTTTTGATTAAATCAAACTCCTTCTACACTTCTTTGGTATTTGTATTCTGAGAAGTTTAGATTGAACGCGTAATTGGGGATATGAAAACTAATTGGGGGATATGAATTACTTCCCCCAACCAAAGGTGGCTGTTAAGGGGTGTTTTTTGGGGGCGAAAATACTAAAACGCCCTTAGATTAATTAAAAAACATTATGAAAAGACTGTTATACCCTTTCAACTAAAACATAAAATCAAATAAACAAAATCATATATCCCCCAATTCAAATTCGTACCGGCATAGGTTAGTTTTTGAAAAAAAAAAATTCTTCATCTTTTTCCTCATCGTTCATTCTTCATCGACGATTAATCGTTGAATCAAAAATTTCTTCGTCGATTAACATAACATAACCATGCCTCGAAGAACCAAATCGAAAGCAAAACCGAGAACCAAATCGGCTGCTCAACAAACACATGAACGAAGAATCGAGAACATTGCTCAACAACTAGAAGAGGACGCAAAGCGGCGCCCCGGATGATCAAACACTCATGGCTTCTCTGAGAAGGTAAGTGATTTTTGAACTCATTTATGATTGTTTTACTCGATTTGTAGCCATGGGTTTAGGTTAGAATCGCTTACAATAGCTGAAACTGTCGAGTTACAGAGAGTACCGACTTTGGATCTTGGTTTGAATACCAAGCCGGTTTAGGTACCAGTATAGAATTTGGGTCGAATACCATACCGGTTTGCATTCCTGAAATCGAATTTTTTTTACCGGCATACCATTAGGGTTGAATACCATACCGATAAACAACTAAAAACACACAGGAACTTAATTGTGTGTACCGGCATTATATCTAGGTTTCTTTAATGCCGGTATTTAAAAACCGGCATTTGTTAGTTCAATTCGAAGATACCGGTATTACACTTAAAACATACAGGAACATCACTGAAATGGTGCTCAATACCGGCACCTAATTTTGTTTCTAAAAATGCCGGTACAACAATACCGGCATGCTCGATATTTAAGTTCTTGTGCCGGTCCATCTTACCGGCATTGGTTTGTTTAGGGATTTGTATGCCGGTTCCTAAACTTCCATGACTTTTCTAATGTTTGTTTTGTTTGCTTATGTTATAGGTCAAGAGCCAAAGAAGCGAAGAAAGATAAAGGTCCTATTCTCACTAAGAGAAGGAGGAAGGACGGTCTTGATACTCCTCAGTCCCTGCCTCCACGGGGGAAAGACGCGGGTCGCAAGAAACGTTTGGGGTTTGAAACAAGAGGGTCAATTTGGGAGAGTGGTGGTGAACGTAGTGCACTTGCAATCCGTGAAGGTACTGGAACACTTGGGGACGATGAGCATGATGGAGTGGAAAGTGAGGAGGAAGATGATGAGGTTCACCCAAGTCAATTAGCAAGACAAAGCGAAGTTGGTGGGACTAGTCAACAACCAACACAAGGCAAGGACAAGGGCAAGGGCAAACACAAAGTTAAAGGTTGTCACCTTCCTCACCTTGATGACATGTTACCCGACCGCGATGATGGTAAAATTTGGGGTCAAGCTCCGGAACCGAAAGTACTCTTTGGATACAAGCACTCTTGGGCTCGTACTATCTTTCAAACTTATGTAAGCATTTTTTATTTTGTGCATGTACATTGTTTTATCTTTTACATCATCTCTTAATTGTATTATCTCATATTTGTAGGATCATACTAAGGCTGTGCGTGTTTGCCGAAACCAAGCCGCGACTGAGTGGAAATTGTCGTCGGAGCATAAAGATGTCCAAACCTTAGTAAAAAACTCTGGTCTGTATTCTTTGGTTGAAAATTACGTGAATCCAGATACTGTGACCGTCAATTGCTTCGTCGAAAGGTATCATGGTGAAACTGATACAATGCACTTCCCGTTTGGTGAGATGACCTTGATTCCTGAAGATGCTCATGACATTCTAGGCTTGAATTTTATCGGAAAATCAATTTCAGAAGGAGTTGAGTCCCGGGACCTAGAATGGTCGAAGTTGCACGATTTGACCAAAAAGCTGTTTGGTTGGGACTTCAAAACTTCTTCGGATAGCTTTTATGTAGCATCGAACGGAAGTAAGACGAAGACATTCAAGCTGATGATGCTTAAGAAGATGTTTGAAAATACAAAGGCTAGAAGCTCGGTGGATGGATGGGACCCCGCATGATTCGGTATACGTGACCGCCGCGCACTGTTATACATCTTGGGCACTAGGGCATTCCCCGACACTAATGGCAACAGGTAAGTGCAAACTTTCTCCAAACCTTGACCCGTTGGAAGGTGTCTATGGCTATTCTTGGGGCATCTGCGGTCATGGCACATTTGATGGCGGAGATGAGAAGGGCTTCATTGGCTAAAACAAACCAATTTGTCGGGAATTTCACTCTACTCCAGGTACAAATTTCTTTAATCTATTGTTGACATGTATTTTTTTTACTTATGTTCACATGTATATTGTTCACATTGGATTAGGTGTGGTGTTATGAACACTTCCCAACCTTGTTCAAGGACTTCCAATTCTTGAAGATCAAAGACCTTCCTGAACCCGATACCCCTAGAGCTCAGAGGTTTGAGTTTAACAAGAATCAAAGAACAAAGGTCGAGTCATCGAAATGAGATTGGCTCTGGATGCCATGAGGGTGGAAGACGTTGTGTTCGACACTTATAAGGAAATTAGAGGATACCGTCAAATTCCAAGAAATGTTGCATTTTACCATGGGCCGTTGTACCACCCAAAAGGATACATCATGGTCGATCCATGCCGTGTGATGCGCCAACATGGATTTAAGCAATTATCCCGTTTTTGGTCGACCTCTGAGGATATTATATTCTTTACTTTTCTCGGTGCAATTCAACTCCCAACAAGTTGCATGTAGTGTATGATCCAGAACCGGAACCAACACATTGGAGGGATAGAGAGCCACGTCGTTTGGTTGATATTAGTAAGTGGGAGATTGCAGAAAATGGTTATGAAGTTGATGAGAGCTACATGATGGATTACCTGGAATGGTCACATCCTTATGTCGTGCGCCCTCCCTCCGTCGAAGCACCACACCAAGGAAACCCTCCTGTTGAAATTCCTCCACCTCCACAACCTATGATGGCCCACCTTCTTAAGACTTTAGGAATGGTGGTAAGTTTTCTTAATTGCTTATATTCATTAAATGTAAACATAATCATATATTAACATATATACTGATTATGTGTTTGATGTATTAATCTAGCTACGTCGGCTTGGCAAGGTTACGAAGATATTAGGTTGCAAGCATAATGACGGGGTGGTGCTATCTCTTCAAGAAATCAAGGAAGTCGAGGAAAAGCTTCATAGAATTGAAGAAACCCACCCTACAGTCAAAGCTATGTATGGGGAAACAAGGAAGGCGCCGACCCAAAAGAAACAAAAGACTAATTTAGTTTGAGAGAATTGATGACAATTAGTGATGGTTAACTCTTTAAGACTTTGGTTACGTCAAAAACAATTTCAAACTTGTTTTGGTTTGTACTGTGGGTTAACTCTTTAGTTCTTTGGTTTATGTTGAACATGTTAAGATTTGTAGTTTGAAAGTTAAAATGTTCCGCGTAGTAGAGGTCAGTTTTAGAAATACATGTACACATACCGGCATATACGGAATGCCCAAAACACTCAGCGGAACCTAGTCCGGCATAGCAATTTTTATAGGAACAATCGGTTAAATTATTTGGTTCTGTATAGAAACCGACATGTACCGGCATTGTTACGTTTGCTAAGGTGAATGCCGGTATTGCAAATGTCCAAATACTCTTAAATCTGTGATATCAAACCGGCATTGTAAGATTTATTTTGACAATGCCGGTATCTAAAATTTCCAAATACTCTTACAGAGTTGACAGAAAACCGGCATCGTTGTTCTGATTTACACAATGCCGGCACTTTGATTAATTCATTTCAAATTCTCTTTTATTTCGGTCTGAAGTAATCGACTACATTGGATTAGAAACTTTAAATTAAAAAAACAGTGAATGGATTGCACAAGTAATCGACTACATTGGATTAGTATCGGATTTGCCGGAGGATCAACGCCCTTCAGATGTTTTTTGGGGCCTTGTAATGACTGGTTCTTACAAGCATAACAAGTTTGACGGTAAGAAACGCATAATTGAATACGCTCATCAAATAGTACGCATTCGAACAATCGCACTCATCAAATCATGTCTCAAATACAACGAATTTCTTGCAAGATACAATGGTGATAGGTATGAAGCTCAGGATGCATATACGAAGTGGAGAAAAGAGCCTTTTAGGCATTTCGAAGCAGCTTTGCTTGTTCAAGCTCGTTCCAATAAATGATGTTAGGTGTATTTGGCTTGAGATCTTTCATTCTAGGTGTAATGTTATTCTCTTAAATGTTGTTAGTTGGAATTTGCTTGAGATCTTATGTTTGTGCTTAATGATGTTTCTTTCGAAAACCGGCAGCCCCGATGAGTTAATATGAATGCCGGTATCCCAAGCCGGCAATATGGATATTGTTTACACTCGACGCCGGTTTTCCAACACTAAGAAGTTGAAAAAATCATGAACTTGTAATACCGGCATCATTGGTATGTAATTAACTATGCCGGATTTGGTGGTATTATATAGAAATGAAGCACCAACGGTCATATTTTTCAAAAAACTAGCCGTTTTATTTGAAATTAACAAGTACCGGCATGTTCGCAATTATACATGTAACGCCGGTATTCCGTGCCGGCGTGAAACCATGTTGTTATACTATGCCGGTAGTAGTTACATATTTTGGATAATCTCTGATAAGAAATTTACTTGTACCGGTGTCCTATGACACATTAAATTCAATGCCGGAAGTTTGGATGATTTCAAAAAAACTAGCCGTTGAGGTTTTTCTCTATATAAAGAGAGCTAATACTTGGACCCAAATGCCCAAAACTCGTGTGTTCTTATATATCTACTTGAGAATCTTAACTTAGGAAACCCTAACCCTAGAATAGTCATCTATAAATAGCTTATTATAGAACCTAATCCCACATACGACAAATGGCATCGTTTGGCTCCGAGGAAGATTTAACAATCACCCAAGCATGGTACGCCGAAACTCGTCCTTCAACTATAGATAACAACACGCGGGATTCCATGTGGTTGAAGATTTTTAGCAAGTTTATTCACGATTACGGTAACCCGAAAGGAAGAACTGCTCAACAAATCGAGCAACGACACGACATCATCCTAAATACTGTGGTTGAGTATCTAAAAATGAAGCACCGGATCGAGAACGCTAGCCACAATAGATTGTCCCCTCAACAACTCGTAAGTATCTTTATGAATAATTCGACACAATCTACTATTTTTCAATTTTTATGTAACCAACAAAGTTTGTGTGTTGTTTTTGTAGCATGAAGCCGTGAAAACGCGTTACTTACAAGAAAAGGGAGAAGCATTCATGTTTGAAGCCAACGTGAATCATATTGTAACCAAAGTCACTGAGTACCACCAGCTGGGTGAATCGGAAACGGATTCTTCTTAAGAAGATTGATAGTTTAGTGGTAATTTGCTAAGGATTTTCGTAAGGTTTTGTGGGTACATCTCTATGTAAACCCTCACGAGACTATAACTCGTCCGATTGGGTCACCAATTGGTTTAAAGGCTTGATGCACGTGCTAAGTGCATTCGTGCTTCCTGCGACAAGGATTACATTTGAAATAAATTAGAGTTCCGGCTTATTTTATTTTGTTAGCATAATACAATACAATACAATCAGAAACCGGCAACCCCGATGAGTTAATTTAAATGCCGGTATCCTAAAACCGGCATTAGAGATATGTCTACAATCGACGCCGGTTTTCCAACACTCAGAAGTTAAAAAAAATCATGAACTTGTAATACCGACATAGTTGGTATGTAATTATCTATGCCGGATTTCTGACGGTTACCATTTCATTCTACTTGTTTGACAGTTACAATTTCATTCAACTTGTTTGACGGTTACAATTTCAATCAACTTGTTTGACGGTTACAATTTCAATCAACTCGTCGGTTTCAAACTACTCATGCTATATAAGTGACGGTTTTGGAAAGAAAAATATTCCATCTATTCAATCTCTCCCTATTTTTTTCATCTTCTATACCAAAGCAATGGGTCGTCGCCAATCTCGTGATAAACCCAATCCAGAAATACCTGTTGATGATGCGGAACAAAGTCCCGAAGAGTCTCCTGGTGAAGCGGACGGAACAGATTTGGTTCGGTAAGTGATGTATAACACAAAGTCTCCTGTTCAATTGAAGTACTTTTAGGGTTTATCCCATAATATATAACACAAAGTCAAACATGCTAGGGTTCATGACGGATTGAAAATTATGCTTAGGGTTTTGAAATTGCACTCTAGTAAAATGAAATTCTAGTCAATTGATTTCAGTTTGAAAAACAAAAACAAAAAATCACTAAGAACTGTGTAAAAAATTACAGAAAACCGGCGTAGATTGTAAATATACGTATGCCGGAAATCATACTGGCACTATTGAATTTTCTTTTGCTATGCCGGTTTTAGGTCTCTAACATTTGTAAATCCCTTGATATAATTCAACCAAAACCGGCGTTCAACGTATTAATCTTTTACATGCCGGTATCTGTTCCGGCACTCAATGTTTGGTAACAAATTATATCGGTTTTTGTTTCATACGACTTAGAATTTTCTATATATAATTCAATATAACCGACATACAGGTATTTATTGCCAGGAATGCCGGAAATAATACCGGCACTAACGTGTTTTCTTCTTCTATGCCGGTTTTCGCTTCCTAAAATTTGTAAATCCCTGGATACCGTTCAACCAAAACCGGCACTATCGTGTTTTCTTCTTCTATGCCGGTAGCTGTTCCGGCATAGTTTATATGTCTATTTATGATGCCGGTTTTATGTGTGTTCCTTTTGTATGCCGACATGTAGTATGTAACTCAATTTAACGTGTTGGAACATAGGTCTCTCGCAACAAGAAAGGAAAAAGGAAAAGGAAAAGCTGTTGAAGAATCAAAACGTAAGTCTTCTCGACGTAAACGTCAAAATCCGGCTATTGCTAAGGTCACAATTCGGGATGATCCTATAAGCGACTCAACCAACACTGATGATGATGGTGAGTGGGAAACTCCAATGGAACCGGAAATAGCAGGTGGCTCATCCTCACAAGCAGGTGGATTAGGACAAACTGATGATGAAAAGGCACCACCACCTCACTTCCCTGATAAGTTAGACTTGATTCCTGACAGCAATGATGGCAAACATTGGGGTCAACCGAAAAAAAAAAAGGACAACGAATAATCCAGGAAAGGTTCCACAAGATTCAAGGATTATTCAAAGAGGACTAATAGCTCAAAATAAAAATACAAAATCTTTTGGATTTGCATTTGTATGCCGAAAATTTAAAACTTAAAACATCGAAATCCAAACCTGTTACTTAAAACTGTTCTTCTATCTCAATCTTACTATGTTCTTTGATCTTTCTTCATATGTTTAAATTATATAGTTTTCATATGTATCTCCCTTCAATCGATTTTGTGAAAACACAAAGCAAAACACTAGATCCATAGGTCTCTTCTCTAATTTTCTAGCAACATGATCCCATAGATCTAGTTTGCCTCTGCCTGTTCCATCTCTAGAATCATGAGTTAGAGCAAAATTCTTGATACTACATTATATTCAGCAAGTGTGGAGGACGAGGTGTTTGCATCTTTGGAATCATGAACAAATGTCATGCTTGCTTAATTATCTGGTGTTTGGATTTAAGCTCAACTGCACATTATTTGTCATGGCAGAAATCATAGTAAAAGAAACATACAGACATGGTAAAAGATTTAGTATCATTTATTAACATTTTAGCACATGATATTTAATTTTTCCACATACAATTAGCAACTCCTACTGCAACCACATCTACTAATCTCCAATACGGGAACCACCATTTCTGTTTCTTGAGAAGCAAAACAAAGAATAGACCCCAAAATCCAACTGCAAACCCCAAGGCAACTATAGCGTAAAACAAATTATCTTTTGCATCCTCTTTATCATCTTCATAACCTTCATTTGGAGAATTCCAATCAGTAGCCTCAGTTCTCCGATCAGCCTCGCAAGTATTATTTGTGTATAAGCCACACAACAAACTATTGTTGAGATATGCTGAACCTTCTCCACTCAATGTATCAAAGTGTATTTCTCTTGGGATCGTACCACTCAAGTTATTGTAAGATAGGTTCAATCTCCCAAGAGAACTCAATGATGCTAAAGAGTATGGGATATGACCAGTTAATTTGTTGAAACTCAAATCCAAGGATTCTAAACCATTCATGCTTCCAACACTTTGTGGTATAACACTGGAAAAGCGATTGTGTGATAAATTAAGTGTGGAAAGCCCTTTCAGTAGACCAATCTCTTCTGGGATATTGCCTTCAAGATTGTTACACGATAGATCAATCCCAGAACTATATGCATACAATTTCTTAAACTGTAACATGACCCCTTTGATCACCATCTGCAATTGCACGTCATTAGTTGAACTACGGCTGCCTAGCAAAGTTGTACTAGTCAACAAAGATTCATCGTTAGGTCTGCTTCTTAGCATCATCAAGTTTCCTATATTCCTAGGAATTAAACCGTTTAGATTATTCCCTGATAAGTCTAATATTTGGAGTTTTTCCAAATGACTGAACTCTTGAGGGATTGACCCATTGAACTTATTTGACCTTAAGGAAAGAATGCTCAATCGGACAGCCGAACCAAATGCACTGGGTATACTACCTTCGAAGTGGTTATTTGCTAAGTTGAGAACTCGCAAATATTGAAGCTTACTGATGATGCTAAGAGGAGTACCATACAGAATGTTGTCATTTAGTTGAAGATATGACAATGATTTTAGTTGTTGAAGCTCATTTGGAACATTTCCCGTGAGGTTATTTTTGCCGAGGTTTAGAGATACAAGATTCCGAGAGTACCCTATACTAGTAGGTATAACCCCGAAAAATTTGTTGCTTGAAAGGTCTATAAATTGAGGATTAAACTCTGAATCTCTTGAACATATGGAAAATGGGATCGAACTTGAAAGTTGATTGCCAGCTAGATTGATGAAATTAAAACTAGAAAGTCGTTTTCCATAATCTGTTGAGATTTCACCAGTGATTTTATTATATGATATATCAAAGGATGGTAATAAATCGGGATAAAGAGCTTGCGGTGGAAGAGGCAGTCGACCATGAAGTTTGTTGTTTGACAGATGAAATTTAATGAAACTGAGTTTGGAGAAACAAGTAGGAATAACTCCTGTTAAGTGATTATGAGACAAGTCCAAAGACATTAGATTACTCGATTTACAGATTGATTTGGGTATGGAACCATGAAGATTATTTCTAGACAAGCCGAACTTTTTGAGATAGGGCATTGATTCTGGAATGGAACCTTGGAGATTATTTCTAGACAAGTCTAGCATCCTTAACAATTTTAGATTAGATATTGATTTGGGTATGGAACCTTGGAGATTATTTTCAGACAAGTCGAGCGTGCTTAAGAATGTTAGATTGGATATTGATTTGGGTATGGAACCTTGGAGATTATTTTCAGACAAGTCGAGCATGCTTAAGAATGTTAAATTGGATATTGAGGAATGGATATAACCTGTTATTGAGTTTTCAGAGAGGTCTAGAGATTGCAATTGGGAAAGATTGTAGATTGAAGAAGGTAAAGACCCATCAAACAGACAAGAAGAAGCATCAAGGTCGACCAATAATGGCGCATTGGAAATTGAGTCCGGGATTGATCCACTTGCATTAGTAAATGATATGGAAAGTCTTTGAAGTTTAGGCCATTTACGTTGAAACATTCTAGTTAGATCAGTACGAAGATAAGAATTACTGCTCACATCAAATTTTGTAAGTTGAGGAAGATAAGGAACTGAACCTTGTAGTCCACAACCAGATAAGCCAAGAATAGAAAGTGAAGTTAAATTCACTAGTTGTACTGGTATGTCGAATTTTAGATCATGATTGTCACTCAATGTGAGAGAAGATAGACGAGAAAGATTGTAAAACTCATGGGTGGGAAAAACTGTGCTTGATAGACCACAACGACTGAGATCAAGATCCCTAAGATTAGAAAGATAGGAAATTGATTCAGCAAAATTCTTTTCTGAAGACGTCGCCTCATGTAAATCAATGCCTCTCAATCTTAAGACCTTTAGATTTACTAACCCTCTTAACCATTTTATAGATGACAATTCGAAGCAAGAAGCAGTAGATACAAAGTATATTGATCTAGTTATTGAACCACAAGATAAGTCTAGGTACCGTAAGGACGATAAGTTGGTTAATGATGTCGAAGCTGGAGCAAAGAAGTTAGAGTGGGAGAGATCAAGATGCACGAGTTTGGTGAGAGCAGAAAATAGATGGAGGATTTCTGATTGCTCAAAATTGTTGAAGGCAAGATCAACATACTCGAGATGACTAATGTTGACAAACGAGGAAGAGAATTTACCTTGTAATGCAGTATTTGGCGGTGGTGGCATATCGTTGTGATATTCATCAATGGGATACTCATCGTAGAAAGTTTCAAGGACTGTGTTACGGAGGTTTATGGAGATAACATGAGATGAATCACTGGAACATCCCACTCCTTGCCAATCGCAACAGTTTCGATATTTGTTGTCATCTAGCCATGAAGATAAACGATTCGCAGGGTCCTCCAATGAGAATTTGAAATCAAGGAGTGCTCTTCTTTCCTGTTCATGGCAAGCTAGTGGGCACTGGGTGATGTTAATTAATAAAAAGAGCAAGAAATGTAGAAAGAGTGAAGTTATTCTAATATTTTTACCGAAGGAATTCATAGCTAATTCTAACTTGAAGTGTTTGCTGGATCAATGGATGTGCAGAATGGCTTTGGTATAGACTGGCTTTTATAGCAATAATTCATTGCATTCTAAGCGAGCTTGTTCAATTCATCCCAAATTAGTTTGAATTTTCCTTCACAACGACTAGACCTTGACTTGGAAATTCATCGGTTGGCCAATTTTTCTTAGTCCGTGTCCATGTGTTTGTTGAATTTTCTTTTGGAGATAAGATTTGAGATTCCTGTAGACATCATCTGATGAAAGACTAATCTAACTATTAGTTTGACTTGAAGAACTGCAAGTGATCCACAAAATTCAGAGAAATTTCCATCTCCAAACAAAAATGCTAGTCGAGAATCAAGACTTCCCTCTTATGGTGTTTGTTTGACTAGTGTCATCGGTACCTGTTTATCAACAGTTAATTACAATTGTTTAGAGAACTATTTGTCTACTATCTGTCGCACCCTGTGACTTGTCTCAATTATCTAAGGAAACCACAACTTGAGAAATCTAAGGTCACATTCCAAACTCCTCCATTTGGGTAATGAATGAATAACATGTGTTATATCACCTAATAATAACGGGTGATGTAAATTTTCCATTTGTACCATACAACTAATTATTTTAATTGAATTTCTTTTCTCAGTTATATTGCTTTCTGAAGAAATTGAGCTGCTACGGTCAAGTCATAGCTGCCAAGCTACAGGGTACGAGCGCTGGTACACAGGGTCAAGTCATTAATACTACTATTTAAAAATGAAGGACCCTACTATGATGTTAATTAAGCAATGCTTACCGGTAATAAATCTTATATGGTGCCGATTCGTTCTGGTTCACAGTCGTGGAGTATAACCAAATTTTTTGGTAAAAAACAGACGCAGTGGAGACGGACTAAAGAGCAAAGACCGGACTATAACCAAAACCCAGACCATATTTAGTCTTTAGTCTGGTCTTTAGTCGGCGTAATTTAAAGTTACGCCCGATGGAGCAGGGTGTTGGGATTGCGCCTAATGATGGGGCATAACTCAAAGTTACGCCCGAATTAAAAAAAAAAAAAAAAAAAAATGAGATGCAATTTAGAATTGCGCCTGATTGGGGCGTAACTTTAAAAAAAATGAGACTGATTGGGGCGTAACTCAAAGTTGTGCCCCAACAATTAAGAAAAAAAAAAAAAATGGGGCGCAATTTGGAATTACGCCCCAACAATAATAAAAAAAAAAAATGGGACGAGATTTGGAATTGCGCCTGATTGGGGCGTAACTCAAAGTTGCGCCTTACCAAATTTTAGTCTCCCTCCACTGCGTTCCAACACGGACTAAACCCAAATTTTAGTTTTTTTTTTGCTCTTTGCTCTTTGGTTATGGTCGCACCACTGCAGTTGTTCTAACAGTTTAAGACTTGGCAACGGAAACTACTTTTAACCATAAATTTTATGGGTGGTGTGGTTGGAGTTGGACTCTTAAAAAGTAAAAATAATCAGTGTACGTTATGGGTGGTGTGGTTGGAAAACAGAGGAAGTTCCTTGATAATAAATAAATAACAAAAAGAGAAATCGCTATTTTATAGGCAGTATCCTAGTTAGCTATTCGGAATTCGGAAAACGTACGGAACGGCAAACGTACGAGTATTATACGGTTTTGTAAAATTCAGATTCGGTCCAAGATTCGGTCAACGGGACGGGATTCGTCAGTAATTCGGAACGGCATACGTACGTGTATAATTCGATTTATAAATGTGAGTTCGGCTCTGAAAATTCGGTATCTATATATACTAAATAATTTATATTTATAAGGTCATAGACCAATTTTTATGCATATGTGTGAGTTATTTAAAGAAAAAATAAAATTAATATGATGATATCAATAATATATACAACATTAGTTATCCAAGAGGACGTGGTATAGTGGTTTAGATGCTTGGTCAGTGAGTTTGAGATCTCTCTCACCTTCACCTTCAAATTTTTTCAGTCATTTTTATTTCATAAAAATTACAACAACGTCTAATATTGGGTCGTGTATGCCCGGGAGGCAGTAAACCCCAAAAAGTGGGACCTTTAAAAACGTAAAAGCTAAAGAATTTATGACGAATTAAGCGGGCATATCATTCGGGATTCGGGATACGTAAAATTCGTGAACGATTCGCGAATAATCCGGGAATGCCACATAATACGCGACTTGGGTTCGGAGTTGCAAACGTACGCGAATAAAACGGTAAAATTCGTGATACGGAAAAATTCGCGAATGATTCGCGAATCATTCGCGAACTTACTAACTAGGGGCAGTATAGCCGACCTTAGACAACTCTACTGTTTTCTACAACTTTTTTTTCTTTATCTCTGACTATTTTTGATGTAGGACATCTACCTGTTTTCAGCGTATCAACTGTCCCAGTTGATCCCATCATCCCGTATCAACAATGACAGTTGGTCTTTTAATTCTGTGTCATTGTCACGAGTTGATCTCTTAATTTGTGTCAACTGTTACAGTTGATTCCTTGGTTTACTTGTGTTACAAGTCTAGGATTTCTTCTTTTAGAGTTTCCTTATTTCTTCTTTTAGAGTTTTTCTATTTTTAGGTTCTTATCATGCCTATATAAACAGGCTTATTACATTCTTGTTACATATATTATTTTTATCAATTATTATCAAAACGACTCTTTAAGAGCAATCTATCTTTCTCATCTCTAAACCCTATTATTCTTTCTGTTTTCTCAACCTTTTCTTCTCTTCTCAACACATGCAATCTCTGTATTGCCTTCTTCTTTAATCTGTACCATATCAATTGGTATCATTCGACAGAGTTTTTAGATTTTGATCTAAGAATAGATCCTTATAACCCTCTTCCGCACTTACAAAAATCCTACTTTTCTTTCAATGGAAAAAGATGATATCGAAGCTATGCTGAAGGAACTATTTAAAACTTCTTTTGCTGAACTCACTACCAAGCTTGAAACTAACAATAACAACCTTAAGGCCTTTACAGATACTGTCGAAAAGAAGTTTGAAACTATCGACAAAAGGTTAGTTTCCCATGGAGAGGCTCTGGATAAGTTATGGAAACATGCTGGTTTTGAAGTTGAGATGCCTGGTTTAATTGATGATTTAGAAGACGGAGAAAGAAGTACTGGAGAAACATAAGTTGATGACACCAAAAAAAAAAAAAAAAAAAAAACCTTTTGTTCAATCTACTCATGTTCCTGATGAAATTTCTCAATTTCTTAAGTTCACAAAACAATTTGAGAGTTTTCTTAATAGTCCTTATAAGAAACCTACAATTTTGAATCCCCACAGTGATGAAGATGAGGACCAAATTGAAGAGGAAGCAGAGAAAAAGTGGAAGGATGAAAAACGGTTACAATCCAGCAATAATCCATATGGAACCTTTCCAAAATACAAATTGAAAGCAGATATTCCCAACTTTCATGGTGGTTTACAGATAGAAGAATTATTGGATTGGTTTTATGAAGTGGAATCCTTCTTCAGTTTTATGGAAGTACCTGATTATTCTAAAGTAAAATTGGTGGCATATAAGCTTAAGGGTGGAGCTGCAGCTTGGTGGGATAAGGTCTGTGAAGACCGACGTAACGTTCACAAACCTCCCATACGTACTTGGAAATGAATGATAGAATTATTGAGAGATAAATTTTTACCTCATGATTATATGCAACAATTGTTTCTCAAACTTCAACACTGTCGACAAGGAGCTAGGTTTGTGGAAGAATATGTAGATGAATTTTATAGTTTGGTTGCATGTAACCAGTTAAATGAAACTGAAGCAAAATTGGTTGCACGTTTTATTGACGGCTTAAATAACTTAATTCAGCAAGGGATGACTCAATTAGTGTTTACTATGGTTGAGGCGATTCAACAAGCTATTAGAGTTGAAAAGCGTTTACTCAATTCATCTCGACAAGCAACTCCTAGACAAACTCGTTATCAATATTATGCTAAGACTGCGAAGCCATATAACTCTTATTATGGTAACGCAATTGAACAAGGATCAACGTCCGTTGTTGATCCATATTCTAAAGGATCAACATTCTTTGTTGATCCACCTGACAGAATCAATGGTCTATCTTATCAACAACAACAACACCCACCGGTGAGTTTTTCTTTTGCTCAACCATCTCCTACTACTGAGGTTTCACCTATTTTACCATCCCCTGTTTCACATCAATCCATCCACCAAAAACAAGTTAAACCTTCAACTATTCGATTCTCTAATAGAATGCAACAACAATTTCCACCTCCAAGTAAGGCTCCTAACATTTATTCGAAGTATCGTGGAGATAAATGCAATAAGTGTAACCAACCAGGTCATTCTTCATCTGACTGTCGACGCTTTAATGGTTTCATTGGAGATACTCAAGCTTATGGTGACTCAAAGGATACTGAAGTTTTGGATGATGATGAAGGTGAAGAAGTTGAAAATATCGAATTACATGAGACTCATGGTGATCACTTTGTTGGAATGATTCGTCAACTCATGCTTACGGAACCATGTTATTCTCAAAAATATAATATTTTCAAAACCAAGTGTTTTATTGGTGGAAAAGTATGTGACATGATCATTGACAGTGGAAGTGTAGATAATTACATTGCATCTGTTTTTGTGGAAAAGATGGGATTACCAACTACCCCGCATCCTAATCCTTATTCTGTGGGGTGGGTAAATAGTTATTCAACTCAACGTATTACTCATCAGTGTGTTATTGAGTTCTCTTTTGTTGGCTATAAGGAATCTGTGCTTTGTGACGTGATCGATATGACTGCAGCTCATCTTCTTCTTGGAAGACCATGGAAGTATGACGTTAGAGCAGTCCACAATTGTTTTGAGAATACTTATACCTTTTACAAAGATGGTAAACGAGTAACTCTATTTCCTTCAAGGTCTTCTTCAGTAATTAAAGAACGTAGTGATTGCAAGACTGCTGTTTTGGTGGCTACCATCTCTCGAAATTTACATTCAACTCATACATTGAGTTCTCATGAAGAGACCAAACCTATGGTACCAATTCCTTCTCAGGTACAACCTTTATTGTCTAAATATCATGAATTATTTCCTGAAGAATTACCTGTGAGTTTACCACCTTTTAGAAATGTTCAGCATTGCATTGATCTTATACCTGGAGCTTCCTTACCTAATCAAGCTCATTATAGGTTGATTCCTACTGAACATAACATTCTACAGGGTCAAGTTAATGATTTATTATCTAAAGGATTAATTAGACCTAGTACTAGCCCTTGTGCTTGTCCTGCTTTTCTGGTTCCTAAAAAGGATAATGGTTGGAGAATGTGTATAGATTGCAGAGCTTTAAATCGTATCACCATTCCTTATAGATTTCCTATTCCTCATATTGATGATATGATTGATCTTTTAGCTGGGTCTATTATTTTTACTAAACTTGAACTTCGGAGTGGATATCATCAAATTAGGATAAGAGTGGGAGATGAATGGAAAACTGCTTTCAAGACGAGAGAAGGCTTATATGAATGGCTTGTTATGCCTTTTGGTTTGTCTAATGCTCCTAGTACCTTTATGAGACTCATGAATCAGGTTTTGCAACCCTTTTTAAGTAAGTTTGTCATTGTGTACTTTTATGACATACTGATTTTTAGTCGCAGTATAAAAGAGCATCTCGATCATCTTTCTCAGGTATTCAAAGTTTTACTCGATAATTCTTTGTTCGTGAATTTGAAGAAATGCACTTTTATGTCTTCCGAAGTTACTTTCTTGGGATATGTCATCTCTTCAAAAGGTATTCACGTGGATCCTTCTAAAATACAAGCTGTTAAAGATTGGCATGTTCCTATTTCTATAAAAGAGGTGAGAAGTTTTCACGGATTAGCTTCTTTTTATAGGCGTTTCATCAGAAATTTCAGCACCATTGCTGCACCTATTATTGATTGTTTGAAGCAAGATAAGTTCATATGGACTGAAGAAGCTGATAGGAGTTTTAATACTCTTAAGGAAAAATTATGTTCTACACCTATTCTTGTCATGCCAGACTTTTCCAAACATTTTCAAGTCGACTGTGATGCCTCTATTATTGGGATTGGAGCAGTTTTATTTCAAGAAGGACACCCAGTTGCTTTTCATAGTGAGAAGAATTCTGAGACACAGAAAAAGTGGTCTACTTATGGATTAGAATTACTTGCTCTTGTGCAAGCTCTTAAACAGTGGCATACTTATTTAGTTCATCAAGAGTTTGTCATTAATACTGACAATCATGCTTTGAAATATCTCCAGACTTCGGCTAAGGTTAACCGTATGCATGATAGGTGGTTGTCAACAATTAACAAGTACACTTTTTCTATCAAACACAAAAGTGGAAAGCTTAACCAAGTTGCAGATGCTCTGAGTAGAAGGCGAAATCTTCTAGCAACTATTCGCAATGAGAGTTTTGCTTTTGATTACATAAAAGAGATATATGCCGAGGATAATGATTTTAAATCACTTTGGGAACAATGCAGTTCTTTGGCTCAAGGGGTTGATGATTTTCTCATTCAGACGGATTCTTATTTAAAGGTAATCGTATTTGCATTCCTAATGGTTCTTTACGTCTTCATTTAATACGTGAACTGCATGGAAGTGGACTTGGTGGTCATTTTGGTAGAGATAAAACTATTGCATTAGTAGAAGAACGCTATTATTGGCCTTCACTTAAACGTGATGTTCAAAAATATGTTATGAGATGCATGGTTTGCCAACAAGCTAAGGGTACTGTTCAAAACACCAGTCTTTATACACCTTTGCCAATTCCAGAAGCTCCATGGGTAGACATTAGTATGGACTTTATTCTTGGTTTACCTCATACAACTAGAGGCAATGATTCGGTGATGGTGGTTGTGGATAGATATTCCAAGATGGCTCATTTTATAGCCTTTAAAAAGTCCAATGATGCTTCAAACGTTGCATCTTTATTTTTCAGAGAAATTGTCCGCTTACATGGCATTCCTAAGTCTATTACATCTGATAGAGATATTAAATTATTAAGTTATTTCTCGAAGACTTTATGGATGCGTCTGGAACAAATTTACGATTCAAAGACTACTTCACATCCTCAAACAGATGGACAAACCGAAGTTGTCAACCGTTCTTTGGGATATTTGATTAGAGCTAAGAGCATTGATAACAACAAACAATGGGATGTTTTGTTGCCTCATATGGAGTTTGCATTCAACACTTCAAGAAATGATACACAGGTAAAAATCCATTGAAATTGTCTATTCTAAAGTTCCTAATCATGTTTTGGATTTAGTAGTACTTCCAAAGTTACGTAATTCCAATAACAAAGCTGATACAATGTTGGAACAAGCTTCTAAAATTCATGATGAAGTCAGAACTAAACTTCAGGAGTCTAATTCCAAGTACAAGGATGATGCTGATAAGCATAGACGATTCAAAACTTTTCAAGAAGGAGAATTAGTTTTGATTCATCTGCGCAAAGAAAGATTTCCAACTGGAACTTATAACAAGACCAACTGAAACCGACAACCCCGATGAGTTAATTTAAATGCCGGTATCCTAAAATCGGCATTAGAGATATGTCTACACTCGACGCCGGTTTTCCAACACTCAGAAGTTAAAAAAAATCATGAACTTGTAATACCAGCATAGTTGGTATGTAATTATCTATGCCGGATTTCTGACGGTTACAATTTCATTCTACTTGTTTGACAGTTACAATTTCATTCAACTTGTTTGACGGTTACAATTTCAATCAACTTGTTTGATGGTTACAATTTCAATCAACTCGTCGGTTTCAAACTACTCATGCTATATAAGTGACGGTTTTGGAAAGAAAAATATTCCATCTATTCAATCTCTCCCTATTTTTTTTCATCTTCTATACCAAAGCAATGGGTCATCACCAATCTCGTGATAAACCCAATCCAGAAATACCTGTTGATGATGCGCAACAAAGTCCCGAAGAGTCTACTGGTGAAGCTGAATAAAGCATTTGGTTCGGTAAGTGATGTATAACACAAAGTCTCATGTTCAATTGAAGTACTTTTAGGGTTTATCCCATAATATATAACACAAAGTCAAACATGCTAGGGTTCATGACGGATTGAAAATTATGCTTAGGGTTTTGAAATTGCACTCTAGTAAAATGAAATTCTAGTCAATTGATTTCAGTTTGAAAAACAAAAACAAAAAATCACTAAGAACTGTGTAAAATTACGAGAAAACCAAAGATAGATTGTAAATATACGATATGCTAGGAAATCATACCTAAGACTATCGAATTTTCTTTTGCTATGCCGGTTTTAGGTCTCTAACATTTGTAAATCCCTTGATATAATTCAACCAAAACCGGCGTTCAACGTATTAATCTTTGATATGCCGGTATCTGTTCCGGCACTCAATGTTTGTTAACAAATTATACCGATTTTTGTTTCATACGGCTTAGAATTTTCTATATATAATTCAATATAACCGGCATACAGGTATTTATTGCCAGGAATGCCGGAAATAATACCGGCACTGTCGTGTTTTCTTATTCTATGCCGGTTTTTGCTCCCTAAAATTTGTAAATCCCCGGATACCGTTCAACCAAAACCGGCACTATCGTGTTTTCTTCTTCTATGCCGGTAGCTGTTCCGGCATAGTTTATATGTCTATTTATGATGCCGGTTTTATGTGTGTTCCTTTTGTATGCCGATATGTAGTATGTAACTCAATTTAACGTGTTGGAACATAGGTCTCTCGCACCAAGAAAGGACAAAGGAAAAGGAAAAGCTGTTGAAGAATCAAAACGTAAGTCTTCTCGACGTAAACGTCAAAATCCGGCTACTGCTAAGGTCACAATTCGGGATGATCCTATAAGCGACTCAATCAGCACTGATGATGATGGTGAGTGGGAAACTCCACTAGAACTGGAAATAGCAGGTGGCTCATCCTCACAAGCAGGTGGCTTAGGACAAACTGATGATGAAAAGGAACCACCACCTCACTTCCCTGATAAGTTAGACTTGATTCCTGACAGCAATGATGGCAAACATTGGGGTCAACCGATAAACCCGCAACTTTTATTTTCGTATAAAGACTCTTGGGCTCGTTGGATGATGAATATTTTCAATGTTGTTGTAGTAATAGGTTCGTTCAAGACTTGTGAAAGCAGATTTTTTAGACTTAATTTTCGTAAATAAAAATAACAAGCTCAAAGTGATGGAGAGATCTGGGCTAGGATTCCGCTTTTTACCAATTTCAAAGTGATACTAATTACAATCATGCAATTTCACACGTTTAATTTGATTCTCAACTATTACAAAAGTAGATTTTTTAGAAACAACAAATGTTAATCCAAAGCATGGGATATCAAAACCCTAGGGCAAGCATATTCCATCAATAGAAAATACAATTGTTTAACAAAAATCATAAATTCTATTTCAATCTAGGCAAATAATCATAATTAAAAATTGCACAAATTAAATAATTAAGAATTACCACTTTTTCATTGGCAAGATAGCTTCCTCCGTCGCCTGTGGAGGATGGTTTAGCTCATCATGTTGAAAACCCTCTCAAAGAATTTATTTATGCTCAAAAATGGTTTACAAATGATGCACAAAAGGAGAAATGATGAAAATCGGGTTTGCAACAGTTATAGTTGTTGCAAACTCTGTTACAGACTACGATAGATATGAAGTGCGGCTGTTACGACAGCTGCGACCCACGTTCGGTAGTCGTTTTTCACTGTTGGAAAACGACTGTCTTTGAGAGTCTGTTCTTCACGTTCTTCACAGATACAGCAGCAGAACTCGATTCTCTGAAACTTGATTTTCCGGCTCTTGTAGCGTTCTAAAACCTCCCAAACTCTCTGTATCTGTTCTATGCTATCTCCCCCACTATTTATAACCCAACAGCCTCGATATATATCGCCATAACGTTAAATAATTCTCAATATTCTTCACGGCCTGTTTTAGGAAATAATATCGATTTTTGATTTCTCCACGCGTTTTAAAGCTTCCAAATTGCTATATTTAACTCCGGTCCTTCACACTCCATAGAGTTGTTAGGGTCTGCCAGATACGTGCAAACACCTTTGTTGCTCGCGAAATCTCGTGAATATCTCCTCCGCGTGTGCTGCCATGATTTTCTTCTCGCGGAAATTACAACCAATTTGGATCGAAACCAGCACCTATACAAGCCCTGTTAGGCCCAAAGGAAGATACCCAATGATTTTCAGCCATTGAGTCTCGTTATAACGCTTCCAAAATCCAAACCCTAAATCTGCTGGTTCCAACACAATTTTCCCGCCAATTTTCAGTTTCAAATTGTTGAAGATGACTGCCCCTTAACCAGTGATGGGGTGCGATTAGCAGTTGCTCAACAGAGGTGCCCCTTAGCAATTGGGTTACCCCTTATCCAAAGACGAGATTCCGAATAACACTTGTCCTCCGGAGGTGCTCCGAGCAACTTTTCGAGCCGATTTTTCCAAAAAATATTTATTTCCAAAAATACCTAAAAATACATAAAAAACACAATATTAGTACAAAAATCGAGTTCCAACAATAGAGACAATGAGGACAATTCAGACACAAAAATGTGTCTATCAAACACCCCCAAACTTATTATTTGCTAGTCCTCCAGCAAATTTATTCCAGAAAATAAAAATCATTTGAACCCCTAGGTGGCCCTAGTGGCGGAGTGTTGTCTCCGGAGGGTTTACCAGAGGTGTACCCACAAAACCTTTACTTCTAATTGGTCACAAGTATCCAAAGAGCTATGAGGACATACAAATTCTCGACCTATCTCCAAGTGACTAGAATGCCAGGGAAATTAATGGTGTCAGCTCTAAAGCTGACTGAAGAAAAGGGGAGACACATCTGCAACACTGCTAGATAAAGAGATATCCGCTACACAGCTAGATAAACATTGTAAGATGCGTCCACCGATTTACAGTTTGGATAAGATTAGGAGAGAGAAGAAGATGAGAGGGACATCCGCTACACAATTTGGACTAATTACGTGTGATGAGTTAAACCAGTGCTAGAAAGATCTTTTGCCAGATTGAAAGTGGACTAACAAAGCAACCAAATGTATCTTTCTTCGACTCTCTCATAGTGCTCAGTAGAAACAACGTCTTCTTCGGTCTTCAACTGTTGATGATAAACTATCGAACCTCATAGAACCTTGACAATTACTTTTCTCTTTGATTTCTTGCTTGACATAAAAATTTCTACTTCCTCGTGGCCTTATTGAACAAAAACTAATTATAGAACAAAAGAACGTAATGATGATTTTTTTTTTTTTTTTTTTTTTTTTTTTGAGTACAAAAATTACAAGACAAAAATTTACATGGCCATGAGAGAAGGACTTAAGTCTTCAACTTCGATTTTTGAATTATTCTTTTCTATTGTTGCTTCTAAACCTTAAACGTCTTCAACTTTCTTTAAAGATTTTGATGTCGCTCCACTTGTTGATGATGATAAGTTTCTACTGAGAGAGTCGTAATCCAGTAACTAAGACTACACATTATGAGGTTGCTTTGTCTTTCTGGCATTTCCTGACCTACTTGCCTTTCCATCATGGATGGTTAGGTCCATCACGGTTACCCTCTAAAAGGAACAAGTTCTCTCCTGAATTTCAAGGATCTCAATGTCTTTTTCTCTAATGTCTCAGTAGGTTGTTATCCCTAGCATTCCAATTTCTATCTTTTCGGTGAGAAACAGTATGTAAACTTAGCTAACCGGATACCATGTGACGCTAGAAGTTTCAAAAGTGCAACTAAAAAGTTTCTCCCATACCCCCAAACTTAAATCTAACATTGTCCTCAATGTTCTAAAGATGAAATTAAAAACATGAACAAGGAGAAACCGTTACCACTAGAAGGAAATGAGGAAAAATATTACCATGTTGCATGAGCAAGGGATACCTCCCAAGGAGTGCTAAGTTTAAAGTCTTCAGCCAGACATCAAATACCTCAAAAAGGATCTTTACCTTCCAAAGTCATACACCAATAGCCGAAATAGTTGTGGGTCCATAAGACCAAATAGAGCTAACACCAATATCAACAACTGCACTGGTTCAGATAAATGAATAGAAGGAGCCCATCCTCGTCTAAGGTTTCTGTCAAGACAACGAGGTTCATCTGAGTGGCATAATTGAGCTTCATATGTGTATCTTGATAAATAGATTCATCCGAAAAACGGGTCTCTAATACCTGGGTTACCTCCTGGACAGTATCAGGAGGATCGGGTTGCGGAGTCTGAATAGATTCGAGTAAAATATCGACGCACATGGCTCTAATCCCAAGTTAGGGACTCTAATTAGGGATATTTGACGATCACAAGAACCATCACTACCCCCAAACTTAGGGTTTTCATTATTCTCAGAAAGACCTAACACTATTGCCTGGAATTCTGGGTCCGTAGAGTCTTTAAAATACTCAAGGGATTCTTCTAAAGATTGATCACATATCTGGTCTAAGAGAATGGTTTCCTCAAATTCATCTAAAGAATCTCCTAGTAAAATGTCATGCCAATTATCCTGAACTAAATCCTGAACTAAAGTGCTAATCATATTCACTTCTTCTAAATCATCATTCTCAGAAGGTTGTCTCGTAACATTAAAGACATTTAGTTCAGTGGTCATATTACCAAAGGATATGTTCATAAGCCCAGTCCTACAGTTGATGACAGCGTTAGCTGTGGCTAAAAATGGGCGACCTAGAATCACTGGGATTTGAGCATTTGGGTCCTGAACAGGTTGGGTGTCTAGAACAACGAAATCCACCGGATAAATAAACTTATCAACCTCAATCAGAACATCCTCTATGACACCACGAGGGACTCACTAGTAGAAATCAGCAGTTTCTCGACCGCTGAAGCAAGTCATTTAACTCGTTTCTATGACTTGCTTTGTCGGTCGAAGAAAGGGTCACTGTTTGAGCGTCTTTTTCAACTGTGACGTGGCTAAGCGGGTCGCGGTTCAACGACCGACATTAACGGTCAAGGTCTTATGACTGATCCCAAACGGTCCTTGATATACATTTTAATATAAAAAAAATAGGCTCAGATTGCTTTGAATGAATCATGTCCGCCTGATCCGAATCTTTCCGCTTTGATCGAAAACCAAATTAAACCCAAATGACAACCAAATTAAAGTCAAATTAAAATAAAATTTAACTCAAATTGAAACCAAATTATACTCAAATGAGAATCAGATTAAACTCAAATGGAAACCAAATTACATTCATTGATTCATGTTCAAATTACAAACAAAAAAAAAAGTATTCAAATTACAACAAATAAAAGGTTCAGAGCAATACAAGTTCTTACAACAATAAAAGTAACTAAGTTCTAAGATTCGGTTGTAGAATGATAGATTAATAATGGTGTACCTGCACTGAAAAATAAGTTCCCCATCGAGGTCATAATACTCAACTGAAAAATTGAGACAACTTTATCTTATCATTAATCAACTAATAATCTGAAACATCAAAGAAAGACATACCCTGATAGTGAGATAATCTTCATGTGTAGCAGCCTTGGTAAAGCAGGAGACCAATAACTGCAAACAAAAAATCAATAGATCATTTTCCAGTTCACAAACAAATATCAAAACCTTGATTCTGCACCAGCAGTTTTGATCAAACAGTGTACTAACATAAGAAATAACCCGACGACGTCTAGAGAAACTAAACACTTTAACACATAAATGTGTCTAAATCGAAGACGCATAGCAAACTTTAAGGTCCTTAACAACCAAGAAGCTGAAATATGATGGCAGCACAACATACAATATGACACACGGGATGGCAGACATTCAAATTTATATCAGTTCACCAAATTAAACCAATTATGGAAAAGTATAATAAGGTATGATATGCAAAGTACTGAACAACTCCAATGCTTACCACCTTACGAGATGCAATTTTCGTGAAAAGAACACCACACAACATTTGTTTAACACCTAACACAACTGAGTCGGTTAACACTAAGGAGATGTAAGCGAGATGACGACAAGTCAGTTTTTTGCGGGTTTAATGTTCAAGAGCTGGTAACTCGAATTCTACAAATTGTAACTAACCCAAATGTTGAGTTAAAGCAACAAGTAATTAACAAGAGAAACAACACACAACACTTATAAACGTAATCTCGGTTCCCGATCTTGCATTGGGTATCTCTTTTCGATGAAAACCGTTAGTCAGTAGTCAACTAGCGGAATCAGGCCTTCCACTATAATCACTTCTACAACATGTATTAATCGGGAATGGCTAGCACAATCAAAAAGTTCAGCAGTCTAAAGATGGTTATTTACTGAGATGTTAGTGAAATGCTAAATCGAGAAGCACAATAGAAGATTTACTATGCGAGAATACATGACTAATCTTATTTTTGCTAAGACAATGATGATGGTATGAAAATGCAGGTGAACAAAATAACAGAAGTTAAAAGAAAAACTACAACTACAATAATTTAACAAATTATATACAAGATTGAGCTAAAATCAAAGCAAAGTAATGAAGAGAATTGTGAATATACATACCTCGACAAAACATTATGATT
Source organism: Papaver armeniacum (assembly GCA_023531295.1). Lineage (NCBI taxonomy): Eukaryota > Viridiplantae > Streptophyta > Magnoliopsida > Ranunculales > Papaveraceae > Papaver > Papaver armeniacum. The sequence continues at coordinate 497,676 of JAJJWW010017635.1, forward strand.
CCATATATTTCATGATCCACATTCGGGTAGTTCCCGACAAACATAAGAATTTGAATAAATGCTCAAATCTCAATGTACATAAACAATGTAAAAAAATAAAATCAAACTATACAAGTACCGAATATCAATTTTGTACCTGAAAATCTTCATCCAAATACTCATCATTTAACGGAGCATCTTCATTCCAAAACTCATCTTCTCTAAAAGTTGCCAAAATTGACAGAGCTTCACTTGCGGCTCCAGTGAAGACAAATGGATCTTCTAAAGCGTTCTTGTTGGGGTCTGATCTTATTGGAGACTCCAAAACCAAATTCCAATGCTTCCTTGTCACATCTCGGCAGTAAAAGACTTGTCTAGCTTGAGAAGCATGGATGATTGGCTCGTCGACCTCTCTTGAGTTGTTCATAAACTTCCTAAAGTTGACAAACCTTACTTTGTATCTGCATCCACGTATGATCCGTTTACTTTGTCTGCCATTCGCACCCGATCACGATTGAAAACAACTTCGTAAAAATTCCATAGTCCACTTCAAATATGTCTTGCGAGAATGCCATAGTAGGTAGTATCATCATCAACCGGGTTAGTATCTCGACACTTGCTCAAGCTAGTAGAAGCATTCATGGTAACTCCATTGTTTTGTGTAACAAAGTGTTTTTCAGCTTAAATTTTGTATAAAAAAAAAAAAGATAGCCATTAACAAAATATGCATTGTACGAAACTGCCGAGAAGGAAGGACCAATTGCCAGCCTACGGAAATCTGTCATGGTAGTGCCTTCAAGTTCCTCAAGTTGGTCCTGTAGCCATGGAACGTAGTCTAAAGGCTTCATCCTTCCCGCACAAGTTTGGTTAAAATTATGCACATATGTATCGTATTTCCTGTCAAACAAAAACAAAGAAAAAGAAAGAAAGCGACAAGTGAGAAGGTTACTTTTCCTTCAAGTTCCTCAAGTTGGTCCTATAGCCATTGAAATAGAAATCAACTTAGGATTTACTTACGTTTCCCATTCAGTATTTTCATCTGAATGTCTCAATATCCACAAACGGATTTGTTCATACTGTAAATTGGTTAGTGAACATTGTTTTCCTTGCGAATCAACTGGGTATTGACCTTCGTAAGCATCATTGGGCATTGCTATCTTTCCACGACACTTAAAAGACTTTCGATTCGCCTCGGGAAGAATCTCTGCACAATGGCGCGCTCCTTCATTGACGAGCATCTTGTTTTTGTAATAGACCCTTCTATATAATTTTTGTTGCGACCAAGAACCTTGTAGTGCCTCATCATCCTGCACATGTAATCAATTAACTTAATTAGTTAACAAATATTTGTAAGCTTACCGAGTTCATATATAAAATAATAAACCAAAAGGATGCTAATGACTAAAGGATTGTACCTCTCGAAAGGGTACATCCACCTAAATTGAACAGGCCCCAATTGATGTGCCTCTTCCGCCAAGTGTACAACAACATGAGTCATACTAACAAAAAATACAGGTGGGAAGTACAGAACACACTCTTGAATCCAAACTATTATCAACAATCAACACATCTATTATGGCTAATACAACTGATCAAAAGTAGATGAATACAAATATGTAAGTATATATGTGGCATCCTTGTCCAATCTCATCTCACTGTATAACATACTTCAAATTATTTTTAAACAACCATATCCACCAAGTTCTGTATCTAATCGCTCCCTAGCATACAAATAAGAATTAAGCAAAATGACCACTACCTAACGAGATTTTAAGTAAAAATGAATATTTCCTTTTGCTAGACAAAAATTTTAGAACAATGTTTATGATTTGCAAACTAAAAAACTAGTTATAGAATGTTATTACCTCGAGCATTAGAAGTACTCGGGGTTAGGATTGCAACTTAAACCGGCCATTAGTGTCTCAACAGTTTCTTCAAGAGTACGGACACGATCTTCTACTGACTCTAGTCTTCAAGCACTTGTTGTCTTAATTGCTCCCTAGGAAGTGTGGAAGCAAGCAGTTCAGTCTTTGATATCCCACCTCCCATTCCTCGAACACATCCCCTATCATCAACTCCAAACACCTATTAAGAAGTAAAGAAAATTTGTTAGCTATAACTGACAACATTTTTTTGCAAACAACAATACAAATTAATCTGCACCCACCTTGGCAACTTCATCTCTCGTCCAAGTGGGTTTCCTCTCTATCTTTGCTCGGTTTCATGCAGCTCTCTTACCCGTGCTCGCAATGTACATCGATTATATGTATAAGTGGAAATCATAACTACAAGGAAAACCAACAAAGAAAATATATGCTAGTCAATATAAAACCAACAAATAAAACTGGACTTACGAGATATTGTCTGCATTTTACTTCGTAACAATCAGGGTCCATTACATCAATTGCTTCTTGGGGAGTTCTTGGTAAACATGTGTTGCCAAGTATACAACAGTTCTTGACACACTGCCAGTTGGACTTTGTTGTTCCATAATATGACGACGACGTGCAATGCCATCTCTTCCAGTAGTATGCAAAACCTTGAGTAGCTTCCTTGATTCCTTACCTATCTCCCTTAGTTTCTTATCTTCTTCTGAATCATGAAGTTTCACAAATTTCACCCAATCCTCGCTCTTCACACCTTGTGGTCTATTGTTCATTCTTTCAGCAACAGTAGCAAATTGGTCACACCATTTCCTTAAAATTGTCTTTCTATTCTTCCATGACTTATTTGCCATCCTCAACGCCTTACACTTGATAATTTGGGTACCTTGTACTCATTCTTGATGGCTCTCCATATTTCTTCCTTGAGACCACATGGAACAGACCTCCAATCCTCGATACATTGTGGGACAATATTCGTCTATTATTCCAACTCTAGTAGCATATTTCTTAGAACCATCCTCTATTGGTTGTCCCGGAGCATTGAATTGAATGACCAAACGGTGATCATCTACAGAAAACAAAACAAATGGAAGGTCAATTGATAGCATTATATATATATATATGACATAAAGGAAACTGAAATAGAATGTCGTATGTTACCATTAATCCCACTTTCCTCTGTATTGTCAGCTTCAATATTTTCTTGATGAAAAGCCGCATGCCATCCATTTCCCTCAGCCTGATTCTCATTGCCATGGATTGGAGAATGATCACCATTTGACGAAGACACACGATAACTCCCTTCACTTGGACTTGCAGCAGCATGACCACCATCAGTTGATGGAAACCCTTGTGAATTGAGCAAAGCCCTCGGCCAGTTAGCTGCACTTGACCTAGGGGTAGTACTTGCAGACCTAGTATTTGCAGACCGGGAACGGCTACTTGCAGGATGTCTCGGCATAGTTACCTGAAAAAATATCAATTTGAAAAATTAACCAACAAAATACAGACCTAGCTAGCTTGGAATAAAAAACAACATCATTCTAAATCATAAAGTATACTTGAGAGCATTCAAGTCATTCAACAACATTACAATCTAAAACCGAACTATCCGGAGGAATCATGTTGCCAATAAGATATAAAACTGGTACGTAAAATACATTTAACACATGCCAAACTATAATGAAACTAGAATCAAATGACTGGACCGATGGGGCTTAACAAAATTATAATTAGGACATCCAAATATTGATCTCAATAAAGAACTTAAACTTAAGTCTTCAGTCTACAATGGCATGGGGTAGTTTTAGGTCTACAAACACTAGACAAACACTACTACAAAGTCACCTTGAAGTGCATAAAATTTCACATGACATCAGTAAAGGCTATATAGAATAGCAGGCATTAACACATGAGTACTATCTAAAACAATATAAGAGAAGCCTTAACACATGGGTAACTATAGTAAAAGGGTTACAAACCTAAAACATAATTATGTTCAAGCAACACAAAACCCAAAACATGATACACAAACCAAATCAACAACATAACTTAACTAACCCTAATACATGATCCACATACTAGATTTAAACTCATAAATTAACCAACTATCAAATCAGCTATACCTGATGAAAACGTAATTGCAACTTAAGTTGTAACTACTAACGAAATCAACCAAGAAAACAACAATTGTTAAAACCCCTTGAACAAAATCGACCATTAAAAGAAAAAGAAAACTTAAATCCAAATCCAAATCCCTAACGTACACGATGAAGATTTGAACTACAACTGAAAATGGTGATATTTACCTGAAATCAAAAAATAAAACACTAATTGTTAAAACCCCGTGAAGGAAATCGATCATTTAAAAGAAAAGAGAGGAAAAATAAAACTTCAATCGAAACCCTAACTATACCTTGTTTGAACTACGATTGAAATTGTTGAGATTTACACGAAATCAACAAACGAAACACTAAAAATTAAAACCCCATCAATGAAATCGTTCATTAAAAGAAAAAATAGAAGAAAAAGATAACTTCAATCAAAAAACCCTAACTGTACCTTATCTCGACTGAAACTGTTGAGATTTACCTGAAATAAACAAACAAAACATTAATTGTTAAAACCCATGAAGGAAATCGATAGTAACAGAAAAAGAGAAGGAAAAAAAAGAACTTCAATCGAAAAACCCTAATTGTAGATTTACCTGATGATTTTGAAAATCAAACCTAGTTGCTACACAAGATGTAAAAGGTTAATCTAAATGAGGTTTTCTAATATAAGGGCTTAATTAGATTTCATTGATGGAGTTTGAGAGAAGAAGAAGATTTTAGGATGTGTGGGTTTTTTTCTCTGAGTTTTTCTTTTTTTCTCTGTGAGTGAACTAATGGAGAGAGATAGAGGATATGGGGAGATATATATCCATCGTTACTAACGAGGTGAGAAAGGGAGGGAAACGGGTTAGAGTTCCCGCCTAACTAGAATCACTGATTCAACTAGGTCTAGCCGTCTCAGTGTGGGTTAATAATTCGGGGACATGAGTGTAATTAAAAAATTTATACAGCGACTGTTTTTAACCATCTGGGTTGTGCTCCGAAAAATTATTATATCCTAGACCGTCTTGACGGTCCACGGTCCATGGACCGCTGATGAGGGTCGGGGTGGTGGGTTGAGATTACCCCCTTTTCTACTAGTGACTTTTACAGACCTATCAGCTAATTGTAGTGTCATTTTAGTCGGTTTCAACTTACCAAGACCTAGCTGGGTGTATACATGATACGGGAGTAAGTTAACACTAGCTCCTAAGTCAAGTAAAGCTTTATCGACCATGTGATTACCAATCGCACAAGAAATGGTGGGGCATCCAGGGTCCTTATACTTAGGGGGTGTTTGGTTCAGAAGAATAGAACTTACTTGACCAACTAAAAAGGCTTTCTTTTGGACATTAAGCTTACGCTTTCGTGTACAAAGATCTTTAAGGAACTTGGCATACGCAGGCATCTGCCTAATTGCTTCGATGATGGAATATTGATGTTCACCTGTTTAAATGTTTCCATTATCTCGTTGAATTTCGACTCCTTCTTTGTTGGGGATAACAACTGCGGAAATGGGGCTTTAGGCACAAAGGTAGTCCTATCAGGAATTTCTTGGGACTCCTTACGGATCGTTTCAGTTTCCTCAGCTACGGGTTCCTCTGTGGAAGGTGGAACTACAGTATGTACACTAGGCATGGTTACCTTATTGTCTATCGTTTTACCGCTCCTAAGGGTTTTTATCGAGTTCACATGGTTTGATGATTCCTCACCAACTAAAGATATTTGATGGACCCCCCTAGGATTGGGTTGAGATTGACTAGGAAACCTACCTCTTTCTCTCAAAGATTCATTTATCTGACTAACCTGAGTTTTCAACTCGGAAATAGCCTGAGAGTTAGCCTGACCTATTCTCTTATTTTTTTTCTAAACCTTGAGAAACAGATTGTTGAAGCTGCACAGTGTTACGAGTTAACAAAGCAAGATTTTCTTTTAAACTCAAAATCCTTTTATCTGAAGGGTTATGAAATTGTACCTGAGCTGAAGGACTCTTAGTATAGCCAAAGCCTGGGGGAACCTGAGAGTTACTAGACTGACCTTGATTCTGGCCCTTAGACCAAGAAAGGTTTGGATGGTTTCTCCAGCCAGGGTTATAGGTTTCCGAATAAGGGTCAAACTTTTGGTGATTATCAAATCTAGCATTATTATAAAGAACATTGGCTTGCTCTTCAACAGTATGGCCTTCCCAAAAAGGCTCTATTCTTCCACCACTACCACTAGAATGACCTAATTCTAAGGCTTTTAACCTTTTGGCTATGGCTGCTATTTTAGCATCAGACTCATAAGATCCTTCTACCATATTGACATTTCCTCTACTTAGAAGAATTGTTTTCTGGGGTTCCTTACTATTTTCCCATTGTTGGGTCTTATCGGCGATTTCATTCAAAAATATCATCGCCTCATCAACAGTTTTATTCTCAAACCCACCTGTACATAAGGACTCAACCATGGTTGTTGTCGAATAATCTAAACCCTCGTAGAGGATCTGAACTAGCCTAACCTTTTCTAAACCATGATGAGGACATTGAGATACTAAGTCATTAAACCTTTCCAAATACCCATATAAAGATTCTCCCTCTTGCTGAGAAAAAGTGCAGATTTGCGTCCTAATAGACGATGTTTTATGCCTAGGGAAAAATTTCTGTAAAAAGGCAGCTGTAAGTTGGTCATAGGTTTCAATTGACTCAGAAGCCAAACTATATAGCCATGATTTGGCTTTATCTTTTAGGGAAAATGGGAATAACCTAAGTTTCAGCTCAGCATCATCTAGGTTTTTAATTTTCAGAGTACTACAAACTTCCTCGAATTCCCTAATATGAAAATAGGGATTTTCAATTTCTTTCCCTAAAAAGATTGGGAGCATCTGCAGGGTCCTGTGTTTCGGTTCATAATTCGCCTCAGCCAAATTTAACTTGATACATGTGGACGGAGGTCCTAGTTGGGTTTAACAAAGCTTTCAAAGTTGCCATTTCTGGCACTACCAAAGGACTAGGAGTACTTTCTTCACTAATTGTCAAGTTTTCAAAGCTGAAATTTCCAAAAACGGGGCTCTCAAAAGAAGAGTCTTCGAGCTCCCCGCCTTCACAATAAGAACTACTAGGTTTGTCACTAATCAAACGACCTAGAGTGTTTTTTTCCAATCCCATTCTTTAAATACTTCGGGCATACACTAGAAAAATAAAACAAAAGAAAAAGAAAAATCCTAAAAGGAAGGGAAGTTCTATGCAAGCACAAACAAGGCTGACTCCACCACAACAAACCTAATGGTATCTAGCAAACAAAAAGCATGATGGCTCCACTTAGATTGTTTTCTAGACCAGCTTCTAATCGTTCGAAAGGGAATTCGTTACAATTTAAGCAAATCCCTCTGGATCAATCTGAGTCAAAGTAAGTTAAATCAAGGCGAGGGAAGCTCAGTGGAGCTTTGATACCCAAGGCCTTACCGCTATTACAAGGCGGCGCAGTCACGCATTCAACTTCACAGAGACCATCATGAACTTTGAAGTATGCTAAAAGAGTAACCAATATTTTTCGAGCGACTTTCCTACTAAGCTCGTTACCCTATCGGTCTCGTTCTATTCCAAATTTTAAGGCTTAGGTTCACGTTAAGTATTGTTTTCCTAAGGCGGGCAAGAAGAGAACGTTGATGAAATCCGAACCCTTATCTTATATGGCCAGTCCTTGCCCTTTACTAGGAATTTAAAACAGTCGTTTTCAAGTCCTCGACATATATGCAAACGAAGGAATACAGTAACTCGCTAGCAGGGGATTCGCGAGTGTTTCGACAAACTTACCTCCCGTACCAGACGGGGGATGAACCGTTGTAGTCGACTCGGGCCATGACTCCTATGTCATGTACGAACCCGAGGGGCCGAGGTGATATCGTAATCACCGTCCTTCTCTGCAAACAGTTTGATATTTAATACTACCCTTCCGTAGGGTTTTAAAAAAAAATAAGGAATGTCCAAATCCAAAGTCCAAAAAGTAAAAGTGCAAAATAAAAGGAAAGTCTAAAAAAAAAAAAAAAATATACAAAAAAAAATAAAAAATAAAAATGTCTCTCTTTTTTTTCTCTCTCTTTTTTATAAACAAAAAAAAAAAAATCTTCTTCTTTCGCTCCTTTCGCTTTGCCTTTTACTCCCAGTCTTTAAGTATTCACCAAAAGGTTTGGCAAAATTTTCTTTAACTCCAATTCCAAATTCTCGTAAGGAAAAGACAAAAACCCAAAAACGTAAAGAAGAACAAATAAAATAAAAACAAATAAAAACCTAAAAAAAAAAAAAATCTAAAAACTCTAGCCTAAAGACAAATCCGCGTCGCAACGGCGCCAAAAATTGATGAATATTTTCAATGTTGTTGTAGTAATAGGTTCGTTCAAGACTTGTGAAAGCAGATTTTTTTAGACTTAATTTTCGTAAATAAAAATAACAAGCTCAAAGTGATGGAGAGACTGGGGCTAGGATTCCGCTTTTTACCAATTTCAAAGTGATACTAATTACAATCATGCAATTTCACACGTTTAATTTGATTCTCAACTATTACAAAAGTAGATTTTTTAGAAACAACAAATGTTAATCCAAAGCATGGGATATCAAAACCCTAGGGCAAGCATATTCCATCAATAGAAAATACAATTGTTTAACAAAAATCATAAATTCTATTTCAATCTAGGCAAATAATCATAATTAAAAATTGCACAAATTAAATAATTAAGAATTACCACTTTTTCATTGGCAAGATAGCTTCCTCCGTCGCCCCAGAGGATGGGTTTAGCTCATCATGTTGAAAACCCTCTCAAAGAATTTATCTATGCTCAAAAATGGTTTACAAATGATGCACAAAAGGAGAAATGATGAAAATCGGGTTTGCACAAGTTATAGTTGTTGCAAACTCTGTTACTGATTCTACGATAGATATGAAGTGCTACTATTACGACAGCTGCGACCCACGTTCGGTAGTCGTTTTTCACCGTTGGAAAACGACAGGTCTTTGAGAGTCTCATTTCTTCACAGATGCAAAGAGAGAACTCGATTCTCTGAAACTTGATTTTCCGGCTCTTGTAGCGTTCTAAAACCTCCCAAACTCTCCGTATTTGTTCTATGCTATCTCCCCACTATTTATAACCCAACAGCCTCGATATATATCGCCATAACGTCAAATAATTCTCAATATTCTTCACGGCCTGTTTTAGGAAATAATCTCGATTTTTGATTTCTCCACGCGTTTTAAAGCTTCCAAATTGCTATATTTAACTCCTTCACACTCCATAGAGTTGTTAGGGTCTGCCAGATACGTGCAAACACCTTTGTTGCTCGCGAAATCTCGTGAATATCTCCTCCGCGTGTGCTGCCATGATTTTCTTCTCGCGGAAATTACAGCCAATTTGGATCGAAACCAGCACCTATACAAGCCCTGTTAGGCCCAAAGGAAGATACCCAATGATTTTCAGCCATTGAGTCTCCTTATAACGCCTCAAAATCCAAACCCTAAATCTGCCGGTTCCAACACAATTTTCCCGCCAATTTTCAGTTTCAAATTGTTGAAGATGATGCGCCCTTAACCAAAGTGATGGGGTGCGATTAGCAGTTGCTCAACAGAGGTGCCCCTTAGCAATTGGGTTACCCCTTATCCAAAGACGAGAGTCCGAATAACACTTGTCCTCCGGAGGTGCTCCGAGCAACTTTTCGAGCCGAATTTTCCAAAAAATATTTATTTCCAAAAATACCTAAAAATACATAAAAAACACAATATTAGTACAAAAATCGAGTTCCAACAATAGAGACAATGAGGACAATTCAGACACAAAAATATGTCTATCATTGGATCTATCAAACTTATGTAAGACGTTTGTATCTTGTTATTATATTATTTACCGGTGATCAATTTAATTAAGTTCGTTGTGTTTTTATAGGACCACATGAAAGCCTGGCGTGTTAGCCGCCATCAACAATCGGATGTGTGGCTTTTGGAGGATGAGTGTCCGGCTGTTCAACAAATAGTCAGAGCATCTGGGTTGTATCATGCGATAGAAAATTATGTGGCCACTGATACCGTTACGACAAACTGCTTTTTGGAGAGGTTTTATGGTGAAACTGACACCATGCATTTTAATTTTGGCGAGATGACCATTATCCTTGAGGATGTCCAAAGGATAATAGGACTAGAGGTTCTTGGGAAACCGGTTAAGGTTGGAGACAAGTCGAAGGACCTAGGGTGGGAAAAGATCTATGATCTCACTGAAACGTTGTTTGGATGGAACAAGGAAACCACGTTGGCAAATTTGTACAAGAAACGAACTGCTCAGACAAAGACTATAACATTCGTCAAACTCATTCAATTGTTTGGGAATACGAAGAATAGGGAATTGACTCCCGCACAAGCTCAACACACTGCTGCTGCATATATGCTGTTCATTTTGGGAACCGCTATATTCCCCGACTCTAATGGTAACAGGGTGCATATGAACAACCTACAGTACTTGGATCCGTTGGAAGACGTTCATAAGTATTCATGGGGCACTGCTTTCATGGCACATTTTTTGGCAGAAATGCGTCGAGCTTCTAAGGCGAAAGGCCGTCAATTTAATGGGAATTTCACCGTGATTCAGGTATAGTGAACTACATATTTTGTGATTGTTATCATTACATTTGTTAGTTTCCAACTATTTATTTTCTTATACAATTTATGGGCACAGGTGTGCGCTTATGAACACTTCCGAGATTTGTTCATAGGGTATAAAGGATTGGAGATTTGGCGTGATTACCAACCGAATATGGCTCTAGCTCAGAAATACTACTTCCAAAATACCCCTTCGCCTAACAAGAAACAGTTTTTAGAAATGAGATTGGCTTTGGAATCGTTTTCTGTGGAACATGTTGTGTTTGACCCTTATAGGAATGTCAGAGGAGTTCACCTTCAGAGACATGAAAATGTTTCATTTTACAACGGACCGTTCTTTCATCCAAAAGGATTTGTTATGCATAACCCTCTCCGCGTGATGCGCCAACTCGGTTACAAGAAGAAAGATCTCACGGATACATCTTATCATAAATATTCTCTCGACTTTACTAAATGCCAATCAAATGAGAACCATACTCTGGTATGCTACGACCCAGAACCAATTCTTGCACATTGGATCGAAAGGGAAGAAGAAGAACTTGTGCTGGATAAGGATGATTGGGAATTGGCTGAGAACGGTTTTGATAGTGAACCAACATTCCTAAACGGGCATCTACAGTACTCACATCCTTATGTTGTACGCCCCGGATACGGTAGAGGTCCCTCCACCACCAACACGTCCCTCCACAACTCCAGATACTGTACCCGGACTTCTACAGCTCGTTACGTTGTTGGTGCGTTCATTACTATTCACTTAATCTATATGTATCAACTTATAAAATTGTACATACTAAATACATGTTGAAAAATCCTTTAACAGCGTCAGAGAATTGGAAACTTGGCAAGGTTCTTTAAGAAGAAGACCAAGAAAGGAGAGTTGCTGACCCAGAAAGAAATGGAGAATGTCGTCAAAAAGATAGACCAAATAGAAGATACTGAGGCAAAAGACTTGTGGGGCGAAAAGAAGAAGAGGGTATACAAGAGGCCAAGAACCGAGTGATCGTGTGATTCTTTGATAGTATTAGTTTGGTTTATGTTTGTTTGTGTGGATTGGTAAACTTTGAACATCTTTGCTTCATTTTTTTCCGGTTTGGAACATCTTAACTTTATATTTGGTTTGTTTACACTTTGCGTATGTTATTTTATGGTATTAGGTCTTTGCTTATCTGTGTACTTAAGTTGTTATTCCAGCACAAACGAGAACATATTTTGCAACGCGTAGTACGAGCACCCCGTAGTAAAGTTTGAATTAAATCACAATGGCACGTACATGGCATATGGTTTAATGATTACAATTCAAACTTCAAAAAAAACAAAAGGTGGCGTATTAGTAAACCACATAAATCCAAATTACTCATCATCGCTTCCACACGTATGAAGTTGCAACTCCTCCTCTTCAAGAGGTTTCTTTGATAAGGCCAAAGCATCCCATAATTGGTGATTCTCCTCGTTCAACGCCATCCATCCCTTACATATATTTGGATCTAGTTCCTTGTTTTTAACCATCCCACAAACATGTGGCAATGGACAATTGTCCTTGAGTTTAAGAATGACGAAATGATTGTCGTTCACGTACGCCAAAACAACTCTTCTCGTCTTAAGGGATCCCTCGCATTTTTGTCATTTTGGTGTAAATGTAGTGACTACGGTGGGGGTAAAATAATGAACAACACAATTAAATGTATCCGCTACTAGATGCCCAAAAAGCGGCATCCTCATCCAATATTGAAAAGGAAGAAATGCCATCTCCTGCTCGGGTCCTAACACTTGAGCACACATATCATCAAACACCTCGTCGTGACCAACCAATTGCTCATAAAATCTCCTCTTCTTCACAATTTGATCGGCCATCCTCATCCTAGCATATCGGCATGGTGTCATTCCTTTACTAACAGCCGTCTCGAAGATTTCTAATTGTTCGGTGACGGCATGATAGCCACAATTTCCATCTCCATCGACATCATCCGTGTACACAACAAACTCGCGAATAACCTCAGGAAGTTGATCTATGTAAGACTCTATCTCCGTATTGTAGTGTCTATAAGTCCTACCCGTTTGCGAATCCTTATACATCGTCATATTACCAACTTTTAGCTTAATTATATCCAAACCATCCTCTGCAATCTCTACCCTCCAAATGTCTTCGGTATGTGACGGGAGATTATACTTCCTTGGCCTACCCCTACGCCTTTTCATTTGAACCTCAGATACATCGACAGTTGGTGTAGGTTCGGAATGCTCACCTTGTTGCCCTTGGTTGCTTAATGTTGGTACCTTCGGCGGCCTTCCCATTTTCTTTTGAACCTCGGATACATCAACTATTGGTGTAGGTTCGGAATGCTCAACTTGTTGTCCTTGGTTGCTTAATGTTGGTACCTTCGGCGGCCTTCCCCTTTTCTTTTGAACCTCGGATACATCAACTATTGGTGTAGGTTCGGAATGCTCAACTTGTTGTCCTTGGTTGCTTAATGTTGGTACCTTAGGGGGACTTCCCCTTTTCCTTTGAACCGCGGATACATCGACTATTGGTGTAGGTTCGGAATGCTCACCTTGTTTTCCCTGGTTGCTTAATGTTGGTACATTTGGCGGCCTTCCCCTTTTCCTTTGAACCGCGGATACATCGACAATGGGTGTAGGTTCGGAACTCGTCGATTGTTGTTGACTTGATATCGGTTCCTTCCTCGGCCTACCCCTTTTGTTTGGAACGGGCGTTTCAGCGAATCTTGCTTCTGAAATCTCACTTGCACATAGATCACGTTTTTTAGTTGCCGCGAGTTCCTCTTCACGTCGAGTCATTTGTTTTAACTCTTTTCTTTGTTTCTTCCTTGCAATTTTAGTTTTTGGTCTACCCGCCGGATCTCCCTTTCTTGGCTCTTCACTTTGTGCTATCCATGGCCGTGTAATTAGTCTTAGTTGGCTCAACAATACTTGTCGGCTAGCCGAGTTTCCACGTGAGTAAGCTTCATAAAATTCTAAAGCCTCCTTTGTATCCCATGGTGATTGTCCGGGAGCTTCGGTAGGGGGGAAGGTCGAAAGATAATTGCTTCCAAAAAGGATCAATAACATCAATAGGTATCACTATTTCATACTTCACAAGCATATGACGACATGGAAGCCCCAATGAAGACATGTCGGGACAAATACACACATCACCCGGTTTTCCATAAATTTTCTCATATTGCATTTGTCTCATCATATGGTTTATTGCCCAACGGGAGACGTTAAACTCTATTCCTTGGAGCAACTTAGTATGTTGAAGAAAGTGAGTCATCCTTTCTATTGAGGTTTTCTCAAAAGCCTTCTTGATCCTATCGATATCGGCCTTAAAGTGTTGCTCCATTGCCTCGGTGACCGTAACCACGTTTCCCTGGCCGGACTGGATGAGATCTTTAAATCTCCCATGAGAGGACTCCGCTATACTAGTTGATTCATTCCCGTAATGTCTATAACGATTTGTCCACGCACACACGAATTTTTCCTTGAACTTATCCAACCAATTATCCCGACAATATGAGACGGCACTTGGATACACTTCGTTATATTTGGCAATAAACGTGTTCAATCTCTTTTCATACATGTCCTTGGTAAGAGACCAATAAACTTTCTCCCAATCCTTTAGAAATTCCAACCACCATTTATGATTTTCATCGTGTTCTTTGTCGACTCGCTCTTTAATCTTTCCTCTTTCATTTTCTTCTTCTTCCGGTGATAGTTTCTCTTTGCGAACATCTTCCTCTAGTTGAGCAACCATTCTCTTCTTAATATCAGCCTTAGAGGGTTCAAACAAAGCATGACAATGTTTTTTCACATTTTCACCTATATGATATGTACATAGGAAATTTTGTGCATCCGGATATACGTCAGATATGGCATTCATTAGTGCGTCAAATTGATCGGTTATGATGACCTTCGGAAAACGATTTTCCGGGAACAATAATTTCAATTGCCGCAATGCCCAATGATAATTGTAATCCCTCTCGTTCTCCATTAAACACCAAGCCAATGTGAATGTTACCTTGTCCGATGTTTGCCCCACGATGTTGAACAACGGCATGTTGTATTTGTTTGTCTTGTAGGTGCAGTCCATCATAAGAACATCACAACACGTATGAGCCAATTGTGAAAGCAAAGGATGCGAAATGAATATTTGAAGCGGCTTGTTGTCCCAACCTCTTTTAATGATACGCGTGTAATTGTGATCCCAAGCTATCTTCTCAAATTCTTGCATAACACTCCTCCCTTCCCATTCCAACCTTTTAATGGTTGCTTGTGCGCTATAAATTGTACTGAGTGAAGAAACGTTGGTCTTCTCCTTTTCCTTGAAGGTTCTGAGAATCACTCTTGGTTTGATACATGCTTTGGTCATCATCTTTACATCCTCGAATTGATCAGGTTTTAGCTTCGCAACTAGGAGTGACCTTCAAAATCTTTCGGATCGGGGTGGTTGTGACGGCCAAACCACACCTTATATTCCCATTCTTTTTTCTTCTACTTTTGAACCTCTTAGATAGAATACAAGCTTAAAGGGGCAGTCATCCTTCCGCGTAACTGTCTTGTATACCCTCTTAGTCTTCTTTTCATATACATAACCCTTTCTCTTGTGGCTATTTTTCTCAATGTATTTTCCACTTCTCTCGCAAACCATCTCAAAACGAACATCTGAACGTTGGGAATTCCTCACTAAGACACACATGTTATTAAGAGCCGTCGCTTTTGCCCAAGCAATTGCTTCCTTTTCATATTTTATTCCATACATAAGGACAACATTATGGAGATTACAAGCAAATCCCAACATAAAATTGTAAAAACTAGGTGAAAGTATTGTTTGGTAACATACCCGCGGCATTTTATAGTACTCCGACGTATCCCGATAGAGCGGTTTGGAGTTTGGTTGATCGTTGTAGGTAAAAATCTAAGGAATGAATGAAAATAAAACTAGATTAGTTCAAAACCGGCATTGTCGATAAATAAAGTAGACTGCCGGGATTAAGAACCGGCATAAACGGTAATTGACTCTCTATACCGGCATTAGGTTCCGGCATACCAAGTTCAAAGAAACAAATGCCGGTATTTAAGTTCAAAATATCATTAGCTTCTGTATGTTTTTCATGTAAAACCGGCATCCTCGACATTTAAGTTTCTATGCCGGTATCGTAAACCGGCATTCTGTGTCATGTAGTCACACTGCCGGTTTGAATATTCCTTAGAATATTCGCTGGTAGGTAAAAAGTATAAATGTGTACCGGCATTCAATCTTGGTTTGAATACCACGCCGGTATGTTCTTGAATACTAGGGGATATTTAGTCCCGGCATACAAATATCTATGAATACAATGCCGGTTAAATGATACCGACGTAGTATTCATACAACGAGCATGCCGGTACTAAGGTTTTTTCAGACAGAAATGACGGTTTCAAAAAAAAAAAAAAATCAAATTTTCGACCTCTTTGAAGCATTACCTGTGTGTTGGGGTTGCTTGTATGCTGAACATGTTTACTTTCTTGAGTTGGTTCTTCACAAAACATTTCATGGTCAAGAAAATAATGATTCAAAGGTGTTGGTTCATCATACAACAATTGTGAGTTGTTATCATTAATCGAAGATTGAAGATATGATTGTTGTTGTAATTGAGCTAAAGATTCAAGAGGTTGCAAGTCTCTCATCAGAATCATCTTCCATTTTCAAAAAAAAAAAATTCTACTCAAAATTTTTTTCCCTCTCAACTAACCCACACAAATTCAAATAAACATAAATACACAAATTATATCCCCAAATCATTAATATTTTACTAATCAGGATTATTAGGGAGGGTTAGATTAGGAATTAATAATTTAATTATATAAGGGGTAACCCAGCTATGATATTTGGATTCCTATTTTGTCATTTAGTCATATCCCCCAATTAGATTTCATATCCCCCGATTACGCGTTCTTTAGATTAGATAGAGGTTCAAATTGCCGATTGACCCAAATCTTCATCTCTGTCTCAACCTTAAAGCTTACCCAAATATTTCATCTCCGTCTCAGATTCCCTTTCTGGAAAAGAAGAACAAAAGAAGAAGAAGAAGAAGAAGAGATGGTAATGGAGTATGGAGAGCACAAGTACATGAATACATTAAATGTAGGTTCATAGGGATTCAGAAATGGTTAACTTTTGTTTAGGGTGTACTATATAAATGGATGTTGGGATTACTTAATGACATGAAATCACTTAAAATTATTATGTTTTCTCGATATTTCTCAGAAAATGGGTTGTTTTGGTTACAAAGTTCTCACTGTTTCAAATGAGCGCTTTGATATTGTGAGGAGAGACTGTTTCGTTGTTGTTCTTCTAAAAGACTATCACTTCGGTAACAAAAATTTCAAATTGATTCATCCAAGATACTATTGCAGTGTGTTTCAATAATGTAGGGGATTTTAGGCTATTGATGATGAATGATAGTATAAATGTTGATGGAAAATGTGTCAGTTTGATTCAAATCGAGGACGGGTGCAAGTGTGTTAAAGAATGGGTTGAATACTATGTGCATATTGCGGATGAGGGAACGTCTTCTATTTGATCTCATTTAGATACTTCATGTTTCATCTTTGATTTTAATGTACAATGTCACGGTTATATTATATAGATGCTGCATTGGATTTCTTATTTTGTCAATATTTATTATTTCTATTTTGTCAATATTTACTATTTATATAGGTATTGCATGGGATTTGTTATTGTCATGTTTGTCTGTGTTAGAGCATTACTCAGTCGAACTCGCATGCGTTGCTATCTCAAGCATGTTTGTCAATGTTAGTGATCAAAACTATAAGTTTTGATTTCTAGTCTACTATAGCTAAGTCTCGGACTAGGATAGAAAGTGTAGTTGAGCTCAAGAACTCCATGACAATCATCATACAAGACGAAGGAATACTCAAGGAACTGGTGGAACTTCATCGACTAAAAGGTATGTGGAGACTTGAACTTATCTATCACTCAAAAGTATATCTATAGCTACTCTATCTCCTATCTTAAGACAAAAGTCGTTGTTCTATATAGACTTTGATTATACACATTTGCTATTTAGAGCCGAGTTTATCTCGCCTATCTATTTCTCGAAATATGTGTTGGTAAGCTTTCGCTTTGGCCAAGTTCATCTTTACCTAGTGACGAAAGTCATGTTATGTTTCAATCACTTTGAAAATTGCTTTGACGAAAAATGGTTTGTGAATAACAACTATATAACGTCCTCTAAGAATGTTTCAATGATTGAAATGAGAGTTTAGATTATATAACCAATGGTGGATATAAGCATTGTGTGGCAACACATATATGTATAAGTCCTTTTTTCCTTGAGCCGAAGTTTGCGAACTTTGTTGATCAAGAGAACCGGAACAAGAGCCGTGAACTCAGTCCGCGAACCCAGTCCGCGAACTGGCGGAAGTTCTCGGCCCGAGAAAATCTGCTGGAGTTTGATAACTCCTTCCGGGAACTTAAGTCCGCGAACTAAGTCTGCGAACTTAAGTTGGTTATATCTAAAGACGATTGTTTGTGAACTTATTTATATTAACTAAGGAATGTTAAATTCAAACCGTGGCTATAAAGTTCATGAACCGATTCGAGTGAATCAAATCGTTTTTGCTTCGATTGTGTCTTGTGTAGTTACATCAGATTTCCTTGCAATTGAACAACTCTCTAACTATTTCATTTTAGTCATTTGATATATAGAAGCTAATTCTATGGAATTAACCATCTTTCCATGGAAATAGCGTGTTTTCCATCGTTTGATCAAAAAACTATTTTCATGGAATAGTGAAAAAATTGTGGCCTAAATTTTGTTTTATACTCAATTCCATGGAAAATCTTTCCTTGCCTCCCCGGGAAATTGATTCCATGGAATTGTTTCCTTTCCATGTATTAATTTTATGAACATATATAAAAATAGTTCAATTTTACACACCTATATTTAGTTGTAATCGAACATAGTTACACGTTTGTTTTGTCCAACCTTTTTTTTATCAACAAAATGTCATATCCAACGACTTTATCTGTAAAGGTTTTAGAAGACATCACATATTTGTGAAATGCAATTTTTAAAAGAAAAGAAAATAAATGTAAATGCAAGAAGTGTGCATGCAGTGTTATCGCAGGGATATATACCTTTATTTATGTTGAGATTTAGAAGTCGATCAATATAACAATACTATGTTGAATCCAGTTTCGCGTAGCACATTGGCAGCATTACATTTCTTGAACTACTACTTAAGTGTAGTTCTAGGATACAACTTAATAGGCCTTATTTAAGATGGGCAATGGTCCCCAATAAAGAATGCCATGGTAGCTTTATTTATTATAAGATTAGCATCCATTTAGTTTAAAATTGTCGCGATTGGTTTTGGTTTGAAAAAATTTAAAAAATACACTTGTCGGAGGATAACAGTATGTTTGCAAAGAGGTGTGTATAAAAATAAATACTAATGGTATCTATAATAATCTATATTATTAATAAGTAAACACTATGTTGCCTTCATTTATCTCGATCAACAATGACATGTCAGGATCCCTTTTAATAATCTCTTCCATTTCATCATTATCTTCATCCAACTTGATCAACATAGGCACGTCATTGTCGTATTTTATAGTGTTATACTTTTTTTTTTTTTTACAAAATCTTTCTTAATACGTGTTTGAAGTTGCTCTTTGTTAAAAAAATTTCTTACTCTTTCGCTTTTGCTTAATAGATATGCTTTTTCCAAAGCATTATCATAATGAAATATGTCATGATGTGCTTTCAAACTGAGATATATGAAGTTTGTTAGTATGAATCTAAAGACTATTGGTTTCCTATTGCAGTTCATATTTCTTATATACAGATTCACCTATTTTTCATAGAAAAACATAATAATTCCTTAAGAGGTTGCATCCTGTAATTTATTTATTCTTTCAAGGTTCAAAACATAAAAATGGGAAAAAGTGCAATAAAGTGGACAAAATGCAGTTGCATTCTGTTAGTGATGTTATTGCCTGATAACATAATAAAATATATGCTTTCAAGGTTCCGTAATCAACAAAATGAGAGTGACTGCAATTAAAAAAAAAAAAGAACCTGATGACTCAGGATAAAAGAAGAACAAAAAAAATTTAGTGACCTCATAGTGCATATAATTGAGGATGTAACCTGGATCACCCTGAACTATCATTTTGGGACATTGTCAAGGAAATGAACAATTTAAATGTGATGTTTCCTTCCGGTAATTCCTAGATTTGCTAGTTAAATATAGAAAAAGGCACAAAAATTTAGATTAACATCATGATACAAAAATCAAAGTATGGATATTGTTTCAAACATTTTTCGATATAAAAATCAAAATAGCTTAAAAACAAATCCATTATGTGTAAAAAAAATTATTTTTTTAACTTTTTATATTAAGATATGTTACAAAGCCGGTGTTACCAAGCTGGTGTTACCAAGCTGTGACATCCATTACGTGATGTAATTGCGGATATCTGTTACAAAGCTGGTGTTCCTGCGCGCAAAGAAGGTTTTTTGGGTTTTTTGTCGGATGATGACATGGATTTACGTCCAACGTACATCCTAGTTCTCAACTGGGAGAATGGCCAAGACGTGTGCATGGATGTCACAGGTGTCTCACTCAACACTGGTGATGGCGTTTGTGCTTTTGTCCCAGGCCAGCCATTTCGCAAAAGTGTTCTAAATACTTGGATGAATGTGTTTCACATGGTTATGTTTTGGGTGTTTTGGATTTCACTACCTTAGGGGAACTTAGTGAAGATACTGTATGTTTTTCAAACGTGTGAAGAATTGCTAAGTTAGTAATGATGCTGGTGGCGTAGGTAGTTTTTTTTCTTCATAGATTGGGTGCAAAGTAGTCGAAATCATTCCTCGGACCTACTCGGTTGGGGAGCGAGGAGCAATAAGTTCGGACTTGGAAATCGCCAAAACTCGGTCTACTACTCAGAACTTATTTATTCGAGACTTATATATTGCTGGTCATTAATCATGAATTATACGTAATTAAAATTAAAATTTTAACACTACCATGTAACTAAGTGTGTATATTGTTATATTGAACATATTGATCATGTATTTAGAGGTTTTTTGTTTGATAACTCTCATCTAAGGGGTTACAAAAATTTTATTTATTGATTTTAGTGCATGCGAGGCCAACTCGGAAAAACCGTTAACTCGTTTTGCTCAAAAATCGGTCCAAATCGACAAAATCGGCCGACTTAATCGCTAAAAATCGGAAATGGCTTGGTATCGAAAATCGCATCGGTCATATAGCCTGTAGCGATTACTCGGGGAGTAATCGGCCTTGGAGAGCGATTTTGACTACACTGATTGGGTGTTGCTATTCAAAAAAGAGTTGGCGCTCAACTTGTCGCTCGGTTGCCAACTAAAAATTCTGGATTGTAATTTCCTTTTCAAAAAACCATATAAATTATTACTAATATCATATTTACGTAAGATCTTAGTATAAAAATATAGAAATTGATAGATTGTTTAAAATATTTTCCCGTGTAAAAATCTTTTTCTACGGAAATTAATAAGATTACATACTTAAGAAAACCACGCCTGGGAAAAAAATTATGTTTCTTTTTTTTTTCTTAATTTTTTTTCATATAAAATCAATATCAGTATTTTACTTGTAGCGTATCTGATGGTCCGGATTTTATTTAAATTATGTAAAGTGGTGTAAGAATATTTTTAAAATTTCAACCACAAAATGGATCGAATCTACTCAATAAGAAATTAACAGCCACAAAATGTAAATTGGCAACAATATTAACAAATGTGAATGTGGTGTACCCTATGTATTGACCAAAGATAATTGGATTTAATCTTTATTTTGGATAAAAAAAACTTGGCACCTGCTCCAATAAAATTGAATAACCTCTGGGAAGTTCCATTATTTGAATTTGAATTTGAATCCGTTTTGTTTTGTTTTGTTTTGTTTTTTTTTTTTTTGCATGTATACAACAAATGTGAACATATCTCACTATCAAAATAAAGATCATAGGAAATAATCTGGAAAAACCAAGCACCCGCTAAGTATGACAGGTTATTATAATCTAGAAAAACCTAGCACCCACTAAGTAATTGGTTATAAAATAAAAATCATGCAAGGACCATCTAAGAACCTTAGACTTCGCAACCACTCACCAATTTGAGCTAACATGACATCAGTTGTCTCCCCATTTCCTGATGTGGAAGAAATGCTACACTAACAATCCCACTATTCTTATTCTTAGAGTAAACTTTGGATCGTCGTTACAATTTTGGATTAAAAAGGATAATAGGGTTAAAAAGATCTGCATCAGAGCAGGAAGCTTCTCAATAACAAATTTTAAGAGATAGTTTAAATCCCTATAACAAAAGAAACTACCTTTTGCTCTTTTACAAACATCTGAAAATGGTTCCAGATCTATCTTTACTCTTTGAGAAATGTATGCAACAAATATGTACAAAATATATGTCACCAAAGATGAAACTTCAATGTCTCATACTCATAATTAATAGAGACTATAAAAAATAGTGAACATAGACATTCTCATATTTAATGTACACCATGTATTTGCATAGCATTCCTTTAGTACCAATTTAACCATGTTACGACGTTAGAAATGTTTTCATGATCTAAGTTGTTTTTGTTGTCCGTCTAAATGTCTAACCAAACAAACAACGAATATGAATAATAAAAAGCAAACAACAAACTAACTCTTCAGAAAACCAGTCTTATTAATAAAAATAGTGTAATAAAACCAATGAAATGATGAGGGAAAAAAGGAAAAACCCAATTCACACCTTAATAGATTCAGTGCAGGTGTACATATGTTACAAAAAAAAAACAGTTCAACTCAATGTTCGCAAGAAGATCAATTATCAAAGCTAGAGCAACACATTCAGCTTACCAATTTAAGAACCTAAATAATATAAAACCGAAGAAATCCTCCTTAAAAAAATAAAAATAATAAGTCAAAGCTAGAGCTACCTTACCCTGCAACCCCCGACATTAACATAAGTCAAGCAAAAGAGAGCTACCTTACCCTGCAATCCCCGACATTAACATTAACTTATGTGGAATATAAACTCGATACGCCAATCCAAGATCCCAAAACATATATGATATGCACATATATAAGATATATAATATGATATGGTCAGTGAAATATATATAGTTAGTTTGAAATATGATATGCACATATATGTATATAATACACGAAAACGATGCATTAATAATTGAAGTCCGAACTATCGTGAAACCACACTCTCCTCTAATTATAAACCAAAAAACAAAGTTCAATTAATTGGCAACTAATCTTTCTAAATATATATTATTGAGATGAGATACATATTCGACATCCCAAGAAAACAAAAAATAACATTTCTTTAGTTGTGGGACTCAAAACTGATAATCATCCATTAACGGTGATCACATTCATTACCCTTTTCGGTCATAATAAGACATAGATTCAAGTGTGGGACTCAAAATTTGATAAAAGCAAATCCACATCAACAAAGATAGCAGCTTATCTATACCCACCCAAATTAAGTAAATTTAGCAACTAAACAACACTGTCAACGACTCAACAATCAAATTGACCATCCAATTACATACACAGACAGTTCAGTGGACATCCCATAAAAAAATCCATTAGCTGTCATTAACCTAAATAATCTAAAAATGACATGTTAATCCTTGCAGTAAATATGAACATCCAGGTAAAAAAAAATGACAAAAGAAACACGAATGTTAAATTTCTATTGACTAAAGGTTCATAACCCTTGTTCCAACAATAGCTGCAACAACCAAATGCAAGTGTGTTTTTTTAATATAAGGTAGGACTGACAATTCATGGATTTGGTCGACAAAAGATGCTACAATCCAATTGCAATACCAAAGCCAAATAAAAAGTCTAGGGATGTCTAAGATGCTTATTTTATTGCAATGAAGAGATAATGGGAACTGGGTATCCTGCAACTATGATTAGCGAGATTAGCGATATTCAGTATTAAAATTATTCCAAAACTACTATACGATAGACAATAGAAAATGGTATGTCCCAAAATACTATGGACGCTCATTATGCCTAATTTCTATCTGTGTCTATGCTAGCTTTTACGAAAATAAAAGAACATATGCTACTAACTTCGCCTCAATTCATCCCCTTGCTCGACATCCAGATTGACGAATACTCTAAACATAGCTGCTGTACAAAGGCTAAGCGTACCTATAACGCCACAATAAGTCAGAATACATGGCCATATAACATCAATTCTACACTCACATTAACATTACATTACATTACAAAAGGATCAATAAATTTTTTTACCAAGTGATAACATGTAGTAGCTCCTTCAAGGGACCACCCAATTGATACAGACATTTTTTTTTTCTTTTTCTTTTGGGGTAAGTTCATCGATAACCATTATGATGGGTTTGTGATATTAACATGATGGGTTTGTGATATTAACAGCTGAACAAATTCCAACTCAACTCCTTAAATGACCCCTATCCACCCGTTCGTTGTTCAGAAGCAACTTCTTAAAGATGTGAAGCTGTGGGATAGATCTGAAAATAAAGAGGATATAACCCATCATCATCGATGGTAAGACTGTTACACTGTGACAACTGTAACGCTAGTTTGTCCACATGCTTACTCTGATTAGGAAAACTATGGATTTTTACAGAATTCTTTACGATGTCGTCATTAATTACGTAGTGAATCAGTTCACTAATTCAGCCCACAGGGTTACATTAATTGCAACTCCCGTGGTACCAAAAACAAAATAATCTACAACCTTTTATTAGAAAAATTAAAACACGAAAATTTTAGTCTTTTATTGGAAAAACATTAAGACACGAAAATTAAAGGTGCACTTTACGTCCCATGTTCGATCACAATTTCTCGCATTTAGACATCATTATCACCAACTGATTTCTTTATAATGTTTGGGACAGACTTAAGCCTTCCAATGACGGCTATAAAAAATATAAAATTTACGTTATCTATCGGCAGACTTTTTTTATTTATATAATATGTAGTATCATCAAGCAGTTCAAGAATCCTTGTTTCTCAGTAGCAAGTGGTGCTCTGGATTACATAAATACCCATGGTAATTAATTAACTTTCTTTACTTCAAGTCTCATTGCCTTTACGATAGCCTTACGAACTGTTGTGAACATAACTTATTTTTATCACGGTTTGCATGAAAAAACAATGGAAAACAGACTCACTATGTTTTCATATGGATTTTGCTCTTCCTCTAGATTTATTTTTCACTAAATTAAGTCTAAAAACTATCAGCATAAATGAAACGATGGAAAACAGACTCACTATGTTTTCATATGGATTTTGTTCTTACTCTAATTTTATTTTCTCAACCTCCATGGTCTCTAATTTAAATCTAAAAAAACAATCAGGAAGTGTTAGTTGCAACAGAAGGAAAAAAGTCATGACCCAAGTTATTAGTACGGTCCAACATTTGCCCACCCAGTATCAATTGGGTGCACTGTAAAGAAATCAGTTGGAGGCTATGAAAAACAAATAGTGATTAAATGCAAGAGAGCAACGAAATCAAACTTCTCATGGTCAAAAATCGCTGTGTCAACCTTAATTTTTTCTTTATAAACCTATTTAGCCGCATAACATACTGAATTGGAAACCTTAGCCCCGTAACATATTCCTAAGAGACTATCTATAAGTTCCACCCGTTGGTGATCCTTGCCTGCTCTAGTTGGCATTGAGCTCCCTGTATAAGATGTGTTTAAATGATAATTCTATAGGATGAAGCTCAAGACTCACGACTTTGCCCCTGTTTTTTTGTTCTCCCATTTCATATTTCCACATCTAGCATTAAAGCTTTCACCACCTTCTGTGTGGACTTTTGCGGACTTAGATCACCAAACGGTGGATGAACTATTCCTGGGGGTGGGTTTACATATACATATTAGACTACAAATTTTGTATAAATGGTAGCGAACCATGAAAGGCAAGTATCAGGTAAAGATGACACTTCAATAAGACCTATATACCCATAATTGTTAGCGTAAATTAATACCAGCCTCCAACATGACCATCTTACTTTACGGACATCAACATTTTGGCTTTCCTAGTTCCAGCTGACTAATTGTAACTCCCAATCTTTTCTCTTCGTTTCTGTTTTAGTGCAACCATCTTGGTCCATATCTATTATTTACCGGTGCCAAGGAATATCACTTCTCCATCAATCAAGAACAAATAAAAAATAGTTACAATATTCTAAACTAAAGATACAACAGGTTGGATTATGGTGGTTACGTACCTTCCTTACCGATGGCAACCATTTTCCTTCCGGCGTGGTTTTCTATATTGTTGTGGTTTTCTATATTGGTCAATATGGTGATAATTTGAGTTGCAAATGGAATAGAACTCTTAGCTATAGTTTCGAACATGTAACTTTAGCATAAGATCTTGGTAGCTAAGCTTATAAGATACCATCTGCAAATCAAGAGAAGAGACCGTCAGGTGCCATTTTATATATTTTGTAAAATCAATATACAGAGGAAATCATCATATCAGAAATAATTTTACCTATCGGTGGTTCATACTATAATTTAACAGCAGATTAAGAACCCTGCGTTACATTTCATAAAATTTACCCTTTTTTGAAACAGTTAATGAGCGTCGATAATCTCAAACCGATACTGACAACTAATCCTTAAACTGAATCATTACGATGATAAGATAAAGAGATACAAAAAGTGGCAAGGGAGAAAATATGTTGACAAATTAAGAAAGTTACCGAATATACTTGGATTATGAAGTTTTGATGTGATGTGGCAACCTTGAAGCACAGGAACACCGAAATCAATTCTACAAATGAGAGTGTTGTTTATTATTCAAACTAAAACACCACTTTAATGGTCTAACGTTACCTTGTCAAATAAATAATATAACCATTAATTACCCTATGAGAAACAAAGTTAATAGCGAAACTCACAAAAAGAAAATTGGAAGAAGAAGGAACACATACAACTCCAGTGAAGAAAAAAGTCTGGAAAAGCAACCGCTAATCTTCAAACATCTGTTTTACTTATCCTTCATGTACCTTGGATCTCAGGTTCACGCTTACATGAGCAATCAAAATCCACATCAAAAACTAATAATTATTAAATATATCTCCATATAATAAACAACAAAAAAAAAAAAAAAAAAAAAAAACAGTATCGTAACCAAATCACACCTGTATTATCGAAGAAAAAAAAGAGAGGAAGCAATAAGAAATTTATGTCCGAAACCCTAATTTCTTTTTGGGAAACCATTACCTACAAAATAAAAATAAGAATTGAAATCAGTAAAAAATAAAAACATCCAGGAGAAATCAAAAGAAAATTAAAACTTAAAATAAAATAGAGAAAAAAGGTGTAACAAACTGAGAAATAAGAGAAAGACTGGAATTACCTGCTCTGCTGGTGTTGTTTGAAGATTAGCGTTTGGAAACAATGAAGAAACAATATAAAAAGAGACGATGATTATGATGTATAGAAAAAAAAAGTTACAGTAAGAAATTAGGAGTTGAAGAAAGAGATGATGATGTAAATCAGATCAAACTAAACTGTAAAAAAAAGTTGAAGAAAGGAAGACAGATTTTACCCGGCATGTTACTGTGATCAAAATCCGCGCAATTCGTGCCTCATAATCATCAACAAAACTCCCAGAAACGGTTTTTCAGATATATTTTTTCTTGTCGCTAAATCTGGCATAAGATAGATTTGTTTCCCAAATTAGATTCAATCGGAACGGTAAGTACCTACGTTGATGCAGAGTTTTAGCTTTGTTTCTCAAAACACAAATATTCAGGAATATTCGCATAAGTTGTTTATGTGAAAATGCTTTATTTATTGTGGCTAAATTTGGCATAAGGTTAGATTTGGTTCTCAAATTAGATCTAACACGAATGATAAGTACCTAAAATTATGGAATATATATAGTTAGCAAAAATTCGCATAAAATGCTTTATTTTTTTGTCTCTAAATTTGGCATAAGATTGGATTTGCTTCTCAAATTAGCTTTAACAGGAATGGTATGTACCTAAAATTATGGGATATATATGGTTCACATCGGATCAAATTAATTTGGAGCATTAGATCAAATAAATTCAATTTAAAATTAACGGTCACGAAATGTAAGTGGGCTAACTTTGATTTCGGCCAATCAGAAGCTAGTGTTTCGTTCACCGGCCAATGGGAGGGGAGGTTTTTGCAACTCTCGACGTGGTGTGAGAGATGTGATTGGGTGTTTAGGTTATTGATTGATAGAGGTTGTTTATTATATTAATCATGCAAATATTTTGTTTCTGAAAATAAACCAGCAATCAGGGAAGGTTAGATCGAAGATGGGGTCCCGTGAAGATAATTTTTCCTGAAATTCAATAAAATAAGATGATAATTGAAGACAATCGGTGATATTTGACAATTACTGATAGTTTGAATGCCCAATCTAATATCCTACGTGGCTATCAATTTATGATCCAACCAAACGATGAATGAACTGCGGAACAACTCTCTAGAATTTCAGAAACATTTTGATCAAATCAAAAATCGTGATCAGAAATCAGTACGCAATGAAAACATTGATTGCGCAAATGCTAACATCATGAGAATATGATGCGAAAGTGAAGTTTTTAATTTCGTGTTCAAATCTTTCATCTCCGGCTTCTTCCACTAATCTCGTTTTATTCCTCTAGCTTTGTTACGCATTAACTAATTTTTTTTTCTTTTTTTTTTGATACTAAGAAAAAATTTTATTGCTTAGTTCCTTTTAAAGAGTACATAATCATCCTCAATCCATTTAACAATATCAGGAGGATAATTGGAATCAAAGAAGAAACTACTTGCTTCAAGTCTAGCTTGTTTTGCTAGCTCATGAGCCACACTATTACTTAATCTATTAACTAACTTGCAAAACAAAAAATCATTATTAAGAAACTTGTTCTTGACTAATAAGATTAAATGGTGATTAAACCAATGCACTTGCGGCTCATTGCTATGAATTGAGTTCACCAAATTCTCACAATCTGTCTCAACGATAACTTTATTGAATCATTTTTCTTCTTCAAGATGTTCTGCACCAACTTCAGCTTCCGGTTCATCCTCCAGATTGAAACCTTGTACTGAAACAAAGCGAAAGTATCACTTTTTCTGAAACGGAGCGAAAGTATCACTTTTCCCGAAACGGAGCGAAAGTATCACTTTTCCCGAAACAGAATGAAAGTATCACTTTTCCTGAAACGGGATGTGAAAAGTATCACTTTTTTCTGAAACGGAAACTTAGTCGATCCATAAACCAAAATATGGTTGCATGATGTGGTATGCATCCTTTGTGGTGGTTTGCATAAAGGCTATGCATTCAATTTTCGAGAATTGTGCCTAAAATGAAAGTATCATTTCTCTTGAAATGGAGGGAGTACATCGTTTTATTAGTTGCAACGGAAAATTAGTTGATGCATAAACCAAAATTTTGCTACATGAAGTATTATGTATCTTTTATGGTGGTTTGCATAATGGATATACATTTAATTTCTAAAATTGTGCCAAAAATGAAAAATACCTCAGAATTTTTCGTAAAAACTCTAAATTTGATATTGTTGTTTGTACTTGTTGCGTAGAGTTTTTTACCGCGACGGAACCAAGAATTTATGTTTTGGTGGGCTAATTTTTTGTTTCTCGAACTCTCAACTTAATTTTATCTCAACTGCAAGAATGACAACTGTGGTAATATACTTAAAGCTGAGTATGGGTATGCCACATGATCTCTTTTCCTTGGAGCATAAAGCTTTGAATCAAATTTTTTCACCTTTTAACTAATATAGGGAGGGATAATTTGCGTATCGAAAATAATAATCCTGATTTATTTAGCGGTCGAAGGCCGCCCAATTTTTTTCTAGTTTTAAAGGTTATTATAGGGATGCAAAAATATTTGGAGTTTGTACATATACGCATAATAAGTCATGATATATTGTATTTTTGTCTCATGAATACACTGCATTTTTAGATTATACATAGATATACATAAAATTGTAGTCGTTTCATAGAAGAAAAATGAATTTTTGGACAAACACTTGTTTTTTTTTTAATTAATTAAAGGTGGACAAACGCTTGCTTAGTTAAGGACAAGACATCCCCATTTGACACAAAGTTTTATTTTATCAAACTGACACGTAACAGGCGAGCCCATTCAATACCTGATTTTAAGAAACATCATGAATACTTGTTTTTCCTATAGCCTTTGAACGGTTGAGATGCTAT
The DNA here is from genome assembly GCA_023531295.1 of Papaver armeniacum. Classification (NCBI taxonomy): domain Eukaryota; kingdom Viridiplantae; phylum Streptophyta; class Magnoliopsida; order Ranunculales; family Papaveraceae; genus Papaver; species Papaver armeniacum. The sequence goes on from JAJJWW010017635.1 coordinate 527,542, forward strand.
TCAAAAATTAATCCATGCGGGACCGGGTTCCAAAATCTTCGATTTCTTCCGAGAATCATATCTTAACAATTAATGGGCTAATTAAAATTTACACCTGGGCTAAATTTTACAAATGTTAAAAATTACACTAACAAAACATTTTTTTAGAAATTTTGGGGTGGGCTTCAGCCTGGGTAAGCCACCCCTAATACCGTCCCTGGTTTTTTATAACCTTTCCAACGAGATTAAATTCGTAAAATTTAATGGCACGGATTTTTAAATATGTTATATTAAAGTTTGTTTTCCAATTATACCCTAAAAAAATAAGATACATAAGGAGTTATAGTAATTGGACTAAAGGGAAGGACATTAATTTTTGGTTTTTCGGCCCTAACCATTTCCAATCTTTTTGTGTCAGTTGATCACTTACATTTTACAAAAAAAGTGGCCATATAAAGGTCCTCCTCGCTTCACTCGGTCGGCCCAACAATATCAAATTTTACATGTCTTTTTCACCTAGGAATTATCGTTATTGTGTTAATTGACCAATTTTGTGTTTAAAATACCAAAGTTGGGTTATGTCGTTCCTGTAAAACCCATAAAACATATCAGCGGACATTTTGACTTCAGCTTCGAACCCTCTCGAATCAGCCATGGCCGACCTTGCAGTAATACTAATTAAACTACTAATAGTGAACTGAAATATTTATGATAATCTATCGAGTGAAGGTCACAACTCCCAAGTAGTTAAATGAATATGAATGGTCTGGGCCTCTATATATATATATATATATATATATATATATAGGTAGTAGATTGATGGCGTGGACACATAATAATATAAACTGCAAGATTAACCTAACTTGTTCATTTTATATATCAGTTGTTTGCATGTACACTACACATACACTTGTGTCGACTCTAGTTCAAAATAATACAGAAATAGAAAAGAAGCGAACGTACACTTGAGTGGAAATGTGGGCACTCTTATATATCTCATATAGATAAATCCATTTAAGTGGAATTAAGGGCACTGTTATACCTCATTGGTTCTTGGAAGGTGCCGGATCTTGGTCGTGGAAATAAAAAACTGCCAACTTTTCCCATTGCCAAACCTTTATACCTCATTTGTTTTCCGTACTAACACACCTCAATATATACCGGGGACCATTTCCATTAACTAATGTCTAAAAAAAGACCTGTAGATGAGCTGGAGTGCATTCACTCAAGTAGGAAATATCACGACAAATCACATAAAGTGTGATCTTAAGGGACCAAACGAAACGCAGTACGGGGCTTGCAAGTCCATACAAGGTGGAACAAGACTGGACCTAGGGGTGAGCATTTCGAACCTATTCATATTCACGGATCCAACCCGATCCTCCTGTTTTTTGTCTGTCTTCAGTTTTTTGGTTGAATAGGCTTTGGATTTGAATTCTTGGGTCAAAAAGACAAGCAAAATATGGTTGTGGTTTAAATAACCAAGATTCCAAATATACTTTTTAAGTATCCAAGTTTGGGTAATCTGCCCAAACAATTAGAGACGTGTGATTATAACTGACCATCATGCCCTTAAATACCAATATCGCTATTAACCGAGAGAAAGAGAAGACGATGTAAAGTTTTGATTTTGAGATGTAGACCTCCAATTTTTGATTTTGTATTTCTTTGATTTTAAGTTCCTTAGTTTAATTTCGAACTGACAGTCATCCCCCGGTACATGAGCCTGGTCTGTTTTGATTTATGCAGGTTGGTTTTGTACTGATCGTCATTCAGATTCATGGTGATCACAACTTAACGATGCGGTGCTACACGAGGTATAACAAGAGTGGGCAGCCGTTTGGTCGGTTGGAGATAGGAAGTATCCCCATCTAGTGTTGTATGTTTTGAGGAATTACAAAGAAAATGGGAAGCTGATCCAAACAGTGTAGATGAATCAAGGGATAATTTCTTTAAGAATTTTTGTGGTAAAGCATCGACGTCACCTTGTATATTTGGACAAACTTTATGGGTTTGTCGCTACTATCAACTTGTACGAGAGATTCAATTGAGAAGGATTTGGAAAAGATTAAGACCAAGGAAGACGTGGAGAGAATGGAATTGATACTCTCATCGGTTAGGTGGAGGTGATTGCTAGGATAAATCTAGTTTTATCCACGAAATACTCAAGATGCATCTGAGTGCATAATGCATATGTTACAGAAAAATATATTTTGGCCTGGTTGCATCCGAGTGCATAATGTATATACCTTTTTTAATTTGTGGTTGATCCTCTTATTTTTCTTCTTTAATAATTGTTTTTTGTTGGTGTTTTGAGGGTGAATGTGATGGTAAAAGTCGTGGAATTATTGCTCGAGATCATAAACTAGTGATTTTGGTTGTGCATGATATATTGCAAGTGATTTTTAGGATAAACCTATACTTATCCACCAAATACACAAGATGCACCTGAGTGCATAATGCATATTCTCAAAATAAATAAGTTTTTGCCAGGTGCACCCGAGTGCATTATGCATATATTTTTTCGGCTCTTATAGGAAAAATATTTTGTCCAGGTTGCACCTGGGTGCACAATGCATATTCTTATAGAAAATAAATTTTTTCGAGTTGCACAAGGGTGCATAATGCATACTTTTATAGGAAATAACTTTTGGTCACTTGCACCCGGGTGCATAATGTATCCACGACATGGTTTAAAATTTTTTAAAAAAAATCTTCGAAATTCATATCAACAATGGATCTTGTTTTGTAGAGATTTTCGAGCCCTTTCCAAAAATATAAATTTTATTAAAATCCGACTTATATTTTGGAAGTTAAGAGCTTTCTCGCGATTAATTTTAAATTGGAAAAAGAAAATTAATAGGAGAGAGAAAAGAATATGATAAAAAATAAATTTTAAAGTAAATGGTATATATGACTAAATTTGTTTATGTCTTTTTCATCCAGACCTATATTTTACAAGTCCATTGCTCCCGCACTTTATGGATTTTTGACATATGACCCATTTCTGTTTTTTTTTTTTTTTCTGGGTGCGTGTTCGCCCACTACATTGCTGGACTAGACTGCACACGGTGGGATTGGGGGATCCCACGAATTTGGGTTCGATGCGAATATTATCTTCAAAAATAACTGAACACCCGTACAGAGTTCTTGCAGAATATGGGACTAGTACAATATTTACGTATAGGGCAAAATATCGTTTGGTCCTTTTTTAGGTGGGCACATGTCTGTTTGGTCCTCTGGTCAAACGCCTTTACTGTTTGGTCCATAATTATTTAAAAATATTAAAACTGACAAAAATACCCTTCCGTGTTAATTTTTACTTATTTTCTTGTAGTACTTCATTCCAGAAATGAAGTCCATATAAAAACCTAAAAAAAAACAGACTTCATTCCAGAAATGAAGTCCATATAAAACCTAAAAAAGCAGAGACTTCATTCGTAAAATGAAGTCCATATAAAACCCTAAAAAAGCAGACTTCATTCCGAAATGAAGTCCATATAAAAACCTAAAAAACGGACTTCATTCCAAATGAAGTCCATATAAAAACCTAAAAAACAGACTTCATTCCGTAAATGAAGTCCATATAAAAACCTAAAAAACAGATTTCATTCGTAAAATGAAGTCCATATAAAAACCTAAAAAAACGAGACTTCATTCCAGAAATGAAGTCCATATAAAAACCTAAAAAAACAGGCTTCATTCCAGAAATGAAGTCCATATAAAAACCTAAAAAAAACAGACTTTATTCTAGAAATGAAGTCCATATAAAAACCTAACAAAACAGACTTCATTCCAGAAATGAAGTCCATATAAAAACCTAAAAAAAACAGACTTCATTCCAGAAATGAAGTCCATATAAAACCCTAAAAAAATATCTAAATCGATTAACACCATCGATTTAATGGAGACGCCATTAACAGACTTCTATATTCTAATCTACACCTTCGATATTCTAATCTATAAGCTGCTATCTTTCTGTATAAAAACAAACAAGATGAGAAAAGTCTCTAATTCTTCTTCTTCGTAGTCATATGTCATCAAGCAAATGACTAGCTTTTGGCAAGAATTCAACTGTTGGCTTCTGCATCTTCTCACATGAAGAAGAATTAACAGACTTCATTCCTGTTAATGGAGACGGAGGAAAAAGAAGAAGAAAGAAAAAAAGAGAGATTAGATCTAGAAAGATGAGAGAGAAAGTAAATCTGAGAATAATCTCACTTACTTTTTGACTATATATATGGTCTTTATCCAAAAGGGTATTTCTGCCACTACAAGGTGACATTTACATCATCCATGACATTAGCCTAGGACCAAACAATAATTTTTAGGACCAAACTATAATTTATATTATCAAATAGGACCAAACAGACATTTGACTGGGTCAAATGGACTAGACTCTCTCTAATATATTATTCCTAGGACCTAATGGTATTTCCTACTTACGTATAATCAACTACACATCATTCGCCCTAGCTGGACTATATGCGAATTTTTAATTATTACACACCTAATCAGTGGAACTAGATGTCCCTTTGATAACATGGATGCTCTCATAAATCTCGTGAAAGTGATTTGTGTGTTCAGTTATGTTGTTCTAAATAAGCCCGTGAAACATATTGGCAGAGTACCTGACCTCGACTTCTAACCCTAGTGCTGTGCATGATCCATGGCCGTACGTGACTGCAGGAGTATTACTTAATCAAGCAAGTGAAGGTCAAAACTCACTAGTACTTAAGTGACTGAATGGTCTGGCTTGATGACTTTATATATAGATAGAAGATTGATGCGCACATAATAATATCAAAAGAAAAATCTATTGTGCATTCATGGTTGTACTCCGCGTGGATATCTGCAGAGCACTTGCCCTAGCACAAGAGCCATGGCTATTTATTGTATGTCAACAGGAAGGCATTTATGACTAACTAAATTATGAGTCATGGTGCAGATTCGAACTGATTTTTGTTCACTGACTCAACCAGGAAAATATGAAAGCCAGGTATGATACCAAGGCCAGGTTTTATTGCAGATTTCCGCAGTCATCATTTTCCAAATATACCAAAGTTCAATTGTGCTTCATTTTAAAGGAAACTAATCCATTGTGGAGTAAATAATTTGTAAGGTTTTGACTTTAACATTGATATCTGAATCAGGAGGAATCTACCACGTTCAGTTGCCAGCCGTCTGGCTTCTATTTTTCCAACATGAAAACTGAATTCCTTAGTGAACGCATTGAAAAATCCAAGAAAATTGGATTTAGAAAGTGCATAAACTGATTACAAAATTTCAGACTTATGGTTGAGTCTTGTAGTCAGCAGCTAGTGTAGTATGCGAGCATATGAATCTTCTAACACTTACTCTTACGAAGATCATTAGTCAACTAATTAGTTTCAGAACAATTCTGTATAATTAACATGATGAAACTAAACATTCAAGAGGAGTAAGAATTGAATTCAGCCCCACCATTGTACAGTTTTAGTTCTTCCTCAGGACCTCAGGTTAGATATATAGGTAACCAAAGATTGCTGTACCGTTATTACGGCCGTTTTTTTAACATTGCACAAACATTTTAGAAGTTACCAACTTTGTACTGAATTTATTTGATTAATTAGATGTAGTATCTCTACACAGCTTTTATTGCAGTAGTCTTGGATGCATTCATGTGTACATAGAGAGATGTTTAGACCTGTTTGAGTAGCCGAGAAGGCAACCCTACTGTAATGGTACGCAGGTAGTTGATAAAAGCTGTTAGAAATTCGACATCTCTATTGGCGTTTTCGAGAGTCACTAACCATTTCACCAAACAGAATCCCTCACCAGTCGGAGTAACAGAGACCAATTTGATCTCAAAATTTATCTTGTCTCCCTCCAAACTCCACGTGATCGACTTACCTTCATTGTTCACGGCTATCATCCTCTCCTTGGCTGTGACAAACTGACCATCTGTTCAAAAAAAAAAAAAAAAAAAAAAAAAACATAATTGGTTAATTAACCCTTGGATTTGACTTCCTTTTGTGGAAACATAAGAATTTACAACAGAAAGTTTCCAGCAGCATAATAATGGGTTACAAAATTATGTATGCTTTATAAAGTTAATTAATACCGAGTTTATATTTCCAGAGCCTGACGCTGCCAACACTAGGTCCATGTCCTTCAATAACATGAACGCTCTCATAGATCTCGGGAAAGTGATTTTTGAGTTCCGTTATGTTGTTCTTAAAAAACCCATAAAACACATTGGCAGAGCACTTGACTTCGACTTCTAACCCTAGTGAATGAGCCATGGCCGTACGTACCTGCAGGAGTAGAAGTGATGATGCAGTGAAATATTTGTGGAAATCAAGCAAGTGAAGTTCAAAAACTCGCAAGTACTTAAGTGACTGAATGGTCTGGGTTGATGACTCTATATATACAGATAGAAGAATGATGGGCACACAATAATATCAAAAGAAAAATCTAACATATGCATTCATGGTTGTACACTCTGCGTGCACTTAGCAATATCGTCTCTTAAATATATTCACAAGTGGAAATGTGGGCATCCTTACCTGATTGGTTTTTAAAGGGTGCCTAGTCTTTATAAGGAAAAGTTAAACCATAAAAAATGTAAAGGGAGTTGGAACTACTTAGGTTTGGGTTTAGAACTAGGTTAAAACAAGAAGATAATAAAGGAGAAGAGACGAACAAAAACTTTGATTTCAATTGATTATTTTTTACACACATGAATTGCCAAACAGAGTATAACATATATACATAAACTTCCTTGAATTGCAAGGTACTGTGATTTCCTAAAATACATGATTTCCTAAACTGTAACTTCTTGTATTGTAAGGTACCGTGTGTTATTTCACACACGTACCAGATGTTGGGTTAACGCCCTCCCGCAAGCATAACGGGTTCTCTTGAACCGTAAGCTTGAATCGTAAAACAGAAAAACGGTATCTAGAAAGTGGTTTTGTAAATATATCTGCTATTTGATCCTTAGAGGATATAAACCTGACATCAAGAAGTTTAGAAGCAACTTGATCACGAACAAAATGATAATCAATCTCAATATGCTTTGTTCTTGCATGAAAAATAGGATTGACAGTGAGATAAGTAGCACCAAGATTGTCACACCATAGGACATGAGGAGTTTGAGTGGAAACACGAAGTTCCGAAAGAAGTGACTGAATCCACATAATTTCAGCAGTAGCAATTGCAAGTCCTCTATATTCTGCTTCAGTACTAGAACTAGATACTGTTTTCTGCTTACGAGCACTCCAAGAAACAATATTACCACCCAAATAAATACAATAACCACTAGTAGAATGTCGATCTTCAAGAGAACCAGCCCAATCTGAATCAGTATATGCACTGAAAGATAACTTGAGTGAAGAAGATGGCCGAAGAAGTATACCAAAGGTAGGCGTATTTTTGAGATAACGAAGTATACGCTTTACCAGACCCCAGTGAAAAACAGTAGGTGCATGCATAAACTGACATACCTTATTAAAAGCATACGCCAAATCAGGACGAGTAAATGTCAAATATTATAAGGCTCCAACAATAGTACGATATTCAGTAGCATAGGTTAATAAAGAACTTCGATCAGAAGAGATATCACCAGAGGTACTGAGTAGAGTTTGAACAGGTTTAACACCATCCATTTTTGCTCGAATAAGGAGATCATGAGCATACCTTTGTTGAGATAGAAATAATCCTGAGGAGGTACGAACTGCTTCAATTCCGAGAAAATAAGATAAGGAACCAAGATCTTTAATTGCAAATTCTTGTTGCAGACGATCAAGAGTGGATTTAGTACCAGCAGTATTGGAACCTGTAACAATAATATCATCCACATACACCAATAAATAAATAGTACCATTTGAGCCATTATAGATAAATAGAGATGATTCACATTTAGAAGTGACAAACCCAATTTGTTGTAAAAAGGTATTGAGCCGGTGGTACCATGCACGAGGAGCTTGTTTAAGACCATAGAGAGAACGATGCAACTTGCATACATGAGTGGGAAATCGAGAATATACATAACCCGGCGGTTGCTTCATATATACTTCTTCTTGTAGTTCACCATGTAAAAAAGCATTCTGCACGTCGAGTTGATGAATAGGCCAATTTGAAGGCAAAACTAATGTAAGAATAATACGAATAGTGCATGGTTTAACAACCGGACTAAATGTTTCCGAAAAATCTATTCCCTCTTGTTGATTATTGCCTTTTGCAACCAAACGAGACTTACGACGTTCAAATGAATTAAAAAAAACAACATTATTATGCCTAGCTTGTGGCTAGCTTGTGGCTAGGTTACCAAAAGGGGTTGATGCCTAGCTTGTGGCTAGGTTACCAACCAACTCATCGTATATGGAATAATTTTATTATTATAATAACATTAAAATAAAACAAAAGAATTAAAAAAAATTATTTTTTTGAATAATTTTTTTTAGGCATTAATTGAAATATGTGGATAAGGATGGCTTCAGTTTACATCCAAATGACCTATTAAAATTAAAATGATATGCTTCAAAAAAAAAAAAAAATTAAAATGATGGTCCCACTCTAAAACGGAGTAGTCTCAAAAAAAAACTAGGAATTACCTATAGGTACTAGTTTAGTGATACTAGTTAGTGGCAGGTCCACCCATCAAAGCCCAGTAACCGGAGGTCCATAATTAAAAGAAAGAAGAAACTAGGAAGATATTTTCGGCAAATGTCTAGATTACCCTTCATACATAATAATGATAAGACTAAATCAGTCACATACATTTTCATTTTTATTTTCATCTTCTCTTTCCACGACTCGAGCTCTGCGTTGAAGATCGAAGAAACTCCATTTGAAAGCATCACCGACGGGTTTTATTGAATGAATCATCAATAAAATCCAACAAATAAGATAAGTTATTGGTTAGATCGGTCGTTTCTGTTTGTTTTTATGAATCTTATTCGTATTTATTCAGTTATTGGTTAGATTATTAAGTTTTTAGCTTATTTTAGCTTTCGATTGGATTGTTTTTCTGTTTTCTTTTTCAAAATCAGGTTTGTTTGCACTTTCAGATCGTATTATCCAGCAGTACATATATGACATACTCATTTTTTCTGCTACAGTTTTTGAATCATGTTTAAGATGTCAATTTTGGATCATGGAGATCGGTCGTTTCTGGTTAGATTATTAAGTTTTTAGCTTTTTTTAGCTTTCGATTGGATTGTTTTTCTGTTTTCTTTTCAAAATCAGGTTTGTTTGCACTTTCAGATCGTATTATCCAGCAGTACATATATGACATACTCATTTTGCACTTTCAGATCGTATTATCCAGCAGTACATATATGACATACTCAAAGAAACTGCTCTTAGATTCTGTTTCTTTCATAGTTTTCTCACTTGTTTTAGTTTGATCCATCAGTACATATGTGAAATACCGTATTATGTGCTTCGATTCTGCTGTTTCTCATAGATCCTTAATTATTCTTGTCATGCAGTTGATTTGTAGTTCATGAATCTGCAGTACATATATGGCATACTCATAGAAACTGCTCTTAGATTCTGTTTCTTTCATAGTTTTCTCACTTGTTTAAGTTTGATCCATCAGTACATATGTGAAATACCGTATTATGTGCTTCGATTATGTTGTTTCTCATAGATCCTTAATTATTCTTGTCATGAAGTTGATTTGTAGTTCATGAATCTGCAGTACATATATGGCATACTCATAGAAACTGCTCTTAGATTATGAATCCGCAGTACGTATATGTCGTACTGATAAAAACTTCTTTTGATTCTGTTTTATTCATAGTTTGCCACTTTATTTTGGTTTGATCCATGAGTACGTATGCGAAATACTGAAATGGATTCTAGTTTTGTTGTTGTGTTTTAATATTGTTATATTCTTGTCACATTTACAGGTTCAATATGTCCAACAGATACATACTTAATATGTAAGCACTGCGGAAGATATATACTCAGATTTGTAAGCAGTGTGGCAGATATGTACTCGAATTTGTAAACAGTGTAGCAAATATGTACTCAAAATTGTGGTCCTTTATATGTTTTAATTAAATTTGGAGAAACCGTAATAAAGTGGTGGAGTTCACACGTGAGTGGTGCTGGGGTAATGTGGTCATTTTGCTTGTTTCAAATAATTATGGACTTAGTGATAAGTCTAAAATCCGGTTGGACCCTAGTATAACTAACTTAATGGGCTTTGGACCAACCAGCAAATTTTCCCAAAAAAAAAGAAGCCTAATTTTGGGCATAAAAAAATTTCTGGGCATATATTTTGGCCTAATCCGTTAAGAACCTACAAATCTAGGCAAAAAAAAGATAAAAAAGTTTGAACCTTTGTATGCCTGGGGCCCAAAATCATGGTTCAAAAAAAATCATTCCATGGCCTACCGAAGCCTACTAGATAGTTTGGGCTTGGGAGGGCAGGGATTGTTGGGCCTTGAATTATGCAAAATATATAAGTTGTTGGATTTCATCGCATGGATTGACTGTTGGGGAACTGTGGAATATGTTGGAGTACTCAACTCAGAGTGTAAGTGGTGAAACTCGTGTCGGATTTCTCAGTTGACTGCTTCAGATTTTACCACCACCGCCTTTGAACAGTCTTCAGTTTCATCATAATCAGGAACAAATGTTGCACTGCCCATAATCATTCTAGCTACCTCATACTCAAGACGAGAATGTTAGCAGTTTTTAAGTCACCCAACCGGCAAGGGTCGTGTACAATAACGTTACCTAGTGGGCTGGCACAAGAGCCTAGCCAGGCAGGAGCAAGTGGGATAAGTTGTCTCTAAGTGGGATAAGTTGTCTCTGTGTAGAGAAGAAGTAATGCAGAACATTGTTTTCTAAATGGCCTTGGAGTTCCATATCTTATTGACATTCAAAATTTCCATGTTCCGGAAATTTCAGTCTTCTTGGATAAAGAAATTGTAAATTCGTAACCCATGAATTCCTCAAGCCGCTTCAATTGGGTTTTTGGTTCTTTCTTCAAATCTTCATACTTTAGAAATAACACTTTAGGAGGATTCTGTGAATAGTTAATATCCAAGTACATGGTCCTGAAATGGACCAAAAGGTGACTCCTTTGCAGGAAATTCAAAAGCATAGGTCAGCACCACAAATGTTCTCCTGGAATGCCCCCTTCATAAATGCCTCATAGAGATGAAGTAAACAATCTTGCAACACAGCCAACTACCTTGTTATTAGTAGTTCTGAAATCAAGAGAATCCTCCATGTAATGTAAACACAGTCAACAAAGTCCACAAACTACCTTATTAGTAGTACTGAAATAAAGAGAGGTAATCTAGCTTTAATATAGTAATTAGATTTTATCGCATATTAGTTCCATGAGCTAAACTGGGGTTGTTTTTTCTCCATATAAACTTATTAAAAGTTTAAAACAACCTTGAGTGTAACTACCATAATATCACTTACTACATTGGAAAGTCGATACACATCTAATGTGCTAGTTGGAATATTAACCAGTTTTCCACTTCAGGTGTATACAAAATTAGAGGAGGTTAAATGGAGATGCAAGATTGCAATCTCTAGTGCACACAATTAAGGCCACTTACACTGCAATCTATCAGTTAAGCAGTTTGGTCTCCATGGCTGGCAGATGTAGCTGGAAGGAAAAAAGGGTCTTTTCTGTTTTGGTAGATTTCAAACAAATGCACTGAGTATCTTTTAGCCAGCCTCTTGCAGTCTTCAACTGCTTTAGAATCTAATGTACCCAACTCTTGCACAGTCTTCTTTAGGTCACCATTGCAGTCCTCATTCGTCAGAAACTTGGCCAAAGATGTACACCTGTTAAGAGAAAATATCAGTCTAGGCCAGAAGTGTATGAAAACTGAAAACCAAGAAAACATACTACTGTTAATTGTTCTCATTTCCATTTTGTACTTGGAAATAACTGGAAACAATAAACATTTTTGCTGGCTGGATTTCCTGCCCTGTGCAAATGCAGCAGCCACGAGCAAGAAAATAGCTTGCTCCCACCGTTTACATGACAACTACAGATATCGAATCTAGGGAAGGCAGCAGATCTTTTATCTGACAATCATGGAAAAGTCGAACTCTAAACTTTCCTGTTCCACCGAACTCTGTTGATAATAATTGATATACAAATTCCACAGTCAGTGCAGATACAGAAATTTCACATTGAGAATTTACAACTACAAATTTGCAGTAGAGATATTATCATTCCCACTGACATATTTTGATTCCTAAGAATAAAGATAAGTCTACAAACATTGCGAGTCTTGTGACATACAAGTAATAATGCTCGAAGTACCGCCGGAGTGGGAGCATACTTTTCTATGGTAAAAGCCAGATAAACAAAGGAAATCCATCATTCAGATCAGATGATATGGCTATTTGAGATGCAGTAGAATATGAAAAGAGTCCATGCAGTAGATTGAGCAATTGAACAAAGACAGTATATAAATGTAACCCGACAAGCTTACAGATTCTTGCAACATTGAAAAAGCCAATGTACTGTAACTGCAAAAACAGTAATTTCATGCAGTTTTAAAGTATTATGGAATTGGAAATTAGAGAAAGCGTACAGAATTCCTAACATACCTGACAGTGTCACTGTGAAATAACAACCCCTTGGGTGAGATTTCGTCTTCCGATATTTCTTGCCGATAGAGAGCACAAACAGCTTTCATACACAGCTCAGGAACCTCTTCAAATGAAGAAAGCATATCAGCCTCAGATTTCCAGTTCATTTCGTCTTTGCTCCCATTCCAATTTTCCAGCGTCATCATATCCATAGGGTCAGCATCAGAATCTTCAGATTCGCCAAGACCATCACCACCGTCATCTGAGTCTGAGACCAAGTTCACAAAATTCTTCTCGCTCATTTCAAGATGCGCTTGAGATGATGATCCATGTTGAGATGGTATCCCTTCCAAACAGCCCCAACCTTTTTCTTCTTTAATGTTTTTACCAATACTTGATAAATGTAGACTTGCAGAGGAAATGTTCATAGCAGAGTATTTGGGAAATTCAGACTTAACTGCATGATGTTTGTTCCTGTTATACACAACCACCTTCTCTTGTGTTTTGAATTCATACACTTGAGAATCCTTCCTCCCTCCACTGCTGGTTTCAGCATTAAAATTGCTACTGTTGTCTTTATCCCTTTGCTTTTCACCACTTTGAGTAGCCTTATATTGGAAACCTGGCGGCGCTTTCATTTTCTGCAATTCTACACATCTCGATAACGAACTTTCCTTTCCACTCCTGGGGACTTGGCTAGTTTCATTTTCCGTCCTCAAGACCAGGCTCTCCAACTTCGAAATGCGAGACTCTAAACATCCCCTTGTTGAATCTTCATTTTTCATGCTCAGGACTAGGCTCTCCAACTTCGAAATGCGAGACTCTGAACATCCCATTGTTGAAATCTTATCTTCCATTCCCAGGACTAAGCCCTCCAACTTAGAAATGCGAGACTCTGAACATCCCATTGTCGAAATTTTATCTTCCATTCTCAGGACTAAGCCCTCCATCTTCGAAATGCGAGACTCTAAACATTCCACAGACGATTTTCTAAGTTGCGATTTTATCTTTGCAATTGTTGGATTTTCATTTTCTATTCTCAGGACCCGACTCTCCAAATCAGAAAACATCTTCTTCCAACATTCAGTTTCATCTGCAGCAGCAGTCTTTCTAGTTTCCACCTCCACTAATTTGCCCTGGAGTGTGGTGCATTCCACTTTCTTCTTCTCAAGCTCCACAGACAATTGCAAACACATACTCTTATACTGCTCCAGACTCTCCAATTCAACTAGAGGTTCCCCAGTTACTCTCAATGACTCTAGTTCTCCAGACCCTTCAATTCTTTCGACATCTTCCCCCTCCATCTCAGCAGAACCACCTTCTTCAATTGCATCAACTAGATAGAACAAATTCCCAATTAGTCCAACAATACAGTGACTCTTACTCCTAAATTAACAGACAAACACTATGAAAATCCTCAAATCAAAACATGTAAGTAAACAAAAAAACAACAACAAGAGCATAAAAATTCAGTAAAATGAAATGTATGTAAGAATTACTCACAATGATCATCACTAGTATCTTGCTGAGTTTCTGTTTCATCAAGGGATACGGACTGGTCATCTTCCCCCTTGGTCTCCGAAGAACCACCTTCTACAATTGCATTAACTAGATAGAAAATTCCCCATTAGTCAAACAATTTAGTGATTCTTACTCCTTTTGGGAATTCAATTAACAGATAACACTATGAAAATCCTCAAATTGACCATCAATTTGTCATAATTTAAACATTTAAGTAAAAATAAATAAAATAAAAATTGACCAAAATGATATGTATGCAAGAATTACTCACAGTCATCATCACTAGTATCTTCTTGAGTCTCCTTTTCTTCTTCCGATGATGATACCGTCTTCCTCCGTTTGGAAGCCCTAGTTTCTCTAGCAGTAGCACTGCTGGAACCTGCACCAGATCCATTATTTTTCTTCTTGAAACTATTATAATGTTTTTCACAAAATTTAGTGTTAGGGACACTGTCAGCATCAGAATCAGCACCATTAGGTCCATGGCCAAACCTAAAATTCTTGCATCTCCATCCCATTCCATTGTTAAGACAACAACGGTGTTCATCTTTAGGCAGATTCAGCTTCTTCTTCTTCTTATCTTCCTCAATCTGCTTCATCTTCTTCTGAAACTCCAACTTCTGCTTCTTGGGTAGAAATTCAGCCCACTTGTAAGTAACACAAGAAGGATTCTCTGCTAGAAAATCAGTAAAAATTTTGTAATGTTTTTCACAAAATTGCCTCTTATTATCACCGCTAACGTTCTTGCATCTCAATTTCCCCCTTTTAAACTTACAAATCTGTTCTTTATCAGCTTTTCTCTTCTGAATCTTCTTCCTCGCCATTTTGAAATCTAATTTTGCCCTAGAAATGAAATCTAAAGAAAAAGAAACATTTATGAAGCCTCAAGTACTGGTTAGGTGGGGTTTTCATCCATTTGTCTACTATACCCTTACAATTATTGGATAGTTTAGAGAGTATTAGGAGGGGTTATTTTGTCATAATATTTTATCACTGTAGATGCTGTAAAAAGTGTTCTTTCTACTGCAGACATGAAGTAAAACGAAGTACTCCCTCCGTTCCGATTTACTTGACGTTGTAGAGGTTTTTACGGATATTAAGAAATATCATAGAGAGTAAAATCTTTCCAATAATACCCATATTAATTCCTACTTAAAAGTTAAATAACCTAATTTTGTGTTTCTAGAATATAGGGAAAGTTATCAATCCCATAGTAATGTACTTGGGATGTACAAGATTGAGTATATATCATCCATGTGGTATATTTAAAAGTTAGACTAATTGTTTTTGTGTTGATTACCATGAGAATTAATTCTCTGGTGTGATTCCAAAGCAGGGGTAGATTAGTGAAAATTGGGGAAAAAAACTAAAACTATCATCTAATTTGGAACACACAAAAAACCCTAAAAAAGCAAGTAAAATGGAACGGAGGGAGTAAAAAATTTCGTGCCACATTCTGCCTTTCTGGCTGTAGTGGGCCTAGTGTCCTAACAACGATTGTGGAGCTAGAAGAAAGAATTTACTAGATCCATTTTTTTGGAACCATTTTTTGAGAACCATGGTTTTTTTGGGGACCATGGTTTTATTAGGCCATAGGGCTGGCAACGGATAGATATCCGGCGGATGTTGGCAATTCCGTTAAGGTTAAGGTTAAGGATTATCGGATATCCGGTATCCGATAATATCCGGCGGATACCAAAAATTCCAATTCGATAAGGTTAAGGTTAAGCTATCGGATATCGGAATTTTATCCGATAAAATCCGGTTTCTGGGAACAGAAGTTAATGTTGAAATTTAACAGAGTTTTAAGTTTTTGTTCAAATGTTTAGTGTAACTGAAAGACAGACAAACCCACACAAACAATACTTCCAACAGGCTAGTGATGAAGACTATGATTAAACAATGTCTTCTTGTACACAGTAACACAGACTTAACAACAATGCCAACAACAAGCTAGTGATGAAGGCTAGTGAATATCTTCCTTGGCTTGTTTATGGGTAAAAATCGTTTCTGCCGATTTCGGTAATTTCGGTAGGTGAGTGAGAAACTGGTTCAAACCCTAAACAAATGTGCTGCACGTGAGCACTTTATAGATTCGAGAGATCAATCAGCACAAGTCCGGCCTAAACCAAGAAATGGCCGTTCCAGGACTTGCTTCGGTCACAAAGTGGAGGAGAAGGGTTGATTTGGGGAGGAAGCAAAGAAAGGTGTTGAGACCAGAATAATTCTAGGAGAGTAGCGTCTCGACTTGTATCGAAAGTAGAAGCTTGGGAAGCTTGCAAGAGATGAAAGCTTTTGGGAGAGCTTGCAAAGTTGCCTTTCGAGAGTGTAGTATTTTTCTCCGACCGAGACTTGTTGTCCGGTGGAAATAGGTAAGACCTATTTATACAAGTCGAGATTGAAACGTACCCGGCCTCATGAAGGAAGAGAGTAATGGGTGAAATAATGGGAGGAGGTGGTAACCGCATGGTTTAATGGGTGAAAACGTTTTTCACCATTATTTCCTCTTTTATTTGACCGCTTTATTCCTTTTCACGTTTTTTTAATGTGAGCGTAGTGTACGCTGCATCTTTGTGACCGCCAAACCAAAAACCCTAAAGAAGCATCCCCAGTTTGTGTTGATGTCTCGAGTGTTGGTTGCATCTTGAGTGCAAGTGGCGCCGCTAGTGGCGCGTGTGGCATGTGCCATTGGCATGTGCGGAATGCCTTGGTGGTAGGTTGCACGGTTTGCAAGTTAGGCTACCAGCGTGTGTGTTTGGCGTGTGCCAATGGCATGTGCGGAATGCCTTGGTGGTAGGTTGCACGGTTTGCAAGTTAGGCTACCAGCGTGTGTGATTGGCATGTGCCAATGGCATGTGCGGAATGCCTTGGTGGTAGGTTGCACGTTTGCAAGTTAGGTTACCAGCGTGTGTGTTTGGCATGTGCCAATGGCATGTGCGGAATGTTGCCCTAGTTGCAAGTCTTGCGAGCCTAGGGCGCTATATTTGGCGTGGGCCAATGGCATAGCGGCTTGGAAATATGGCTTGCGATACGTGTTGGCATGTGCCAATGGCACGTACGGCCGTGGTGACCTAGTTGCAAGTCTTGCAAGCCTAGGGCGCTATATTTGGCGTGGGCCAAAGGCATAGCGGCTTGGAAATATGGCTGCGACACGTGTTGGCATGTGCCAATGGCACGTGCGGCCATGTTAACCTAGTTGCAAGTCTTGCAAGCCTAGGGCGCTATATTTGGCGTGGGCCAAAGGCATAGCGGCTTGGAAATATGGCTTGTGACACGTGTTGGCATGTGCCAATGGCACGTGCGGCCATGTTGACCTAGTTGCAAGTCTTGCAAGCCTAGGGCGCTATATTTGGCGTGGGCCAAAGGCATAGCGGCTTGGAAATATGGCTTGCGACACGTGTTGGCATGTGCCAATGGCACGTGCGGCCATGTTGACATAGTTGCAAGTCTTGCAAGCCTAGGGCGCTATATTTGGCGTGGGCCAAAGGCATACCTGGGTTTCGATCAAGGGGTGCCTCTTGTTTACCGGCCGGTGATCCCTAAGGATTCATTGCGTGTCACCCTTGACGCCAGTGCCCTTGAGCCGGGTATCCGTCTTCCCTTCTTTCAAATGGGAAGAGTAACTTCGATGACCTTCGGCTATAATGAGTTTTGGTGCGACGAGTTTATTATGATCGAGATTTTGTGAATAACGTGGTGGAAAACGTTCGTTGCAAACCTTGACAGTTTTGAAGAAGTATCCAATATTGAGAGATCCCAAGTGAAAGTTGCCTAGCAATTCGGAAAGTCCCCAGTCAAAGAACGGAGAACGAAGAATCGTCTTTGGCGGGTTCGGACGATTTCACAAGATCCTCCAACCTTGTGTCTTTCGAGTTCTTCCAATAACAGGTATGTGTCGCCTCTTTATTGGTTTGTCTCAAAACACGTGAATTTCGTCTCGAGAACATGTGTCTTGTTTCCTTGAGGGCTTCGGTAGTGTTAATGCTTTCACGCCCTTGCACGTTGTCGAGGAGACAGCAGTTTCTTCAAGGAATTCCGGCGACCGAGCCTACTCATAGCGGTGATGAGTCGGAGAAAGAAGAAAGTTCAACAAGTGAGAGTGATTCCTCTCAAGAGCTTTGGTTCTTCTTCTGGGAAGTGGTTCGGTGAGTTTCGCGCTTTTTTCTTTTTTCTTCTTCTGTTTCTTCTTTTGAAAAAATGTCTAACTCAAGTTTGCGGGAGGAATCCGGTTCGGAGAACGATTCCAGGGTGGAGTCACATGAAAACTTGCCTTTGGTGACCACCGCCGGTGACTTGGAGATGGGAGTTAGCCAATTGCCGGGCACAGACGTTGTTCAAACGGTGGATGATTCTCTGATGGTTGTTTCCGTAGACATGGAATAAGACCCTTTGCGAGTCGTGGGGCCACTTGCAGGCGCCATTTTTGATCCCCCGTACTTGGTTCCTTATCCAGTCATGTCTTTGGTTGGCGGCTTTAGCGTGCCGGCTAAGCATGAGGCGTTGTACACCAGAATCTGGGAGAAGCACGGACATATGGCTACAACCAAGAAAGTCACTAGTCGATTTGCTCTGGTTAAGCGTGTGGAAGAGGCTTTATATTCCATCGAGGATATGCGTGAGGTGATTTGGTCACACCGTTTCAAGACGTTATTGCCGATTTGGGAGCACCATCGCGATGTGTGCGTAGAAAAGGAGTTCAACACTTCGTGGTTTGTCGAAGACCTTGCTGAGATCCAAAAGTTGAAAAATGCAGCAATCGAAAGCCTTTCCGCCGAGGAGATTGCCCGACAGGAGATGGAACTCGAAAAGCTTTCCAAGATGTTGACTATGAAGAGAGCGGCTCTTGAAGACGCAAAGTTGACTTTCTCCAAGAAGAGCTGACTTCTGTTGGACGATTTTCCTTGAACGTTTCTCTGTTAAACTTTCATTTAGGTTTTTTTTTTTTTTTTGAAAGACATATTGGATGTCTGGTTCAAAACTTGATCTTTGATAGACAGCTGGTAGCTTTTTAGGGTATTGGATTATTTCTGGGATGAATGGTTTTGATAATATGACTCTGATTATGTTTTGGGAAAAGAATATTGCTTTTATGAAAGTGTGTGCTAGCAATAGGCACAAGACTCAGTAGTATGACGGTTTTACTAAGAGCCTAAAAATAGATTGTATATCTTGCCCAGTCTGAATTTACTCACTTCAAAGGTTTTGCGAACACGCCCCTCTCCATGTAAAAGGCGGTTTTGATGGCATTTTTTTGGTAGCATCGCCAAAGCAAGTCCCAGATCGCTGGTAGCATCTTCGGCGATTGAGTAATATCATCTTGACAAGTCCCAGTTTTCTTGTGTAGTTTTTACAACTAGTAAGGGTCATCTCGGTAGTTGAGTCGGATTGAGTCGCCTTCCCCTACCATCTTGTCATCTGGGTCGAAGAACGAGATCGACAATATGATATTGTAGCCGATAGATCAATCCTCCCGCTGTGGTCGCCAATTGTTTATGGGTAAAAATCGTTTCTGCTGATTTCGGTAATTTCGGTAGGTGAGTGAGAAACTGGTTCAAACCCTAAACAAATGTGCTGCACGTGAGCACTTTATAGATTCGAGAGATCAATCTGTACAAGTCCGTCCTAAACCAAGAAATGGCCGTTCCAGACTTGCTTCGGTCACAAAGTGGAGGAGAAGGGTTAATTTGGGGAGGGAAGCAAAGAAAGGTGTTGAGACCAGAATAGTTCTAGGAGAGTAGCGTCTCGACTTGTATCAGAAAGTAGAAGCTTGGGAAGCTTGCAAGAGATGAAAGCTTTTGGGAGAGCTTGCAAAGTTGCCTTTTACGAGAGTGTAGTATTTTCTCCCGACCGAGACTTGTTGTCCGGTGGAAATATGTAAGACCTATTTATACAAGTCGAGATTGAAACGTACCCCTGGCCTCATGAAGGAAGAGAGTAAAGGGTGAAATAATGGGAGGAGGTGGTAACCGCATGGTTTAATGGGTGAAAACGTTTTCACCATTATTTTTCTTTTATTTGACCGCTTTATTCCTTTTCACGCTTTCTTAATGTGAGCGTAGTGTACGTTGCATGTTTGTGACCGCCAAACCAAAACCCTAAAGAAGCATCCCCCAGTTTGTGTTGATGTCTCGAGTGTTGGTTGCATCTTGAGTGCAAGTGGCGCTGCTAGTGGCGCGTGTGGCATGTGCCAATGGCATGTGCGGAATGCCATGGTGGTAGGTTGCACGGTTTGCAAGTTAGGCTACCAGCGTGTGTGTTTGGCATGTGCGGAATGCCTTGGTGGTAGGTTGAACGATTTGCAAGTTAGGCTACCAGCGTGTGTGTTCGGCATGTGCCAATGGCATGTGCGGAATGCCTTGGTGGTAGGTTGCACGGTTTGCAAGTTAGGTTACCAGCGTGTGTGTTTGGCATGTGCCAATGGCATGTGCGGAATGTTGACCTAGTTGCAAGTCTTGCAAGCCTTGGGCGCTATATTTGGCGTGGGCCAATGGCATAGCGGCTTGGAAATATGGCTTACGATACGTGTTGGCATGTGCCAAAGGCACGTACGGCCGTGGTGACCTAGTTGCAAGTCTTGCAAGCCTAGAGCACTATATTTGGCGTGGGCCAAAGGCATAGAGGCTTGGAAATATGGCTGCGACACGTGTTGGCATGTGCCAATGGCACGTGCGGCCATGTTAACCTAGTTGCAAGTCTTGCAAGCCTAGGGCGCTATATTTGGCGTGGGCCAAAGGCATAGTGGCTTGGAAATATGGCTTGCGACACGTGTTGGCATGTGCCAATGGCACGTGCGGCCATGTTAACCTAGTTGCAAGTCTTGCAAGCCTAGGGCGCTATATTTGGCGTGGGCCAAAGGCATATCGGCTTGGAAATATGGCTTGCGACACGTATTGGCATGTGCCAATGGCACGTGCGGCCATGTTGACCTAGTTGCAAGTCTTGCAAGCCTAGGGCGCTATATTTGGCGTGGGCCAAAGGCATAGCGGCTTGGAAATATGGCTTGCGACACGTGTTGGCATGTGCCAATGGCACGTGCGGCCATGTTAACCTAGTTGCAAGTCTTGCAAGCCTAGGGCGCTATATTTGGCGTGGGCCAAAGGCATAACGGCTTGGAAATATGGCTTGCGACACGTATTGGCATGTGCCAATGGCACGTGCGGCCATGTTGACCTAGTTGCAAGTCTTGCAAGCCTAGGGCGCTATATTTGGCATGGGCCAAAGGCATAGCGGCTTGGAAATATGGCTTGCGACACGTGTTGGCATGTGCCAATGGCACGTGCGGCCATGTTAACCTAGTTGAAAGTCTTGCAAGCCTAGGGCGCTATATTTGGCGTGGGCCAAAGGCATAGCTGCTTGGAAATATGGCTTGCGACACGTGTTGGCATGTGCTAATGGCACGTGCGGCCATGTTGACCTAGTTGCAAGTCTTGCAAGCCTAGGGCGCTATATTTGGCGTGGGCCAAAGGCATAGCGGCTTGGTATTGCTGCCATGGTGCGCAGGGTGCGACTTGGTTTGGCATTGTTACCATGGCGTGCAGTATGCGGCTTGGTTTGGCATTGTTGCCATGGTGCGCAGGGTGCAACTTGGTTTGGCATTGTTGCCATGGTGCGCAGTATGCGGCTTGGTTTGGCATTGTTGCCATGGTAAAGCTGTATGCGGCTTGGTTTGGCATTGTTGCCATGGTGCGCAGGGTGCGGCTTGGTTTGGCATTGTTGCCATGGTGCGCAGGGTGCGGCTTGGTTTGGCATTGTTGCCATGGTGCGCAGGGTGCGGCTTGGTTTGGCATTGTTGCCATGGTGCGCAGGTGCGGCTTGGTTTGGCATTGTTGCCATGGTGCGCATTATGCGGCTTGGTTTGGCATTCTTTGCCATGATCGCGTGGTGCGGCTTGGTTTGGCATTGTTGCCATGGTCGTGATATGCGGATTGGTTTGGCATTGCTGCCATGATGCTCAGGGTGCGACTTGGTTTGGCATTGTTGCCATGGTGCGCAGTATGCGGCTTGGTTTGGCATTCTGCCATGATGCGCAGGGTGCGACTTGGTTTTGGAACTAGGGTTCTGTGTTGAAAACCCTAATCTGGTATTTTGAAAAAATACCCCTATTAATTATTTACACCTGAGTTAAATGCTCTTAGTTAATGTGTTGCGGGTAACACTAGGTCATGGGGTTTTACGATTTTACCCCTTGTCTAAAAACCACCATCAACAGCTTCCTGGTTGCATGTTGCATCATTGCATCAACTTCAGTCGAGGACTTCCATATCTGCATTCACAAATAATCAATTAGAAAGAAAAATAAATAGTGATGTCGATTATGCTTACTTATATTTGTATGAAGGTTAAGAATTTTAAGCATTACTAACAATCACCAGTAATCTTGCGGTCTACAATGGTGCAGGGGAGAAACCAATCAGACAAATTGAAGATGTTTGAAAGATGCAAAATCTAATGGGAAGTTGTTTCCTATAAGAGCAGCATCCCAGTAGCAACTACAACTACAAAGCCATTCATTCAACTAACAAAGCAAGTATTCAAAAATATTTATCAACTTTGCTCTGACAAGAAGGTTTCGCGAAATAAGAAGAAATCACTCTAACAATTGAAGGAATCATCACTTAATTCAAACAATGAGCAACGGCTAATAAAAGAAGATTAAGAATCAATACATTAACAATAACAACTGGAATTGATGAAAGTCATGAACAGTGACAAAGAACCAAGCAAAGGAAAAGAAGATTTACCTGCATCAAAGAAGTCCGCAGCCAATCACTTAAGCATAGCAATGCTTGGACTAGTTCTGGACTTAGTGAAGTTCTGTGTGTAGTTAGAACCCTTCCACCATCGCTGAACATGGACTCTGATGCTACACTGGTCATCGGAACAGCCAACACATCCCTTTCTATCTTTGATAGAATTGGGTACTTAGCGGCACTTAGCTTCCACCAACTCAAAATATCAAAATTGTATTCATCTTGGGGTGACACAGTTGGAAGAATTGGTTCTTCTAAGTATGTCTCTAACTCAGATTTCTGAACATCATATTCATCATTTTCCAACAAAAAAGTAGCATAATCTGGGTTGCTTAACTTACTTGTACCTGGGCCTCTTACATCCTTGCGAGAGACAGAGTTGCTAAAGAAAGCAGGAGCTGAAGTGTTGTTTTGAGATTCATACGCCTTGAAAATTTTGGTCAAGTCTGTTCTGAATTTCTCATACTCAACTGCTGCAAGTTCATTATCCCCAAAAAATTATCTTATATGTGAACCTTACCCATCTTGCCTTGTACCTTGGATCTAGAACCACTCCAATGCTCATAGTCAAATTACATTCACTCCAGTATGCATTAAACTTTTGTCTCATTTTCAACCCCATTGCTCTGACATACTCAAAAAATACTATCTTCCCAACTTTTGATGCTTTGGTTAATTTTATATACCCCATTATAATAATTATTTGCAGTTGGATACTTAATCCCTGCAAACTCTGTTGAAGCCTCCAAACAATTACAAATTTCTATTCCTTGTTCCCACTTCTCACTTGATGGCAGAATATTGAAGTCGAATCTAAATCGGCAAGTCTTTCAAAACCTTCTCAGAGTTTAATTGCATTCTTAAGCATCATAAAAGTGGAGTTCCACCTTGTGTCCACATCTAAACTAACTTCTCCGGACAATCTACATTGTGTCGGTTTTGTTTCAAACTTCTCTTTCCTAGCTTGAGAAGCCTTTACATACTTAACACAATCTCTAATACCCTCTATAAACTCAGCAGCTACTTTCATGCCATACAACACAATCAAATGCAATATGTGGTTGCTACACTTCATGTGAAACAATTTCCCTTGAAACAACAAACAATTCTTACCATCTAGCCACTTCATAAGATTTCTCATCATCACCCCATTAGCTGGAGCATTATCAGCAGTCAAAGCAAATAAATTCCTATCAATGTTCCATTCTACTGTGCAAGCTTTGATAAAATCTGAGAGAACATCTCCTGTATGCGGCGATGGCACTACAATGTAAGCTAAGGTTTTGGCAATCAAGTTCCACTCATCATCTATAAAATGGCATGTAACACAACAATAACCATCTTTAGTGTATTTAGCAGTCCACATATCAGTTGTGAGACTACATTTGGAAGTCAAATTTTCTAATTGTAATTACAATTCATCTTTCATTTCAGCATAACACCTCAACACATTAGCTTTACTTGTATTCCTACATGGCATTCTCGCAGCAGGGTTCAAAGACTTAACAAACTCTCTAAAATAGAAATGATCAACCATGTTAAGTGAATAATCATGTTTAGCAATCATTTTAGCAAGGCAGTTCCTAGTAACTATGGGATCATACTTGTAATTAAGTAATTTCACTTGGTTAATTAGTACCTGCCTTTTAATTGCAAAGTGGTAATCTTCATTTGTCCAGGCTTGTTTTCAGGCTTCTCGTTGAGCCAAGCGGGTAGTTCCTTGTTCACTACAAGCAGGTACCAACTTATGACAATGATGACATTCACCATAAAGGACAGCCATTTCCTTACCCGGATTATCTTTATCAGGCTCTATAATGAATTTCCTTGTGAATTCATCCCATGAAGGTGACCTTGTTGTGCACAATTTCTTCCTTAAAGCAATAACAAGTGGATGATTTTCATCTGTTACTTCTGCTAATGATCTCTTATTACCCGAAGAAGGTGTTGTTGAAGCAATTGTTGAAGCAACACTTTGATCTTCTTGTTCTGGTTGCTCGGAGTTGGGTTGACTGCTTGAAGTTCCAAGTTGGAACTTCCAACTCTATTGGATGCTCTTTGACTTTCAGACATTCTGAGAACACACAAATTTGCATTTTTCATAAGCACACACATATTTGTCAACACACCACTACTTTAAGATAAACTGAGATGATGAGAAATTAAGAATATAAACTATAAATCTAAAACATAATATGGTCAACATGGACAGTTCAGTGAGCAGAACAACAACCTCAGTTTGGCAGTTTGTTAGCATCAAGGTTCCTGTAACATATTCTAAGTTGCTTAGAAAGACAGTTACTGGGGACATGAAAGCAATGCCTTTATCCTAGACCACTAAGTTGCGTAACTCAGTAAGTTGTGCTGAGAGGGCGGCGAAAGGAAACCAGAAAATGCATCAAGTGGTTGTGACATGCACAGTAGAAGTAAAAATACGATGACAAGCGAAGTTAAACACATAAAGGGTTTTTACCTGGCCTTTTCTTTTTACGTTTATGAGCTATGTTCAACGTACTAGATTTCAACTAAACTAGTTCACATTATGAGTAAGAAAGACGCATGACTATGACAAAGGAGAACAAAAATTCCCAACATCTGTGACATTCTATTTTTTGTACTTAACATCAACAACTCAGAGCATAACCAAGACACCTATGGTTCTTATTACATGTTGAAGGTTCAATACAAACAAATTGAACTGCAAATCACACAACCACAACATCCATAAAGCCATCCATGAACTGAGAATCTTTAAGATACATGAGAATACAACATGTGACTAAACTTCACATTATTTTTTTAAATCAAAATACTAACACTTGGAGATTACAACTTACATTCTTCTTCTTTGCTGCTACTGGAGTTCTAACACCTTTCTTGGGAGCCTGCAATAAACAAATGAATCAATGGATATGATACTGAGGTTATAATATGAAAAGAGTTTAATACAAATCAAAGTGAATCAATCTAAAAGATTAGGTGAACAGAAACAACAATATGACCAAGAAATCATTCAATCACTTCAATGGGTTATATTCAAACATGAATCAGAAAGAACTATTCTAGAGAATCAATTGAAGTTGTGTAAACCCTAGAAGAGGGAGGGATTTAGATCGAACTGATATAAAAAAATCAAACCCCTAATTATCAATATTAAGTTATTCTTCGACCTCATATTCCAGTTAAGTTTAAACCCATCTCAAATCTTTCATCCGAAGCCCTAATTTTTTATTGCAATACATAAACCCTAATTTCATAAGAATTGAACATGAAAATCGAACAAAAATCATTAACAACATAGAAGGGGGAGCGAATCAATACCTGAGATTAGTTATTGGAGAAGTGAGAACTGACTACTGAGTGATTAATCGAGAGGGAGGATCCGGGAACGAGACTGAGACTGAGACTGAGAAGAGAAGAAAAAAAAAAGGGAAATCAGAAAATGTCTTCAGTTTTCCTCTCGACCTCGACTAGTATTGGTACTATGGTAAATTACTAGTACGCCCCTACCTATCGGATATCGGATATTAACCAATCGGATAGAGCCCAATCCGATTACGATAGGTTAAGAGGAAATATCCGATACGTTATCGGATCCGAATATCCGGTATCCGATATAACGGATAAAATCCTATAGGATTTCGAATAATCGGAAACGGATCCCGGATATCGGTTATCCATTGCCAGCCCTATTAGGCCACCTTCCCTATAGTTATAAGGGGTGTCCTAAAGTTTAGAAATGACTAACCTACCCTTAACCTAATTTAATTTAAAACTAACCTAATAACCACCTATATCTATATAACCACCACCTCTTCCCACCACCACCGCCCACTACCTCCTCCCACCACCTCCGACTACCACCACCACCTATATATATATATATATAACTTAATTTAAATCATTAACATATTTACCCTTTTACCTAATTAAAATTATAACTAATCTAAAACTTCTTCTTCCTCTATTCTACAATTTTTCTTCTTCTCTTCTTCATCAATTTATGATCATCTAACCCTAATCATATACAAATCTAATCAAAATCATCAAATTTTTAGCCTGGTCGATTCATTGAATTTCATCGTCGATTAATCAATCTTTTATAAACAAACCTATCCATAAGTATTTTCCCACAAACCCATTACTTCTAATTCGTTTTTGATTGAAATTTTGAGCAGTAGTCATCAAAATATGAAATGGAAGTTACAGTGGCACGTTCGGTTAGGAATAGTTAAAAAAAAAAACTAGTTTGCTAACCGAACACGAAGAACACTTCGGTTATCATGAATTAATTTTTTCTTAACCGAACTCAGAGTTCGGTTGGTTCACAACGAAGGATAAAACTATTTTCTAACCAAACTTTACCCCAATATTTAAAAAAAAGAATCAAATATAAATGAACTGTGCTATTTTTCCCACTATGTTGATTTTTGATTTAACCGAACTTTGCCTCCTATGTTCGGTTGGTTCGCAAAGAAGGATAAAATTATTTTCTAACCTAACTTTACCAATATTACAACAAAAAAAAAAAAAAATCCAATGTAACCGAACTGTGCTATTTTTCTCACTATGTTGAGTTTCAATTTAACCGAACTTGTCCCACTATGTTCGGTTTGTTCGTAAAAAACCTTGACAAACCGAACTCTTAACTAATTGTGTGTAGTTCGGTTAGATATTGGTTGGTATGAAGTTTGCGAAACAACTGAACTTTGTACACTTGGTAAAATCTTAATCAACGCGAAGTTCGGTTACATATAGGTTGCGAACCAACCGAACTTGTAGACCCTAAAGTTCAGTAACATTGCGGCCAAACCGAACATTAATTACTCTGTAAATCCTATAAACAAAGTTTGGTAACATGTCTGTTAACCGAACTTCTTAAAACCTCCATTAATAGCGAGTTCGGTAACCTGCGTGTTTGGAAAAAGTAACCGAACTACACTTTGGATGAGTTCGGTTACTGTTCTTCACACAAGGTAACCGAACAAGCCCAAATCTACTTCACAAATTTACATTTTTTTGGAAAATTTGGAGCAATACAACCAACATTATCTAAGTTTGAAGCATATCTTGGTACCCAAATGCTCTTCCTCCGCTTGTGGTTGGTAAAATCCATGTTTTACTTCTTCATTTTCTCTAACTTTACTCTCTCAATAATTCAATTTTTTTTAAAAAAAAAAAATCTGATTGTTTAATCTCACTAATTATCTTTAACTTAATCATTTCAATAATCATTACACTAACTATTATTAACACTAACTAATCATTACCCAAAATTAATCAGGAGGGTAATTTAGGTATTAATAGAAATATCTAGATAAGGGGTGACCTAGATTTACTTCTAAATGTCTTACTAAAAATAGAACCATGGTCCCCCCAAAAAAACCATGGTCCCCAAAAAATGGTTCTTTTTTTGGGACCATGTTTTCAATTTTAGGAGGACATTTAGAAGTAAAGTGAAGTCACCCTTATCCACATATTTTAGTTAATGACCAAAATGTCCTTATATTATTTTAATTTTAAATTATTTTTTAAGAAAAAAATTTCTTAAATTTTTTCAAAATTTCAAAACTTTTAATTTATTTTTTTAATTAGCTTTGGTTCGACAAGTACAAATTCACAAGTATTTTTCTCGCAAACCTTTATCGATATGGGTATTCAGAGGTATTTTCCCACAAACTCATTGCTTTTAATTTGTTTTTGATTGAAAAAATTGATTAGAAATCATCAAATTAGGTTTATAGAGTATTATTCCGTTAGGGGTAGTTTAAAAAAACCCTATTTTTCTAACCGAACTCCTTGAAACATAGAACACTAAGAACACGTCGGTTAGAACGAAAAATTTCCTTGCAAACCGAACTCATATAGTTAGGTGCGTTCGCAAAAGATTTAGAAATTTTGTACCTAACCGAACTCTGAGTTCGGTCCGTTCACAATTTTTTTAGAAATTTTTTACTTAACTGAACTCTTATCTTAAAATACACTGAACATAGTTCGGTTATATTCATAAAAATCTTTGCAAACCGAACTAAAAGCTCGGTGCGTTCGCAAAAGTTTTAGAATTTTTTATTGAATCGAACTCCTATCTAAAAAAAACTTTTATATATTTTGTCTTAGCCGAACTTCAAGTTCGACTAGATAGCCGAACCATATACAAGAAAAAAAATTAAAATTAAATATTTAATTAATAAATAAAAGGGTAACTTAATCATCTCCACCTTTTAGGTCACCGGTTATAATCATAAGGATAATCAAATCATGGTCCCTCAAAAAAGTCATGATCCCTAAATAGTCATTCAGTTACTATATATACATGTGGATTGGTCCCTAAATGGTCATTCAGTTACTATATAAACATGTGGATATATATAGTGGAGGAAATGCAAAATATCAAATCTAGGAGAAAAGTAAGTGTATTTTAATAGTTTTGCTAATTTTAGGGGAGTTAGAACCATGATTAGTCTATCCTGGGCTCCGCCCCAAACTTGGGGGCGCTAAGATTTTTCATTCCTTATTGAACGTTTGGGGAGGAACCTCTGCTGAGTTTCGAGCATATGTTGTGGCCTACATTGTCATCCTTGGGCCATTTTGCTTTGTTATAGCCTAAATATAGCAAAGCAAAAAAGAAAAAACATTGTAACCCTTGTATGGGGTCTGTTTGGATTGGCTTAATTTTTCAGTTTTGGTCGATTAGTGTTTCGGGTGCACATCTTATCTTACTAGTACAAAGAAAAGAGGTATTTTTGGTGAAGCCTTTTCACATGACAATAATACCCCCATTAACTAAGCTTTTAGTTAATATTTATATATTTACAGGAATGTCATTGTTTTAAAAATAGATCAAAAAAATTAAAACTTAGATATCTTTAAAATTATACATCGGATTTTTGCAAAATTAATATATTTGGAAAGTTCTTTAGATTATCTACGTAATGAGTACAAACAAGGATATTAAAAAAAAATTAAGATTTTTTTCTTCCATTATTATCAAATTTGGTGTTCTTAAAAGAATCCAATTCAAGCATGTGCATCGCACATGTGGTATTACTAGTGTAATAAAACAGAAAGAGAGATTTTAATTGTGGGCCTTGGAATTTACTTTACAGGTATGGAAGCTGAGAGCTCTGAGGGGCTTGGCTTTGCTATAACGAGAAACAGATGTGTCCCCACTCAGTAACGCAGCCAAGAGATTTCGCTTGAGCCAAGCGATGCTCCATAATGGTTGGGTTTACTATTATATGGCGATACCCCAACTATAGAGTACTTGTGGCATTATGTGAGGCGACCAAGAATGTTTAATGTTTGTTCGAGAATCTCTTATATATACGATTTAGAACTGGAATTATTTTAAATGATTAGAACTAGAAATTATCATAACTTTCAACCACGTATTATTCTATGATATGCAAGCACAAGTTGAAGAATTAATAAAAGTGAAAATTACGGACAAACCTATTTTAAGGATTTTCTGCGCTGTGAAACTCACGGTCAGAAATCTTCAGGCGCGCCCCAATTTCTGGGTGAAAATTATTCACAAACCCATATTTTTCAAAATTATCAGTTTCCGAAAGATAAAGGCGAAAACAAAAGAAAAGATTTGATTTTCTTCGTAATAAAGTCTCATCTTTTCTTCCTTCATTTTTTCTTCTTCTTCATCTTGCCCCTTTATCATAACCTAATAGTTATAACTTTCTCCTGTAACTGTTTCCAACTCGAGTTTCAACTTTTCTCATCAATTTCTTCTCCAAGGTAACGCCTTTTTCTTCTTTTTTCTTCGGGGTTTGTATCAGTGACGTGTAGTACACATTTACTCGAACGAGCAAAACCCAAGGAGTGTTTTTTCTCATCTCTAAATTTCCGAATTTAAAAGTTAATTCGTTTTAGTGACGAACAGCAGCGATAGCCCAAAATTTTCTGAAGAGGGTACATGTAACTATGCAAATCTTGAAGTGTTTAGTTTCATTTTTAATACAGTATTTACATTTAGAACTAGTCAGAATTTGGAATCAATTTGAAAGACGAGATGGTGATTTTTATGAACTAATCTTTGTGATTATGGCTTCTGAAATTTAGATGTGTATGAATTACCATGAAACTACTTCTACAGTTACAATATCTTAGCCTTGGTAATGAGTTGTTCTGCAATAGATAATATAAAAGACGATAAAATACAAAACAGATAATGATAATGCATTTTCTTCAAAGAAAAGAAAAGGAATTTTATTTGTTTTTGCTGGTGTACCTGTTGTGGCATTACACATGAGGTGACGAAGAATGTTTAATTTCAATTCAAGCACCTCTTAAATGATTAGAACTTTGATCCAGAACTGTAACTTTTTTTCCTTTCGACTAGGCTTTCTTTGATCTGCTAAAACCGGCAGTACTGAATTAGCAGCATGGCTAGAAAGTAGTATAAAATTTGGCAACAGATAATCTTTTAAAGAGAACAAGCTATACAAACTAGCTTTTCTAAGTATGTTGCTATAATCTAGCAGGTAGCACTCTAACTACCTAGTGTCCCTGAAAATTTTTCTTTTCTTACATGAAGTTTCTCCCAAACCTTTCAATGAAACAAAACTGTTCATATGAGGAATTATTTCAAGTGAATCATCAAAATCGCCAAGACATGTTTGAGATCTCGTTTCCGGGTTATAAATATAGAGGGTCTTTGTACTGTGCCTCCTATTGTATATTGAAAAATGCGTCTTTATGTGCCACATTACAATTAAACCATTCTCTGTCACAGCAAATGGTGCGTAAACTCCCCCGGTATTTCCGATCTCCCTCTCTGTGACAGCAAATGCTCTATTGATTCTTCCCTCTGAATTTGACTTGAAAAAATACCATATAATGAAATTTCCATTTTTGAATTCAACACCATACAATCGCTCTCCCCATGATCTTAGAAACGAAAACTCATCACAAGTAGGATCATAAAACGGGCGTGAAGGGAGGATCTTGAACTCTTCATCTGACAAATTGAAGACAATCATCATTTTTTCGTTTGAATCTAACCAATAGAGATCTCCATAAGCAAAGACACCATATGTTGAATTCAACATGTCGGTGATCACCCCTTTGTTTCTCCACCCATTTCCACTTCCAAGAGTGTATACTTGTATATGTCCAATAGTACCATCATCGCTGTCGTCGTAATACAAGATTCTAACGACCTTATACTCATTAGTTCGGGTACTGTAACCAAAACCACTACATACTTGATGAACAGATTCGTAGTCATCATTATTTTCGTTAAATCCTGGAAGTTGCAAGCATTCTCTATTAATGGGATTACAGATGTGAACTGGGTCTGTTAAATTACTCCTAGATTCAGATAAACAAATCAGACCATTGCAAGACCCAACAAGCAAATCTGTGTCGCACTTCTGTTTGTTTCGAATGAGAGGATGAGTAATCTTTCTAAACTGAATAGTACGTTTGTTCTTATGATATTCTCCATAGAGAAGAGCGTGACCATTAGGTTTTATGTATTCAGACTTGGATAAGGAAATAAAACCTAAACGTACCTTATAACCTGCAGCACCATTCTTGTGATCAAGCAGGGGACGTTTGAGTTGCCGCAAGTGTAACTTAGCAAAACTAGCGCTGTCATGGGATAAGTAATTATGCCATGTTTTGCATACAAGTTTGCATGTTAAAACGGTTTCAGCTAATAGTCGTGAAAATATGTCAAGAGCTACCTCTACAGGGAGGCTATCAGCCATATTGAAACCAATTTTAATCACTAAGCTGCTTATATAGCTGTATTGATCGGAAGTGGATTAATAACTTAGTTCTACAGTTTATGTGCTTATTATAGATTTAGGGTTCTAGTTCACGAAGGAAGCAGAAACTTAACAGGAAACCAATAATAATAAGATCTCTATTAGGAAAGTGTAGTGGGTGTCTGGAATTAACCCTAAAAGTTGACACGCGGTAGAATGCTTGCATTAGTGATTGGAGGTATCTGGATGGTCGTCACAGATGAGAGCAAGCGGTGTGTTTTTATCATGCACCCTAACAATGCACCGCATATACGTTAGATGTTAACCCAAACTATTGCACTCCAGTTCAAATTGATCGTGACCCAAACTATAAACTTTGACCCCGAATAAGTTTTTTTTCCACCTTTGCTTTAATTTGAGGCTAACTCGTTTCTTTTCTCAAATCAACTTCTCCCACATCAATCATTACTGGATTTTCTTTCTATTCTCTCGATCTAAGCCTCATAATTATCATCTTCATCCTCGATTCTCATAGAGACCCTAACCCTAATTTTGGGTCTTAGAACCCTGATTCTTGTTCTTCTTTACAATAGTAAATCAGAGGCAATTACCAGAATGAACAACAACAACTTCTAAACAGCAGCAACACTCAAGTTCAACGGCAGCAAGAACATCAAGTTCTCTCTGTATCTCAACAAACACCATTTCTTTTAAGACCCAAAATCGCATTGAAACTTACCATTTTCCAATTCAAACATAAACTTCTCACATGTTTCAAAAGCAATCCACTAGTTCCAAAATCATGAGAGGAAAATTATGGATATATTTTTTTTTAAAAATATTGTCCATTAGAGATTAGAATGGAAATCTGCAAAGCAAAAACCCGAGGAAATAAAAAACCAAATCACGTTCAAACCCTATCTCTGATTCATACTTTTTGTACCATAACCAAAAATGCCACATAATGGGCCCAGTTGGAGCTTGAATAATCTTTTGGCCCTCATCCAAGCCCTCTAACCAGTCAACCGAAGCATCCCACCAGCCTGCCCAGTATTACAATGATCGGTCAACGGTCAAAGTCAACACCCGGTCAAAGTCAAAGTCAACAATCGGTCAAAGTCAAAGTCAACCATTGGTCAAACTGTCAAAGTCAGGTTTCTCGTCGCACCTCCAGCCAAATACTCATCCGCACTGACAACCAATTCCCGACCAAGTTCTCTCGCATCACTTCGCCATCCAGGTTTCTAGCCATGCTTCCCGGATATCTTTGCCCGGCCGGTCTCTACCCATGCGATCGGCTATTCCGCCGACCCCGGCGTCTACCAATACTGCCAGCCATCATTCATGCAGAATTTATTCAAAGAAGCATGCAAACAGTTTCATGCAGAATTGGAGATGGAGGCATGCAAAGTTAATTCCAGCATGTCATGCAGAATTTAAGATGGAGCCATCCAATATTTATTCCAGCAGTTTCATACATGCAATAATAATTTCAGCAGTTTCATCTGGAATTGAAGAGGGAGGCATAAATGAGCAGTTAGTGCCATTTAAGTTATATTGAAATTGTGTATACAGTTGTATAAATAGTGAGGAGCAGAAATGAAAAAGGGAGGTGGCCAATAGGAGGGAGAGAAAATGAGATTGTAATTGAAACATCAATGATAAATTACTCCCCAAAGGGATTCACCCGTGGATGTAGGAAACCGCGCCGAACCAAATAAAACCTGTGTCAATTTCTTTTATCTTCAATTCGTATCTTAACCCTAAAAAAACACCAAATCTTCCATTCATCGTGTTTCGTGCCCAAGAGTAATTTTGGGTACAAACATTGGCGCCGACTAAGGGGAAACAAGAAAAGGAATCGTGTTATCCCATTGAGAAAAGTTGTACAAAATGCTTCAAAATCGTTTCCGTGAAAAAGCTGTTTGAACGTCGTGAAAAATCACTGTTACAGTCCAGTTGATCGAAGCCGCTGCAACCCAGTTTGATCACAATGGTCGCTATCAAGCTGATCGCAGCTGCTGCTGACCATATAATCGCACGTACTGCAGTCCAGTTGATCGCAACTTCTACAATCAAGATTCACTGTTTCAAATTTGCGGAAACTATTACCTTCGGAAACCACTAAAACTGCATCGCAACAAAGACCGATGAAACCGCTCTCAGGACGTTCGGTCCACGGTGAAAGATGGCGAAAAAACATCATTAAAATTGTTATTGGATGTTCGATCTGCAACATGGATTGGTCCAGTTTTGTTTTCAATCACTAGAATTTGATCCGGTGATCGCAATTCTTTGTAGACCGATTAATTATAGTTCTGCAGTCAGGATGATCGCAATTTGCCTAGTCTAACATCGCAGTCGGAAGCCACCACAGCTGATTCACTGCAAAAGTCACCAAGATTGTTGTCAGGATGTTCGATCCGCAACATGTTCAAATCCAAAGTTCAAAAAAATTTGCTTCTCAAATAATGAAGTGTCCACCTGTTCGAGTTTGAAGTATGTCAAAATCGTTATTGTCATAATCGCAAGGTTGTCGAATTGCCTATGTCTCCAAGCGTTTGGAAACCCTAGAAAATACCTCCAGAAAAGCATCACAAAAATTTCATGAAAAGGACCACAAAGATTTCTCAAATAACCGTTACAGAAAACTGTTGTAAAAGTTCAAGGAGAAAAGACAACAGTTGTTAAACTGTTACACCAACCGTTGCAAGACAATAAAATACGACAGTTCACTGTTACAAAAGCTCGAGGGGAAAGATCACAGTTCGTGAAAAGCGTGGCAAAAAGTTTCAGAAGCAAAAAAAAAAAAAAAAAAAAAAAAAATTGCAGCGAAGCTGGCAGCCACACCAAGCAACAATATTATGGTAACCCAATTCAACGCAAGTTTTGTTCACCCACTTCCATCAGGGCTAAGGAATAGTTTGATGCATGAATGGTACATCATTCTTCGATGCACCGGATACAGACCGTTGATGCTCTCTGGTACATCCAATTTCGATGATCCGAGATACATCAAAATTCAACTCTTAGAAAAAGTTCGATGCTTCTGGTTACATCAAATTTCGATGTCCTGCGTATGTCAACCGTTGATGCTCTGTGGTACATCAAACTTCGATGCTCACTACTACATCAAATTTAAGCAAGTGCAGTCCAGTCAGCGTGTCGCGTCAGCATATTTGGTGCCACGTCAGCAAAGTGAGGCCCAATCAGCATGCCACGTCAGCAAAGTAAGGTCCAATCAGTATGGCACTTCAGCAAAGTAAGGTCCAGTCAACGTGCCACGTCAGCTAAATGGCGCCACGTTAACATGCCACGTCAGCAACAAGACTTGCCACATCATCAATTATGCCACGTCAGAGACAGTCATGTCCAGTCATCAGTGCCACGTCAGCCACTGCACGCATGCTTTTTGGAATCTTGTTTCGTCAATAACTTCTTCGTTTTAAGTCCGAATTGAGTGATTTTTGGCTCGTTGGAATCACCTTTCAATTTTCAACTATATGGAGGAAAAAAATCTAAAGTTTGAAAAAAAATATTTTTGGGGTTCCGAGCGGCACATCAACCACTATCAAGTGAAAACTACATATCATATTCAATATTCGGGAATGCTATTGCGTCGAGTTTCTACCCACAAAACGCCAGTGTGCAAGTTGTGAGTGCTGGTTCGATTCATAAACATCAATACGTATATATTCGGTACTAGTCATAACTACTACAATCAGTTGATCGAACTGCTGTAATCCAGCAACAGCTGTTGGCCAGTTGATCGAACTGCCGCACTCCTTTTTTAATTCCTACAGTCCAGTTGGTCGAACTGTTGTAGTCCGATTTTCCCCAAAACTGTTTTGACTGATTTTCCTCACAAATCGCTTGATCCGATTTTATGCATAATTGTTCTGATACGGTGATCGCATTTCTTTGAAATATGATTCCGTGGCAACTGTGTCTTCAATCCAGTTTTGATTTAACTTGTGCATTCCAGTCCCACAGACAAATCTAGTTACTAAGTCGAGACGAGACGCTAAGGCAACTATACTAGTCATCGTCGTTGGAAAACATCAACATAGCCAGTAGGCATCCTAATCGCTTCATAAACGAATTCGCAATAACACTTTCAATACGGTACGTTTACAATTTACATATTTTCGCCTCTTTTCATATATTCATGCATACTTTTGTTCAATGAGACACCTATAATGTGGCGAGCATTTCTCACGAGGAGATGCACACATTTCAATTCTGCGCGCATCTGGAATAGGGGGATTGGCCCCCCACGCGAATTCCAGATAGTAGACATCTTCAAAATTTCATGCGCGAGCAAAATGCAGCAAGGCAGTGCACCCTTGTACGAGCATTGAGCAGCATGAAAATCACTATCTTCTGGGGAGAATTGCAAATCACTTCAACGTGACTGACTGTCACTTGGGGGCGAGATACGTAACACCTCATGGTCTAAAATAACTCTTTGGGGGCAAGCTGCGTAACACTCCATACGCTTGGGGGCGAGTTACATGGCACCTAAATGCAATGCGGAATTAAGCTTCTGAAAATCGAAACTTCAGGTAACCCAAACTTCTTAATCCTACAACGAGTTACAGGATTAAGAGGGGGCGAGCATACACCCTAATATTTTGACGCAATTATTACAATCATTAATGTTAAACTGCTTCTGATTAAGTTGATCTAATTATTGTAGTCTTATTCAAAAGAAGCTATTGCACTTTCGTTGGACGCAAGCGATGCGGTCCGATTTTTCTCATCAATTATGTACTCAGTTGGACGCAACTGATGTAGTCTAGTTTTATCAAACTGTTTATCGGACTGTAGTCTTGTTCAAAAGCAACTGCTTGTACTCGATTGGACGCAGCCCGATGCGATCCCGTTTTGCTCATCAATTATGTACTCGATTGGACGGAAGCCGATGCGGTCTAGTTTTATCGAATCGTTTTAGCTTGATTCTCAAGAATGCGAGCAGATCCCGGCCGATCGAAGCTACTGGCGAGTCAGCCATGTTCGCAGTTCCTACAGATCCGGTGATCGCAGCTCTCTGCGGTACAAATTTGCTCGTCGCTGCTTTGCATTCCGATTGATCGCATTGCTGCCGATCTAGCTATGTCGCAGCTCTCTGCGATCGGTGATCGCGCTAACTGGGCTATTTATCTTTGTTCATTCTTTGTTGCATTCCGGTGATCGTGGTGATGAAGTCTGATTATGCTTGCAACTCATGCATCCGGTGATCGCAAGTGCCGTAGTGCCGATTGCTCGTTCTTCTTTGATCCAGTGATCGAAGCTCTTGCGATCTAGCTCGTTCGCAACTCCCGTAGTCCGGTGATTGCAACTCTGCAGATGCGGTTTTGCTCGTCACTCCTGCTGATCCGGTGATCGCAGCGATTCTTTTGCGGTGCGATTCTGCTTGTTTTGCTGCTGTGATCTAGCCGATCTAATTCTGCTGTGATCCGGCTCTGTTCGAAATTCCTACAATCCAGTGATCGCGAAATGGCTGCTGCGGTGTAGTATTTCTCATGACTCCTCCGTGATGTCTGGTGATCGAAAATGCTGCGGATCTTTGTTATGCTCGTTCTTTGCTTGCAGTCGGTGATCGAAGGCGATGCGTGATTAACTCGTTCGCAACTCCCGTAGTCCGGTGATCGCAAAATTGTTGCAGTGCGATTTGCTCGTCGCTCCTGCATGATCCAGTGATCGCATTTCTTGAAATGCTCGATCTTCTTTTTGAGTCTAGTTGATCGAAGTTGCTCAAGTCCGGCTATATTCGCAGTTCTCTTGATCCAGTGACCGCAGTTCTTTGCATGGTCTGATCTTTCTCGTATTTGCTTCATTCCAGCTGATCGAAGCTGCTGCAGTTCAGCTATGTTCACAAATCATGCAGTCCAGCTGATCGTAGCTGCTGCAGTATAGTTTTACTCGTTTCTGCTGCAGGCTAGCAGATTAAAGGTGCTGCAAACCATTTTTTGCTCAATGCTGTTACTACCCAGTTTTGCTCATTACTCTAGAAGAAAGTATTTTGTGGCCATCGCAGACAAGTCCAACGCAACTACCACAGTTCAATTTTACATCAGGAGTTATCACTCACTCACAACACCACTCCACTCAAGCATCACGCTTCACATTACAGAGCAGTTAGCCTTCGGTCCCGATTTTGCATACAACAATGGTTCATACTCAACTGTTTCCCGCCGAACACAATAGCCTCACTTGAGGGCGATTTGATTACGATTTCCATAATCAACGAAGACAGTTTTCTTTACACTCCAGCAACAAAAATTTACTCTCGGGGGCGTCTTGACTTCCGCAAACAGCAGGAGAAGGTTGCCAATCGCCTCAACATCAATAATCCACACTTGGGGGCGAGTTTTGTCATTGACTAAGGAAAACAAAAATGTCTTAACCCCCAACAAGTTGGAGGTTAAGAGGGGGCGATGTTTGTACCATAACCAAAATGCCACATAATGGGCCCAGTTGGAGCTTGAATAATCTTTTGGCCCTCATCCAAGCCCTCTAACCATTAAACCGAAGCATCCCACCAGCCTGCCCAGTATTACAATGACCGGTCAATGGTCAAATTCAACACTCGGTCAAAGTAAAAGTCAACACCCGGTCAAAGTCAAAGTCAATAATCGGTCAAAGTCAACCGTTGGTCAACTTTCAAAGTCAGGTTTCTCGTCGCACCCCCATCAAAATACTCATCCGCACTGCCAACCAATTCCCAGCCAAGTTCTCTGCCTCACTGCCATCCAGTTTCTAGCCATGCTTCAAGATGTCTTTGCCGGCCCGGTCTCTACCCATGCGATCGGCTATTATTCGCGGCCGGTGTCCACCAATACTATCAGTCATCATGCATGCAGAATTTATTCAAAGAAGCATGCAAACGGTTTCATGCGAGAATTGAAGATGGAGGCATGCGAGCTAATTCCGGCATGTCATGCGAGAATTTAAGATGGAGCCATGCAATATTTATTCCAATGAGTTTCATACATGCAACAATAATTTCGAGTTTCATGCGGAATTGAAGAGGGAGGCATAAATGAGCAGTTAGTGCCATTTAAGTTATATTGAAATTGTGTATACAATTGTATAAATAGTGAGGAGCAGAAATGAAAAAGGGAGGTGGCCAATAGAAGGGAGAGAAAATGAGATTTTAATTGAAACATCAATGAAAAATTACTCCCCAAGGAGATTCACCCGTGGATGTAGGCAACCGCGCCGAACCACGTAAAACCTGTGTCAATTTTTTTTATCTTCAATTCGTCTCCTAACCCTAAAAACACACCAAATCTTCCATTCATCGTGTTTCGTGCCCAAGAGTAATTTTGGGTACAAACACATACCCATTCTTCAAAACCCCTAATTACATCTATAACAGTAATATATCTTTTTCCCCTATTTCAATTTCAAGAATCATAATTCTCTAATCTTCGCTAAGATTTGCAAATTATCAGTTAATTCTCTTCTCATGGTTCTCACATCAGAAAACCCATCATTTGCGGATCAACAACACTACCAATTTAACATGAACCCAAAGTAAAACAGAAACCCTAAATTTATTATCTGATTTACCTTTAATTTGAGGTTAACTCGTTTCTTTTCTCAAATCAACTTCACCCCCATCAATCATTACTGGATTTTCTTTCTATTCTCTCGATCTAAGCCTCATAATTATCATCTTCATCCTCGATTCTCAGAGAGACCCTAACCCTAATTTACTGTTCTTCAATTAACACAAACTCTGACCAAGAACAGCTATACAATCTCATAAACACACTCTTGAATCCACTAGATTATAAATTTCTTGCGCAATTTACAGTTCAATTCTCTGGATATTAAAATCAGAAAAGAAGGGAGATGAAGAGCAGGTGAAGAAGAAGATAAGAAGAGAGTTGATTTTCTCTTTGAAGGGAATTTGATAATAACCAAATGGATTTTGCTGCGGCACCTGTACATTCAGATATGGATAGCCAAAGGAACAGAGCAAGTCAGCCATAAATGACCAATCATGTGAGCATTGACGGAATTGATAACGGTGGTGGAATTTTATAAACTTAGCAACAGATAGTAGAAGATGAGAAAATTCAAAATACAAATAATAATGCAATTCTATTAACTTTAAGCCTGATGCTAATAAATAAAAATAAAAAATAAGAATAAGCCATACAATCAGCTGTTTCTAGGAATAACGAATACTGCTGGCCGGTAGCACTCTAGCTGGCTATGGTCTTCCACACCGCCATTTGATGAAACTCTCAATTTTCTTTTCTTACATGTAGTTTCTCCTAGATCTTTCAGAGAAACTAAGCTGTTTTCATGAGGAATTACTTCAAGAAAATCATTCACAAGAAACATAAGAGAATTCGTTTCGGGATTATGAGCATAGAGCGCCTTTGTTAAGGAAATAGTACTACTATACAACACTATAACCAAACCACTCTTTGTGATAGCAAATGGCACATAGCACGAAGGCTGAGGTATACTGAACTCCTTACACCAGCTCCAAGACTCATACGCATTGTAGGTAGACATTGTGGTTGTTGCAGTATTAATCCTTTCTTCTGATAATGGATTCTTAAAAGACCATAACTCGAAACCTTTACCATTGAATCCAACACAATACAACAACTCTCCCCATGATCTGAGAATCGAAAATGTACTATAAATAAGATTAAAAAGCGGCCCTGATGGTAGGACATGGAAATTTTCATCTGACAAATTGAATACCACCATGTTTTTTTCTGTTGGTTCAATCCAGTGGAGAGCTCCATTAGCAAAGGCACCATATGTCGAACTCAAATGATTATTGGTTACCCCTTTGTTTCTCCACCCATTTCCATCACCAAGAGTGTATACTTGTATATGTCCCGTAGTATCGTCAACCTGGCTAAGAAAATATAAGATTCTAACGACCTTGTACTCATTAGTTCGAGGATTGTAACCAAAACCACTATATATTCTCCTTACGGATTTGTACCGATTATTTTTGTTAAATCCTGGAAGGTACAAACATTCTCTAGTAATGGGATTACATATGTGGATTGGATCTCTTATGTCACGCGTTCTAGATTCAGCTAAACAAATCAAACCATTGCAAGAACCGACTAGCAAATCTGTGTTATACTGCAGTTTGGTTCTAATGTGAGGATGGTTAATCAATGTAAGTGTTTTCTGAACAGTCTTATTATTTTCATCATATTCTCCATAGTGAAGGTGGTGACCATGAGGAGTATAATATTTTCTTGACTTGGATAAGAAAATAAGACCATGACTACTCACCTTAGGAGCTGCACCACCTTTGTTAACACTGTTGTGATTATGCTGGTGATGATTGAGTTGCCGCAAGTGTATCTTAGCAAAGTTCTTACGCTCAAGGGATAAGTGATTATACCATGTTTTGCATACTCGTTTACATATTAAGACGAATTCAGTTGATAATCGAGAAAATATGTCATGAGCCACATCTATAGGGAGGTTGCCCGCCATTGAATTAGTCGTAGTGATATTGGTAGGGGTAACTAGGGTTCTATCACGTTTATCAGTAAGAAGTCTGAAATCTTTAAGAGAAATCTTACGTCTTGGCGTCAAACAATTTCGTCGAGGAGCCTCAGGAACTTCCTGCGAGATTTCCACCATCGATGGAATATTTGAAGGAACCCTAGAACTTGAGTTGTTTTTTTTTCTGTGTTATTTTGACACAACCCTAGATGTCATGGGCGAAAGTAGGGGTGCGCTAACCCTGAAGCTGTTGACCAAAGAGTCTGATTTTCTTGATTAATAATCAGGATTCAGGGTCTGATTGCGTAGTTTCATATGCACGGTGGCCCGAATTTATTGGGCGGTCATGATCAATTTGAGAGATGAGACCGTGAGTTCTATGAACTAGTCTTGTGCATGGCTAATAAAACTAGAGGTGTATATTAATAATGACCTTAGAAGGATCCACGGAATTAAATCCTATCAAACATAGCCTTATAGTTCTTATAAGCAATTGTTGATATTTAGGATTCAACTAATCGGCTTGGTTTGTGTTGTAGAAGGCTCTGATTGGATGGAGGTTAAGGCACTGAGTACCTGGCTAGACCGTCGCCTTCCATCTAGAGGTGAAAGAAGTGAAAGTGAAATCATCAACGCCAAGTAGTACACCAATTCCTTTCTGGTTGTTTTTTTTTTTTGGCTATTTATCAAATTCTTTTTCCAAATTTTGTGCAATAAAAGTTAACGAATCGACACATCCACGAAAGAAAAATACAGTTAGAAAGGGCACAAATTGATTATAAATTTCAGATTAATTAGATGTAGTAGGTGTACACAGTTTTTATATATTCCAGTAGTCAAGGTTACATGTTTAGATAGAGTGATGTTTAGCCCTCTTTGAGCCGCTGAGAAGCCAACTCCACGGATACCATACGCAAAAACTGGATAAAAGCAGATGGAATTGAGGAATCACCTCTAGAGTTATCAAAACAAGCATCTAACCCGGTGCATATGCACCGGCTGTTTCGAGGCTGTCTACATTGTAGGCAGCAAATATTGGGCTGGTAGACGTACTATTATCAAATGGCATCATGAAAAAAGTATTAAGTACTTTCCACAAAAAGCACTGTTACGACCATGATCAGGAAGAATATCTTTTTATTTTTCTTCATTGTCACACACTCTCATATCTAGTGTTGCAATCGTGTTTCACAATCAGTAAAATAGTTTATGAACATCATTCATATTGTCATTGCCGACTCTGCACCTCTCTGGTTTATACTTAGTATTTTATTGTGCAAATGTAAGGTCAGCTCCCCGCTTCTGGCAGCAAATTAACCTGCCTCCATACGGCCGTGACTAATATTCTTGTCTATTTTGCCATTCCCATTGAATTTTGGCCTCATTGGCTGATCTGCTACCTGGAATTGCATCCTACGTTGTATGCCACAAATGGAGTTTAGATCTGAAACATAAGTTGAAACATAGACGTTAGCCGTTACTTCCAAACTTCATATACATTGCTGAGGTCTTATAGTTGGCAATATAAATTAATCCTGATTAGGAATATAAATTTGTCACCATGTATGAATCATTTCATCTTTGACTAAGTTGTCATTAATTAGTTTATGTTTTTCCTATACATATTGTTTTAAATTGACTCGAAAAAGACATAGCGGTGCTAACTCATGGTAGCTTATTGTGGATAGTTGGTGGATCTTGAAGGCGATAACAACAGAAGTGTCAACTGTCTAGTAGGGAGGCAGATTAATTACAGTTTATCAATCTTCATGTTGACAATATCTTTAGAAATTTAATGTACATTTTTACCGAAGACTATCAAGATCTTGACCTACAATTTTGGTGGTTTCGTGCATTACTGCCAGATCAATATTGCTCCTTTTATCCTCTGCTTTCTGACGATGATCTTTGTTTTCAAAAGAAAAGGAAGAAAGATTACCTTGGACTACGAATGATGGAGTGAAAAAAAAAAAAAAAAAAAAAAAAAAAACACTAAAACCAAAACCAAAACCAAAACCTTTTAATTACAACTTACTACATTATGGTAATCTAATTCTCGCCTCAAAGTTCAAAATTTAGCAACATACAATGTAAGCATTAAATTCAGTATATTTTCTCTCAACCATATGTAAGTTTCAATTTAGTATCACCAACCTAGCAGATCATGCTTTGTAACTCCATTTCACAAAAACCATAAGATTTGAGAGAAATTTCAAACTATGCATTCTCTTGTAAATCTATATGGGTAACTGCATTAACTCTCCAAATAAAAAGACCGTGTCAGGGACACCGAAAATGAGTACAGATTATCTATAACAAAACATTTTCTTTAAACTTTTGCAAGTACTTTCTCAACATACTTGGCACGTTTTTCCGTCTGCAACACTCCGAATTTATATACTCCAGTTAAGTTT
Organism: Papaver armeniacum; assembly: GCA_023531295.1. Classification (NCBI taxonomy): domain Eukaryota; kingdom Viridiplantae; phylum Streptophyta; class Magnoliopsida; order Ranunculales; family Papaveraceae; genus Papaver; species Papaver armeniacum. The sequence continues at coordinate 571,999 of JAJJWW010017635.1, forward strand.
GTTACTGTAAGATGCAACTTAAAATGCCATTAACAACCTACTAAAACAACACCATTTCAGTAAATATATATAGTTCATTCACAAATCCGTTTTAGTAACACACAAAATAATGGAAGTCGTCAACCATTTAGCATTGAAATCATGCTTCAAAAAAATATGGTAACGATTTTACATGGTACTTCATACATATTGTTAACTTATTAATGGTTTTCCTTTTTCAATTCATGAGAGATTGCAAAGAAATTAAAATTTCCTACTGTTCGAAGGAAGAAAGAAAGGTTTCTAACTGAGATGTTTATTACCAAACATTGGATCTGTATTCTGTAAACCAAATAATTTTATCCTGCTTAAATAGAAGAAGGGCAAAAAGTTGTTACCAAACCCTAGTTTATGCTACTTCCTTGCATGTAAACTCAAAACCCACAGGACATTTCTCTTCGGTTCTCAAATAAACTAATGTTCGCAACTCTTCATAAAACTGAAAACATACAAAAAAGTTTTAACCAGATCAAAGTATAATGTAATAAAACTAAGGAACAAACCAAAATTAGTTTTAACATAAAGATAGAAAATAAAACTAATGATGATCAAGATGCAGATTATTGGAAGAAACGACTAATAATCATGCAATAAAGTAGTCAATTTATTCAACAATGGAAAATAAGATGATGTATATATAGAGAAAGGATTCCTTACAAAGTCCTGATTGTTCATCATGGAAACTTTCTGCCGTTAATAGAAATACCACCAATCATTATTGTTCCATAAAACGAATATATATCCTGGCAGAAAAACTTGGTTGTGGCCAAAAAGAAAACATCTCACGGTAACAGAACTTGACCTCTCCAATAACTTTAAACTCAAGCAAAGCAAGAATATTAAAGAAAATATGAACCATGACCTAAAGATCGAAAGAATTTCCAATTCCAAACTATCATTACAGGGATGAGAATATTAAAGAAAATATGAACCATAACCTAAAGATCGAAATAATTTCCAATTCCAAACTATCATTACAGGGATGAGAAAATCATTACCTTTAATTTTTTGATGGAATGAGAGTTTAACTTGCGGACGGAAAGATAGATGGAGAATAACCCATAAACAATTCAGAAATTGAGAGAAGTTACACATACTGTGAATTCTCGAGTCACCAAATCTAACGGCTTGTCGGTGTTTGATCAATATATAGGGTTCGAATCGTTGCATTTCGGATATTAAAGGCGTCTCAAAGGATGGTCTCAAGGATACATTAATTAATCGGCAATTAGGCATCCCTTGGGTCAACAATTGCCAAGGTTTGTTCTTATGCTGTCTCTTGGTCAAATGGCTGCAATATCCGATGGATTATTTCAGAAGGCAACCTTTGGCAAGATCACTTTCGGAAGGTGACCTTTGGTATAATTATGGAAACACCTTGCCTATGATGGGTTGGCAAAGTACATGGCAGTGACATGGAAAAGTTTGATGATGTGGTTTAACCACATATTAGAATGATTATGGTGTCGACATGTGGCGACCTGGGTGTCTCTTATTATAAAGAAAGATTCACAGACCATTTAGCCAAAGAGACTCCCTCACGGGTTGGGGTAACAGAAAGGAGTTTTATTTGAAAGCATGAACATTTGTCACATGGATCGCATATACCATCCTCTCTCTGGTGGTGATCAGATGACCATCTGTTTGCGAAAAAATTAGGTTTTTCTAAAAGGAAACTTTTAAAACTATGCATTCGTAGACGGAGGATAACGAAGATGTGTATGTATTTTTGTTCTACATACCGAGTTCATATTTCCAGAATCTGAGACTGCCAACACTAGGTTGATATCCTTCAGTAACATGAATGCTCTTAAAAGTTTCGGGAAAGTAACTTTGGAGTTGGGTGATGTGGTTCTTAAAAAACCCATAAAACTTATTGGCAGAGCATTGGATTTCAACTTCTAAACCTAGTGCATGAGAAGCCATGGCCGTACCTGCAGTAGTATGTACTGATTGGGGAAATCTTGCAAATGAAAAGGTCACACCTCACGAGTAGTTGAGTGAATGAATGAATTGTATGGGTCGATATATATAGATAAAACTAATAGATATTATTTCCCTGATTTCCTGTCAAGATATTATTCTCTGTAGTTAATGACTTTGATCCTATGAAATATATATTGGGGATCCTGTCAAGGAATCCTCAAGGAAGTTTATTCATCTTCCGAGAAAAACATTGATGATGTGCACATAATATAGCATATGAAAATCCTCATTTGTGCATTCATCATGGATGTACACTCTGCGTGCACTTGGCCATTTTCTCTATATTATATTCAGATCTAGCAAGTGGAAATGTGAGCACTCTTACCAGATTGATTCTTAAAAGGTGCCTGGTCTTTATAAGGAAAAAATAAAAACATAAAAAATGTAACCGGATTTTCCCATTTCCTAATTATTTGGAGCTTTTGTAGTGTTAAACTCGATTGAGGACCTAGCTAGTTTATTAGCAGTTGTTGATACTTGGTTTTCAACCAATAAGCAGTGGTGTGAGTTGTCTGGAAACCTATTCACTATGAATAGATGGAAGTAGAGGCTGAGGGACTGGGAACCGGGCATTCCTGGCCGTTTCCCTGGACAAACCTGCAGGGAGAGTATCAGGGAAACCTTTGAAGTCTATAGCGATCAACGCTATATACACCATACTCTTGCTGGTATGTTTTCGCAAAATTTATTGATCACTTTCTGAAGTTTTGTGCAAAGCATTAACAAATCCAAGAAATCGCAGTTGGAAAGTGCACAAATTAATTACAAGATTTCAGACTTAGTGTAATGGTTGAGTCTTGTAGCTAGCAGCTAGCTAGTGGTACAGTGATAGTACATTCGCATATGCATCTTCTAATTGAACTTCAATTCCGGAAGACAATTAGTCCAAGTTGATCCCAGACTCAAAAATGAATTAAGGGTGATTTCACAGACCATTAATCTGCATGAATTGAAATTAAAAAGTGATAATGCAGTTATAGTTCTTCGAGGTGAGGCCTTTTTTTTTTTTTTAACATTGGGCATACATTTATTTATTTGAATTAATTAGGTGTAGTATCTCTACACAGCTTTTATTACAATAGTCGCCGTTGCAATCCGGTGTACATAGAGAGGTGTTTAGCCCTGTTTGTCTAGCTGAGAAGGCAACTTTGCGGAAATTTTTCGCAGCAAGTTGATAAAACCAGTTGGAATAACGAGATAATCTCCTCTGGGTTTCTCAAAATTTACAGACCATTCTACCAAACAGGATTCTTCACCGGTTGGAGTGACGGAGACCAGTTTGATCTGAAAGTTTCGGTAAAGTTTCAGCACATCTCCTTCCAAAAAGTTCCAAGTGATGGACTTATTTTCATTGTTCACAGATGCCACCTCCGACTTCTGTGTCATAAAACGACCACCTGTTCGTGAAAAAACCAAATTAGATGCATGTGATTATTGAAAGTAAAACATTTAAAGCTAAAAAATGTACCGAGTTCGAATTTCCAGAGACAGGTACTGCCAACACTGGGTCCATCCCCTTTGATAACTTGGATGCTCCTAAAAGTTTCAGGAAAGTGATTTGCGAGTTGGGTTATTTTGTTCTTGAAAAATCCATAAAACATATTGGCAGAGCAGTTGACTTCAACTTCAAACCCCATCGCATCAGCCATGACCGTCCCTGCAGTAATACTAGTACTGATGATTTGAAATAGTTACGGAAATCTAGGAAGTGGTTAGAGGGAATGAATGGTGTTGGTCCATATATAGAATGACCTATATATTTATAGTAATATCAGTTGCAAACAGGAAACCTAACTTGTGTTTATTTATCAGTTGGTTGCATGTACACTCTACATACACTTGCCTAATATCTCTTAATATTTTTATTGAGAAATAGAAAAAGGGAAAAAAAAAAAACCACAAAATTAGTTAAAAAGACCAAAATCAACGAACCCTGGGTGAAAAAGACATCTAAATTTTGATATTGTTTAAATGGACAAAAATACAAAAATAGCTAGGATGTAAAGAGTTTCATCCTATTCATTTTCAAATACTTTTTCTTTTTTTAATTTACATTAGGATGCATCCAGTTTCATCATTTTTATTTTTTAAGTTTAAGTCAGGATGAATCCAGTTTCATCCTTGCTATCTTTTTTTTGTCCATTTCACCCATACTAATTTTTACTCGTCCATTTGAACCAGGTTTTAAAAATACTTGGACAAATGACCCATTTTCCGAAAAAAAAAAAAAAAAAAATACGTACTTAAGTGGAAATGTGGGCAGCATTATACCTCATTGGTTCTTTGAAAGGGACGGGCACTTGGTAATGGAAGAAAAAATAAATATCTAAAATGTAAAGGAATTCCCACTGCTAGACTATTTAAAGCTTCCCCCATACAGATTTTTTGTTTTCTATATTTCCACAAGGCATTAAGTTGTTTGTAGGTGATAAAGATGATGTGGTTTAACATCACAATGGGGCTTTTTCCAAAGATGATTTTTGATTACCTTTTTTTTGTGATCCAGTACTTTCAACATTAGTTGGCGCTTACGGTGGAGTTTCACTTGAATAAATCAGAAAAAACAGTAGAACAAAACTCATTTGCCTCACTTTATGTAATCTGTCACGGACTAGCCAGTTGTACTATTTGCGGGAAAATGATCGACTCTCTAAGTGACTATAGTGATACTGATGAGATCTGTAGCACAAGTTAGATATGGTCAGTTATACAAAACTTTAGGCAGTTATGATCCCCTGGGGCACTTGGCTGTCCAAGGCTTCTGGATCCGGTTATCACGGTTTTGTAACATAGATATAAATGTTAGGAAAGGCATCGTATCGTATCAGTGGAAGAGAGTTAATAAAATGTAGTCTCATGTTTGAGAGAATAAGGCATCACCAAGAGAGTGATGGTAATGCGATGGACAAATTTTGTAATCAACCGTGTACCTCGGTGCCCTGATCGAGTTTCTGCACTCCTTGAGAGAGACTTTCTCACCTTGGTCTTTCAATCTAAGATTATGAACTTAGACTGAAAATTTAAGGCACCTCTCCTGGATGGGCTTTTTTGTTTTTTCTCACCCCAAATCTCCATGACTCAAGTTCCAGGGTCGGTGTGTAGCTTTCCCTTGAGTCATGCTTTCTATGTTTTCTCCGATTATGACATGCGATAGGTCTTACTTTTTGCCTCTTGCATGTATGCGAACTAGGTTGCACGCCACATTCGGATTCCTAGTCTATCTGGTTAAAATTTTCATTTTTGCTGCCTTTGATTAAGGTCTTATTTTGAGGCCTTATAATTTCCTTTATCTTAAGAAAGAATTTCTTGAATATGAACGATATTTTCAAACTTGTTTATTGGATTGAATATGACATCCCTGTGCAAGAATATAAGCTCACATTCTTAACTTCACATCCTTTTCGATAGTGCAACTTATTTCGCAAGCCCCTATGGATAGTATTTCTTCAAATATAACCCATTCCAAGGACGATCTAATCTGCGACCTGTATTCCTTCCTTCTAGATCCATTAACTCATAAGCTCCATTTCCGACTATTCTTTTTATTATATAGGGTCCATCCCACTTCTTTTCCAATTTCCCATCACCTCCTTTCTGATAAATTGGGATTTCTCGCAACACCAATTCGCCTAGTTGAAATTCTCTTGTCTTAACACGTTTGTTGTATTCTCGAGCTAGTCTTTTTTGATAATTTTTCATATGTTGCAAAGCGACCTCTCTTGCTTATTCTAGATCATCAAGTTTTGTTAAAATTAGATCTGCACTTAGATTCTTCTCCCAAGCTTATTTCTTTGTGGCTGGAATGATGACTTCTGTTGGTAACACTGCCTCTACCCCATATGTCAAACATAAAGGTGACATTCATGTTGCTTCCCTCCTTGTTGTCCTGTAAGCCCATACTACATTATGTACTAGTTCACACCATCCTTTATTGTGTCCTTTTAACTTCTTCTTCAAGTTGTCTGCGATTATTTTATTTGTTTCTTCTACTTGTCCATTGCTCGTGGATATAAAGGAGTAGATTTTACGCTTTGAATTTTGAACGCATTAAGCAACATTTCTGTATTCTTGCCCTCGAACTGCTTTCCATTATCAGATACGAGCTGTGCAGGAATGCCAAATTTGCATATGATATTTTCGAAGATGAATATGAAATGTCCTTATCACGAATATGCTAAACCGCTTTTACTTCTTCCCATTTTGTAAAATAATCTGTTGCGACAATTAAATATCTCTTTTGCCATGTTCCTGGTATAAATGGTCCAACAATGTCGATTCCCCATTTTTTGAAGGGCCACACATTTGTAGATGTGTTTAGGATTGTTCCGGGTGCATTTATCTTCTTTCCATGACGTTGACATTCTTCACATCTCCTTGAGACTTGTTTTGCATCCTCATGCATGTATGGCCAATAGTAGCCTTATATTTTTGCTCTGTATGTGAGTGACCTTCCTACAATATGATTACCAGCATCTTTATAATGAAATGCCTTTAAGATTTCTATTCCTTCCATTCGTGTAAGACATCTGAGCGAGGGTCCAAGAAATGATCTTCTATAAAGGGTGCCATCCCTTAATTCATAATTCGTCGCACGACTTTTTAACTTGTGTGCTTTCAACCTTTTTCTTGGTAGTTCTCCCTTCTCTAGATATAAATGGATCTCAGTTCTCCAATCATTGTCTTCGCTCACACTTTCTTCTTCCATATTTTCTATTGTCATTACATTTGTTTGTGTTTTTTCTCCTTTCTCTATAGATGGTAAAAATAGTGTTTGTATTTTTATATCTCTTGCAACTGGATCTATTAATATGGAAGGTATGAAGTCCAATGCATCTGCAAGTCTATTGTCCTTTCTGCTTATGTGTCTCCACTTTATTTTTGGAATTATTGCTAAATCCATAACCAACTTTTTGTATTTTTGCAAAGATGGTTCATTTGTACTATATGTACCTTCTATCGACGAATTACCAACTTGTGAATCACTAGTTATTCGCGCATCTTTTATCTTCATTTCAATTGCTAGTTTAGTGCATGTCTGATTGCCTCATACTTAGTTTCATTATTTGTGGATGCGAAATCCAACTTGAATGAGTAAGACATTCGCGCTCATGTTGGTGGAATGAATACAATACTGATTCCATTCCCTTCTCAATTGGATGATCCGTCGACTAGTATATCACATCTATTTGAATTCCGACCAGTTAATAAATCTTTAGGATTCCCATGTTCTTCATCCACGTCCATCATTTCTTCAACATATTCATCTTCTTCTAATGAAAAATCCTGCAAGAAACTCTGCAATAACTTGTGACTTTGGCAAAGATAAAATCTCATAACCAATTTCATAATTTCCTAATTGTGTATTCCACCTTTCAACTCTTCCTGATCTTTTTGAATTCTTCAGTGCGGATTCAATTGGCACTCTCGTTAGTACCTTGATATTATGAGCTTGAAAATAAATGCGAAGCTTGAATGATGCATATACCAATGCGATAATTAGCTTTTCAATTTTTGAATAATTTTTCTCTGCAGAGTTGTAGGTTTTACTTTTATAATATATTGGTTTTTCTATTCCTTTATCCGAACGTAACAATAATGCACTTAATTCATACGATGTTGATGCTAAATAAAGTAGCAATTCTTCTCCCGGTTCCGCCTTTTGCATAATAGATAAATTCACCAGATAATTTTTTATACTCTGCAAAGCTTTATCACACTCTTCCGTCCACTCAAATTTTGTTCCCTTCTTTAATATATTGAAAAAGTGTTTACTCTTATCCGATGATCGTGAGATAAACCTTCCCAACGAATCTATCAATCTATTTAGCTTATGGACATCTTTCACCGTCGCAGGGGATGGAATATCTCGAACCTCTTGTATTTTATCTGGATCAACTTCTATTCCCTTCTTGGACACTATGTAACCTAAGAATTTTCCTGATGATATGCCGAAGACACATTTTTCTGGATTCACCTTGATATTGAATTTTCGCATCTGCTCGAATATTTCTCTCAAATTGTCAACATGATCCTTTGACTCTTTACTCTTAATCAACATATCATTGATATAGACTTCTAATGTGGTATGTATCCATTTTTCAAATACTTTCTCCAGCATTCTTTGGTATGTCGCACCCGCATTCTTCAATCCAAATGGCATTTTCGTATAACAATATAAACCTCTTGGTGCGAAAAAAGCAGTATGTTCTTGATCTTCTTCAGCCAAAGGAATTTGGTTATAACCTTTATATCCATCCAACGTTGAGACTCTATCATTCCCTGATGCCGATTCTACCATTTGAGGGATATCTGGTAAAGGGAAACTATCTTTCGGACATGCTTTCTTTAAATCAGTGAAATCTATGCAGATCCTTATCCCGTTGTTGTTTTTTGGTACTACCACCATATTTGCTATCCATTCTGGATATTTTGCTTCCCTTATAATCCCAGCGTCCAACATCTTTTGCAGCTCCACTTCTATTTGAGGGTGATAATCGGTTGCAATCTTCCTTGTTCTTTGCTTAAATGGCTTTACATTCTTTTTAATGTCCAATTTATGACATGCGACAGATGGGTCTATCCCTGGTATCTCCTCCATACTCCATGCGAAGATATTACTATACTCTTGCAAGATTTTATAGTTTCTTCTTCTTCTTCTTCTTCTTTATCCATCTTGGTTCCTATTTTTAATATTTTTGGTTCTTTTTCCGATCCAACATTTATTTCCTTTGTTGGTTCTATTGCAATAAAATTTGCTTTTGATTCTCCCATTGGTGTTGGTTCCTTAATCTCTTTATTCGGTTCTCCTTCCTTCGCTAGCACTTCACCTGGTATTCCTTTTCCTTCCTTCGCTCTGATCATGTATATCTGAATTTCGTTTTTGTTTTTTAATTCTTTGTCTTGTCTCCAGCGATCCTTTCGCTTCTTTGCTCGTCCTTCATAGTTTCTTACATCTATTTGATTGCAAATCTTCGCACTCGTAATATCTCCTTTAATTTCGCCTATTCCACTTGGAATTGGGAATCTGATGCATTGATGAAGTGTTGACGCTATAACTTTTATCGCATGCACCCATGGTCTCCCCAACAACATGTTGTATGGTGATTCTATATCAATTACACATAGTGTTATCTTCGTTTATATTTCTCCTAGTAATATTCACACCTCAATCTCTCCTTTTGGTTTTGTAATTATTTTATTGAATCCATGTACATGATAAGCTGTACGTGTCATTTCTGCATCATCATATCCCATTGCTTTGAATGTGCGATAAAATAAGATATCAACCGTACTCCCTGTATCTATCAACGTTCTATCAATCGCACATTCCTCTAATTTCTTCCTCATTACACTATTTTCACCTCGCTCAGCTGTGACTGTGATTACCAATGGATCTGTGCGTTTTAAATTTTTTTTCCGGAATTTCATCTGCTGCAAACATGATCTCCCCTTTTCCCATTCTTTTAATGAAGACTCTTTTTCTATCATTTCCACCTTCTTTCCTTCATAATTTCGCTTGTGAATTCTACTTGTTATTCTTGCTTGAAAATCCGCCTCGGAGATTGATGCTTTAGTTATAGAATTACAATGTATATTTCTACCTCTTCCCTGTATTGTTACGATTCTTGCATTCTCCATAGATTCTTTATTGTTCTTCCGTATTTTCTCCAAAATTTTTAGATCTACGTTTTCAAGATTAGGTAAACTCACTAACATGATTTTTCACCCAAAGCTGTTTCTAACGCCAAAAATGTAGTTGCAGGATTTCCCACAACTAACACCCCTTCATATTTTCCATAGATCTAAACATCTTTATCATAAAAAGAAGGTAAAGTGCTAAAATTGTAAAGATAGACACAAGGATTTTTACATGGTTCAATCATTGTGATCTACATCCATGGTTCTTCACTAGTGATTGTTGTAATTACATGAATGTTACATTTAGAATATTCATTAATGAATATTTGGAGCTCTCTAGATCTAGTTTTCGGGGAATAGATGATAAAAAAAATTAAAGTCTCTCTCTACAAAATTGTGTCTCTCTCCAAAGTATGTCCTCCCCTTTCTCTCTCCTGCCTTTCTCTTTGTATAGGTGTTTACATAGTGGATGAAAGCTCATATTATCTCATTCCCGTGCTAAGTTCTCTCACGCTCATGCTACGTTCTCGCACGCTAAGGAAATGATTGCATCTCGCACACTAACAAATGTGTTGTGCGATATTTTATCCCTACAATGCATTTGATATATTTGTAGAAATCTGACAAGTGAAAGTCAAAACTGCATGTAGTTAAGTGAATCAATGGCCCGGGTCTCTCTCTAAATATATATAGAAGACTGATCATGACGTTCACATAATAATATCAACCGATTATTAATAGAGAAAATGGGTCATTTGTCCAAAAAAATTTAAAACACGGTTTAAATGGACGAGTAAAAAAAAGTAAGAGTGAAAAAAAACCAAAAAAAAAAAATAGCAAGGATGAAACTGGATTCATCCTGACTTATACTTAAAAAAATAGCAAGGATTTTGGATGCATCTGTGTAAAAAAAAATAAGAAAAAATATTTGAAAATGGATGAGAATGAAAGCTGGTTACATCCTGCCTATTTTTAAATTTTTCCATTTAATGATATCTTTTTAATTTTTGGCTATTTAAACAGTATCAAAACCTAAATGTCTTTTTCACCCAGGAATTGTTGATTTTGGTCTTTTTTGACCAATTTTGTGTTATTAATATGTTGGTTGCAAGTACACTCTGCATACACTAAACTTCTAAGTTGTATCCGGAAAATAGAATAGAAGCATCTCCTTTCAGGGTTGGGGGCAGCTTTCACGGCTCTGTGAATCGGGCGAAAACCGAGTCATCTCCTTTTTGAAACTTTTTATGGTTTTTTCTAAATTGAAATCCTACTGATGAGATTTTCCTTGAGTTTTATCAATTTCATCGTTCTTAGTATTTAGGAGTACCGATCTATTTTATCCCATCTTTTTGGTCGCTAGTAATCCTGTTAAAATCAATCTTTTACTTGATTTTCTTCTTTAATGGCTAACTAAAATCTTTCTTCTCTCCCTGTGTTATACAGATTGTTTATCCCATAAATATGGCGTTTGCCTTCAATCCAGTTTTGGTTATAGCGTTTGCAGTGGTGGTCTTGGCGTTTGCAGTTGTTGTATTCAATCGTTTGGAAGAATTGGAACTAGATGTATCAGGTATTGTTCCATGGATGGAGAAGAAACGGGTTAACTCGGCAGCGGATCCGCATCAAACTCACCCAACACGTGCGAGTCACACATATCACTTCACCAGGAAACGTCAGAAAATGAAAAATCAACTCATTATTCTCATACTGTTGACAATGTCAATTTCTATTCATTCCATTTCTAGAGCAATAATTACCGGTATAAATCAAGCAAGTCCCACGTCATTAAAGGGTATCAATCCCACTACCAGTCAACTTTCTATACCTGATTGTAAAGAGATATACATTCAATCCCTAAAATGTATACGGTACTTAGCAAATCACATCAAGCTAAGAAAAAATTTTACGGGAAGAAAAGTTAATATTTCTGTAATTGTGGATGGTGCCTATCAAGACATTGTTTCAGAAGAAGAATCACATACGTTAGGGCTGCAACAAAAAATCACAGTTCAGCCGGTACATATTGTTCCAAGACACATGGATGCGAAAAATGTGAAAGCTTTTGGGCAAATTATGGTGAAATCAAATGCAATTGTATCACAAAATGGTATATCTACTATTGTGAAGCCAGTGAAAGTCTATATTAATACTCTATGGGAAAGAAGAAAATTATCAGATAAAAAGTCCAAATTAACTAACTGGAAAGATAATTGCAAGAAGGGTGATGGCGAAAAGAAAGGAATTGTGAGAATAAAGAAAAGACAGGAAAGAAATACAAAACTGTTTGATATCATTGTGAAGTACAATTCTACTCCTGGTAATGAGAACAATGCTGATACATCTATTCCAACAACAACTAAAAAGATCACTACTAAAAAAATGAAAAATCCTAATGGGGATAAACATGATGGAAAAGGCACAAGGAGAGTTCAGGTTCATATTTCTAAACTTTCTACTAATTTTCAACTTCTGCATTTCTTCTATTTTTCTGAACTACATTTTTTAAACATGAAAATTTTATCCTGGAATGTGTGTGGCTTTGGAAACAAAAATACTAGATATCACCTCAAAGACCTAATCAGGTCTAACAATCCTGATATAATTTTCTTGATAGAAACCAGAAATACTAGGAAAAAAATGTCTCTCTATATTGCTCAACTCAATTACCCTAACGTTTGCTATCATGACCCAGTTGGTCTCTCAGGGGGTTTGTGTCTGCTATGGAAAGAAGGTTTTGATATGCAAGTGATTGATATTTCTCTCAATATGATTCAGTGTAAACTGAAAATTGATGCTGCAAGTGGCTATTCTTTAGTTACTTTCTTGTATGGTGCTTTAAATGATGATAGTAGAAAAATGCAATGGAATCATATGCAAAATACAGCAGTTCAAACTAATATTCCATGGATAGTTATGGGTGATCTCAATTTTATCTTGAAACAAGAAGAAAAAGATGGTGGTAATCCAGTTAGTCAAACCAATCTAGATAGTTTCAATGATTTATTTGATAGTAATGACCTCCACTCTCTTCCTTATATAGGAAATCCTTTTACATGGACCAATAAGAGACAGAATCATGAACTTATATTAGAAAGACTAGATAGAGTTGCTCTTTGATACCAATTGGTTATATCATTTTCCTAAGGCTATTACATACCATATGATTCCTTTAGCAAGTGACCACTGCCCAATAATGCTTGTCACTAATAGGGATAATGTTGATACTCATAAGCCTTTTAGATTGAATAAGATGTGGTTCAGAGATTCTAGGTGTAAGGATTTAATTACCAATAACTGGCATGTGAATGAAAATGGTTCCGCTGCTTTTAGATTTACTAAAACTCTTTTCCATACTAAACAAATCTTAAGGAAATGGAACCATGAGAATTTTGGTAACTTCAATACTCAAATTGCTAAAACTAAAGCTCAAATTGAAAATTTGAATGCTCTCAATATTAGTCCAAATGATAGTCAATTAATTCTTCTTCAAGAAAGATTGACATATTGGTATAATGTGGAGGCTGATTTTTATGGTCAGAGAGGTAAAGAGGATGATATGCTTTTAGGTGAAAGGAACACAACTTACTTCCATCATAAAACAAATTTTCGGAGAAGACGAACTCAAATTGATACTATCCAAGATAGTACAGGTATTTGGTTAACTGGAAGAAATGAGATTGCAAGCTGTTTGAAATCTCACTTTCTCAATATGAGTAGAACTTCTAACCCTCCTCCTGCTAGTAATTATCATACTTTTATTTCACCATGTATTTCTAATAATGATAATGTTATGCTAACGGTTGTTCCTTCTTGTGATGAAATTAAAGGGCATTTATCTTTGATATGAAACCGTGGACAACTCCAGGACCTGATGGCTTTCCTCCTGGATTTTATCAAATCATGTGGGATACTGTAGGTGATGATATTGTGAAGGTAGTGCAAGCTTTTTTTCATTCTGGTCATATCCTTAAACAAATGAATCATAATTTCATTTCCTTAATTCCTAAGACCAGTTGTCCTAAACATCTTTGTTGATTTCGAGCCAATAAGTTTATGTAATACCTCTTATAAGGTTATTTCTAAAGCTGCTAGCTGCTAGAATCAAAACCATTCTACAAAAATCATAACTCCTTTTCAAACCGCTTTCATTAGGGGAGATGTATAAGCTTGATAACATTGTGATAGCACATGAATTAGTAGACTCTATGAAAAAGATTAAGTCTAAAATTGGTTGGCTGGCCATGAAATTAGACATGTCGAAGGCCTTTGATAGGATAGAATGGTCCTTCCTGATTAGCACTCTTAGAGCTATGGCTTTTGTGATTCATTTTGTAATATGATATATGAATGCATTAGTACTGTCTCTACTTCTATATTGCTTAATGGTTCTCCAGGTGATACTTTTAAGCCTCAAAGAGGATTGAGGCAAGGAGATCCTCTTTCTCCCTGTTCATTTTATGCATGGAATCTTTCTCTAGAGCTTTACTACAAGCGAGAACAAGACAACCACATTCATGGTATTCGGGTAAATCGAACTGTCCATCTATTTCTCACTGTTTTTGCGGGCATTGCTTAATTTTTGCGAGCAAATGCTGCTGAAGCTAGACACCTGGCTAACATCATTGAACAATTCAGCAAATACTCTGGTCAATCTGTTAATTTTCAGAAATCAGGTTTGGCTTTTAGTACTGGAGTTTCTAATCAGGTTAAAAATGATATTTCTAGTATATTGAATATTAAAAAGCTTGCCTTAAATGATAAATATCTAGGAGTACCTCTATTTTTAGAGAGGAGTAAAGTTAAGTCTTTTTCTCCTCTTTTAGATAGCTATGATGATAGACTAGCCACTTGGAAGTCTAAATTTTTAAGCATCCGGGTAGAAGCTGTTTTAGTCCGATCGGTCCTTGGATCCCTAGCTACACATCATATGGCAGTTTTTCGTATGCCAAAACAGCTCACTGACCAAATGGATGGAATTCATAGAAAATTTTGGTGGAACAAAAAGAAAGGTCAAAAAGGTGTTTTTCTTAAGAAATGGGAAGGTGTTGCTTAGCCAAAATTTTTTGGTGGTATGAACATAAAACAAACAACCATTTTGAACAAAGCTTTATTAGCTAAACTTGCTTGGAGAATGATCAACTGTCCTGATGATTTATGGGTGAAACTCATGAGAGGTAAGTATTTCTTTGACTTTGATCCTCTTACTAATACTGTTTCTGCTAATGGGTCATGGGTATGGAAGGGTATATGTGATGGGTTAGATATTATCAAAAAGCATGCTTGCTGGGAAGTGGGTGATGGGAATCTTATACATATATGGAAAACAGGATGGATACCTAGTATACCAAACACTTGTTGATAGTCATTTTTGTTCAACCAATATGAAATATGTGTCCCGGTGATAGATAGTGATAATAAAACTTGGAAGGTTGATATGCTTCAAAGTCTTTTTGATGAGGACACTTTGTTAACAAGATAACAACTATTAGGATTCCTATGCATGGTAGTGACCAGTTAGATGGCAACCTAGCTCAAATGGGAAGTTCGGTGTTAAAAGTGCTTACAAAGCAATCTTGAATGATACCAATCTTGAGAATGGTTTCATTCCTAATACTTTAGTGAACTGGAAGGTGTTTTGGAAAACAAAACTTCCACGATCTATTCTACACTTTACGTGGAAATGTATTAGTAACCCATCTACCCACTAATGATAGGTTGGCTAGATTTTGTCATAACTTTAGCACACAATGCCCTCTTGTAACAATTTTAATGAATCTATGCAACACTTATTCATTGGTCGTGAAATTGCCAAAGCTGTTTGGTCTACTGTTAATGTTGATTTTCTTCATGAAATTGCAAATGTAAATGTGCAGGAATTGATTCCAAATATGTTCAAGGTAAGTACTTCTCAACATATTAATGCACCTATCTTAGATTGGTATGGGTTTGTTTTATGGCATATTTGGAAATCTAGGTGTAAAAAAGTTTTTGATAATGTTCAGTTGACATACTCACAAGTTGCTCATACTATCCAGGACAGATTATTCCACTTGGTTAGAATAAACATTACTCACGGTGAGATTATTTCAGATTCAAATCAGAATGCCAAGAAATGGAAAAATCCTGAAAATAATTTTGTTAAAGTTAACTTTGATGCTTCATTTATAGAGTTAACAAAGGATGTTGGAATAGGACTGATAATGCGTGATTTTACAGGTGACTTGTAATGGAGGTAGATGCTGGCACTCAAAAGCTATAGATCCGGAACAAGCTGAAGCTTTTGCACTCATGGGAGCGATAATTTGGGCACAAAGGAAAGGAGTCAGAAAGCTTCACTTAGAAGGAGACTGCTCTAATGTTATTAGAGCTATTAATGGTAGTTTGGATTCAATAAATTGGACAACCCGAAACATTATTGTGGATTGTTTAGAATTATTAGTTGAATTTGAGGATTGGCTTTGCACTTATGTGCATAGAGATGCAAATCATGTTGCAGATTCTCTAGGAAAATACGCTAAAAATCTTTCTAGTGAGGAAGAATGGAGTGATCACTTTCCTTCTTGGATCTCTTTAGGTCTACAAGAAGATAAACAATTATAATTACCTTCTATTTAATATAACTTCCTTTCGTATTACAAAAAAAAAAAAAAGAATAGAAGCATCAACTTAAGTGGAAATGTGGACACTCTTATACTTTATTGGTTCTTGGAAAGGGCCGGATCTTGGTAATGGAAGGACCCATAAAAAATGTAAAGGGAATTTCCCACTGACAACTTATTTTATTCCATTGGGAAAATTATGATGCATGATATAGGTTACAGACTTATAGAGATATGATTTAAACACCTCAGCACATACCAGGTACCATCTTTAGTGTCTTTCAATTTCACTGCCTGAGGTTGCCTGCGGCATAGGTCAATCACCCCATTCTTACGCCAGTTACCATGGAAGATATGATATGATCAATATTTATCCAGGGAATGACGTTAATTGACTGGCGAAGGTCATTATGACGTTGGCGAGTTGGAAGGAATTAACTGGGAAGCTGCTGATATTGTGAAAGCTACACTTTATCTGGCTTCTGAAGATGCCAAGTATAAAACTTAATGGGCCATAGATGCAACACCGGCCTTAAGCCCAACTAACCGGGGAAAGTATCAGTTAGGCTTCGAGTTTCGATAACATTAACAAGTCTAATGACGTGGCTAAGTATCCATATCTTTAGTTTCTTTTTTGAACACAGAAAGCATGGTTTTGATCACATAATATATATATGTTCTTCTTCTTGTTTGTCAACTTTTTTTGAACGACTAAGAATTTGAATACAACGTCCATCTCCTATACTAACTTGAATATATATGGTCTCATAAATTTTTGACTTCATTGAGTTTAAAAGAGGTTTTTATACTTGGGAGATATTTTGAGGCACGATCACAGGTTCTCTTTTTGAGCGTATGTGGGAGCCAATTTTGGATTAAAATGTAGATTTTAAGTCATTACCGGGCACTAGAGGTGTAAAACGTGCCGGTCCGGCACAGCCCGGCACACGAAGTCGCGTGCTTCACGTGCCATGTGCCGTGTTGTGTTGTGCCAACGATTTAAACGTGTTGTGCCGTGCTGTGCTTTACTAGTCGAAAGCTAGGCACGGCACGATACACGACGCAACACACACGAATAAGCGTGCCGTCTTTGTGCCGTCTTTGGCACACGTGTTATAAACAATTTGAAATCATTTGATGTATACATTAAGTCGGACATTATCACAAGAATTTAATTAGACTACATATCATCGAAATTATTTCAAGTAAAATTAACAAGTTTATTCAATAAAAGAAATAACCCATCAAATATAAAATTGGATTATTGTCATGTAAATTAATGTTCTAGTTAAATATAGGTGACGACATTATAACAATGATATTGAAATATATTTTCTAAATATTAAGGTATTATATGTGTTGTTTTAAATAAGCCAACATAAAATGTTAAAAAGCTAGCTAGAATAGTGACTCTTTTGTGAAATATACAAAAATGTGATGTATTATGCCTTGTTATATGGTGTATTTGTACATGTTATGACGTGCTCTCTTAACGTCTTTGAGTTGGGATGGGCCACGTGCTTATTATTGCCGCGTCTTTGTCTTTGTACTCTTTGTGTCAATTAGTCAAACCCAAAGACGTCCCATTTAACAAACGTGTTGTGCCGTCTTTAAGCTAAATCACGTCTTTGGGCTAATTTGTGCTCAAATTTTAGCGTCTTTGTCTTGGCTGTGCTCGTCTTGTACGCCCAATTTACACCTCTACCGGGCACCCCGTAACTAGTTTTTGTTTTACTGAACATGGAATTGCGGCACGTTCGGATACAATACCTTGTCTGTCTGGTAAAATAATTAAAACAATAATATATGACTTGTGGCCATGAGATGACTTGGCCAATACCTAGTCAATCTGGTAAAATAATGAAAACAGTAACTAGTCATGTATCATCTTACATAATACATTACTTGTGTCCATGAGATGAACAAGTGCTTCAAAAAAAAAAAAAAAAAAAAAAAAAAAAAGATGAACAAGTTAGCATCTTTCTCAAACTCCATGGACAGGGTGAAGAAGCAAATGCATAATGCTAGAGTGAATAACCAAAAGGTTTTTCTCTGTGATAAATGTTCGATAAACGTTAGTAGAAAACTTTATAACGCACTAGGCGTATGTCTGCCTGTACGCAGGGACGGAGCTATGTAGAGCTCAGGGGTGGCCCACGCCCCCTTGTTTTTGCTGAATTCATTAGTGATCCTTCAAAATTCTTACTAATTAAATGCAAAATCTCTTAATAAGCCATCCCAAATAATTTTTTTTTGTCTATTAGCCCTCCTGTATAAAATTTCTGGCTCCGTCCCTGCCTGTACGTTAATGCCAAGCACCAAAACTGATGAATAGTGAATTCCACAATCACTGGTAGATGCATTATGTACATATTCGTTCTTTTGTCTTATTCTTAAGAGCAATTTATTTTCTATAGTATCTGAGTTTTGCTTCCCTTTATTAAACGGACTAATTTGTTTTTCTTTAATAGAACATATTTTGAATTTCAACATGCTATTATGGTGACTACAATATCATCAAACTAGAATTCATGTAAATATGAATTTCATGTTTTACCTGCTCCAGATGAGTATAATAACCTAGCATATATTTGTGTGGTGTTCTTGTTTGAGGTGATAATTTCTACAATTTCTAAAAGGAAAAAGAGATTTTAATTAACAAGAGGAAAAAAATCAACAATTGAGATGTCAGAGGAAATTGCTATTAGAAACTTTAAATTAATGGTGAGGATTATATTGCAGACAAACAATGAATCGATAATCTGTAATGTGAATTAATAATCTTTTAACATTATATTAGGCTTGCTGTTTTTCTTATTCAAACTATTTTTTCAGTTAGAAGCTTGAATACAAGGTCCACTACTTTGGTTAACTAGAATAGGTCGCATTATATTAGGTGTTTCCGTCTTTCATGCCTGTGGCTTCTCTTTGGAACATATCTTACTAATATAAAGAAAAGAGCTCTTTTTGGTAGGAGACCCCATAAATTACTTAGTTGTCCATATCTTTTACATATTTACAGAAATACCATTGTTTTAAAAATAGATATCTTTCAAAATATACACTGATTTTTTTGTAAAATTTATATATTTGAAAAGCTCTTTCAATTATCTGGTAGTACAAATAAGAATAGTAAATTTTTGTTTTACTTAAAAAATTTCATGACTTTCAAATTTAGTATTATTGGATGAGTAAATTCAAACATGTGCATCGCACATGTGTCCTTACTAGTGGCTTGAAAGAAATCGTAGAGTTTTCGACGAGAACTTAAGAACAGTTTGGGAAGTTTCATCCGCAATCAAAGCTCAGCTCTTATCATGCGTTGAAATCGCACAACCTAGATGTGGATTGGATGTGCAGTTAGGTGTTTCAAACTTGGAGGATTTGTTTGTCCCTTAGGTGGTTTCTGTTGCTTCTCTTTTCTTTCCTATTTTCTTCTTGTTTTCCCTTTTCTTTTAGTGTCTTCTCCCTTTCTGATTTATTTCGTTCTTAGTCAATTATTTACTTCTTGTAAGCCTGAGTCTCAATAATAAATCATCATCTTCAATCATAAATTTTTGGGGAAAGTTGTTTTTGGTTTTTGACATGGGAAGGGGGATTTTTAGGGCACAGTGACAAATATTTGGTCAGATAGATTTTGAATGAAAAATGTATTTCATATTAGAGGGCCAATTTCATGTTTGACATGTAGATCTCAAGTCACCAAGTAAATCTTGGGTCACCAAAAAAGAATTGGGATGACTAAATTCTTCATCACACGACAGATTGGGGCAAATTTTTGTCACATTTGTTGACATTTGGTTCAGCCTAAGGCGCCAAGCCCATCGCCTCACCTCACCTCACCTAGCGCCTAGGCGCTCCTTGGGCACCTTAGGCGCCCAGATTATTATTATTTTGTCATGTCTTGGCGCCTTTTTTTTTTCGCTAGGAGCTAGACCAATTCTTAGTGGGAATTTGGCGCTCTGGGTGCTCTCCTTTTACAACTTAGGTACCGGCTTTAGAAGCCCGTCCTACTATGAGATGATACTGTTCTTGATTAATTAGATGTAGGATCTCTGCACAGTACACAGCTTTTATTGGAATAGTCGTGGTTACATAGTATCACATTCATGTGTACATAGAGAGGTGTTTAGCCCTGTTTAAGTAGCTTAGAAGGCAACTCAACAGAAATCTTATGCAGCAAATCCATAAATGCAGTTGGAAAAGGGAGATCTCCTTTGGCTTTCTCAAAATTGACAGACCATTTGGCCAAACAGGAATCCTCGCGGTCGGAGTAACAGAGACCAATTTGATCTGAAATAAAAATTCATCACGTCTCCTTCCAAAAAGTTGCATGTGATCGACTTATTTTCACCGTTCACTGCAATCATCTCCTCGTTGGTTGTAATAAAATGACCATCTGTTCATGAAAAATCAATCAAAATTCTTGAAACGGCGACATTTAAGACTTTTGAAACGGAAACATTTGCCAACACTAGGTTTATCTCCTTGATGAATAACTTCAATTCTCTTATACGTTTCTGGAAAACAATTCACGAGCTGGGTTATGTTGTTCTCAAAAAACTCATAAAACATATCGGCAGTGCACTTGACTTCAGCTTCAAACCCTACAGCATGAGCCATGGCCGTCCCTGCAGTATTACTGATGAACTGATATTTGTGGAAATATTTGTGCAAATCTAGTCACAAGTTGAGAAGGAATGAATGGTTCTGTTGTTAAGAGAGAATGAATGGTCTAGCAACAGAGCCAGGAGGGGGGATAAGATAAGAAAAAGAGAGGCCAGAATCTCAATGGTACGCACAGGACTTTTATCAATAATTTTTTCTTTTGTTTATAAAATATAAAGTTCGAAATAATTAGTGCGTCCTAGATGACGAATGCATCCTCCAGTGTTCAGAATCAGAATAGAGCAGAGAGTTAAATGAGAGCGCCTCGAGAGAAAAAAAAAGACAGCGCCTCGAGATCCCGAAGATGCGTTGGTACTATTTCTACTAGTTAAATAAGATTTCTAGCATCCAATTCCAGAGAAATTTTTGTAAAGACAAGTAAAAAAATCACATTCAAGATTATGGAGATCAACACCGGGGTTAGAGAACATCTCATATATGATAGATTCAAGGAATTGAAGGCCTTTGAAGAATCAAAATCTGGTGTCAAAGGAGTAGTTGATGCTGGGATTGTAAAGATTCCACGAATGTTCGTTCGACCACAGGATGAGCTCATTGAAGACTTAGCAGCTCATACTGAAGATAGTTGTAGTAGCTTTGAAACTCCAAAGATAGACCTCCAAGGAGTGGATCAAAAAGATAGGCGAGAGGAAATCATTCGTGAAATTCGATGTGCATCGGAGACTTTTGGCTTCTTTCAGTTGGTGAATCATGGAGTTCCGGTAAGTGTAATGTCAAAGATTATAAATGGGGTTAAGAGATTCCATGAGCAAGATACAGATATAAAGAAATTGCTTCACATGAATGGTCTCGTCGGTGGAGTTAATTTTGGTAGCAATTTCGATCTTTACGTATCGAAATATGCTAACTGGAGAGACACACTTAAGTGTAATTTGTTATCTCCTGAACCTCTAGATCCGCAAGAAATTCCAGACACTTGCAGGTGATTCATTGATTCATCCATTGCATTAGAATTATTTCTATCTAGTTATCAGTATTCGACTGAATATCTAATTAATAATTGATTTTAATTTATTTCAGAGATATAGTGGTTGAGTATGGGAAGCATATGATGAAACTGTCAGATACTCTTACTGAATTGTTGTCTGAAGCTCTATGTTTGCAAAAAGATCACTTAAGAAAAATGGATTGTAATGAATGTTTATCGATGAACGGTCATTATTATCCGGCATGTCCTGAACCTGAACTAACATTAGGTACAAGCAAGCATTCAGACCCAACTTTCTTCACTATTCTTCTTCAAGATCATATTGGTGGGCTTCAGTTTCTGCATCAGAATCATTGGTTTAATGTCAAGCCTGTCCCTGGTACATTTGTTGTAAATATCGGTGACATTCTTCAGGTAATTGTGTACCTACAAAGCAAGGCTATCTATCTATTTGAGAATCGCACATATCAAAATGAATCATATCAACCACTCACTTGTTTTCGTGCAGCTTATCAGCAACGACAAGCTTAAAAGCGTGGAACATAGAGTACTTGCTAACCGTGTCGGACCAAGAATATCAGTGGCATGCTTTGTAAGGCCAAGTATTAACACCTCCACGAAGCTTTATGGTCCTATACAAGAGCTACTTTCTGAAGACAATCCACCTATTTACAGAACCTTGACATTTAAAGAGTATACCAGTCATAGCCGTTCCAAAGGGATGAACGGCGTTTCTGCCTTAAACTACTTTAAGTTATGAAGTTACAGAGTGATAGCGTCGCCCATTCCATAAGTTAAGTACCTAGAGGCATTTTTTTTTTTTTTTTTTGAATGGTTTCCTGTAATAGTTTATAATGGTTTTCAAATTCCTGAACTGCATGTTTTAATAGTTCCATAGTCTGATAAAGTGCCCAGCGAATCAGGCACAAAATTGTACCCGAGTCCCGTCTGAAATACCTCTGAGTAAGATGTATGAGCCGAGTATCTGACTCGGGACGAGTCAGATTAGGATTCAAACAACCAAAGTGAACTGAATTCTATTCTTCCCATAAATTCGAGTAAGACACAAATTGCTAAACCTTGTAATACGTCACAACCACATTAAAAGAGGTTTCCCGTTTTCAACCAAATTACTGAGTTTAACTAGCTGGCTGCTTCTATAAATAACTTGGGAAAGAAAGCACAACACAGCAAGAGAGGAATATATAAGAGAGTTAGCTAAACAGAGCAATTGTCAGAGTCTTTATTTTTATTTATTTTTTCTCTTCTGAATTTCTCTTACACAACAGTCATGGCGGATTCTAGAAACAATTATCTAGCAAATACCAATATCCCTGCTCAACCGTTAGCTGATGAATTTGTCTCATCTTTTGGAACATTACTATCAATTAATGGTGATACCACACACCACAATTCTGCACCAAGATCATCATTAACAGCTAGTGGTTCAGGTGTTAATCGTGTACCTATGGATACTAGGTTCTACGGCGCCAATTCGATACAAACACCAATAATTAATGGTTTTGAGAGGCAAAGATATGTTGGTCCATTAAATCCAATGATGAGATCTCCATTCCCACTTGGTCATAGTACTTTCACACATGGAGATACTTCCTACAATCATATGAATGGTTTGAGTTACCCGGTCGACGCTCGTAATTTTCGGAACTACATTGGTAGTCCTAATATGGGTCGAAGTTTTCCTGGTAATTCATATATTAATTATGGTCATCATCATCAACCCTTTCAGGATTTAGGTCTTGGAAATTCTCACTGTCGTTATATATTAGAACTTGTAAGTAATGATAAAGAAATATTCCGAGTGACGCAGTTGTTGCGCTCCCCCAACGCGTTCATACAAGTCGTTTTTGTTATCGCCGATGCAGTCAATACACAACTTGGGTAACTTCTATCTATCCTATATACTGTTATATTAGTTTCCGTATTTACCTTTCTTTTTTATTCAGTTTTTGTTTATGCTTATGCATGATCACCTTCATATCTTAGGTCGCGTGCCATGAAAAATCTTATCAAACTGGTCATGGGTGAGCCGTCACATATTGCGTATGTGATGCGTGTCATGAAACCTAAACTATTATCAATGATGCTGAACCAATATGGCTCGACTGTGATTCAAAGTTTCTTGCACTGCCTTTATCTTAAAGAGAATAAGGTGAGTACCTTTATCCTTCTTCGTGCAATCATTAATTTTCATGCATGTTTCTGGTTAACAGCTGAGTTTTGAGAAGAGAAATAGATTGTTGTACTGAAATTTGATTTGTTTTGAAGGATATATATGAAACCGCGGTAATCCACTGCATAGACTTGGCAACAACCAAACAAGGATGTATCTCTCTCAAAGCTGTTATTAAGTCCATAGGAAATCATCCCCTACACGTTGCGCTTCTATCCACCATCCTAGACAATGCTGCGTTCCTTTCTGAACACCGTTACGGGTACATATATTGATCATAGTCTGTCTATGGAAATTTGAATCTAGGTTGTCTAGTCTCGTAAATGTTAATTTGATGGGTTTTTCTTTCGTGTTTCGCAGGAATTATGTTGTGCAAGATGTTCTTGATCATCACCCTTATACGGCAAATCATCTATTCGAGATTATCAGGGAAAACTTGTTTAGGCTTTCTATGGATATGCATGGCAGTCCTTTTATAGAGAAATGTATTTCATCAGGTGCTATTGATAATGTTGTTTCGGAATTGCTCTCTGATAGTAAACAACTTGTTGAACTAGCTCAAGATAAGTATGGCAATTATGTCATCCAAAAAGCTCTCAAGGAAACAAAGGTAAGCGCGCAGCAATTATCTATTTCTACTGCATATATATGTTTATATTTTGAATCCCGAATGATGAACCTGCTCTAAATTTTGACACTTAAACTCTTGCAACAGGGGAAGGCCTATGAAAAATATCTCCAATTAGTAGACATTCTTCGCAAAAGTTCGAGTGAGCTCGAGAATCATCCTAGCGGAAGGAATGTGTATAACCTGATAAAAAGAGCAAATAAGTTTTCTAAGAACAGCGGAATCACTAAGTTGCATGGTGGTGATGTAGCAGTGTAATGTCAAAGTATCATGTTATGTTAGAGGGTGATTCCAGTTGGCTTAGAGATTTTGAAATAGGCAGTTTGCTTCTGCGGACACAACGTTACAACCAAACTTCTCTTTTGTTTGTTAGTTTTCTTTTCTTTTTTCTTTTTTATTATTTTTGTTGGGTGTTGTCTTCTTCCCTAGTTCTTTGTAACTCGATGTTTCTTGAATTTGCATGTTTTCTGCATTATTTATTTAGAGGGTGATCTAGTGAAACCATTTGGTAGGCATAATGTGTTTCCTGTTTCTAAACAAAAAAGAAATTTTATTCACTTTCTTAGAGTTTGATGTTGACTAGTTTCTAGTTTCTATCAGGTGGATCATCACCAGGGGCAAAGGCAGTATAAGCTGGGGATATTCTAAAACCTCTGCTGCAACCTACTAAGTAGTTAGCCTTCCAAGCTCATATCAAGTTTGGGACCTTATTTGTGCCCCCTACAAATCCCAACTTTATTAATTTCTTTTAATGCACCCCTAATTTGCATTAATATTTTATTAACTAACCCATTATCAAGTAATTATTTTTTAAATAAAATATTCAATTTTCAATCAAAGCACCCTTCAATCTCCCGGAAGAAAATGAAATCACATGTTTGTTGATCGATGAAAAATAGTTGAGAGCGTTGTATGAATCGATAAAGATTAGGAAGAAGATGATGAAATTGTATGAACGAGGCTGTAATTATAGAATGATTAATTTACGGGTAATTAGGGATCAGATGGATAAAATTTTCTACTTTCTATATCCCCTCCCCCTCCCCCAATTAATCCTTTTAATTATATTGAATGATTTCTTGTTAAGTTATGAGAAAACAACCTCATAAGTTCTTACGATGATAAAAAAAATTAGAGATAAAATTAATTTCAACAAAAAGTAAAAAACGATTAAATCTTTTTTCTAAAAATCGTCATAAGTCTTTTTTTGATCAAAAGAGAAGATTTCATTAGATGGAGAAGAATGTACAAAGTTCTACAGGAGGTAGAAAGAACAAAAAGGAAAATACAAGTTAACATATAAATTGATTCCCAAATTGAATATGAGAAGTTCAAATGAATTCTTTGTCCCAGAAAGAGCAGCCCAGCTAAGACCAGAGATTTAACATCTACTATTAGCTCACCATCGATTAGTATTCACGCCACACCACCCAAATAACTGCAGCTGGAATGATCTCCATATGAAGTTACCGGAAGGTGAGAAAAAAGAGTGATCCCATGTTTCTACAAGATGTCTCAAAGAAAATGGAAAAACCCATGCCCAATCACCACCTGGAGAGACCGCACACCAAATCTTATGTGCAATTTTACAATGCAGGAACAAATGTTCTTGCGTTTCAATGGTATTGCCACACATGATGCAGGAATTGTAAATATCTACTCCCTTAGTCTGAAGATTGTCGATGGTATTAATCTTGTCATGGATTCAGGGGCGGAGCCAAGGGTTGACTAACCTTGGCTCTAGACCCCCTAATATCAAAATAATCACATTTTCACCCTTAGTTTTATCAAATATTTAGGATTTAGCCCACCATTATTTAGTATTTAGGCCAATAAACTTCAATATATTTATAGAAATTTTTTAGCCCCCTTTACATGAATGGCTGGTTCCGGCACTGCATGGATTGCACACCAGACAAGAAACTTGACATTAGGAGGGATTGTAGGTTTACATATGAATGAGTGAGGAAAGTTGTCAATATCCGAATCTTCCATAAATTTTGAATACAAAGACGATTAGAGCCCATCTTCTAGTGTCCATGGATGAGTAATTATATTGAATGATTTCGAAATTGAAATTGTTACCATCATGTGTTATGAGTTTTGCATTTTTATCTCTAACAATCTTATACAAGGATGTGAATCCGCAAGTGAATGATTCAATCCACCGATCATTCCGAAAGAAACGAGTGTATATATAAGGTTGAAAAGAAATCATTAGCAATGATAAGAGATGCCATAATTTCAACAAGAATAATTGCTCCCAATGATTTTGTACCAAAGCTTGTTTTTATCAAAGATTCCAACACCAAATCTATATTCATTAGATTTTTAGACTCCCAAGCCACCTTTATGTAAATCGCACAAACTATTTCAATTTATAAATGAAAAGTTTTTCGGAGTTATATTCAATCCTTTTCTCCAAGATTTTGATTTAGAAGCCTTAAACAAAGAGAAGTAATACATGGGCAAAGAAGAGAGAATACACTTAAGAAGTTCCCATTTAGCTCCTTTAAAAAGATTGCATCTTCTCCATTTATATTTCAATTATAGGATCCCAAATGTGTTTAGACGTACATTTAGCACCTAAAGGCATACCCAAGTACAAGAAAGGCAAGATATTTGTTGCACAACCCAACTCAGCTGCCCAAGTAGGTAAATCAGGTATATTTTCGATGGCTATAAGTCTGGTCTTAGAAGTATTCACCTTTAGACCAGAAATGAACTCAAAACAATGAAGAGCAGATAGTGTGTTGGACATTGAAGTATTCACCTTTAGATCTTCATAAGTCATCAATGTGTTGGACATTAATATATAATGAATTAATTTATATTTCACATGGGGTTTGTATGGTTAATCAGAAAACTGTAATCTTATAATTTTAGCGAATTATTGATTTGGCACATAGCCCCCGATTCGGGATTGGCTAAAATATTACTTAAGAGAATTTATCAAATTATCGACTATTAATAAATGGAGTTTCCACTATGGCTCTGACCAGGCTCTTTTTCTTCTAAACAAAATGATAATTAAAATTAATATCTTCACTTCCATGTAAACCAAAAAGGTAATAATGTGTTTAGCTATCCACTTAAAATATACTCCTTGATGATATTTTTACAAAGAAAGAAAAATTGAAGGCTATTAAAATAATTTTGGGGTTGGGATCGACCAACATACTGTTTTAACAAAAGCTTTTGACAAAACATATTAACCATAAGATCTTATATATCTAACGGTTAGCATTTTTGATGACATGGAAGGAAAATCACTCTTAGTATTTGTTTGGCCGCTAACAAACTTTAGATATGTAAACATATTCTCGATCCTTGTTTTGCCATATTTTAATGGTAGGAACAAAGAATCGAGAAGACACCTTCCCGTTTTCTTATTCTTTTTTCTCAATTTTTCTCTCTAGCTTATTTTTTGAATGATTCAAAAAAATAAAAAAAAAAGAATCTCTCACTTAACCTATATTCGTTGCTCAATTTATATAAGTTACTCGAATTATGTTCTCGGTATTGTGTTTTATATTGATGTTTTTAATTTAGGTATTGTGTTACTTTTGCACACACGAGTTTTCCAATGTTAGGAAATCTTCTTAAATCCACTTAGCGTGACTGAGAAGAAAAAGCATAAGCTCTTAGTTGTTTCATTAACTCGTCTTTTTCATTTAGGGTTTTCTTGGAGTATTCTTTCACCATGAATCCACACGAATAAACTTGGAGAAGAAAATGATGCATTAGGAAGCGTGTAGAATGGATAAAGTTTGGATGATGGCGGATGCATTATCACCGGAAGACATAGCATCGGTTGATGATTTTCTAAAAGATGTTATTGAGGATGCGTGAGAAGGAAAATAAAAATTAAAAATTAAAAATATTTTATCCTTGTGATTAACCCAAACACACCTTAGGACTACATTGTGTGCCTTATCAGCATAAATGTTATTCGTCAGATATGGCTATATAAGATCAAATGGCTAATATGGTTTGTCAAAAGGTTTTAACAAAACCTTTTGTTCCTCGATTCTCTTCATTAAGATAATCCTCCTAGTTATTAATGGTCTTTAAAACAATTACAAAAATTATAAAAATAAGTATGATTATTTTAGTATAAAGGATTTATATAAAAATTATAATGCGACAGACATAAAATCGATCGGTTAACTCTCTATCCAGGCCCAGTCCTACGATTCTGGTGGATCAATGCAAACCAAAATTTGTGGCCCCATAAATAGCAAAAAATGTGTCTATATTTAACTAAATTTTGATCGTAATCTTTTATTTTTGTGACTAAGATATGAGTTTTACTGGCTGATGAACCAAGGTGTTGACAACGTTAAGTATTACTTTTGTCAAATATAACCCATTTGTCTATAATGGCATTTCAAATTTTAAACTTAACCAAGGTTTTGACAACTTAAAACTTTTATCTAATATAACCCACTACTAACGAGAGTATTATTTATTGTTAGTTTTATAGGTAACCAAATACCTTCCTATGTTTTATATATAGGTATCTCAGCCCATCTCGTTTCACATTTTACAAACATCCATAGTGTCGAACAACCAAATGTTCCCCCAAATATTGGTGGCCCAATGCCTTGCATGGTCTGCATGGTGCAAGGGCCGGCCCTGTCTCTATCGAGCGGTCAAGACTCCATCTTAATTTTACGTGGTTTTTTTCCTTTTAGCTCATTATGTTTGCTAGTTTACCAGTTTCATAAGAGGTGCAAAACTCACAAACATATTAATTTTCCTCACTCATAATGGCCGATTTAAGTTTAGTTTTCTCTAAAAGAAAATGAATTTTAAATTTGATGCACATATGTTTTTCTCCTAAAATTTAGATTTTCACATATCTTTAGAGAAGGGAATGATTATGTTCATGCACTAGAAATAGGGGTGAGAACAAACATCCAAATCTGTGGATTTTACCCAAACCAATCTGCATTTTTCCGGGGATACATAATCTGTTATTCTGTAGATTTGACACAAATGAATTTTGGAAACCAGACGTTTTTATGAGTTGGATGAGTGTGGAACATCACTCATCCGTTCAACACCCGAACCTAAGGATAAAGTTCATATTTTACATATAAGACTTGGTAGATAATATATGTAATTTTCTATCGAGAAGCATTGTAAATCCCCAAAAGTGTCAATTTTGGATTGATTAAAGTTCTTCTTATCAATAAATATTATAATTTTGGTTGTTGGAAGCCATTCCGTTACTCTTGTTATGCTACTGCTTATGTTTTAGTAATCTAAGTTTTAAAACTAAGTTATATTACTCATGTTCAACATTTCTCCATTTTCGTTTATAAGTTTGTTTGATCCGCAGATTCATCTGCGTCCAATCCGCTCATCCGTTCACCCGCGGGTGTTACATCCGACGGGTAATGGATTGGACATGGGTGAAAACCTCAAATCCGCCATTTTAATGGATTGGACGTGGGTGATACCAAATCGACGCTCATCCATCCATGCTTTGCTCACCCCTAAATCTAGCACAAGGGTTGATCCAGATAGCTAGCCCAAAGCAAAACTGTGTATTCTTCTAGGCTGGCACCCAAGCCTAAATAATATGGGGCATTCAATTCCTCAAAGCCCATTTTTACCATATTATCTATTCTAACTTTTTTTCACCTCTCCCCATGGCATTTCTAGCTCCGACGACCCTACCAGATCCGTAACTACGTCATCTAGTCATGGGTGGTGGTCGGATACACATAGATTTGTGCTTTTTGAACCATGAATTGAAATTGATGAGTGCAAATACACGAGGGCGTACAAAAAGGATTAAACACCAAAGAGATTCTCAGACAGAGGAAGATGAGAGGTAGTACGGCTAAATAAAAGGAAAGGGGAATGTACTTACAGTACTTGTTTCATTGATGCAAAAATAACTTGTTTTCTATGGGCTTCTTTTCTTTTACCAAGTTGAAAATTTCCATTTTCAGTAACGCACTTAAGCCTTGAAAGACCATAGGGGGCTGGTCTCACGCGGTACACAAACACTCTTTTTTGACTACTAAGAAAACTTTCCATATTGAGCCTTACTGGGATCTGTGGATTCAGACTGGCGAGCCAAAAAATATTTGGGGGTAACAAGTAGGATCGAGTTTTTCGCCGTGTCTCCGGAAACCGGAAGGAAGGTACGTATAATCTCAGTAACGGAATCCAGATGCGCGTCCGAAAACAAGTAGGGTGAAGTTAATGCGACGCTAATGCTATAGACAGACATGAAAAGCGAGAAAATATCTATCAGCTCAACGACTTCTAATAAAACTCAAATTCCATAATCCCAGTACTGTCAAATTTAGGAAAGCTTTTCTATTCCGCGCCAGACTTTGCAAAGTATAGAAACACTTCCCAGTCCCGCTGCAATTACTACTACTGATCTTGTCGAAGCCTATATAAGAAGGAAGCTAAACATTGCCATGAGACACACAAGACTAGTATTCTAGCTAGCTTTTTCTTCAATTACTTCCAACCCTTTTTTCTTCAATTACTTCCAACCTTCTCTACACATACATTCATGGCAGCAGACCGTAAAACCCATTATCAGCCTAATTCTCCTGATCCTTCTTCAGCTTGTAGTACCCTCCCAACTGAAGATGAAGTGCTCTCTTCTATTCAGAGATTACCAGTTGATGAACAGAAACTATATGATGGTGAATCAAATTCAATGTCAAGATCTTCAATCCAACTCAGTACTCATAGTTTCACCAATGGAGCTATGAACTCTAATCTTATGAATAATGGTTGGGGTTCCTCACTCGGAGCTAGTTCTTCGAAGTACCCGAGTTTCGAACATTCAACTAGTACTATTCCTAGTCTGATCAGCCAAGGTTATATGAGTGGTTTGAGTTCTTCATCCGGAGCTAGTTCTTCTCCTGCTCCTTCTCCAGCTTATACCCTCCCAACTGAAGATGAATTGCTCTCTTCTATTCAAAGATTATCAGTTGAAGAACAGAAACTATATGATGGTGCCTATACTGCAAATGGTTCATCAAACTCCATATTAAGGTCTCCAAGCCAACTCAGTACTCATAGTTTCACCAATGGTACTATGAACTCTAATTTTATGAATAATGGTTGGGGTTCTTCAACTAGTATTATTCCTAATATGACCAGTCAAGGTTATGTTGAGAATTCTTTCGTTAATTCTCAACATCACCCTTTCTTCTCTTTGAAGGTGCAAGGTTGGAATGATTATCGGATTATGAAAATTGTTAATGAGGACCCAAGTCTTATTTATGAACTGAAATCAGATGATATATTCATGTTGGGAAGCCATAAATTAGGTTGCAAGTACTTGATGAAAACTCTATGTAATGAAGGTGAAGCACCGCGACTGACCAGGTTACTATGCAGCTCGGTGGATATGTTCA
This sequence comes from Papaver armeniacum, assembly GCA_023531295.1. NCBI lineage: Eukaryota > Viridiplantae > Streptophyta > Magnoliopsida > Ranunculales > Papaveraceae > Papaver > Papaver armeniacum. Next base: position 604,103 of record JAJJWW010017635.1, read on the forward strand.
AAGCAGTCGTATATGTTATCGGCAGCCAAGTTAATACGAAACTTGGGTACGTTCACATTCAAACCTTGCTTGCGAGTCCTTCAGTAATTTACTCTGCAACTTCTTTCCGAATGAATGATGGTTTAAACTTGGCAAATTTTTCAGGTCTCGTGCGATGGAAAGTCTCATGATCAAACTGCTCATGGGAAATCCTATATTGAACGTTTACGTGTTGCGGTTTATGAAGCCTAGCCTACTGTCTGTCATGTCGAACCAGAATGGGAGCCAACTAGTTCAAAAACTTTGCAAGCATGTGCAAAATATGGTGAGTAAACTATATCCTCTTTGTGTGATTTCCATGGCATCCATGTTTCGGATTCAGGGCTGTGTCTAACTCGAAATTTGTTGTCTCTGATAGTACTTGGGGGATCTATACGAAATAGCGGTGATAAACTGCGATAAGCTTGCTACTACAGAACAAGGATGTTTCTCTCTCAAAGCTGTTATTGAATCCATAGACGATCCTCTCAAATCTCAGCTGCTATCAATCATCATAGGCGATGCCGTGTTCCTTTCTGCACACGAATACGGGTACTAAAGTCTCTATGCAAAAATTTGAGTTTAGTGTCCTCTGATCTGGCAAGTATCTGATGTGTTATTGTTTTGTGTATTTTGCAGGAATTTTGTGGTGCAACATGTACTAGAGCGCCATCCTAATACTGCAAACCTTATATGCAACGGGCTTAGGGGACACTTATTTCGAATTTCTAAGGATAAGTATGGGAGTAATGTTGTGGAAAAATGTATCGAATCGAATGCAACCGATGTTGTAGTCTCGCAACTCCTCTGTGATTGTAAACAACTTGTTGAACTAGCTCAAGATAAGTTTGGCAACTATGTCGTCCAGAAAGCACTTAAGCTCAGCAAGGTAAGTAGTGCTATCTAGCTCTTTCCACTGCATTTATGAAAAATTTTACAGACATAACTTTGGGTAGCATTGATCTGAATTTTGAAACTTGTGTTTGACAGGGAAAGGCATTACGCCAACTAGTTGACGTCCTTCGCAAATGTTCAGGCGATCTTGAGAATCATCCAAACGGGAGGAATGTGCATAACTTGATTAAAAGAAGAATTGTTGTTGTACGAGAATGATTTAAGTGGTTATGGGTGTAATAATGTGACTAATTTCATATAGTCTCCACCAATTTTGTTTGCTTTCTAGTGTTATTGTAAGTTTGTTAATTTGGTTGTAGAGGTGTAGTGATTTTTGATCTCTTTTTTTCGTTTACGTCGGCATGAGCTTGTAAAACATTTTGATTATATATGCAGAATGAATTCTTGTTCTTGATGAGATAACACTCCCCATATTTTGCAACAAAATCGCTTTTCTTATTCCTTTTGATTGGCTTATATGATTGTGCATGGGACTGTGTCAGATCGGTTTTTCCATAATCCGATGACTATATGTTTTCATAATCCATATATCTATATCAGTTGTGGACAACCATCATAATCCGATAACCGAATTCCATAATAAGTTGTTACCAATCCATCGCTGTCCTTGACCCAGCTGAGAGGCCCTCTCAGGGCTAGACTGAGCCCAGGACCTTCTCCAAAGGGAGCTCATGGGAAACAGCCTTACGAGAGGGAAGTTTCTATACGTTACAGGGAGATCACAAGGAAGACCTTATCCCTACTGAGCCCCAGACTCGGTAAAGCGAGTCGATCCGAGTCAGTCTCCTACCTAGTCAGAACGGTGATGAAACCCACAATTAGTAACCATCATCAAAAAAGAAAAAGTAACCAAGAATTCTCTGCCCAAAAGCTTAGGAATGAGATAGTTAATCAAACCTAAAACAGATTAATTACCCATATTTATGAATAATTTTATTGTTTCTGTAGGTGTAAATAATCCGCGAGGACGGAGTGGAATAATCCTAAGCTATGGTGTACCGGGGAAAGTATGCATTTAGAGTACCGGATCACTTGTCCGAATCGGGGCGCGAGGAAAGAGGAGTGGAGACAGCTCGAGAAGTCGACGAAAAGGGGAAAAGTTATGATGTAATGGTCATCGGGTCTTTGGAGCAATAAATGCGGCTGTGAGTTGGTGAAGAGATAAGAAGAGCTCGATCAAGGAAGACTCGGCCAAGGATCCAAAGGGCGACATCGATCATCCCCACCAAGTGAGCGACATCGAGTGACGGGATAGCAGAAGGAGACATCACTCGGCTAGGCATCTCGACCCAAGAACATCGGCTGAGGTATCAACTGATCACCCGAGAGGAACATCAAGGAAGCTACGCCAGACCTAACACCGTGGGGAGAACAGGAAGGTTTGGACCGAGAAGGGAAAGAAACCCCGTCACGAGCCCAGAACATACACTCCGCTAAACGCTCCCTTGGAGGAGATATTTAAAGAGGTCGAAAAAAGAAATGACATTCGGTACCCTAAGACTCGGGGAGTCCGTTTGTGAAACAAGAAACCACCCCGAGTTCTGCAGCCTACCATCGATTTCGAGGCCACTCTACTAATGATTGTCGGGAAGTAAAGGATATCGTCCGACATTTGATCCGAGACGGGTACTTGCGACATTTCGTCAAACACCGTCGACACCGGCTCGGCCCGAGGTCCCGAGTACACCAAATAAGAATCAATCGTGGCGCTCGGTTCACTTGCAATACCATATCGCACTCGGCAACACAAGGATACGATTTAGGGACCGGTATCACCTCGAGAATACACAAGAGGGACAGATCGAGGCGAGAGAAATCTTTAGTTTGGCCAAGACCCTACCTATGGAGCCATGGATGATGCGGCCGATTACTTTTTCGGCGAAAGATGTTCCATTAAACGGGCAAGCACACGGGGATCCCTTGGTAATAACCTGGCTGATCGAGGAGTGGGGCGTCGCAGATATTAATGGACGAGTGGTAGTTCGGTTGAAGTCTGTTCTATGACACCTTCAAGAGGATGGAACTGTCTGACGACATCTTGATCCCGTCAACCTACCGAATCTATGGCTTCAATGGTACGGTGACAGTGCTAAAGGGAGAAGTCACTCTCAGAGTCTCGGACGGGGAAGGGTTCCTCGACACACTGACCACCTTCGCGTGAGTCGATGTCGCATCACCATACGAAGCGATCTGGGGCGACCTTGGATAGCGGGAATCAAGGGGAGTTGCCTCGGCTTACCACCAAAGATTGCGCTTCCCTTCCTATCGCGGAGTGGTAGAGGTGCTAGGCGACCCCCCAAGCGGCAAGGCGGTGCGTACAGATAGACATCCAACGAGAATGAGGAGAGATGGTCGAGGAAACGCCAAGAAAAGAAGAAGTCTAAGGAAATGGAGGCGGGAGAAGAATTGGAAAGGTAATGTCACAAGCCATCGCCACCTACGAAGCGGGCGAGACGAGAAATCTTTAGCAATCAAGGAGGCAAGCAACCGTCGGCGAGCCAAAGCAAAACTTTTCGGCCCTAGAACCAACCCGACAAGTCAATTTGGGCACCGAGGAGGAGCCGAGGTTAGTGAGAATAGGGTCACGCTTAACGAACGAACAGTCCCAGCAGCTGATAACCCTCCTGAAGGAGCACATGGATGTATTCGCTTGGCAAATGCACGACATGGAAGGAATCGACCCAGAAATCTGCTCACACCATCTGCGGATAGACCCCAAGTTCAAACCTATCAGACAAAAGATGAGAAGAATCGCACCCGAGCTACAACCGCGGTGGAGGCCGAGTGAAGAAAGCGTACGCGACAGGGAATTATCCGAAAGGCCCAATACCATGCAATGGATATCTAATATGGTGATAGTCCCCAAAAAGAATGGGGCGTCGAGTTTGTGTCGACTATAGCGACTTGAACAAGGCATGCCCAAAGGACGACTTCCCCCTCCCCAGCATCGACCAGCTAGTGGAATCCATTGTCGGGTATAAGGCGATAACACTCATGGATGGATACTCGGGATATAACCAAATCCCCCCGGCCCCGAAGATCGGGAGCATACATCTTTTTCACGCCAAGAGGATTTGTGTTGCTACACCAAGATGCCATTCGGGTTGAGGAATGCGGGTGCTACATATCAAAGGCTGGTGGAAGACATGTTCGAGGATAAAATACACGACACCATCGAAGTATACGTGGACGACATCTTTGGTCAAGAGCAAAGTGGCCAATACTCACATCGACGACCTTAGAGGCATCTTCCAAACCATGAGGAAGTACAAGATGAGGGCAAATCCATCCAAGTGCACCTTCTGGGCCACCTCGACCAAGTTTCTAGGATATGTAATCACCAAAAAAGGGATCGAGGCGAGATCCAGATAAAATCAAAGCCGTAGTAGAAATGCCATCACATGTGATTAAGGACGTGCAACGGCTGAACAGGGAACAGCGGCTCTAGGACGATTCATCTCTCGATCGTCGACAAGTGCAAGGACTTCTTCGGGACGTTAAGAAAGGGAGAGAAGTTTAAATGGGCCAGGAGTGTGAGGAAGCATTTCGAGAAAATCAAGCAACATATGGCGAGCCTACCGGTGTTACAAAGACCCGAGCCCGAAGACATACTAACACTGTATCTCGGGGCAACCAGTCATGCCATCAGCGCCGTGTTGGTCAATAACGATGGAGCAGAAGAAAAGCCGGTATATTTCATAAGCAAGACCATGAACCCGGCGGAAAAGAACTACACCAGAATCGAGCAGCTCATACTAGCGTTAGTGTTTGCAACACAGAAGCTCCGGACGTATTTCCAAACTCACAAGATTCGAGTACTTACCAAGTCCTCCATAGAGTCAGTACTTGACAACGCAGCTAGGTCGGGACGGATCTCTAAGTGGAGCGTGCAAATAAAGCAGTTCGATGTCTTCTACGAAATGAGGACAGCAGTGAAGCACAGGCAGTGGCCGATTTTTTGGCAGACTTCCCCCTCAGTGACGAAGACGAAGTAGAAGACATCCCCGGAATGGAAGAAGATCGAGATGACCCACCCGACTTACTCGAGACTGCAACGGCCGGACACGATGGGAGGTCTTCGTCGACAGGTCATCCAATAAAGACGGATCGGGTTTAGGGACTGGTCTTCACGAAACCAAAGGGCAATAAAATGGTCCATTCCTTTAGGCTTGAGTTTAAAGCAACCAACAATGTCACAGAGTACGGCGATAATACATGCCCTACGCTTGATAGTGGAGATGGGCATCCAGGAAGTACGACTTACGAGCGACTCTCAGCTAGTTGTCCGACAAATCAATGGGCAATACGCCATACATGATCCCTTGTTACAGAAATACTGGGAACTCGCCCAGTCCTACATCGGACAAATACCAAGCATCAAATTCCGACACATCTGCAGAAAAGACAATCGGCATTCGGATGCCCTGGCATACATTGCCTCCATGTTGACAGACTCAAGCATCGAGGGCATCAGAGTTATGAGGGTCTTAATGCCATCGGTACCCGAGACCGAGAACGTCGGCGCACAGGTTGCAGCAACCACTACCGACCAATATCGGGTTGATGATTGGAGGAAGCCGATTCACGAGTATCTCGAAACAGGAAAATTGCCCAAAGGGCGACCTGAGATCAACAAAATCAAAAGCAAATCAGCCGCGTACGAAATTCGAGATGGCATTCTCAGAAAATCGTACCTAGGACCATTGTTGAGGTGCCTAAGTAAAGAAGAGGGGCATACAATCCTTAACGAGTTGCACTATGGGGCGGTGGAAACCATAGCTCGGGCGTAGCACAAGCGGCACGAGCAAAAACCATGGGGTATTTTTGGCCGTACATGAATGAGGACGCGAGGCACATGGCCCTCATCTGCGATGAATGCCAAAAATTTGGAAAAAAGATACATGCGCCGGCGGTAACTTTAAACTCAGTTATCAGTCCCTGGCCTTTCGCCAAATGGGGAATCGACATCGTAGGACCTTTGCACGTTGGATCGGGGCGAGAGGAAATACCTAATTGTGGCCACCGACTACTTTACCAAGTGGGTTGAGGCCGCTCCATCAAACACATCCGGGATAAAGATGTTTTCCGATTCATCGGGAACATATCATATGTCGCTTTGGAGTACTGGCAAGCAATCGTCTCCGACAATGGGAAGCAATTACAAGGCAAGAACATCGACCTGCTATTCAACACCTACAACATCCGAAAGAGCAAATCCACACCCTGTACCCTCAAAGCAATGGACAAGCCGAGATCACAAACAAGACCATTGCCGATAACATGAAGAAGAAGCTCGATGGAGAATATGGGGAATGGTGTGAAGAACTCTATAACGTCTTGTGGGCATATCGAACAACTCGCCGAGAAGCAACTGGATTATCGCCCTTTATGTTAACATATGGAACCGAAGCCATCCTCCCCACAGAAGCGATGATACCAACCACAAGGACGGAAGCATGGAGACGAAACATCTCGGCAGACCTTATCTTGGACAAACTCGACGACCTAGAAGAAACAAGGGAGATGGCCCTACAAAAAATGGAAAAATACCAGCGAAGAATCCAACGGGAGTACAACAAACGGGTTCGACCAAGGGAATTCCAACCGGGGCAGTTAGTACTAAAGGATCTGCCCGATTATGAGCGAGATAAGAAAGGCGGAAAATTAGCAGCACGATGGGGAGGGCCGTACACCATTGTCGAGAAGGTTGGTGAAGGGGCTTACAAGATACTAAAACCTGATGGGACACCCGAACCACGACCATGGAACGCAAGGCGGTTAAAACTATATCACCCATGAGATCAGGTATGATATATTGTCACTTATTTCCGTAAAAGGCCACGTGGGGTTGGGAATATGGCAATGGCGTCTTAAATGGTCGTTTCGAACCCGGGGCGATGGCATTGTGCAAGTGCCGGGGCGACTTACACTAAGACGGACTATTCGAACTCGGGGCGATGGCAGTGCGCAAGTGCCGAGGTAGTCCTAGGGCCCTGGTGGTTGGAAGCCGGTGGCGATTGTCGGGGCATGAGTACTCGACGATCGAGCAGTCAACATTGCTCCCGCGCAAGTGGCGAAATCACTTGCCCAAGAAAGTTGCTTGATAACTTCTTGGGATATCGATCCCATAGAAATTAGGAAAGACCAACTACCTTTCCACTAGATGTCGAAAGACGGTGATGAGATACCTCAATCGGGACATGGCATTAGATGACCCTCCTTATTGAGCGTGTTCGACGAAACGGCATTTATAACTTAACCAACTTATACGTGCGGGCATACGTAACAAGATCGTGAAACTATACCGCACACCGTCATTTTACATAAATAAAAACCATAAAATGCATAACAATGTTAGTAGCAAGAAACACAACCACATTGGCGACGCAGCACCCCAATCAAAGTTTACGAGAAAGTAAAGGTGTTCGAACGAATTACAACCCAGGGGAAAAGGGCAAGATAGCGACGCAGCGCTGCAAAAAACATGATCACTCTTTGGAGGAAACGGAACCCGGAATCGCCTTCTTGGCAATGACATCGGCTCAGTGGATTGTAGGTAGACCAAGTAGTAGGAGAACACTCGCCTCGGCTACGCTTCTCCCACTCGGACAAGATGCGGAAAGTATTGCCATTCCATTGAGCCCGGGGCACGGCACGGGCGAATCTTAGAAAGAGCCTCGTACCAAAACGGGCGACTAGGATCATATAGCGGAAACGCAGCCGAGCTCTAGCGGCCCCTGGTGACAATGGTCGCCTCGGCTGAATGGGGAAATCTCAAAACATCATCTTTTTTCAAAACACCCTTCGGCTCCGACAAGAGGCGCGTCATATCCATGGAGACCGAACTCGTCTTTCGGTGTTGAACATACTGCTCATCCGACAGGTCCTTAGAGGTCCTCTTGTCAGCCCTACAAGAAAACGAAGATGAGTTATCAGGAAAGATAGAGTCTAGAGCGCGATAATCATACTTGGAAGGACTCTCTACGACGAACAGAGAATCAAGCGATACGCCGTCGTCATCGGAAAACACATAACTCACACACCTTCTTTCCGTCATTTGAGGAGTTGAAGATGCCATAAAAACTAATGAGAGAAACGGCAGGAGAAGCGAAACACAACCGGAACCGGAGGTTGCAGCGGCAACAGAGACGGAGAAGATGATGGATAGTGAGGAAGAGGGGAAAGAGATCTGCCGAGGAAACAGCCAACAGCGACGAAAAGAAGATGGAGAAGGAACGAAGTTGCAGAGAGATAGAAAAAGAGTGAAGTTGCAGAGAGGATAGAGAAAGAGTGAAGTTGCAGAGAAGGAAATAAAAGGGAGACAAGGTTTAGGTGTCGGACTTATAAACCCCTCTGTGGTAAGCGGCGAAGAAGGTGAACCGGTTGCAGCAACTGAAGCGAGTGGGGAACAGCATGCGCAAAAACCGGCATGACCGAGGACGTGGGAAGACGAGGCGGTTTTTCTTCCCCACGTGTTGACCACACGAGTGGAAGAAGGGGCATAAATGTAGGTGTAAATAATCCGCAGGGACAGGTGGAATAATCCTAAGCTATGGTGTACCTGGGAAAGTATGCATTTAGAGTACCGGATCGCTTCTCCGAATCTGGGCGCGAGGAAAGAGGAGTGGAGACAGCTCGAGAAGTCGACGAAAAAGGGGAAAAGTTATGATGTGATGGTCATCGGGTGCTGGAGCAATAAATGCGCTGACAGAGTTGGTGAAGAGATAAGAAGAGCTCGATCAAGGAAGACTCGGCCAAGGATCCAAAGGGCGACATCGATCATCCCCACCAAGTGAGCGACATCGAGTGACGGGATAGCAGAAGGAGACATCACTCGGCTAGGCATCTCGACCCAAGAACATCGGCTGAGGTATCAACTGATCACCCGAGAGGAATATCAAGGAAGCTACGCCAGACCTACCACCGTAGCACTGAATGTACCGTCACCTGTAACTATAAATATAGACCGTGTAGAGAGGAAAAACTCAAGTAACAGGAGAGAGGAGAGCAGACCTAGAGCATTGAGAGAAACACTCGTCTTGTAACCTTGAATCAAGTAATAAGATCATTCTTTAACCCCCGTAGACGTAGGTAATCATGCCGAACCACGTATATCTTGTGTTCTTTCGTGTTTACGCGTATTTACTTTCTTAGTATAGTTCTTTGGATGTAGTAGTAGGATTTTCTACATCTACAGTTTCTAATATGATTAGTCAGGAAGTGAAACTAATCTTCAGAGAAAAATGACGGGAGGAGAACATAGTAAAGCTGTTTGCTTCAAGAAACACCAAAAATAAAATAAAATGTAAAGCTGTTTGCAAGGACAATCTTGCAAAAGCAAAGCCAACAATATGCAGATGCAAATGAAAGGTTGAGGTGCCTGAAGAAGGGAACGAGTAGTCTTTGAAACATACATTTTGTCCCAGCAGAGATATAATCGCTTGTTTCTGACCTGAGATAAGATAAGTGAACCACGGCTTGCTGTCTAATCTCACCGGTTGTTGTAATAACTATTATACAATAAAAACCATGTTAGAGTATCCCAACAGTTGAATCTGTGGTGCAATAGTGCCTGACTCCAGATCAGAGAGTTGCATAATCAATTCGCGTCAAGTACGGGTGGATATAATTATTTAAACATAACATGTTCGGTTCACATCAATTACGATATTATTTAAAATTAGCATGTTGGATTCACGTCCTGTACAGATGGATAACCATCTAAAATTAATGAAGGATAGGATCACATTTCAATACTAAACTAGCAATAATATACGAGGGATCGTGCCAACTTGAGCCATATAAATAATCATTTTTTTAGTACAATTTTCAAGCAAAAAGAATCTCAAACTTATAAGCTGTAATATATGTTATTACAATTTCCTAGCAGATCCCAATCTCCATAGTTATCCATCCACATAGTAGTGTCGTAGATCTCAGAGTAAATTTGAAATACTAGCTACTAGTTTTTTCCCCATGCCAATTTTCTTTAAAATAGTTGATATCAGTAATTTGTAACAAATCCGTATTCATCATATTTTAAAACCGTACTTGCACGTTCGAACTGATAATAAATCTTTTGGATATACTAAGCATATGCTCCCTAATTGCTGAACACTATGGTCATTGGTGGCTTTTTCTCATTTTCTTCGACCCTTTCTAAAAAAAAAATTCCTCTCTCTTTGTCTCACATACTATTGTAACCTTCTCGGCTACTGCTCTTCAGACATTTTTTTTTCAAGTATCTTGGCACATAAAGAAAAGAAAAAACTTTTCTCATTTTCCTTCAAACGAAGATACAATACAAAGTCAGCTTAATAGCAACTATATTTCAAAGGATGCTAGCAATCTTTATAATTTGACCATACCACAAATAGAAGCAAGACTTAACAACACCAAATGTATATGTAAGTAAAAGTAATTTCAACATCCAAAGCAGCTAGATATCCTAGAAGAAATTCAGAAGGAAAACAAAAGAGACAATGGGGATCGGAAAGGCTTAATATACCGACCGGATATCCCGACAAATGTCCCGCAGGACACAAAGATGCGGGTCCCACTTTAACCTAGATGCAACGGCTGCCCAACTACCGCACGATCCCCTATGGAGATGTTTCGTCGGGATATTTTATGGGTCAGTGTAGCACAGTGCTGGGAACTGCCCGTTAGTTCCCCTCTCTAGATTTACCGGGAATCTTCAGTGTGTGCCCAGACTCACTCCTTTGAAAATATACATTATTATGAGTTTTTTTTTTTCTTGTTTGAAATTTTTAAGTATAAGAAAAAATAAAAATTGGTTTTCTAAAAATAAATACCCATCAAATATATATTAAAATATGTGTTTGGTGCCGATAGGAGCGAATATTTGTAGAAGATATTTGACTTAAAAAAAGAACAGGAAAATATTGATTATTATTAGATTATCAAATTTGGATATCAAGGATATCAAAATATTCATTATTATTAGATATTTGACTTAAACAAGAGGGTCATATACAGATTCTATATCATTAATCCCTACTGGCTTGTTATTAATTCCCTACTGGCTACCGACAAACGTAACGTGACTAAGTTTAAATGGTAGCTACCTCGAGTCCTGAAAAAAAAAATCAAACATGAAAATAAAAAATAATAGTACAAACATTTTCCTAGTAAATCCCACTTCCTATTATCTATATAAACCTACACAGAGACCCGTAAGCTTCTTCAATATTCAAGTTTCAAACTAATCCATGGCTTCTCTTTCTTCTTTCAATTCCATTTCGGCTGCTTCAACTAGGTCTCTATCCGAAACCCATAACAGTTCCTCTCAAAAGAAAACGCAGATCTCTGTGGTTAGGAAACCAAAACATGTTAATCTTAGGGCGATCGAATGCAGAGCTAATAAAGATCATGGTCATGACAATCAAGAAAAAAATGAAACTAACAGATTCATTGATAGAAGAAATATGCTTCTTGGTCTAGGAGGTTTATATGGTGCGACGTCAACCGCTGGGTTTGGTGCTGACCGTATGGCTATGGCGGCTCCAATTGCTCCACCGGACTTATCAAAATGCGGTCCAGCAAATCTTCCGGATGGTGCCCTACCAGTAAATTGTTGTCCACCACCAAACACAGAAATCATCGACTTTCAAATACCATCTCAAACTACTCCTCTTAGGATTCGTCCAGCAGCTCATTTAGTGGATGAGGCTTATGTTGAGAAATATAACAGAGCCTATGAACTTATGAGAGCTCTGCCAGATGACGATCCACGTAGTTTTAAACAACAAGCTAATGTTCACTGTGCTTACTGTGATGGTGCTTATGATCAAGCTGGTTTTCCTAACCTGGACATTCAAGTTCATGGTTCATGGCTGTTCTTTCCATTCCATAGATATTATCTTTACTTCCATGAGAAAATCTTGGGTAGTTTAATCAATGATCCAACTTTTGCTTTGCCTTTCTGGAATTGGGATTCTCCTGCCGGTATGAGAATGCCCTCTATGTATGCTCAACCAGGTTCTTCTCTTTATGATGAGCTTCGTGACGCTGTACATCAGCCACCATATCTACTCGATCTTAATTACAATACTGTCGATTTAAATCTCCCTGCTAGCCAAGTATACAACAGGAATCTTACTACCATGTATCGTCAAATGGTGTCCGGTGCAAGGACAGCAACACTTTTCCTTGGATCCCCATATCGAGCCGGTGATCCAGCGAGACCTGCCGGAGGAACACTTGAGAATGTTCCACATGGTCCTGTTCATATTTGGACTGGAGATAGAAACCAACCCAACTTTGAAAACATGGGCAATTTCTATTCTGCAGCTAGGGATCCAATCTTCTTCGCCCATCATTCAAACTGTGATCGGATGTGGACCGTATGGAAAAGTTTGGGAGGAAACAGAAGGGATTTCAGGGATCCTGATTTCTTAAATGCTGCTTTTCTTTTCTACAATGAGAACAAACAGCTCGTGAGAGTCACGGTACGTTAAACTCCATATATATTCTCAAATTTCCTAACCTTTTGCTAGAATTTTTACTTATAGATCTGAACTAAAACTTTTTTATACTATGGTCCTCATATTTTGGTAAGCTGAAACCAATTATTTCATAATCAAGTTCCAGTTGGTGGTATATGGTAAAATGTCGCATCTTCTTTTATAAAAGACGAAAAGAATATATGTTACAACGATGTTTATGATTTGCAGATTAAAGACTGTTTGGAACAAGAGAACCTAAGGTACCAGTATCAAGATGTTGAAATTCCATGGCTGCAATCAAGACCCAGAGCTCCTACAGCAAGGAACGTCAATAGGAATATAGCACAGAAGAAATCAGTAGGCGCAACTGAATTCCCTATAATACTTGACAGGACAGTACGAGTTTTGGTTAAAAGGCCAAAGAAAAAGGCACGAAGCAAGAAACAAAAACAAGATAAAGAAGAGATATTGGTCATAAGCGGTATTGAGCTCGAAAGCGGTGCTCTTGTGAAATTCGACGTCTTTATCAATGACGAAGACGAAGTTGGCCCCGAATCAAGTGAATTTGTGGGTAGTTTTACTAACGTACCACATAGACATGGAAAGAAAGGCAAGAAAATCAAGACTGGGTTGAAGCTAGGAATAACTGATATTCTTGAAGATTTAGATGCTGAAAATGATGATGATGTTCTTGTTACTATAATACCTAGAGATTCAGGAAGAGGAAAACAGGTTGTTACAATTGAAGGTATTGAAATCGAGTTTGATTAATCGATCTTGATTCATTCATCATAAGATGTTTGCGTTTTCTAAGTCTATGGGTTGGTTTGTTTTTCTTTGAATAATGTGTGTTGTTGTAATAAAATTGTTGGTCAAGGAGTGTATGACCAACATCTTAAATGCGTTTTTGTGTTATGAATTTAAATATCTAATTTTTCACTAAGTCTCATATGAATCGATGAATTTATTTTGATCAATTATTTCAGCGTGATATGAAATTAATTCGACCATAGTTTATCACTTTTCAATTTCTCATGAACAATACAGAAGTAATTGAAAAATAAATAAAAAAATAATGACACTAGATGGCCGTCTCCTTGGCAGGGCCAGTCAAAAACTCTGACGATTTCGATCTTAAATATTTCTTTTAATTCATGTATTTGACTTATTTTAGTACTGGAGATAAGTACTGCAGATGACTAGATGAGAAATAGGATGAATGTGATGGGGGTGAAGTAAAAAAATGATTTTGTTTGAATGTATAATAAGCGCTTGAAAAGAGGCAAACCTTAAAAACAAGGGTAAAATTGCTGAAGACTATCATCAGCATCCACGCCTACTATGAACAACTTTGGGACTGAAAAGACTAACAATGAGTTTAGGCAATCTACCAAATCATGGGAATCCTTATCTCACCATAAGCGCTGGTCTTAGTGTAGAACGTCAAGTCTAATAATTTTTAAGAACTTCTTCGATGATGAATGTGGATGTTTAATATCACTGATTTGTCATTATAGTTCTCAAAGCTCTTTATTGATGTACTGTTTATTGGACTAGTTTGATATCAAACCACCTCGAACCAGAATAGGTATTAACTGTTTCTACATAAATTTGCTTCGTACTGGTTGATCTCGGTCATTGGCACCGCCCATACATTAATTTTCAGCGAATTTTACAATATATAAAGAATATAAATAGGAGGCTAATATTGGTGCAGACATTCATCGTCATCAGATAATTCTCACACACATAGAAATTAAGAACAGAGAATATATATGGCAGCCACTCAGGGTGTCATTGTTGAGCATGTAAGATAGCACTTAATTATTAAAAGGATAACAGCGATATGTTTGTAAATTGTAACTTTGTTGGTTCACAATTCCTTTTTTTTTTTTTCTTCACAGGTACAGATAGAAGAGAATTTGCATGCAAGAACAGTAATCTTAAATCGAGCTCACAAGTTAAATGTCCTGTCATCTCAAATGGTGAAATATTATGTCTGGATGAAGTAAATATTATATTCGGAAGACAAGGACAAAATGCCCCAAAATAGACTCCAAAGTTGTGAAAATGCCCCGGACATTAGGGAAAAGATTAAAATGCCTCATTCCGTTAGGTTTTCCGTTAGAGAGAGTTAAGTAGTCGAAATTGCCCTTCAGGGTACATTGTTCATAATTCAGGGTTCGGTGTTTAAAATTCAGGGTTCAGGGCTTAGGGTTCAGGGTTTGGGGTTCAAGATTTAGGATTCAGGTGGTGGTGGTGGTGGTGCGGTGGTATTGGTGGTGGCAGCGATGGTGATAGTGGCGGTGGTGGTGGCGATGATGGTGGTGCTGGCGGTGGTCAGGGCTGTCTTATACATTTGTGGTACTCTAGGCGAATAAAATTTTTGAGGCTTTTTTATGAGTTCACAAATTAGGGAGAGCTGCATATTTAAATTATAGGAAGCTTAACATGGCAACTTGGATTAGGCAATGCGGTCGAAGGCCGCCAAAAAACTATTCAACATTTTTTTTGGTTAAATTTTGGGTTCTCAGCTTGTAAATTAGTATAAAATTACCCTAAAATGGGGTGTTCGTTTCAAAAATTGAAATTTTAGTGAGGCTTATAACTGTTATTACAGATTTAGCAACAACTATAATTGTAAATAACTAACTGTAATTTAAATAAGTGTGATAAAACACTTTAGCAACACTTATAAATATCATATATTGATGAGAGTAAAATGAAAAAACAAAAAATTGGGCCCCAATAATTTGGGGCTCTAGGCAGCTGCCTATAATGGTGGTTGCTGGTTGTTCGTTTGGTGGTGGCGGTGGTAGTGGCGGATTGGGGCGTTTTGATTAAGAAGGATAAAAATGGAAGTTCAAAACTCCATTGACCGGTCAATATGCCCATTTTTTGATCAAAATGCCCCAAAACTAACAGAATGGGACATTTTAATCTTTTCCCTAACGTTCGGGGCATTTTCACAACCTTAGGGTCTATTTTGGGGCATTTTGCCACTTAATCCATTGTAAATTTTCATGAGATTTATTGTCAATGTTCGTGAACGTTTCTATGGTTTTCTGCTACCACTTTTTGATGATTCTATTCGTAATGCATTATTTGATTCAATTGTGTATTTTAGGAGATTGAGTCTGTCAAATGTCGGGATGCTTGGATTTCTGAAGCTGTTTACTTAATGAAAAAAGCATCACCGATTGCTCTTAAAGTTTTTTTCAAATCGGTGAGGAATGGTGCATCTGTTTTCTTGATTTTTTTATTGATAACCTGTGCGTTCATGCACTAACATAGTAATTTTGGTATTCATATTGGAAAATTAGGCTAAGGCCCCACTCATGGATAACCCATAATATGAAGCCCTTAGTTAAAAGAGTTTTAAAACCAGACCCCTAATTAAAAATAAATTTTATTAGAGGTCAAAATGACCAAATTAACCTTGACTATATAAGTATCTAACCTAGGTTTTTTCTTACACAAAAGCTTTTTTTTTTCATTTTAGGAGAGAGAAAATAAATCTCACCTGAGAAAACTGCAGATCGAAAACTCAAATTTCAGAGAAATTTCTTTTGCAGATCGAACAAACGAAAACCAAAAACAGGTAGGTTTTTGATCAATCTTCTTCATGTTTAATCTTTTTTTCTTCTTCGTGTTTCATATTTTCGGTGAATTTGATCTGTTTTCGATCTGTTTTTTTGATACAGTAGTTTTTTGATCTGTTTGGTGAGAAAGAAGAAGAAGACGAAGAGAGGATTACATCTGTTTTCGATCTTCTCCTTTTCCTCTCTGGTTTTAGGGATTAGGTTTTCTTGGAATTGGTTGGAAATTGATGTTTTCGGTTCATCGGTATCATCTAAATCTCATGTTTAGGGGATTAGGACTACTGAAAATTGATGTTTTCTTATTGTTTAAACTGCAGATTCAGGTTCAATTGAAAGTTGTATGAACAACTAATTTGATTTTCTTACTTGTTTATGGGTGAAAATCGTTTCTGCTGATTTCGGTAATTTCGGTGGGTGAGTGAGAAATTGATTCAAACCCTAAACAAATGTGCTGCACGTGAGCACTTTATAGGTTCGAGAGATCGATCTGTACAAGTCCGGCCTAAACCAAGAAATGGCCGTTCCAGACTTGCTTCGGTCACAAAGTGGAGGAGAAGGGTTGATTTGGGGAGGGAAGCAAAGAAAGGTGTTGAGGAGAGTAATATCTCGACTTGTATCAGAAAGTGAAAGCTTAGGAAGCTTGCAAGAGATGGAAGCTTTTGAGAGAGCTTGCAAAGTTTCCTTTCTGAGAGTGTAAGTGTAGTATATTTCTCCTGACCGAGACTTGTTGTCTGGTGGAAATAGGTAAGACCTATTTATACAAGTCGAGATTGAAACGTACCCTGGCCTCATGAAGGAAGAGAGTAAAGGGTGAAATAATGGGAGGAGGTGGTAACCGCAAGGTTTAATGGGTGAAAACGTTTTTCACCATTATTTCCTCTTTTATTTGACCGCTTTATTCCTTTTCACGCTTTCTTAATGTGAGCGTAGTGTACGCGCATCTTTGTGACCGCCAAAACCAAAACCCTAAAGAAGCATCCCCGGTTGTGTCGATGTCTCGAGTGTTGGTTGCATCTTGAGTGCAAGTGGCGCTGCTAGTGGCGCGTGTGGCATGCGCCAATGGCATGTGCGGAATGCCTTGGTGGTAGGTTGCACGGTTTGCAAGTTAGGTTACCGGCGCGTGTGTGCTTGGCATGTGCCAATGGCATGTGCGGAATGCCTTGGTGGTAGGTTGCACGGTTTGCAAGTTAGGCTACCAGCGTGTGTGTTTGGCATGTGCGGAATGCCTTGGTGGTAGGTTGCACGGTTTGCAAGTTAGGCTACCGGCGTGTGTGTTTGGCATGTGCCAACGGCATGTGCGGAATGCCTTGGTGGTAGGTTGCACCTGATTTGCAAAGTTAGGCTACCAGCGTGTGTGTTTGGCATGTGCGGAATGCCTTAGGTGGTAGGTTGCACGGTTTGCAAGTTAGGCTACCAGCGTGTGTGTTTGGCATGTGCCAATGGCATGTGCGGAATGCCTTGTTGACCTAGTTGCAAGTCTTACAAACCTAGGGCGCTATGTTTGGCGTGGGCCAAAGGCATAGCGGCTTAGAAATATGGCTTGCGGCACGTGTTGGCATGTGCCAATGGCACGTGCGGCCATGTTGACCTAGTTGCAAGTCTTGCAAACCTAGGGCGCTATGTTTGGCGTGGGCCAAAGGCATAGCGGCTTAGAAATATGGCTTGCGGCACGTGTTGGCATGTGCCAATGGCACGTGCGGCCATGTTGACCTAGTTGCAAGTCTTGCAAACCTAGGGCGCTATGTTTGGCGTGGGCCCAAGGCATAGCGGCTTAGAAATATGGCTTGCGGCACGTGTTGGCATGTGTCAATGGCACGTGCGGCCATGTTGACCTAGTTGCAAGTCTTGCAAACCTAGGGCGCTATGTTTGGCGTGGGCCAAAGGCATAGCGGCTTAGAAATATGGCTTGCGGCACGTGTTGGCATGTGCCAATGGCACGTGCGGCCATGTTGACCTAGTTGCAAGTCTTGCAAACCTAGGGGGCGCTATGTTTGGCGTGGGCCCAAGGCATAGCGGCTTAGAAATATGGCCAATGAGGCACGTGTTGGCATGTGCCAATGGCACGTGCGGCCATGTTGACCTAGTTGCAAGTCTTGCAAACCTAGGGCGCTATGTTTGGCGTGGGCCAAAGGCATAGCGTCTTAGAAATATGGCTTGCGGCACGTGTTGGCATGTGCCAATGGCACGTGCGGCCATGTTGACCTAGTTGCAAGTCTTGCAAACCTAGGGCGCTATGTTTGGCGTGGGCCAAAGGCATAGCGGCTTAGAAATATGGCTTGCGGCACGTGTTGGCATGTGCCAATGGCACGTGCGGCCATGTTGACCTAGTTGCAAGTCTTGCAAACCTAGGGCGCTATGTTTGGCGTGGGCCCAAGGCATAGCGGCTTAGAAATATGGCTTGCGGCACGTGTTGGCATGTGCCAATGGCACGTGCGGCCATGTTGACCTAGTTGCAAGTCTTGCAAACCTAGGGCGCTATGTTTGGCGTGGGCCAAAGGCATAGCGGCTTAGAAATATGGCTTGCGGCACGTGTTGGCATGTGCCAATGGCACGTGCGGCCATGTTGACCTAGTTGCAAGTCTTGCAAACCTAGGGCGCTATGTTTGGCGTGGGCCCAAGGCATAGCGGCTTAGAAATATGGCTTGAGGCACGTGTTGGCATGTGCCAATGGCACGTGCGGCCATGTTGACCTAGTTGCAAGTCTTGCAAACCTAGGGCGCTATGTTTGGCGTGGGCCCAAGGCATAGCGTCTTAGAAATATGGCTTTGCGGCACGTGTTGGCATGTGCCAATGGCACGTGCGGCCATGTTGACCTAGTTGCAAGTCTTGCAAACCTAGGGCGCTATGTTTAGCGTGGGCCAAAGGCATAGCGGCTTAGAAATATGGCTTGCGGCACGTGTTGGCATGTGCCAATGGCACGTGCGGCCATGTTGACCTAGTTGCCAGTCTTGCAAACCTAGGGCGCTATGTTTAGCGTGGGCCAAAGGCATAGCGGCTTAGAAGTATGGCCATGTTGGTTGCCATGGTTTGGCATGAGTGCGGTTGACCCTTGGTTTTTGGCATGGTTGCCATGGTGGCATGGTTGCGTAGTATGCGGCTTGGTTTGGCATGGTTGCCATGGTGCGCTTGGTTTGGCATGGTCCATGCGTCTTGGTTTGGCATGGTTGCCATGGTGCGCGAGATGCGGCTTGGTTTGGCATGGTTGCCATGGTGCGCGAGTGCGGCTTGGTTTGGCATGGTTGCCATGGTGCGCCGAGATGCGGCTTGGTTTGGCATGGTTTCCATGGTGCGCAGAGTGCGGCTTGGTTTGGCATGGTTGCCATGGTGCGCATGGTTGCAGATGCGGCTTGGTTTGGGCATGGTTGCCATGGTGCGCGAGTGTGCGGCTTGGTTTGGCATGGTTGCCATGGTGCTAAAGATGCGGCTTGGTTTGGCATGGTTGCCATGGTGCGCGAAGATGCGGCTTGGTTTTGGAATTAGGGTTCGTGTTGAAAACCCTAATGCCGGTATTTTGAAAAATACCCCTATTAATTATTTACACCTGAGTTAAATGCTCTTAGTTAATGTGTTGCGGGTAACACTAGGTCATGGGGTTTTACGATTTTACCCCTTGTCTAAAATCCACCATCAACATTAAGTCCCCTGCTTAGCTCGGAACAGGGGCTTTGTTGCGAGGTAAGCATAAGATGGTGACAAACTATTAACAACAAACCGTAAAGAAAATTGAAAGAGGCTTGTCTGACCTTTTATAAATAGGATTGGAATCTTTGCCTCGGGTAGTTTTGCACAAATCGGGAGAGGTGGCGCAATTGGTGGGCCCAGTGCTTGGGCGACGTTGTGAAGTTGGCGCAATTGGTGGGGCGGTCTAATCTTGGAAACCATGCTTGGCGTGATTGGGAGACCATTGGGAGGTCGGTCTAATCTTGGAAACCATGCTTGCGGGCGTGATTGGGCGGCATTGGGAGGTCGGTCTAATCTTGGAAACCATGCTTGCGGGCGTGACTTGGGCGACCATTGGGAGGTCGGTCTAATCTTGGAAACCATGGCAGGGCGTGACTTGGGCGGCATTGGGAAGTCGGTCTAATCTTGGAAACCATGCTTGCGGGCGTGACTTGGGCGGCATTGGGAGGTCGGTCCTAATCTTGGAAACCATGCTTGCAGGCGTGATTTGGGCGGCATTGGGAAGTCGGTCTAATCTTGGAAACCATGCTTGAAACCGTTGGGATAGGCGCAATTGGTGTCCAATCTTTGGGCGTGACTTGGGCGGCATTGGGATTGGTGGCGGTCCAACTTGCAACCATGCTTGCGGGCGTGACTTGGGAAATGGCGTGTCTTTGGCAACCGAGTGTGCTAGCTGGTGAGACCGATGTAAACAAGGAGGGAGTTTCTTCCGATAGCAAAGTTTCCTTATCTTGCTTTCATTCACGTGCGGCTTCAATTAGGGCATTATTCATGCTAAAATCTGGAAGTGTTATGTCTCTCATTGCTTCCTTTCCCCTTTTAAGGTTCCGTATTCATATCCAAAAAATTATAGCATCGTCTCCTCGTTTGAGAAAAGGGTTCTTCTTGTTGATTCCCCTTTTCCTTTGCTTTGCTTAGGTGCGTTTCTTCTTCTTCTTCCCCCTTTTTTTGTTTCGCCATCCTCTTTTTATATGCGTGTAGACGGGATGGAACTTGATCATCTTTCCATTTCTTGCGGTGTATGATGGGATCTTCCGAGAGACGGCCGTGCCTTTAACCTTTTGGAAAAGGACTTGAGAATCGGCGGAGATCGATCTTCTTCTCTTGAGGAGGTATCGGTCGGGGTTGAATCTTTGTTCCATGAAGCTAATGAAATTATTAAGGACCTCCCTCCCACCTATCCCCACGAAGAACAGGTGCATGTTCGGACTCCCTTGGGTTCAGTGGACGCGGAGGAGAATGCCATGATTCTCGATTTTGATGTGGATGAATCAACAAACGGAGGCGTCATGGTGGCGTATGCTGGAAATGCTTAAACCTTTGTTGCCAAAGGTGAAGGGACATGGTGGCGTATCTTTGGAATAGTTGTCCATCCTTTGCTGTCGGGATGGGATGTTAAGGGCTAGTTCCTCCTTTTGTTTTGGCCGGGGAAATCTTGAAGATAGCTTTAGTTTGATGTTTTCGAGGGCTAGTTCCTCCTTTTTTTTTTTTTTGTTTAAACACATCTTTCCCTTCTTCATCATCGCAAACCTTTTGCTTCATATATATATACTTTTGAAATGGGTTGTGGTATGATGGCTCTGCAATGGTTTTCTGGGTTCTTCTTATGTATTTCTCTGATATCTGAAGAATTCGCTCGGGAAGAGATATATTTATTTTATTTTTTTAGTTTGTTTTTTTTTTTTTTTTGACAAAAGGGTAGGTCTCCAGGGAAAAAATACAAACGGTGTATTCATCCTAGGGAAGTACAGCTATTAAGAGGAATGATTCAAAGGAAGTCCGAAAAGGGGAGTGATTGGGAAATACAGACATTTTAGGGATTGGATTCCTTGAGCCATCGCGAGTGAACTATCACGTCTTCGAGTGTGTCGGTATTGATGAGCTTGCAATATCCTCCCAAAAGGGTATCCGCAACTGTATAGCTCGCCTTCACCTTCCTCGGGCAAATCCATCTTTCTTGTCATCCTCCCAACTTGAAACGAGCTTTCCTTAACCACTACATCTCCGATTAAAAACGGGTTCGACGTCGTGTAACCATTTGAGCCTTGGCTTCGTTGGTTTCGCGAGAAGCTTCCAAGCTTCTTGCAAAGTGTTCGAATGGTCCAGCTCCCCATTCACATTTTTTGACGGCGTTCGTGCGGTTGTTGCGCCAGGAGTCCCCATGACGAGAATGGGGGAAAGAAAAGGTCGGTTGCGAGAAAAGGTTGCTCGGTCAGACTTACTTGCATTTGAAAATCATGGGCTAGCGCTAACGGGTCCTCTTCGGACGCTTGGGTTCCTTTAATAGCTCGTTGATGTGATAACCCGTGGGACGATTTGTTGGGAATCCCTTCGGGCGGGGATGTCGGCGAGAGGGTGTACGCCTTGGTTTTGCCTTGTTGTCGAGCGCCCATAAGCGTCCCAAAATCATGTCATGATCTAGTTCTTTGACAATGTGGAACTTGCGTGGCGTTATAGCGTCTCCCATCTCGATCTCTAGGTTGATGTAGCCATGCGCGTTCAAAGCCTCTCCTCTCAAGCTCTTAATCACAGACGGGAAATAGGTAGTGTCTTGCTTTGTAAATCCGGCCGCCTTTAGTGTCTTGAAAGTGATGATGTTGTGGTCGGAGGTCGTGTCGATGAGCGTTTCGTCAAGTTCGGTACCTCTTAAACAGGGGACGTGGTGCAGTCCCAGTTCTCCGCTTTGCTTGTTGGGAAGCTTGGCCCTTGGCGTGGATTCCGAGGGGAGAAAAGACGTTTGCTTAGGATACAACACGATTGAGAGCTGCGAAGATATCTTGGCGCCGAACCTTGGAGAGATAGAGAATTTCGCATATATGTCGCATCATGGATTGCGGGGTCTCGTGCACGGAGTCCCCGAGGAGGAACCGCAGTTTCTTATTGGGAGTGGGTCTCGATGCACTCTTTCGTCTCCTAGTTGGAGTTCTCCACGCTTCTATCCTTTCCTTGAAAATATGCTTTAATCTGTTGCAATCGCTAGTCGGGTGGTGAACAAACCCGTGGTAATGGCGGTATTTGGGGTTTGCCATCTCGGCCTCGGTTGGTGGACGTCTAGGCGGTGGCGGTCGATGACATCATCTTGAACCCGTGCTTCTAGGAGGTCAATCACCTCCTCGATGGGGAATGGGAAATCAAGGATATTTCCTTCGGGCCTCACGATCTTTGCACAAGAGTTTTAGTGGCGATCTTCCGTTGCGAGGGCTCCCGTTGCGCCGGCGCTTCACGTTTCGGCTGGTGGCTCGTAGTTGCGGCTTTCCTTTTTCCTTTTTCGTTCATTATGTTCACGGAGGATGAGCCGGCATTAAATTGTTTGCTGATGAGGCGCCAACTCCCGCGAGTTTCACGTGCGTCTTTAGTTCGAGTTGGCCTAGTCCTTTCCAGTAATGCTGGTGTGCTTTGTTGTTGCGGATCGTCGGCGGCCTCATGGAGTTCGGAGAATGTTTGGAAACGCAAGTTTTCTAGCAGGGCGCGGTAGATCGGGACCATACCATTGATGCATGCGTTTACCAATTGTTGCTCGGTCACGTTTGGGTCGTGACAGTCGAGTGCTTGAACCCTGAACCTTTTGACGAAATCATTCGGATGTTCGTTATCCCACTGGTACATTATCCCGAGGTCTGAAAAGGTAACTTGTTCGAGACACAAAGAAATACTTCTGTAAAACGCGTTGACCATGCTACTCCAGGTTGGGAATCTTTGTTCGGTGGGATCTTTGTTGTACCATGTATACGCCCTTAGGTAAGTGATTTTGAAAATTCCCTTAAACGAAGAACGTGATTATATTCATGTTCACCCAAGGATTCCGAAACGAGAAACATGTTCGCGTGCATTCCGTGTACCATCATACGGGGTAAATTGAGGGGAAGAGTACCCCCTTGGGAGAGGGATTCTCGTATTTCGGACGGGTAAGGGGGTTGGTGATGATGTACATCGAACTCATCATGCTTGATTCGGTCACGTAGGAGTTGTTCCAAATCTTCTCTCGTGACGAAATTTGGTGGTTGATTTCTCTCCAACGGGACTCTAGTGCGAGTTTCTTCATCCGTGGAGGCGTGCCCTGCCGAGGTGCCGGCGTCGGGGTTGTTGGAGATGCTTCTAGGCGTCTCTAGAGGATGCGACTCAAGGGGTAGTCGCTCTGTCAGGGTTTTGAGAAAGGTGAGCACCTCCTTTTGTGTTGAAACCATGTCTGTGGGGCTCGCGAGCGTCTCTGTCGTTCCATCAAATCGGCGATGGTGACGTAAAGGCGACTTCCTCTGGTCCCTCCAGTCTCTCGTCCCGTCGGCGGGGTAATTGGAGCCTTAGTTATCGGAGGCGCCATGCTGGAAGAAGCATTTGGGGTCGCGGTGGCGGCCCTAGCCCTGGTGACTGGGGGCGTGACACCTGAAGAGATATTCTCGTTGCCGTGATTAGAGGGTTGTGCAGAGACTCTAGAGGAGGAAGCGGCTCTGGCCCTGATGATAGGCGGTGTTACACTTAAGGGAGTGCATTCGATGTTGTTGTTGTCAGCTGGTGAAGTAACAATGTTATGGGGGGAGACGCCAACATCAGGGATGCGTTCTGCGTTGATGTTCTCGGTAGCCGCTCCAGATCTGAGTTCCACCATGTTGGGATTTGACGTTCGGAAAACGAAATGATGAGTTGGAGTTGATATTGTAGCTGATAGATCAATCCTCCCGCTGTGGACGCCAATTGTTTATGGGTGAAAATCGTTTCTGCTGATTTCGGTAATTTCGGTGGGTGAGTGAGAAATTGATTCAAACCCTAAACAAATGTCCTGCACGTGAGCACTTTGTAGATTCGAGAGATCGATCTGTACAAGTCCGGCCTAAACCAAGAAATGGCCGTTCCGGACTTGCTTCGGTCACAAAGTGGAGGAGAAGGGTTGATTTGGGGAGGGAAGCAAAGAAAGGTGTTGAGGAGAGTAGTATCTCGACTTGTATCGAAAGTGAAAGCTTAGGAAGCTTGCAAGAGATAGAAGCTTTTGGGAGAGCTTGCAAAGTTGCCTTTACGAGAGTGTAAGTGTAGTGTATTTCTCCCGACCGAGACTTGTTGTCTCGGTGGAAATAGGTAAGACCTATTTATACAAGTCGAGATTGAAACGTACCCCCGGCCTCATGAAGGAAGAGAGTAAAGGGTGAAATAATGGGAGGAGGTGGTAACCGCATGGTTTAATGGGTGAAAACGTTTTTCACCATTATTTCCTCTTTTATTTGACCGCTTTATTCCTTTTCACGCTTTCTTAATATGAGCGTAGTGTACGCCGCATCTTTGTGACCGCCAAACCAAAACCCTAAAGAAGCATCCCCGGTTTGTGTCGATGTCTCGAGTGTTGGTTGCATCTTGAGTGCAAGTGGCCATTTGCTAGTGGCGCGTGTGGCATGTGCCAATGGCATGTGAGGAATGCCTTGGTGGTAGGTTGCACGGTTTGCAAGTTAGGTTACCGGCGTGTGTGTTTGGCATGTGCCAATGGCCTGTGCGGAATGCCTTGGTGGTAGGTTGCACGGTTTTTGCAAGTTAGGCTACCATGTGCGCGTGTGTGTTTGGCATGTGTGGAATGCCTTGGTGGTAGGTTGCACGGTTTGCAAGTTAGGCTACCAGCGTGTGTGTTTAGCATGTGCCAATGGCATGTGCGGCCATGTTGACCTAGTTGCAAGTCTTGCAAGCCTAGGGCGCTATGTTTGGCGTGGGCCAAAGGCATAGCGGCTTGGAAGTATGGCTTGCGGCACGTGTTGGCATGTGCCAATGGCACGTGCGGCCATGTTGACCTAGTTGCAAGTCTTGCAAACCTAGGGCGCTATGTTTGGCGTGGGCCCAAGGCATAGCGGCTTAGAAATATGGCTTGCGGCACGTGTTGGCATGTGCCAATGGCACGCGTGCGGCCATGTTGACCTAGTTGCAAGTCTTGCAAACCTAGGGCGCTATGTTTAGCGTGGGCCAAAGGCATAGCGGCTTAGAAATACGGCTTGCGGCACGTGTTGGCATGTGCCAATGGCACGTGTTGGCATGTGCCAATGGCACGTGCGGCCATGTTGACCTAGTTGAAAGTCTTGCAAACCTAGGGCGCTATGTTTGGCGTGGGCCCAAGGCATAGCGGCTTAGAAATATGGCTTGCGGCACGTGTTGGCATGTGCCAATGGCACGTGCGGCCATGTTGACCTAGTTGCAAGTCTTGCAAACCTAGGGCGCTATGTTTGGCGTGGGCCAAAGGCATAGCGGCTCGGAAATATGGCTTGCGGCACGTGTTGTCATGTGCCAATGGCACGTGCGGCCATGTTGACCTAGTTGCAAGTCTTGCAAACCTAGGGCGCGAAGTTTGGTGTGGGCCAAAGGCATAGCAGCTCGGAAATATGGCTTGCGGCATGTGTTGGCATGTGCCAATGGCACGTGCGGCCATGTTGACCTAGTTGCAAGTCTTGCAAACCTAGGGCGCTATGTTTGGCGTGGGCCAAAGGCATAGCGGCTTGGAAGTATGGCTTGCGGCACGTGTTGGCATGTGCCAATGGCACGTGCGGCCATGTTGACCTAGTTGCAAGTCTTGCAAACCTAGGGCGCTATGTTTGGCGTGGGCCAAAGGCATAGCGGCTTGGAATTTGGCGTTGTTGCCATGGTGCGCAGGGTGCGGCTTGGTTTGGCATGGTTGCCATGGTGCGTAGAGTGCGGCTTGGTTTGGCATGGTTGCCATGGTGCGCAGTAAGCGGCTTGGTTTGGCATGGTTGCCATGGTGAGCAGAGTGTGGCTTGGTTTGGCATGGTTGCCATGGTGCTTGAGAGTGCGGCTTGGTTTGGCATGGTTGCCATGGTGCGCGGGTGCGGCTTGGTTTGGCATGGTTGCCATGGTGCGCAGAGTGCGGCTTGGTTTGGCATGGTTGCCATGGTGCGCAGTATGCGGCTTGGTTTGGCATGGTTGCCATGGTGCGCAGAGTGCGGCTTGGTTTGGCATGGTTGCCATGGTGCGCGATGATGCGGCTTGGTTTGGCATGGTTGCCATGGTGCGCAGAGTGCGGCTTGGTTTGGCATGGTTGCCATGGTGCGCAGTATGCGGCTTGGTTTGGCATGGTTGCCATGGTGAGCAGAGTGCGGCTTGGTTTGGCATGGTTGCCATGGTGCGCAGTATGCGGCTTGGTTTGGCATGGTTGCCATGGTGCGCAGAGTGCGGCTTGGTTTTGGAATTAGGGTTCTGTGTTGGAAACCCTAATCTGGTATTTTGAAAAATACCCCTATTAATTATTTACACTGAGTTAAATGCTCTTAGTTAATGTGTTGCGGGTAACACTAGGTCATGGGGTTTTACGATTTTACCCCTTGTCTAAAATCCACCATCAACAGCAGGTAACCGAACTCTATTTTGATGGAGGTTTTTCAGAGTTTGGTTATATTTTTCCAGAAAACGTAGCCAAACTATTTTTATTGAGTATACAGTTCGGTTTAGTCGAGTTTACTCGGTTCGGCAAGATCGCAAATTACTATTATAGAATAGCTAACCGAACTTTAGAGTTCGGTTTAGTCGAGTGTACTAATTTTGTTGCCGAACTTCTAATAGAAAATCGTTCATTCCAAGTTTGGCAAGATCGTAAAATTTTTCTAGAAATTAGATAACCGAACTCTCTATTCGGCAAGGTCGATAAAATTGTTTACATTTCCGAACATTTAAGTGGTTCTTGTTTGTGGTTGGTATTGACGTTGTGCTATTTATCGTAGGTTGCATGTGATCTAATACCGATGGAAAATCAACCTTCCCCAGTTGATATTTTGTACGATGGCACATCCTATCACTATCCGGTAGAGGCAAAGAGTTGGGCTAGACAACATGCACAAAAAGACATGTGCGTATTAGTTTTGAATGGGAGAGAAAGCCATAATCTCTTTGAAATGGTTTGTCAGAGAAGCGGTGATCCCGGAAAAGCCACAAGAGGAAGGGTTATGTTTATAATGGAAAGACAAATAGGAAGAACAAATCTTTCTCAAAGAAGATTATATGCCCATTCAAGCTAGCATTGAATTACAACAAAGATTTGGATGGATGGGTTCTCTACAAGGTTATGGAAGGTCGTCATAACCACCCTATTCTTCCTCTTCCTCTTGTCATTCTTCTTCTTCGGACTCTTTCTCTATTTCTTCTTTCAACTCTTTCTCTTCTTCTCCTTCTTTTCCTTTTCCTTGTTCTTCTTCCTCTATATCTTCAATCTCTTCTTCTTCCTCTACATCCTCTACATCTTCATCTTCTTCTTTATTTCCTTGATCTTCATTTCCATGCTCTTCTTCATCATCTTTCTCTTCTTCAACAGCATGATCAATTGTATTATCCATCACCTCTTATAAGAAATGACATATCAGCTATCACCAGTTATGGTCAACTTATGTAGTGAGGATACGTAGTATCATCACCAGTTATGGTCAACTTATGTATTCCCAATTCAATCAACTTATAAGTATCATCTTCCAGTTTCAATGACATATCAGCTATCACCAGTTATGGTCAACTTAGGTCTTTGAGTTTGTGAAATTATTCAAAAATTGCGTTACCTTGATCAAGCAATTTCACAAACTCAAAGACATAATCGAACATTAAAGAGATCAATCACATGTACATACCTGACCACCAATCACATATATATGCCTGACTGCCTGTCAGGGGCGGAGCCAGGTTTTAGGAAATGGGTTGATCTTTCCTAAATGGTTTCAGGACAAAGGCTTAAGAAGCTACCCAAAGGATGGACATAGGTGATACAAATAAACAAAAACTTAATGAAAGAAATCTTAACAGCAAAAATGACACCATCAAAAGGCAAAATCATAGATGTTAGGAAACACAAAGGAACAACACATCTTCACATTTGATTTCCCAGACAAATTTCAGATTAATTAGGTAAATGATCACTCAAATAATATCCAGCATCTTGTTCTTAATTCAACCTTAATTCCCAACACACAAGGATCCAGCCTTTCTCTTATTTCCGAAATCGCTCTTCCCAAATGTGCCGGTGCCGGAGTATGCCGACTCATTATTATCAAAAGAATAATAACAGCAAAACCAAGTTATTGATTCAATAATGAAAGAAATAAAGAAAAACTTTTGGAGGAGGAAGAGAAAGCAAGACAACTCACGAGCATTATATGCTAAAAGAAACAAGATCAAGCAGGTGGTAATAAAACTCGTCAAGGAGTGTGTTTTAGCCATCGTTTAAACACCTACAGACTAGTTTTGATGATTTTGGAAATTTATTGTAATTTCATGATCTACGTACATAATCCAAATTCAGGTTTGCTTGACGAACATTAATTTGAAGACACGTTCATGGCCGGCACACTAGTTTATTCATGTCATGGACAGCTTGGGAAGGTGAGTGTGTAGCACGTCGAGAGATTGATAAATGGGATTCCGGATAGGATACTGGAATCATTTGAAAAGAATTAGAGCCTTAGAGGTTCAGGTTTGTCAAACTAATGTAGGAATTATGGGTATTGGACTGGACTTCGTCCCTCGAATGACAAAATGCATTGCCTCCAATACGTGTTGAAATCTGTGGACTAGATGTGTTGACGTCCCTCAAGGGGGTGGTCAGTATGTAAGATTAATGTCTGATGTCATAGTGAAACGAACATCTACATCTTTGTTGAAAAGTATCCCATCACCGAGTCAATGATCCTGTCTACATCTTCAATCCTGCCACTTCGGAATACATTAACCTTCCTCGTTTGAAACGAACATCTGGTTACGTTATAAGTGGATTCGGCTACCATCCTTTGAGTAATGAGTACAAAGTAAATGCGAATCCATTACCCGTACAGAGAATACGACTTTGTGCCAGACCCCAAAGGATTTGTTGAGATATACACCCTTGGGCGTAACACTGGAGGGAAGTCAGCTACTTATTGTGCAAAAGGGGTGTTCTTGCAAATGGATCACTATACTGGTTAGACTACGAGAAAAATAAAATCGTTGCTTTAGACTTAGCAGATGAAGAATTCGATGGCTCCCGTCTATGCCACAATGTTTTAGTGGAAACACGAAGACTCCCAGATACCTAATCAAGGTACTGGGAGGAGATATATGTATTGTCCATTCAGATGTAGATCACCCAATGGACATATGGTCATACAGATTTAAGGAGAAGAAAACTAATGATACCAGTGATAAAGAAGAGGAGTATGAACCCAGGAGCTGGAGCTTGGAGATCCGTATACCAAGTTCTGTCAACACCAAGGCTGTTTTTCTTGAGCCGTTTGCCCTCACAAGAGACAATAGAGTTCTACTGCGGAATGGAACAGGTCTTTTTTGTTACGACACGAAAGCTGAAAATTTAGACATAATTGTGGACGAAAGCTGGCACGAATTTACCACTTTTCAAGGAGTCCCACATATGAATAGCCTCCTTTCAATGAAATCTCCTGGTGGGAAGCTAAGGACTAGAACTGTGCAGCACAAGGAAAACAAGATGCCCAAAACGAGTAATATAAGATTATAGTAGATGATTAAGAGGCAGCTCTCATAGTCTAGGTCAGAGTTACGAGCCTTTGCTCCTAAGAATTTTTGTGCCCCTACCTCTCTACAGGTGTGCTTTTTAGGATCTTGACCACGCCTCCACATCAGTACTAACTTACCGAGTATTTATCACTTAAGAAGATACTGACGGTATTTAGGATCTGACCTCATCATGTATTTAATTTGTCATACTTGCATGCAACCAACATGCGTGCGTGGTAGCCCATCCCTTTCACCTATCTACGCGTGTTATGTGTAATCCATGTCTTTGATAAGCTCGATTTTTTTTTTTTTTATCATGTCAGTTTTTTTCTGGCTCGGGCTATCTTCTGCAGTTCTAAGTGTCCATCTGTTCGCATGTAGAAGTGAAAGTGCTTCTGCATTTCTATAACCAAAGTCATTCTCAATGGAAGTTATCCAAGATCAGAAAAGGATTAAAAATGTTGATCGAGAGCCTCATTCCCCATCTTGAGCTAGCTAAGCGTTTGTGCAACTTTCATGACATCCAAGTGACGTTTTTTTGTGTACACAACTGAAGCTTCTGTGGCTCAATCTCATTACCTCAACTCACACCCTCTTCCCGAATCTCTTCACGTTTATCACCTTCCGTCGAGAGACATTTCTCCTTTTGTAACAGATTCTACTGATGTTTTAACTCGTGCCACTATAATCATCCGGGAATCTCTTCCTGATGTCGAATCCTACATTGTCAGCAGTCACGATAAGAAGAAGGTCCACGGTGACGCTAGTGTTAGCCCTGTAAATGTTCTGGTAGCTGATTGTTTCGTTACTGACAGTTTTGATATCGCTGATAAAGTGGGCATACCTAAATATGTATTCTTCTGTCCTGCAGCTGATTTATTCCCCTTCATGATATATCTTCCTATACTTAATTGTCAAGTGCAAGGTGAGTACGTTGATCTCAAAGAGCCAATTCAAATCCCTGGTTGTAAACCACTTCAACCAGGGGATCTAGTTGAGCAGGTTAGGAATCGCAAGACCAAGGGGTATAAGTGGTTCTTACACCATGCAAGCAGGTTTCCCATGGCTGATGGGGTTCTCTTAAACACCAGCCAAGATCTTGAGCCTAAGACTATTAAGGCATTGCGAGAAGACCCAATCTTACGACAATTAGGTACTCCATGTGTATATCCAGTTGGTCCGCTTGTTCGGGCACCATTGGCAAAAGTAGTGAAACATGAACAGTATATGACATGGCTTAACCAGCAACCGCAGGACTCAGTGATATATGTTTCATTCGGCAGTGAAGGAATATTATCCTCTGAGCAGATAACGGAGTTAGCATGGGGTTTAGAACTGAGTCGAAGACCATTCATATGGGTCGTTCGGAAACCAGTAGAAGCCTCCTCAGCATTCAGTGTGGGTAATAATCCTGATGAATATTTACCACATGATTACCAAAACAGGATCAGTGGCGTAGGCTTGGTGATCCCTTCATGGGCACCACAAGTGGAGATACTGAGTCACTCATCCGTAGGTGGATTTCTAAGTCACTGTGGCTGGAACTCTACATTAGAAAGCATATGCCAGCATGGCCATTATATGCAGAACAACGGAGTAACTCTGCGATGCTTGAAGAAGAGATTGGAGTTGCCGTCAGAGTGAAGGTAAATAGTGATAATGACGTTGTGGGTAGGGAAGAGATTGCAAAATTAGTAAGGTTGTTAATGGAGGAAGGAAATGAAGAATCTGAGAACTAGAGCAAAACAACTTCAGAAATTGATGATTCAAGCTGTGAATGAAGGAGGGTCTTCTTACAATTCAGTATCAGAGATAGCAAATGAAAGGAAAACGGGATGCAACTTGCTTTGAGGAAGATATTGCTCCATTCTACCAACAGTTGCAATCAATACGAAGAAAAAAAAAGAAAAAGCAATATCAATACTACGAAGTATGTACAGTGTATTTTTCAGGCTGCTGGTGCTGGAAGGGTAAGCCAAAAGCTTCCATATTGAGATGCTTCATATCAATACAACGAAGTATGTACACTATGAAGGCATTGGCAACAAAATAAAGAAAATCCTACTCAGGGCTGAGTGCAGCATCCATGAAAAAAGTTTTACAAATCAAAACACCCCGAAGTTCATCAATAAATCCATAGAACTCTCCCCAATGAAATATTTACAGAACGAAATATTAACTAAGGTTTTTCGTTATGATGTGGATCCTAAGAAAATGCTGATAGCTGTCATCGAGATATAAACAAGTCTCAAACAAGTCTCGAACATTACATTTTTCATCATTGGATTCATTAAGAGATACTCAAAAAAGGGAAAGAAAAAACCTTCAAAATATGTCAGTCTTGCTTCATGCATCTTCCTAGATTTCTCATGCTTTATCTTCCTTTTCAACTTCGTTTCTTTCAGATTTCTGCTTTCCTATCTTTCTTTTGTCCATTGGCACCGCATTAACTGATGAACTGTGGCTCTACATACAAATAGTTAGAGGAACGAACCATCAGTAAATGATAAACACCTCATAACCTACATACTTAAAGACGAAACTGGAGCAAAAGAATCAAACCTTTGCAGAATGAACCAATCCTCTAGCCTCCAGACTCCTCAACCTTTCTTCAAGCTGCTCAAGAGCATTATAATCAGAAAGGTGTTTAAAATACAAATTCTGAAAGAAAAAAGAACAAAGCTCAATATCTCTTACCTTGGCACGATTCTCCAATGTAAACAAGTCTACTTCAAAGGTAATTGACAAGCATTATAATGTTGAGGTTCTATCAAGTAACAAAATATATGTACATAAGTAAATCAAAACAAAATATATAACAACTGAATTGCTAACTAATCTTTCTATGTTCAGACAAGCGAAAATTACAAGACAACACTACCAGAATCAACTTATTGCTTAACTAATACCAATTACATATTTTGTCCCAATCTTATTGCTTAACTTGATACAAATTAATACTACAAACTAGAGGATTCCAAATGTGTAAAGATCTTAAATTTCCAGCAGATATACCAATTCAGCAGTTTTAGTGAGGTCGATGGCCGCGATGAGGTCAGTACTCATGAATTGATCTATTTCTGCCGCTTAAGAGCCCCAAGATTATGAACTTCAACATAAATTTGAGAACAGAAGCAGGTCTCATATATAAGAAGCTTCTGAACAGCAGAATGAACCTGAAGACAGAATCAGGTCTCACATACATATCGGATCATCCCTAGTTTTGTTATCGACGATGACTTCACCAGGAATGTTATCAAGGATTATTTGAGCAGGATTGTTACCAACGATTACTTCAGCCGGCCATCCTGCAAAAAGAGAAAAGAATAGAAATAAGATAACAAACAACTCAGAATCAAAATCTCATACAAAACACAAAGAAAAGCAGGAATTGAAACCCTAAATCAGGAAGAAAGCTAGATTGAAACATAAAGAAGCAGGAACAAAACAAACAACTGTACATTAATCTGAAAACTTGAATCAAAACCAAGAATAAAACACAAAGAAGCAGGAACTGAAACCATAAATCAAAAGCAACTTCCAAATCGAACGAAAATTGAAATCTGAAATCAATCAAGGCCCCTAATCAGACAAGAAAAATAAACAGAAACTGAAATGAAAAAAATTCGAAACCCTAATTCTTAACATCCCTAGATTTGCAAGAGAAATAAAATAAGATAAAAACTCGTAACCGTCCCTTCAACCAGAATAAGATACATACCTGAGAATAAGATCCGGTAACCTGAGAATGAAACAGAAGAGCAGAACCCTGAGAAGGAAAAAAGATAAAACAGGATGAGAATTTGTATAAATTTCTTAAACAAAACCCTTAAAAAACCATGAAAAATGGTAGATCGGATGAATCAGATACAAACCTTCACTAGGAATCAAAGAAGTAATATATCAATTCGCCAGATCCGTAACAAACATAAATCGGATGAATCAGATACAAACCTTTAAGAAATTGGATTTGAGAGGATAAGTCATTATGACAATTTCTTCTCCTCAATCTCCAAGGTACATGTAAAGCTTTCCATGTAAGACCAAAACTAATTTCATCATAAACCGCCATCTGATTTTGGAAAACGGCAAGCAAAACTTAGGTTTACTGGTTTTCCCTCTGCCGCCTCACTCACTCATTCACGCTGGTACTCTCTCTGTATTGAACTAAACTGGAACGCATGCTTATCCCTAGGACTCAGATTTATAATGAAATTATGTGATTACTAAATTATCCTTAAAACTTATCCCGACTTGCAGCCCAATGTTCTGGCCCGGCCCGTTATAACAATTTTTGTATCCCTATATTGCTTTCAGCGAAATTCTTGTTTTGCCAAAAACTTATTAGGATTTTGATCAACAGACGATCAATGAATCAGGCGGCGGCTCCTCGTAAGGATCCTGCAATAGAGACTACGGTCCCTTGTAGCCTTGAGGATCTCTATAGAGGTACCTCCAAGAGGATGAAGATATCTAGGGAAATTGCTGATGCCAGTGGGTGAGTTTTGTTGCTTCCTGTCAACAATTTTTTTTTTTTTTTTTTTTCTTCTTTCTTCAGTTTAATAGATAGTAGTTCCGTTTGTTATTTTGGTTCTAGAATGGATCAAAAGTATGTTGTTCAAGTCCTTCCTCAGATGTTTTATTGGTACATATGTTGTGTTGCATATCCCTAACAAGTCCTCCCTGATCAGATGTTTTATTGGTAGTAAATACATATATTCTGTTGCCTATTTGGGTTTGCTTTCTTATCTATCTTGACTGATACTATCCCTGCAAGTCATCCTGGTTAAAAAAGATTGAATCTGAGTACATATTCATGAGTGTGTCTTTGGGCCTAGTTCGATAGCAGCTGATTTGTGTAATTGTTGTTCTATATATTGGATGCCCCATGGTGACTGCTGCTTGGTACGAAGGTTTCATACTGTTAGCTTACACTTCGTTTCAGGAATACGCAGCATGTGGAGGAGATTCTGACCATTGACACCAAACCCGGTTGGAAGAAGGGGACAAAAATCACATTCCCAGAAAAGGGCAATGTGAAGCCGAACACTATTCCAGCAGATTTGGTTTTTGTCATCGATGAGAAACCACATAGTACATTTACTAGAGAAGGAAATGATCTGGTTGTCACAGAAAGAATGTCATTGGTTGATGCTCTGACAGGGTCGTACACTAAAGTACATCTCACAACTCTTGATGGAAGGACTTTGACGATCCCCGTAGCTAATGTTATTCAGCCTACTCAGGAAGAGACTGTTCCGGGAGAGGGAATGCCATTACACAGTGACCCATCAAGGAAGGGTAACTTGAGAGTAAAGTTCCACATCGAGTTTCCAACAAGACTCACAGCCGAGCAGAAAGCCGGGATTAAAGGTTGTTAGCCCCATAAAAATCATAATGGAATCATGATCATTCGTGGGAGAGAATCTGTACAGGTAGGATGCTATAATTTTCCTGTGCTATGAATTAATTATAGAAACTTTTGTTCATTACAGTTGTTTAAATGGTAGTTGCAGTTGATGAACATACATATAAGGATGTTTTAGAAAGCTAGGATTATAATAGCAAACATGGCATCAAAAAACATGGAAGGTATTTCTTAAATGTTTGGGTGACCTTTTTTGTCTTTTAGTGTCGCCACTAATTCTTTTGGGGTCACCCCTAAAAATGCCTGGTTTTATAATAGCTTCGAAAGAAAAAAACGAACAAGAAGAGACTAAATCCTCTTGTTTCACTTTTGACACAACAAACATGGCAAAACTCTTATAATAATCATTGCATATATTAATGTCAGGATAATTATATTTCAAGGTTTAAATATTAATAGAAGAAATCCAGTGCATAAGAGTTTGATCCGTATATACCTTGCAACATCAATGAGCATAGCATAGAACGTGTAGACATAATATGGATTTTGTTTTGTTTCGGTTGGACTGACATTGACTGTATTAGCCGGCTGGCCGGCCGAGTAATATCA
Organism: Papaver armeniacum; assembly: GCA_023531295.1. Classification (NCBI taxonomy): domain Eukaryota; kingdom Viridiplantae; phylum Streptophyta; class Magnoliopsida; order Ranunculales; family Papaveraceae; genus Papaver; species Papaver armeniacum. The sequence goes on from JAJJWW010017635.1 coordinate 640,228, forward strand.
TATAATGAAGAATTTAATTAAACAAAGTGAACCCACCATCTGAAAGTCTTCAAATTCTCTCTGTGGAAAAACATCATTGGTATATTCTTTCGGTGATGGGATCTTTTGTTATTGAAGAGTTTATTGGTGACGGAGTTCTGAAAAATCTAGTACCAAAGCTCGTAGAGGAAGGCTGGGATGATATACCAACTCTGAAATTGATGAATTCCGATGATATGAATTCATTAAATATGAACCAACAACAAAAGGATGCACTTGAAATAAGGTCGCACCTACACGATAGAGGTCTCATGGAGTACGGAGATAAGCTAGAATTGTCTGGAAAGTCTCTCCCTGAAATTCTTAACATGAGCATTACAAATCTTGCATCTGAGTTTGGCATGAAGAGGGGTCACATTGCCCGTTTCACAGACAGAAAAAGTCCATGTCTCGGCGAAATGCCACCTGCATATGTTCCCCCACCATCTCGAAAGAAAGCAGCCCCATTACGATCGATAAGCACATATGTTCTCCCATCTCATAAGAAAGCCCCACTACGTTCCATGAGCGAAAATGTTCATGAAAATGAACTTTTATCTGGTGATCAATCCAAAAGGGTTGCAAGAAGAACTTATACACGAGGAAGCAGGATCTCGAGCCAATCTATGGACAATTCGATCTTTGATGTAAAGATAAAAGAAGGTCATGTATTTAAGGGGATTGTTGCTGCAGAACCTTCCGGGAATACATCATGCGGTTGTATACAAGCTTCTAATACATGTCAGGATAATACTCTTGCTCCATATTCATCTATCGAAAACATTTCAGTTCAGAAATTGGCGCCTGAGTATAATATCGGTATGGAACCTTTGGTGAAAACAAAGACTCCCCCGATGAGAGCTTCAGAGCTATGGCGCGATAGACCAGCTATATTACTTTGTATCAGGCGTCCAGGGTGCATTATGTGTCGAGCTGAGGCACATCAACTCTATGCAAGAAAACCTTTGTTTGACGCTTTGGGAGTTCAACTGATTGCGGTTTTGCTTGAACATATAGATTCCGAGGTGAAAGACTTTTGGCCTCGTTACTGGGGAGGTGTTGTGGTACTTGACCGAGAGATGAATTTCTTCAAAGCACTGGGAGGGGGTAAACTGCTCAAGGATAAATTCATTAAAGGATTCATTTTTAATCCACGGGCCATCGCAAATTACAGGCGCGCCAAAGCCATGGGAATAGCGCAAAATTTCAATGGAGAAGGTGAAATCAAAGGAGGGTTGTTTATAGTTGGTAGTGGAAAGAGTGGTATTGCTTATCAGTTTATTGAGAGAAACTTTGGTGATTGGGCTCCCGTTAGTGAAGTAATTGAGATATGTACCAGGATACAGGTACTGCATAACTAATACTATAAACTTTTATTTGGTCTTTGTTGTTATGACTGGAATTCGTAATCCCTCGTGGAATTTGTTTGCTATCATGTTAATTTTCTAATATCTTTTTGGAACTCAAGGTGTATAAGTTTTTTTTTTTTTTTTTTTTTTTTTTTTTTTTTTTTTTTTTTTGTATTAAAACATTTTAATTCATGCAATCTAAAGATTTAAAGGCCTAGACAAATAAAGCTCCCACGTTGAATGGTGAGGAAACCCTCGCTTCTTATTGGCCGAAATATGCCTTTTTGAGTTTTGTGAAACGAGCGTTTGGATGAGGACATTTGGCAACGTATGATTGGTTTAAAAAGAATAGGAAAAAGATTAAAAAAAAAAAAAAAAACCAAATTCAATCTGTGTTTGAGGAGAATTAGAGGTGAAACATGGAGAGATGAGAGGAAGAAGAAGAAGAATCTTATTAGGAAGATAAGTAGTTCTATTACATAGGTTACATTATATACATATAAATGGATAACCCATGGGACCAGCACATCCATGGGCCGTAGGCCCTGTAACACTCCCCTTGTGCGGTTCAATAACAAAACTTTATACATAGTGCTTCACATATAGTGCTTTGAATGTATTTCTTCAAATGACGTCCTCTCCTTGATGGCTTGTTCCGAAATCAATCGCTCCATTTAAAACTTTGACAAGTAAAAACCTAGTGGGATAAAACCTTGGTACAACTCTTCACATGTAGTACTTCACATGTTGTCTCGTATTTTACATATAGTTCGTCACATGCAATAAGATCTTTAAAGATTGATGAGTCTAATTGCCTCGTTAAAACAAAGAGTACAATATTGATTAAACTTAGAACATAGTTGGATGTGTATATGTTGCCTCATTAAAACCTTGACAAGGAAAACCCAGTGGGATAAAATCTTGACGAAGGGAAAAGAGTACAACGTGACAGATGCAAGTAAAGGTGATCCGTAGCATATGATCACTTTGCTCCGTTGAAGTTGACTAGTTGCTTCACAACTCCTAAGGAAGAAAATCGTTGTAGGAAAGATAATAGTCTTACCTGGGAAATTACATTCCAGGTGTTTGTTGTTGTCTCATTAAAAACCATGCCGAGTAACAAAACCCTGTGGGAAAAAGTAACCTTGGTGAAGGAAAATAGTTCAACACACCATTATATTCTCCTCCTGATGTCAGACAATTTTCATTAGTCTAATGTAGTCAAAAGGAGTTTATCACACTGTACTTTGGTGATGACTTGAATGTTTATAAGACCATGTTGTTGATTCTGGAAGTTACCTTGCTTAACGGACTATCACGTTTCATTTCTTTGATTCAGATATTTTCAGTAATATCAACGCGATCTTTATGTCTGCAACGTTCAACATACTTGATTTTTTTAGTGTTATCTCGCTAAAAACCTTGTCGAGAGACAAAACCCTTTGGGAAAAACTATTCTCGATTGAAGGGAAAAAGAGTACAACACAGCATTAAATTTCGAAGTAAAATATGTCGACATCATATCCTTGGATCCTCCCTCTGATGTTGGAATCTCCCCCTGACTACTTTCAGAGTTGTTATAGACTGTTCATTTAGTCATGTACTTTTCAAAACTGAATATCGGTAACGACCTAGAAAATAGTCTATCGTATCTCCCCCTGATTACTTTCGTTGGAGAAGAGATTCTTGTTCCTTTATAATCAACAACTTTTGGATTGCACTTTCATTAGCATTCCTTTTAATGTCTTTGCAGGGATAAACCAATTTTATGTCAATGGTGACCTTTAAGTACATGATAACATTCATGATACCATTCCAATGACGTTGCGTTGGCGCTGAGATATATCTGGCTAACAAGTTCACTGAGGATGTAACATTTGGTCGAGCACATTATGCTAAGTACAATAATGCGTCTATTATACTTAGATAAGGGAAGTTCATCTCCTGATACAACTTCGCCATCTTCCTTTAGACGAATTGGTCATTTATGTACATTTGCAACTCGACTAACCATGGGAGTGCTAGCAGGATGCATGTCCTTGTTAAATTGCCTGATAATGACATATGCAAACTGGTGGAATAATATACCACAAGTTCGGTCTTCTAGTTCAGAACATAGATAAGATCAAGATTTTCCAGGATTTTCATCTCAAATTCAGATTGAAATATCTTGTAAGATCTCCTATTCCATTAAGAGTATTTATCATGTCCATGCCATCGACATAGATAGCTACAATTCTGAATCAGGAACTTATTTAATACGCATGGTACAAAACCTTACTTGTTTATCCCTTCCCAATCAAATAGTCACTTAGACGGGCCACATCCGCCTGATTGTTTAAATCAATAAGTGAGTGTTCCAGTGTAACTGCGAACACACTCCGTGGTTTAGAGTCATTTGACTTGGGAAGCAAAAGTCCATCATGCACTTTTGCAAATATATTTGAATCTAATTCTCCAGAGATATAACCACATCTACTATGTTTCAAGTTCTTTTGAAACTACCGAGCAAACTAATTAACTGAACATTATGATGTTCAAAAGAGTAAGCGATCCATGGGTTTGTGAGAAACCTCGCGCCACAAGGTGATTCTTATACTTTAAAACCTCATTCTTCTCACTACACTTTATGACAAATAACCACATATGTCCCACAGGCTTTACACTAGGTTGGTTAGCACTACCACACCAAATACCCGTATATATGTCAAAGAACTAAGTTCTACCTGGATTGTGTAGGCCAAATATGTTATTTATTTGAAATTAATCAAAATAAAGCATGGTCCGATATCATTGTGCTCTACTTCTAGAGCAACTATTTATGGATTATAACATCATTGTGCACGCACGATCCTTCCATTGACTCATGTGCATTCTCATAATCCGTTAGGATTTCATTGTTCTCTAGAATCATTTAAAACTTTGGAGCGTCCTCCCATTTGATTCATGGACATATATTCAGAGACAATATTATGAGATGATTTCTGATGATATAAATAAGTTGTGCCTTACTCACCTACTTTCTTTCTAGGTGAGCATTGATCGAACCTGTTGGTATCTCCATCTTCCTTTATGGATCCACGGCCTCAACTACACTTCCACCAAGTTTAGTTGCAACACCTTAGTCTATGGTGTACCCCATACTGAGGATTTCTAACCTTGCAGGAATATTTGCAGCTGGTATGTGTGATCTTGTCACTTTAGCGACGTCAGTGTACATTCTGAAAATCGATTATTTTTTGTCACTTCACGTTTACATTTGATGAGTATTAGAATCAATATGAGACACAGTGGGAACACACCACGAAAATTCCTGACGTTCCCTTAGAAAATAATTTTTCTTATCTCCCCCTAACGACGGGAAGATTGTCTCATTAAAATGACAACCCGGTAAGAGATCTCCTGCCAAAGGTTTTTAAAATGAGGATAATTGTTGAGAGTAAATATCCAACAAAATTACTTAATCATTTTCGTGACCCATCATAGTACGATGTGGACTCATAATGGCACATATATAGTGCAACCAAAAAATGCGTAAAAACATGAATGTCGGGCTTAAATCCAGTTACCAACTGGTACGCAGAAAAGATTGACTAATATTGGGTTATAAAAACAAATTAAGTAAGATGCGTGTAATATTTCATATCCCCAAAGCAATAAAAGATAGGTTGGTACGCATAACCTATTCCTTAGGCACCATCTGTAACCTTTGATGGTAGCCTCTGCGAGATCATTGGGTATAAGATGCTCTGCATTGATCTTATTAAACATGCAATATTCATCAAGTCCTTTTGATGTAAATTCTCTAGCATTAACAAGGTTGGTTATCCTTTGCACTTTGCATTGTGTAATATGTGCTAGGAGTTTTCAAACACAAATTTCTTGGGAACTATAACTAGTCCAAAATGTCAAAACATTCACCAGATCCATCAGTCACTTTAATGGTCCGCATTCTGCATGAATATTTTTCTAAAGTTCACCTTGTTTTCTTTGTAATATGGAATTTTTACCATTTGCATCTTAGAATGGTCTCGATCATGTTTTACTGAAGACTTTTTAAAAATGAGTGATATACTTTCTTACCTAAAAGCATAATGGGAAGGGGTGTTTTGCATCTAGTAATTTAGAAAACACTTATTGAGAGATATGTCGTCACTTTGCATTCTGTCAATCTTTTTCCCATTTTTGTTCACTCAAATAAAGTGATATTTGTATGAGTTCTTTCAAAATAATCATCATGTCACAGCCAAAGTTTCTTCATGGTTATGCCCAAAGCCTGTATGATTCAGTTTCCAACATTTCATTGTCGGAGTCAATATGATTCAATAATCCAAATATTATAGTGAATTACATTGCACTAGATTGACTCATTAGTTTCTCTAAAATATATTTCCTTCCAAATATATTAGAGACTATAAAAGATGATATCAATTACATTCTCATCATTTTGATGTTCCACATGATATCCATTTGCACGGGTTACTTGGGAATTTAACAAGGTGTGATTATCTCTTGGTACATATAGAGATTTTGCTGCGTCTTTGTTCTATCTTGAAAGAAAAATGAGCAGTGCTGCGCTCGATAAGATAGTCAATTGGCAAGGCAAAGTTCTTGTTGCCATTAAAGTTGATGTGAAAATTGGTTGTTACTATGATACACATACACATACACATTATATTGTATATACCAACACCTATGACCAGGTGCATTTCCAACTCTTTTATTTACGATGAGAGCTAGAATTACATTTTTAGCCGATCCCATGTTCAATTGATACCTATACTTTGGTGTCATTACTGCTGGGAAAAAATAATAATGTTTTTTTTCATGATATATATGTCCCTTTTCACATGATTTATATGAGTCGGTACGTCTAACCCTCATTACTTTGGGGTTTTTTCCATTTTCAATTTTGTTACATTTAGCTTAATTTGAGAAATTTCTTTATCTCAATAGGCGAAGAAAATCTCACTACAAATGTCAATCACTTACTTTAGGTTGAATATATTACTAAAGATAATTCTCTTGTTGTCATACTTTAACATATACCGGTTCGTTAGTATTATGGATGAAGTAGAGAAATGAAAATTTTATGACTCATGTCATCTTTTGTGAGTTCTTCCACAAAAATTGGAATACATGTGATTTTATTTGAACGTATTTTTTGAAACTATTGACAGATTAATAGTCGAGTAAGTGGATACATTCCACGGAACATTCAAAAATTTTGGGAAAATATCAAGTATCCAATAATGGTGCTCAAGTACTTCTAAGCCCCAAATGAATACATTGGAATTGAGTTGGTACAACCAATTAAACAAAATACACCATTCAACTATATCCAATATCATATTCAAGAGAACAAATTAACATTAGGACCAAAATTCTTAATGATCGAGATTAACGGTAATAATTTAAATTAACAGTTTATATGCTATGGACTTATCTTAAGACAAACAAAAAACAACTAGCTAGACATGTTTCCAAAACAATATACAGGCCCAAAACAAATAAACAAGCCCAAGTAGGTGTTTGATGTTACACACCTCAAATTTTTTTATTTTTTTTTCGGTACACCCAACGTATACACAGAACCAGATCCCAATAGCACATGCACGCCGGGATTACCAAAACAGGATAGGAAAGGACAGCCCATAACGAACGGGACGGGGATAGGATAGCCCAAAACTAAGCCCAGGACGGGATAGGACAACCCAGAGGCAGGATGGGACAGGATAGGACAGCCCCAGGAACGGAACAGGATAGAACAGGACCGCACCCGGAGCAGGACAGGAAGAGGACCGCACCCGGTACAGAGGATGGAACAGGACCGGGAACCCTTCCTCTTCTTTTCCCAGATGATGAACAAATGGGATCTCGGGAAAATCTAACAGATTTTCTACCACAAGTTAAACCACATACAAACAAATTAGTGTATGTGCAATATAATCCAATCAACCCATCAGTACAAATCAAAATCAACAGATTTTTACTAAATTAAAATCAATCCAATTCCGATTCAGTACGATACGAAATTCCTCTCCTCCATTAAAAAATTAAATCAATATCAATATCAATCAATATCAGCAGATTTCCTTTCCTCCGTCGATTAAAAATAAAATTATAATTAAAATAAAAATTAAATTAGATTAAATCTGTCAAAATCAAAAAGGAAGAGAGACACTTAGCTTATCGATTGATTCCATAATATCATTGATATAAAATCCGAACACCCCCCTTTTTTTTGAACAACCTTTGTTTATCATCCATTTAGAAAAAAAAATAAAAATCAAATCGCTCGGCGGTATAGCATCGGGCATGATAACGTGTTTGAGGAGAATTAGAGGTGAAACATGGAGAGATGAGAGGAAGAAGAAGAAGAATCTTATCAGGAAGATAAGTAGTTCTATTACATAGGTTACATTATTTACATATAAATGGATAACCCATGGACCGCACATCAATGAGCCGTAGGCCCTGTAACAATATGGAATTTATAAAGTGACAATATTTAGCTGAAGACGACAACATATGATTGATTTAAAAATTACGAACTTAAGAGGAAACCCTAACTTGCCATGTTTGGAATTGTATGGAAGTCCAAATTCAATTTGTAAATCGAGTAATTGCTATATTAGAACTATTTTTTTCCAAATTAATATATAAAGGGGGAAATCCTCATATTTTCTGCGAAAATAAAAGGAAAAAATAAATAAAATTTTCACATATCCGCCACCTATTTAATGTATTTGCCCCGCCAGACCAAATCAAAAATACAACTCCACGGGGCGGGGTGAAGCCCCGCGCTCACCAAATCGAAAATGCATTTCCACGAGGCGGGGCGAAGACCCGCGCACACCAAGTTAAAAGGAAAAAAATAAATAAAATTTGCACCTATTTTCAACCTATTTAATTTATTTTCCCCGCCATACTACATCAAAAATACATCTCCATGAGGCGGGGCAAAGCCCCGTGCACACCAAATCATGCATCTCCATGGGGCAAGGCCAAGCCCTACGCACACCAAATCAAAAATACATTGCCACGGGGCGGCAAGGCCCCCACGCACACCAAGTTGAAAGAAAAAATATGCACACGGGCACAAATCTAGTTATTATTTATAAATAAAAGAGTACTACATTAACTAGTTGGAAGCCTAACAAGTTAAGCTCCAACAACATACTATTACATTAATTGAACAGGTTGTTGTGCTAGCCTACCAGCGAACCTCATGGGTAACCTAGCCAGGAGATCCGAAGTGGATGGGGGGCTGAGATTGTAGAAACAGAAGGAAGATCAGTGTCAAATTATCCAAAATCTGCGTGGACATTGTTGCGGTTTTTAGTATCATACTTTTATTTTATTTTTTGATGTAATTTGGGGAATTGTTGACATTGATTTCTGCCATTTTTTATTTCTTATTGTATCAAATTCTAGAGCATCATTCTATCAGTCCAGAGGATAATAGATTAAAATAAATAAATTAGGGGATCATTAGAGCATCCACATTTTTTTTTGGTTAGTTCAAATTGTATTAATAGATAACAACATTTACAGAAAAGTTTACAAGAAAAGAGGTCAAAGACCCCAAAAACTTATAAACTAATTGAATCTTTAATAAGCAATATTTGGATATTCAACTGAATTAAAGCATCCACAACATTCAAATTAAACATACCATAATGGGGACACGATGGATTATTCTATACAAAGGGTAAACACAAATGGTAAAGCTTGTTTCTACACCAAAAGTAGAAGTGTTGCTGCTTCTCTAGAAGTAGAAGTCAAAACCAAAATGTTTTTGCTTCTTATAAAAAAAAATATTCCTGGTCTAGAAGTCATTCTAAAATTGTTTACCCAAACTAAGTGCTGACTTTTTTGTTTACATAAATCAAATTGCAACTTCTAGAGTGATACTCAAACAGGCTATAAATTTAGAATTTGGATTTAGATATTTCAGTTCTATATAAATATTGGGGTGGATCTTTGGTGAAAGGAAAGACTCTTCCGATGAAAGCTTTAGAGCTATGGCGTGATAGACCAGCTATACTACTTTTTATAAAACATCTAGGGTGCATCATATGTTGAGCTGAGGCACATCAACACTCTACAAGAAAGAACTCAACTAATTGTGGTTTTGCTTGAAAATGTAGATTCTGAGGTAAAAGACTTTTGGCCTCATTATCGGGGAGGTGTTGTGGTACTTGACTGGGAAATAAATTTCTTCCCATTATTCAAAGCTCCAATATTTTGAGTTCATCGCTAGTTTAAAAGTAAATACTTCTAAAACGAGATTAGTCGTACTGGGAGATGCACCAGACTTACCTTCATGGGCAGCAGAACTTGGTTGCTCTATTGATGGCTTGCCTTTTATGTATTTGGGTATGCCACTTGGTACCAAGTCGGGCTCAAAAAGGAATTTGGGATCCAATTATTAAGAAGTTTGACGCAAAATTGTCACCTTGGAGAAACATTTCTCTACCTAAGGGAGGTAAACGTGTCATATAAAGATGTATCATAGATTCGTAATAGTAGTTCATTAGATAAAGTGACAATTGTTCTACATAACCTTAATCAAGTGGTATGATGGTCCTCATGTTTAAGGAGTTTAGAAGTAGTCAAAGGACCACCACTATTCTAGAAGAAAAGAAAACAAAAACAAAAAAAAAAAACTTAAGAACCGTTTTTTGGGGACCAGTCTTTTTTCGGGGGACCATGGTTTTATTTTGGGTAAAGACATTAGAAGTAATTATAGGTCACCCCATATCTAGTTATTTATTTAATACCTAATTTACCCTCTTAATTAATTTTAGGTTATGATTAGTGAAATGATTTAGTTAAAAACAATTAGTGAGATTAAATTAAAAGTTGGGTTTATTATTAGTTGAGTAGAATTATTGTGAGAGTAGAGTTAGAGAAGATGATTGAGAAAAACATGAAAAATAATTTTTTTTTTCCAATTCACCCCCTTTGAGTATTCAAATGATGGATTTTATCAACCACAACCGGAGGAAGAGTATTTGGGTGAACAAGTATGCTCCAAACTTAGATAATGTATGTTGAATTGGTAAAAACTTCCCCAAAAATGTAAAATTTTGAATTGGATTTTGAGCATTCGGTTATTTTATATGAAGAACAAGTAACCGAACTCATCTGAAGGTGTAGTTCGGTTGCTTTGTGTGGATGAAAAAGTAACCGAACTCATCTGAATGTGTAGTTCGGTTGCCTTGGGAGATAAACAAGTAACCAAACTAGTTTGAAGGTGTAGTTCGGTTGCTTGATCCAAAAACGCAGGTTACCGAACTCCATATTAATGGAAGCTCTGACATGCGGCGTTATGTTCGGTTGGTTCGCAACTAACCGAACTTTACGTACAAATAAATTTTAACCAAGTGTATAAGGTTCGGTTGGTTCGCAAATTGCATGCTTTGGCAATCCAACCGAACTAAGTTTAATAAGTTCGGTTGTTTCGCAAACTTGAGATCAATTGCACAACCAACCGAACTTAACAAACAAAATTTTTCTTATGTTTTTTAACCGTAGAGTTCGGTTACATGGCAGTTTTAAGATTTTTGCGAAATAACCGAACAAAGTTGATAGAGTTCGGTTATAAGAGAAATAAAAATAATGGGAAAAACAGTAAGGTTCGGTTACATGGCAACTTTTTTTCTTATGTTTTTAACCCTAGAGTTCGGTTACATGGCAGTTTTATACATTTATGCGAAACAACCGAACTCGTCAGTTCGGTAACATAGTTATAAAGCATACATAACCGAACTCATCTGAAGGTGTAGTTCGGTTGCTTTGTGAGGATGAACAAGTAACCGAACTCATCTGAATGTGTAGTTCGGTTGCCTTGTGATATGAACAAGTAACCGAACTCAAAACTGTAACCTCCATTAAACCTCTCCACAACTTCCATTTTCAACTCATTTTGATGATTACTTCTCATTTTTTCAACCAAAAACAAACGACAAGTAATGGGTTCGTGAGAATATATTTGCCAAAGATTTAAATTAAGTTATATATATAGAGGTGGTGGTGGTTGTTGGTGGTGGTGGTAATCGGTGGTTGGTGGTGGTGATAATCAGAGGTGGTGGTGGTGGTAATCGGCGGTGGTGGTGTGAGGAGGTGGTGGTGGTAATCGACGGCGGTGGGCGGTGGTGATGGTCGGAGGTGGTGGTGGTAGTAATCGGCGGTGATGGGCGGTGGTGGTGGGAGGAGGTGGTGGTTATATATAGAGTGAGAGAGAAGTGGTTATTAGGTTGGTTTTAAATTAAATTAGGTTAAGGGTAGGTTAGTAATTTCAACGCATTAGGACACCCCTTATAACTAGAGGGAAGGTGGCCTAATAAGACCATGGTCCCCTCTAGGGATGGTCATGGGGCGGGTATGGGGCGGGTATGGCAATCCCAGTCACTGCCCCGTTCGTTTAAAAAAATACCCATACCCGCCCCGTTACCCACACGAATTGGGGCGGGGCGGGTATGGGAAAAACCCATATGGGGCGGGTTTTTTATGGGTTACCCGTAACACTGAGTTAATACATAAAAAAATTATAATCAAAACTTAAATATGATTCAAACAAAAATAATAACGTATGAATAATGCAATCTAAAATTTTAAATTCAGAAATTCATTTTAAAGTGAACAAAAGAATCTTTAAATGACTTAATAGTTTTTCTACTTGTTCCTTTCTCATTCTATCTTCGCCCACATTAACCATTTCATTAGTTGCTTCATTTTTTCTATTTTAAATTTTAGAGAATGTATTTGATCACAACAAAGGAACGAAAATGATAAATATACAAGAACAATCAAAAATATAATAAATAAAAGAAAGCTCGACCAAGTGATGTAAAATAAAAATTCGATACAAATTTTTGCATAAAAGTCTAAACACTTATATTATGAAAGCTACGGGGCGGGTATGGGGTGGGGACCTTGAATCCCGTCCCCACCCCATCCCCGTAGCTTATGTTTTGGGTATTACCCGATCAGACCCCATCCCCATTTATGCGGGTAAAACCCTACCCAAATGGGGCGGGTACCCACGGGGATGGATTTGGGTGGGGCAAATGGCCATCCCTAGTCCCCTCAAATAAACCATGGTCCCCAAAAAAAAAATGGTTCAAACTTAATCACAAGACTTGTCAGTTTTACAAAAGAGACCGATCCAACTTGGTGATTTGTTGATTAAGCCCAACAGGCCAGCCTGAGTGCAAGAGCTCAAATAACAAACCCATTACCCACTCATATAAATCTGTACGCGGAGAAGCTAAAACTTCAGAACCCTTAAAACCCTAGCAAGTGGCGGCCGCCCCTCTCTCTTCCTCTCCATCTCTTTCATTTTCCTCTTAAAACCCTAAAACCTAACATCCAAAGAATCAAATCAAGATGGCTTTTGCTGCTAGAATCGGCATCCTTGTAAAACAAAGCATATCGTCAAATGGCCATGGCTCATTACCATCCATGTACACTGCTCTCCGGTCTATGTCAGGAGGATCAAACCTGTTTGTCGGAAGTCTTTCATATTCAACTGATGATTATTCTCTAAAGGAAGCATTCTCCACTTTCGGTGAAGTTCTTGAAGCTAAAGTTATCACTGACAGAGAAAATGGGAAATCAAGGGGATTTGGATTTGTTAATTATTCTTCCGAGGAGAGTGCTACTGCGGCTATTACTGGGATGGATGGTAAGGAACTTGCTGGGAGGACTATTCATGTAAGCTATGCTAACCAAAGACCTCCTCGCGGCGGTGGCGGTGGTGGTGGTTTCGGAGGCGGCGGTGGCAGCTGGTGATGGTGTTTACTAAACTGGTGGTGGAAAATTGAAATCAAAATTATGAGAAATGGGTCAGTTTTTTTTTGGTATGAATCTTTAGCTGTTAGATTTAATTTTCCATAAATTGCTTTTGTGTATACTTGGATCTCTAATCGGATTAGACTATTTCTGGTTGCATTACTTAATTTTAATTTTGAACTTTTAATACAGTTGGAGATATCTGGGATGTTGATTTCTAACTAATTAGAAATTAGAACTGTGTATTCTTGAGAAATTTGATCGGAGATCTTAATCACTTGTTAAGGCTTAGTCTTAGAAATTGAAGTTTGAGCTGACTAATTTGCCTGCCAAGAAATGTTGAACTGAAACCCAGTCTTGATCTTGCAACTGATGCCCATCAATAACAATAAAAGTCGCTAACTTGCAGAATTTGAATTGGCTTCGAAAAGAAAATTACACCAAATTGCTCTTTTGTTTTGCAATACATGATCAATTGTTGGCACAGCAGGTCCAATGCTACTTCCTACATTCTTTTCTTCCTGCTAAAACATGCACCAAAAGATCCTAAGATTAACATTTGTACTCATTTTGTTTGTATATTTACTCCAATGAACTTTTCAACAGAAGTTTCTCCTTCACATTACTATGTGTCCGTGTCATACTATGACATAAGGGCCATACACCTCAAATCTGCTAGGGTAACTGAAAGCCACTGAGAAGTGTCAAAGCTTCCGTGGATCGTATTGCTACTTTTGACAGTTATGGTTGGTGAACTAAAGAAACAAAAATCCTGGATGGGCTTGACTATTTTTTCTCACTGGGCTTAATCCTAAAACTTACACACAGTTATAAACCCAATTAGAAACTTTTTAGGGGTTGCCGGAGCCGGAGGAAGCCAAGCCGCCGTAGTGAAATGAGGTCTCCCAGGGAAACTAATAACTATGGGAACCCGAACCACCATGACTTGAGCGAGGGTTTCTTCAATTAGATCTGCTCGATCTTACATGATGCATTACCATGGCAATCAAAATGTGCTCAGTGGTTCAACATAAATAAAAAACGGCTCTTCGTAATGCTCGTGAATTCGTTTTTGTAATTTTACCAAGTACATTTGCTGGATGGGCTTCATTAGAATAGGTCTTAAGAAAAAGAAAAAAACCCTTTTTAAAATTTTGGCGTTAGCCGGAGCCGGGGGTCTACGGGAACTACCATGATCTGGTGCATGTTACATTCATGTCAATGGTGCATTACAATGTGCTCAGTGGTTCAACACAAATAAAAAAACGGCTCTTAGTAATGCTCGTGAAATCATTTTATACTTTTACTAACTACTTTTTTTGGTATAAGCTCAAGTGGATATTTCTTATGAACACTAAGCCCCGACGACTCCTCCATGTTTATGTCTTCCTTTTTCATGCCTTCCGGCAATTCCCAATCAAAGCAGTATAGCAGATTGGCCAGGATAAGCTCTATCGATATGAGTGCCATATTCATTCCAGGACAACTCCTTCGACCACCACCGAAAGGTATGAAATTAAAATTTTGTCCTCCAATGTACTCAATGGAGCGACTTTCAAACCTCTCTGGGATGAATTCCTCCGGCTTATCCCAATACTTTGGATCCCTCATGATAGCCCATGCATTTATTAGGATCCTAGTATTCGGGTATACACCGTATCCTTCAATGACATGATGCTTTATACATTCTCTTGGAATTAACAGTGCAGCTGGTGGGTGTAGTCGTAGAGTCTCTTTAACCACCATTTTTAGGTACAAGAAGTGACCAAGGTCAGATTCTTGTACCATCCTTTTCAATCCTAAATCATGACTTCTGATCTCTTCCTGTAATTTTTTCATTGTTTCTGGATTCTTCATCAGTTCCGTCATTGCCCAACTCATAGCTACAGCAGATGTGTCTATCCCACCAATAAGTACATCCTGAAAAAATATCTCTTTCTCGTATTAGATAGCACGCAAGGGAAATAAAGCAAGAAAATTAAAATTAATTTGCTCTCAGCTCATGGCAAGCTACCCCTAACTTCACTGCCGGAGCCATGGTAAGCAGAGAAACAGGTAAGCACTATGCACAATCAACCATTGATCCGTCTCTGCTTAATCATTAGGTGGGTTGGCTTTTTTTTTTGTGCAACATGCATAGCCTATACCGTAAGGTGAAGTCAGATGATTTGTGATGATCCACAAAAGTTTAAACTTATTTACGTCCATAACTTATTTAAGTATATCACTACAGTTGTCATTCTCGTAGTTGAGATGAATTAAGTTCCGAGTTCGAGAAAAAAAAATTAGCCCAGTACCCAAAAATAAATTCCTGGTTCCAGTCTCTCCCTGTTAGTTATAGAAAATAAATTGAATAAGAATAAGATAAACTACGTACCCAAAGAATTGCTTTGATATGGTCATTAGTGAGATCAATAGTACTTGTTCCGTCTTTTTTGATTTTCATTAAACCGTCTATGAGATCTTCATGTTCGGATTTCTGTCTCTCCCGGTTGAGATGCATGTCTATGATTTGCTGAAAGAAATCATCGAAATCATGAAAGCATTTCTCAATTCTCCCATGGACTCCAGTGATCCTGTCAAAAATCCAACCAACACTAGGAAAATAGTCAGATGCTGTAAATCCACTGATTACCGCCATGGTTTCGAGAAGGATATCCTGAAGTGTACCGTCACTAGACTGATCTCTACTTTGAAATGTCTTCCCAAAAACAGCCCTTGAGAGAATCCTGTCTATTAAACTTATCAACATCTTATAAACATCAATAGGATCAGTAGCAATAGAGATATAATCCATTATAACTGAAACTTCTTCCTCTCTGATTACTGCAAAAGATTTCACTCTTTTCATACTAAAAAGTTGAAGAGCACATATTTTTTTCATCTCTACCAAATAATCGCAGTAAGGGCCAAAACTAATGTCTAAGTAATTATTTGTAAGACGTTTTGGACCGGCCAATGGAGGTCTGTTGCAAAAATCAACATCATGTGTTTTTAAGACTTGCTCGGCGGCCTCGGCTGATGTGATTACAATTGTGGGTATACTTCCTAGTTGTAGAAGCATGACGGGGCCGTATTTTTGGGAGAGTTTATGCAGAATGCGGTGAGGAGGTTTGCCTAGTTGATGTAAGTTACCAATGATGGGAAGTTTGGGAGGACTAGGAGGACTGTTATGTTTGTTTTGATGATTGAATTTGATGAAGAAGTATAGAGGAAGCAAGATAAGTAGAAGTAGTAGTAGAACCGAACTGAAAGGAAAAAGCTCCATATTTCTAATTGACGAAACTAGATTTTCTTACCATCTTCGGGTTGTGTTAACATCTCTTTAAAGGAGATGGATTTGGGGACTTATGGATCTCATCAAGTAGACAATCTACCTAGAGCGTCTAATCCCATATGAAATTCATGATTATTTTGAAAAAAAAAAAAAAACTTTCTGGTCCTGGTGGTGGGACTCGGGAGTGCGATGCGTGCATAATTTTTTCTGTTTTAATCTTTTGTTGTGTTGCAATAACATTACCATCTACCACCAATCAGAAAAAAAACAAAATCACTAGGTAGCGTCTAATCGTGTCTCCCAATAATTTCTGTTTCCGAAAATGACCGATCATAAGAAAAAAAAAATCTGAAATTGAAGCAGACAACATGCACCTTATTAATGTGGGTTGGTTTGTGCTTTAAAAAAATGTGGGTTTATCATGAAGAATACATTTTTACGTTAGATGAAATCTCACACCTCAAATGTGTGGATGTTGTGTATATAGGGCTGTGCCAATGTCTGAATAATTACTGTAGATATTGTGTGCTTACAAGGAGGTAGTCAAATGAACTTTGTGGCATTATCTCTTTGTTGGCATTCTACTTCCTTCTCCTACACTGGTAATTTTATTTGGAGTTTAATCCCTGCTGCTATATTATGGACATTGTGGAAGGAGCGAAACAGCCGCACATTTGATAGCAACCATAACTACAAAACAGATGAAGATCAAGGAAACGAAGCTAAAACTTTAATCCTTCTTTGGGCTGCAGCCGCAGGTAGAAGAGTACATGTAAACTTTTCTAGCTCTATTCTCAATGATTGGGAGAATTTGTTTCCGTAAGATGATGTAATTTTTCCTTTTTTTTTTCCTACCTCTGATAGCCTGTACATTCTTTCTCCTTAATATATCTTCTTTTGTGATCAAAAAAAATGAAAATTCTACACTTTCATAGAATTTTTATTTGGGCAACTCCCCAGAAGATTTCATGAAAATTTAAGAGTTTCTAGTGAGTCTATGACAGTATTTTAGAGAGTCTGTGTGACTTAAAGATACAAATATATATAAAGTTAGAGTCTTTGTCTCGAAGCAACACAACTCTAGCCAATAATAACATGAGCATTTAAAGGACTTCTAGATGTCTTTAACCAATAACAATGGTTTTTTCCAGAATCTTAGAAACATAAACAAAGTCCTTATTCACGATTCCAAATTTGTTCACATTCCTCTAACAAGGAGGACTGTTATGTTTGTTTTGATTCTTGAATTGGGAAGTATAGAGGAAGCAAGATAAGTAGAAGTAGTAGAACGAAACTGTAAGGAAAAAGCTCCATATTTCTAAATGGTGAAGCAGAAGAAATTAGATTTTTTTACTATCTTCCGGTGGTGTTAACGTCTCTTTTAAAGGCGATGGATTTGGGGACTTAAGGATCTAATCAAGTAGACAATCTACTTAAAGCATTTAAACCCCATATGAAAGTCATGGTTGTTTGAAGTGATCTCATATGTTATCACTATCTTAATTCTACACCGTAAAATGTAGAAAAGATTTTTAGAAGATGGCAAACACTTTTACGTGAATTGTGAAATGGTCGGTAGATATAACACCACCTACTCACCTAGGATAAGGAGGGAAGGGGTGAAGTGATGAATGTCCAGTGTCTCGTGAAGTATCCTTGCAACATCAGCATCGACACAAGATCAACATCAGATTTGTTTTGCTGAAAAGAAAAAAAAAGATCTTTCTGGTCACAAGATGGTGTCTAATCGTGGTGGGACTTGGGATGGTGATGCGTGCATAGTTTTTTTGTCAGGTGAGATCACACCTTAAATGTGTGGATTTAGAAAATATGCCAAAGTTGAGCAATTATTGTTCATACCGTGTGCTCAGTCATGTTCTGGAAAGAATAATGGGTGGATGCTTTCAGGCTTCATTAAGGGCAAGCTGATCTCTTATCTTCGGGAAAACATGCTTGTGGTACAGTTATTATAAGCCCATAACAATAAGATAGGGTCGGTGGAATTAGGGCACCTTCTATATATTTACTTAATGCGACTTCCAAAACAAAATACGGGCATCAGCCGTTTCAAGTTTTTTATAGAAAACCCTAGCAGTATAGTAAGAATAAAAGAAGAATCACTTGTGATTCGATCATACCCATTGCAGCTGTCGGCCGTATTGATGGAGAACTTGAGTTCGGATATCGTACTAGACATACTTACTCGATTACCCAAGACCAAGAGAGGTTTCAAATCCGCCTTGCAATGCAGGAAAGTATGCAGACGCTGGAAAAATCTTCTGGGGAAACCGAAGACAGGTACGCTTTTCACAAAGAATTCTGAACATATTCGGGGTCCAGTCAAACTCTACTACAGAGAACAATCGTGCGAGATAGTTAATTCTAATTCTACCGCAGAAGAAAAACAAAATTTTGACAAGGTGACTACAAAGATAGGCGGCGTTGGTGATATGTGGTCGTTCAGCCTGGTTGGTAGTTTGAATGGTTTGGTATGTTACGTAAGTTTAGGGGGTATATACATTTCCAATCCCATCACTGGTGAACGTATCTGTCTTTCCAAGATGGATGGATATTTTGACTGTGCAGGGTTCGGTTATTGTCATTCCGCAGAAGCTTACAAGGTTGTTAAGATTTGCTACAGCGAATATCGCATGCGAAGCGTCCAAGTTTACACTCTTGGTGATGGCAATGGGTGGAGAGACAAACCGGAGATTATATATGAGTTTAGGAAACCGGTAGTTTTTGCTAATGGGGCTCTGTATTGGTTAAGTAAAACATCTAACTGTTATACTATTTTAGCTTTTGATTTAGCAGATGAAACATTTCAATGTCTCCCACCACCACCACCACCACCTGGTCATATTCAGTCCTATTCCTCTATGGATGTAAATCTCGGGTCGTTGGAAGGGAACCTGTATCTGTGTCTTCGTTACATAAAGGAAGGTGAACGTATGATGGATATATGGATATTCGAGAAGGAAAATATGAAGAACTGTACTCATCTGAAAGAGAATACCGAATTTACTTGGTCCATGTTATTTAGCAGAAAATGGGATTCAGGCTCACAATGTCAACTATTATCCCTGACGAAGAGTGAAGTTCTGCTATGGCAAGATGACGTTCTCACTTGTTATGACCCTACAACTTTTAAGAAAATATGGTATGCTCAAGGTAATAATAAAGGGGATGAGGTTCATCAAGCAATTCCCCATATGCATAGCCTGGTTTCGTTGAAAGATCTTGGAGAAAAGCTAGTTCCCCGGTCAGAAGGGCATCCGTAAAACGTCGCAACTCGGTGATATTTTCAGCTGAAGTTTTCACCTTCAGTTTACTCAGCAGATTTACTTGGGTAACTGAAAGCAACCGAGAATGGTAAAGCCGTCAAGGTAACCCAATTTTGGAGCGAGCTAGACCAGCCATTCCTTCATCATGTATAAATCGTTTGACTCTAACACTGTCAACTGAATTTCTTGGGTAACTGAAAGCAGCCAAGAATGGTCAAGGTAAGCCAATTTTGGAACGAGCGAGACCAGCCATTCCTTCATTATGTATAAATCGTTTGATTCTAACACTGTCAACTGGATTCGAGAACCTTCCGTTTTTTGTTTGCTAGAATAGTCTTTCTGGTTGGTCGCATTGCCTTGTCTGACTTTAACACTGTCACCGCTGATTGTAGTCTTGCAATAGTCTGTATGGTCGGTCGCAATGCCAATGATGAAACTATGGCTCGATTATTTTTCTCCTTTCACCAGTCTAAATTCTTTTACAAACCCAGAAAAGGTACTCTAGAGATAGTCAGGAAAAGTCAGGCCCTGGTTCCGCCCCTTGGTCAGTTGGTCATCTTTAACATGGTTGCTTAAAGGGGCATTAGATTACCGAAGAGATTTTTAATGTTTGCCTATACTCCTACGATAATTCTCTGCATTTCAGGATGCACAAGCCTGCCTGACCATTCCATGAAATAATAGTCCTGCCCGAGGTCGTTGAAAGGTACACTACTTATAATGACAGAGATATAGTGGTGCACTGGTGCAGGATAACCAGAGCTGCACTGCATGGTAGGCTTTGTATTCCTCGTGATTGCCACCTGTCTGGTTATTCTCTACTGAAAATGTTTTTATTTTCATACACTGTTACTAACTTAGTCGATATTACTACTCCGGTCTCCAGATAATCACTTTTACTGCCGAATATTTTTGTTTTTTAACGAAAGCCTCGAGAAAGGCTACCGGTCAACTTCAACAATTGGCATCAGTCAAATTGAAAATCTTGACCAAAATTTAGTGGGAGAAGGTTTACTAAATCATCACTATTCTTGCTTAATTTTTCTAGTTTGTATGCTTTTCTTGCTGCACGTCCACTGCTTGTGGTCCTTCCGCTGAAAGTCGAGCGGAAGAAAGAAAGAAATTCTTTCTGGTCGTGTGGTGGGACTTGGAAGTGTGATGGATGCATTCTATTTTCATTCCAACTTTTCTTGTGTTGCAATAATATCACTGGCCGTAGCCGACAACATGCAAATTCTTAATGTGGGTTTGTGATGATGAATCGCATTTTTAGTCAGGTGAGAGATCTCACACCTTAAATGTGTGGATGTTGAGAGTTTACAAACTGTGCCCAAGTCGAGCAATTATAGTACGTACTGTGTGCTTAGTTATGTTCGATTTTTTTTTCCTGCTGTGTGTTGCGTCGAAAGCCAAAGCCGTATGTTTTTTGTAGCTGCTGTTGTG